>CM070067.1:11879911-13084334 GCA_036320875.1 Cotoneaster glaucophyllus
TAAACCTTAGCCTCACCCATAGTCAATTATAAGCCTTCCACTAGATTACATGTGTTCTCCACCACAAATAGTCCCACCGCACCTATTATACAACTTGATCCTCTTCCCAGCTTTAGTGTACCGCTGTCTCCCTCAAATGAGCAAGAATTAGTGCCTTCAATTAATGTAAACCAGTCTCAGTCATTACCATCTACAATAGTTGATGCTTTAAATCATCCTTCATCTCCAGTACACTCAATGACAACTCGGTCCAAAGATGGGGTCAAAAAGCCAAATCCTAAATATGCTTTGCATGTTATTACTGACAAGAAAGTTTTTGAACCAACGTGTTTTAGCCAGACAATAAAACACAAGGAATGGAGGACTGCGATGGCCCAAGAATTCAGTGCCTTGCAGTGGTGTGGCACTTGGAATCTTGTCCCTTATCATAGTGGCATGAATCTATTGCCAAACAAGTGGGTGTTTAAGATCAAACGACGTGCAACTGGCTCTATTGAGAGACATAAGGTGAGGCTTGTGGCAAATGGTTTTCATCAGAAACCAGGGATCAATTACAAGAAGACCTTCAGTCCTGTTGTCAAGCGTAGCATCATTAGACTTGTTTGAAGTCTTACAGTTTCAAAGAAGTGGCATGTTCGACAGTTGGACGTCCAAAATGCATTTTTGCATGGGTATCTGAATAAGGATGTATATATGAGACAACCATCGGGTTTCATTAATAAACAGTATCCTAATCATGTTTGCAAACTCCAGTAAAGTTTATATGGATTAAAACAGGCACCGAGGGCCTGGTTTCAGAGGTTTATTGATTTTTTACTTCAATTGGGGTTCCAAGAGTCCATGTGTGACTACTCTCTGTTTGTTTTTAATCAAAGAAGAGTCTATTTGATCTTGTTAATATATGTTGATGACATATTGCTCACAGGGAACAACAACACTCAAATGTCATGGTTAATCAAGAAGCTCAGCATGTTATTTTCCATGAAAGACTTCGGTCCATTAAGTTATTTCTTGGGTGTTGAAGTCACATATTTTGGTGATCACATGCATCTGACGCAATCAAAGTATGCTCTTGATTTGTTGGAACACACAAATTTTACAAATGCCAAGCCTATTGCGACTCCATCTCTTGCAGGAAATAAACTCAGTGTCTATGATGGTGAACCCTACAGGGATGAAGAACAGTATCGAAGCGTCGTCGGTGCTTTACAATATTTAACTATCACAAGGCATGATCTTTCTTACGCTATTAACCAGGTATGTCAGTTTATACATTCACCCAAGGATACCCATTGGATGGCAATTAAACGTATATTACGTTACTTGAAGGCCACGTATGATCATGGTCTTGTATACAAAAATGGTGGTGTACAACTACATGCTTTTTCAGATGCAGATTATGCGGGCAACCCAGATACACGCCACTCCACTGACGGTTTTTGTGTTTATTTGGGACCAAATTTAGTGTCATGGTCTTTGAAGAAACAGAGAAATGTCTCCAGGTCTAGTACAGAATATAGGCAGCTTGCATACACTGCCGTTGAGTTATCTTGGTTACGCTCATTGTTCAGATACCTGCATTTGAATCTTCTCAGGCCTCAAATATGGTGTGATAATGTTTCCTCCATAGCCTTAGCTTCTAACCCAATGTTCTACTCGCGCACAAAACATTTCGAAGTGGATTATCATTATGTCAGGGAGAAGGTGGTCCGTGGAGAGCTTTTGGTAAATTTTATTTGTTCCCAAGATCAGATTGCTGACCTATTTACAAAGGGTTTGTCTTCATCACGTTTCAAGTTCTTAGTGTCCAAGCTTCCCGTGGTTGCTCGACCAGTCAGCTTGCGGAGGGATGTTAGACCAAGTCAGACTTATCAAGCATCCAACTCTAGTTCAAACTCTCTAGTTGGATATTCTAAAGTTCAACCGTTGTCCGAGGACAAGTCTGTTAGGTCTAGGTTTCTTTTGAATGTTTCTTAGCTAAGTTTGATAGCTTTGTATCATTTGACATTCAAACTGTGCGTGTAAATGGGGTTTATCAAAACCCTTCTGTAATCTGTTGACTGATATAAATACAAGCAATCCATCATTATATGGATACGCAAATTCATCTGAAAACCTTAAGTGTTGTAAGTTTACAGTGTGCAGGTTGCTAGGGTTTGTTTTGGTTGTTTTGTTGGGCTCAAAAGTCTGCTTTGGCTTTTGTTTTGTTTTGCTGGAGGTCCATTTCTTTTATGCTTACCATGATTGGCCTCCTATATGTAAATTTGACGTGTTGGTAATGAAATTACCTTTCTCTCGATAAAAGAAGAAATTGACTAAAAAAAGACCAATCATCCACGTTACTGCTGATTAGTGATGCCATTTCTTCAGTTCCAGTGAAGACTGAAGTGCTTTTTCAATGTGGCAATTATTTGCCGCAGCTGTTGCGGCCTCCACCGGACTCCTCGCCGGAAAACACATATTCTTCAAACCCACCGCCGTTCCCGATCACAATGCGGAGCCTCCCCGTCCAGACCCCAATAACCCCTCCGCCGCGTCGCCATTTCAGTCTCAGCCGCCTCCGTGGGAGATCAACGACTTCGAGGAGCAGCGAGAAGGGACCATCTTTAGGTTTTCGAGCGAGGCGGCGTCGGGTCGGGGCAGGAGTGGGACCCAGTTTCTGATGAGGATGAAAACCGGTTCAACCGGGTCGAAGAAGAAGAAGGGGGTTGATGCTGAGGCTGAGAGATCTAATGGTGTGGAGCAGAGGAGGGCTGCTAGGAGAGGGGTTGGTGTTTGCTTGAAGAGGAGGAAGACTGGGAAGAATGTAGCTGCTGCCAAATGTGGATCGTCTTCTTCCAAAGGTTAGTTTCGTGCTTTTCCGTCTCTTACTCGTTTCTGTTTGGTTGCTAAGAAAATCACGAGGCAAAAAACTAAAAGTTATCGGATTAGTGTTGAATGCCGTTGATGAGCCTTAAAATTTCCATTTGACATCTAATCGCTTTTGAGAAAGCATTCGGTGGACCATCGTTGTTTTGCTACAAAGCGTAATTACACATCGAAATCTCTGGCGTGGTGATATTTTACTTGAGTATAAGACCATGGTCTTGGAGGTCAGGTTTTATTACGTATTCATATTTCCTGCAAAAAGACGGTGATGCTGATTGTATGTTATTGCAGTCTGCAGGCTGGCTGGCTCCCCGCAGCCTTGTACGAATTCTTACTGATGGTGCTTAGTGGTTCCAAATGGATAAAAAGGAGATGACTCAATCCAAATGATTAATTGATCATAATTGTCAAGTGATCCTCGAAATTTGCTCCTGAAATCCTAATTAAGTAGAAAATCATCAAAGCATTCGATCTTATTTATTGCAATTTTGACTCAACACATCCTTTAAGTACAAAATTTCTATCCAAGTTTTGATCAGCATTATTTTAGTAGCCTTCTAAGCTTTTCCTTGGGCTTGAACCTGCGAGGATTTTGTTAGTTTGATTTTTTTTAGTGTCACAGCCTACAAACATAATATTCGAGATTCTAGGAGTTTAACATTTCGATTTACTTCTTGTTTTATACTCTTCAGATTCGACGTTATTTAGTTGGGGGCTTAATGTTGGGATCATGTACGTGATGTCTGCTGGAAAAGCTGAGATCAATAAGCTGAATACAGCCATGCATGAGACTGCAAGAATTGTGCAGGAGTTACAGTCTGAGCTTCATAAAAGAAAATCCCCACACACTCTGCAAGTTTCAGGTTCTGCAAATGAAGCCAATACAAACCATCGGATAACTAGTAACAAGCTTTCTCAGCCAGAACTCAACAATCCAAGTATTGAAAACAGAGGCGCCATTCATATGCAAATGCCCAGTTTTACTGTATCTGATGATGCCGAATGTGCTAGTAGTGTCCTTACGGAGGAGCAGGACCCACATTCCGAAGTGATGGACATGGATCAATTAGAAGCAGAACTCGAGTCTGAATTGCAAAAACTTCCATGGTGCGCTACGGATACTCCTCGCCATGAGGGATTGAGTAATCTGGGTCAGATCAGTCCTTAAAGGTCATTATATTTTCTTCAAATAGGTTGATTTACCTTACAGAGATGTGCCTTTATGCTGGTGCTATAGTCTACAGCTGATAATCAAGTGTAGATTATACAATTTAGTAGTGTTTTGAAAATGTTTGGTAGCCAGTTTTGCGTTCTTAGTTAAATATAATGGATGCTGAACCAACAACTTTGTCCTGGTTATTTACCAAGAACCAAAGAACTACATACCTGTTGGATCGCACTATCTCCAAAACTAATCGCCGCTAACAGTTCAAGTTACAAACTCCATAAATGACTTGATCATTTCGAGATATAAGGATTGTAATTTTGTTCCTTTTTTTGGGTCGACCAATGAACAGGCAAATGCCACTGTAAATGCGTAAATGGTGTGAACTTCACGTTCAAACTCTCCATATTATGATTAGATTATTTTGAGATATAAGGATTGTAATTTTGTTCGTTTTGTTGGTCGACAAATGAAATGGCAAATGCTATTGTAATGCCTAAATGATGAAATTCACGTTATGCTGGCCTAACTGATTTTTCCCTTCTAATACCATTCAGGACATTGTCTCTGAAGTTACAGCTCAAAGGTTTCATGACCTAGAGGGACAGTGTTTCGTTACTCAGGAGTTCCATGGAGTATTGCCAGCTCAACTAGATCAGAAACTATGCCATGTGCTCATCGAACAGCAGGAAAGCCAAATTGAGGAGCTGGAATCTGAACTGCATTCAGCCCAATCAAAACTCCAACACAAAGAAACTGAACTGGAAACATTGAAGGACTGTGTTAGACGCTTAACCGAGTTATCTATTGGAAATGTCTCAGGCAAGACTTCATAATCGCCTTTTAAGACCTCTCTCATTTTCGTTAGTTAAATTTTCTTGCTCTATTTGGTTCCACATCACTCTTAACACAACATTGTTTCCCAGATGATGAAAACGAAACAAGCATTGGACAAGAGCAGACCACCAATTGGAATCGCAACATGGAGGGATGTGAGTCAACAAAACCAACGGTTGGGATGAAAAGACCTATTGATTCCGAATCTTGAAGTTACCATGCATGATGAAACTGTTTCGTAATAGGACTTAACATCCCGTTGTAGGTAAGTATATATCGTCGCATAGTAGCATGAATTTAGTAATTCACTAATTTTTATTCGCCACGAGTGGGCCCTTTCGATCTAAATCATAGCAGCCCTACATTTCCTGTGCTGTAGAACATGGCAATAGTTATTAGTACAGCTTGTGGCACCCTACATTTCCTGTGTTAATAGTCTGAAAAACTATGCAGTTGCTTTTCTTGCATTCTGCAGGCACAGGTAATATCCAATTCTCATATGCTTATATATTTACCAAGTGATTCCCAAAATTGCCAGTTGACTTTCTTGCCATGCCTGTTTCTGAAACCCAGGTTGACTTTTTGTTTTCTTGTTGGGGAAAGGCCATGTGAAATTACTATATTGCACCTGGGAACAGTGTAAGTTGGTACGAACTGGGTAGGGCAGAGATGGGAAAGTAAAAACTGTAGTGTGAGAGTATTGAAAACTCTAGTGGCGGTGGTGGTTGCAGAGAGAATTGATAGGAAAGTAGTGGAGCCATTCAGTGGCGTGTTGGGAGAATTTGCCTTTGCCTTTCCTTCCCTTTCATCTCAAGGATGATTTATTTTGTGTGCGTTTCAGAGTCTCTCGCGCAAAAGGAGTAGTGTGGGGGTGGCTGCGTTCGACACAATAATTACAATAAGTTTAGGAAGGAGAACAACTTAAATCAAACAGGTTCATTATTATGTGACTTCTTTGTCCAATAATATATTGTCATGTGGAGAAAAATTTCCACATGACAATACATCATTGGACAAGAGACGTCACATGACAGGGAACTCGTTTCATGTATTTTTCCTATGAATGAGAGAAATCTTATGCAACTAGGATCCTAAGATGACGGTATTTCAAGTCTATCATGTACTGCTAGTCTGTCAAGTGTTTTAACTAACTCACACAACATAGAGGGACTGGTTTGAGATGCTGGCATCGCAGTTGCATGTAAAGATTGATATAGATACAATTTTGGCCTAATTGGATTTCTTTTCTTCGTTTCGAAAGCGTTTGAGGGGTGGAATATAGAGGTCCTTTTCAATTAAATCGTTTCAAATGAGCAATTTTCTTTTGTGTTATTAATCTAAAATAAGTAAGTACAAACTATAAAGGATGCGGAAAGGTTAAATTGGTTTTGATTCACGTGTTTGTTTTGATGTTTAATTGGAAAGGTTAAATTGCACAAATCCACCACATGGTTTTGTCGTAGATCAATATTACTTACTCATGTGGTCACACTTTGTGGTTAAGCTTGTTGTCAATCTCAATCTAATTCGAGCTTCACATCTAAATTCTCTCTAATTCAGACAAATTTTCACATCATTTACACGGATAGAAGGATTCTAATGACACTTTCTTCACTAATGACACGGAAATGGATAAATAGTCAATTAAAATGAAGTACGAATACTCCGAAACACCATATAATTTGATTTGAGCTTCACATCTAAATTCTCTCTAATTCGGACAAATGTTCACATCATTTACACGAATAAAAGGATTCTAATGACGCTTTCTTCACTAATAACACGGAAATGGATAAATGGTCAATTAAAATGAAGTACGAATACTCCGAAACACTTCGTACTTCAAAACACCATATAATTTGATTCGAGCTTCACATCTAAATTCTCTCTAATCCAGACAAATGTGTTGGGAGTTTTGAGACTCTTGTCATTCTTGTCCCACATTGGAGAAAGCAAGACTCTCAATGTCCTTTATATAGAGTTAGTGCTTCTTTCTAGTAATTAGAACATGGACCATTTGGAAATGGGTAGAGGGCTTGGGCCTTATGGTTGTGTGGATTAGGTTTGTATAATATAGCCTAAATACAATTAATATTAATTAATCAAGACAAGGGCCTTGGAATTTAAAATTATCTGATTCTTTAATTTTAAATTTTCGAATTAAGTTTTTTAATTAATTTATTAATTAAAAACGTTTTGATTAATAGACACAACTCTTTGGAAAGAGTTGTATAGCTTCAAATACATCCAAAAGGTATTTGAAGAGGTATGAAAGAACCTATATAACTGGAGTCCTGTGTTCTATTACAAATCATCTTCTCTCCATCCTTTCTTTCATATAATCTTTTCAGAGATAGTAAGCACACAAAGCAATTCGTTAGAATTCTATAATCTAGTGCGGATTGTAGAATTAGGTAGTTGAATCCTGGTCGAGCAGACGTTGTTGAACCACAAGCACAAGAGTGGGACGGAAATACTGTTCGAAGGACATAGCTTTCGCGCTAGCCTCTACCTTCGATTTTTGTTCAAGTTAGTATCATTTTATTTTCTGTATTTATTGTGTATCATTCTGTATTGTAAGTATTTTGAGTAATAGTACAAGTATTTCTGGTTCTGTTTCTAAATTGTTCTCCAACAATCTTCGAACAGTATGGAACAATCAGGAACTAAACCTCATTCTGAAAAGCCTGAGAAATTTAAGGGTGGAGACTTCAAAAGATGGCAGCAGAAAATGCTGTTTTATTTGACAACTGTAAATCTGGCTAATGTTATGCGTGAGACAGTGCCTAGTGCAGAAGGAGATGAGATTCTTGCAGAAACTTTTAGGGCTATAGATGCCTGGAATCATAATGATTTCCTCTGCAGAAATTATATTCTCAATGCATTAGATGATTCGTTGTATGATGTCTATGTTGTATGCAAAACAGCCAAGGAACTTTGGGAATCACTTGAGAAAAAATATAAAACCGAGGATGCTGGTTCAAAGAAGTTTGTCGTGGGCAAATTTTTGGACTACAAAATGGTGGATTCCAAGTCCGTTGTCTCTCAAAATGAAGATCTCCAGAAAATCATCCATGACATTCATGTTGAAGGGATGGTGATTAATGAGTCTTTCCAAGTGGCGTCCTTTATAGAAAAACTGCCACCTTCTTGGAAAGAGTTTAAGAATTATCTCAAGCACAAACGTAAGGAGATGACCCTTGAGGATCTCATTGTAAGGCTGAGAATTGAGGAAGATAACAGGAAAAATGAGAAGTACCTGGTTTCGAGTATGGAAGCCAAGGCGAATGTTGTTGAAGGAAGTTCATCAAAGCAAAGGCCGAAATTCCAGAAAACTAAGAAGAAGGAAAAGAACTATGCCCCTGGTGTGAAAGGCAAAGACTTCAAGAAAATTAAGGGAAGTTGCTGGGTTTGTGGAAAGCTAGGCCATAGGGCTCAAGAATGTCGCCATCGAAGGGATCAAGGTCCTGGAAATCAAGGCAACAACAACAGCGCAAGCCTGATTCAAAATGATGTGGATGCATTGGCTGCAATGATTTCTGAAATCAACCTTGTATCTGACCACGCTGATTGGTGGATAGATACCGGTGCAACTCGCCACGTATGTGGTGATAGAAAGATGTTCTCTTCATACCAGAAAGTCGAGGGGAACGAGCAGCTGTTCATGGGAAATGCATCTGCATCTGTTGTGGCTGGAATAGGGAAATGTGTTCTGAAATTCACTTCTGGAAAGGAATTAACCCTCCTTGACGTGCTGCATGTTCCCGATATAAGGAAAAATCTTGTTTCTGGTCCTATCCTTAGTAACAAGGGATTCAAACTAGTTTTTGAGTCCAATAAGTTTGTATTAACTAAAGGGGGAATGTTTGTGGGAAAGGGTTACCTTGCTGATGGATTATTCAAACTCAATGTACTTGCTAATGCTATGAATGAAATAAATAATGCTTCTGCTTATATTGTTGATTCTTCTAATTTATGGCATTCTAGATTAGGACATGTAAATTTCCGTTCTCTTTTTAGAATGCATAATTTAGGTTTGCTACCTAAAATTAATTATCTAGATAATGCTAAATGTGAGACTTGTACCGAATCCAAATTTTCAAGTAAAAGTTTTAAATCAGTGCATGAAAAATCCAATGATTTATTAGATTTAATTCATAGTGACTTGTGTGATTTTAGATCATATCCAACTCGTGGTGGAAAGAACTATTATGTAACATTTATAGATGATTTCAGTAAGTATTGTTATGTCTATTTACTTCATAGTAAAGATGAGACTTTGGATATGTTTAAGACATATAAGGAAGAAGTTGAGAATCAACTTAACAAGAAGATTAAAGTCTTAAGGTCCGGTAGGGGAGGAGAATATGAGTCTCATGACTTTGCTGAATTTTGTGCCACACATGGCATAATTCATCAAACATCAGCCCCCTATACACCACAACAAAACGGTGTTGCCGAACGGAAAAATAGGACTTTTAAAGACATGATCAATTCCATGTTGAATAGCTCTGGGCTTCCACACAATTTGTGGGGCGAAGCTTTACTTACTGCAAATAAAATTTTGAATCGAATTCCACCTAAAACGAGGAAGGAGTCACCATATGAATTATGGAAAGGAAAAACCCCGACACTTAAATTGCTTAAAGTGTGGGGTTGCCTTGCAAAAGTACAAGTCCCTTTGCCAAAAAGAACAAAATTAGGACCAAAAACTATAGATTGTGTTTTTATTGGTTTTGCATCTAATAGTTCAGCTTATAGATTCTTAGTTTTTCATTCCGAAGTAAGTGATATACATGTCAATACTATTATAGAATCTATAAATGCAATATTTTTTGAAGATATATTTCCATACAAAATGGGCAAGTCTAACCTCTTGAAAAAGAGATTACATGATGATGTATCTAAGGTTCATGATGAACGTAGAGAATATGATGATGGTTCATCCTCATCTAGAGTTCAAGAAGAAGAAGAACTTGAACCTAGAAAGAGTAAAAGGACAAAAATTCGAAAGGACTTTGGACCTGATTTTGTGACCTTATTAACCGAGACAGAACCTCAATCTTTCAAGGAGGCCATGTCCACTCCTGAAGCTCCATTTTGGAAGGATGCAGTTAACAGTGAAATAGATTCCATTATGCAAATTCATACATGGGAATTAGTCAATTTGCCCCCTGGCAATAAGCCAATTGGGTACAAATGGATCTTTAAGAAGAAATTAAAACCTGATGGTACAATTGACAAATATAAGGCTCGTTTGGTAGCTAAAGGATACCGTCAAAAACATGGTTTGGATTTCTTTGATACATACTCGCCTGTAACGAGAATTACGTCAATAAGACTGTTGATTGCTATAGCTGCACTCCATAACATGGAAATACATCAGATGGATGTAAAGACTGCGTTCTTAAATGGAGACTTAGATGAGGAAATATATATGGAACAACCCGAGGGGTTTGTGGTTAAAGGTCAAGAACACAAAGTGTGTAAACTTGTGAAATCGCTATATGGGCTTAAACAAGCTCCAAAGCAATGGCATGAAAAATTTGACCATATTATGATCACACATGGTTTTAGGATAAATGAGTGTGATAAGTGTGTCTACACAAAAACTAAAAATAATGCTTGCGTTATGTTGTGTTTATATGTAGATGATATGCTTATAATGGGAACTAACAAAGAGATAATAAATTGGACCAAGAAGATATTGAAATCAAGTTTCGATATGAAAGATCTTGGTCTAGCTGATGTGAATCTTGGTATAAAAATTAAAAGAAACCAAGAAGGTTATATTCTTACACAATCCCATTATATAGAAGCTACACTTAGAAAGTATGGTCATTTGGAAAGTAAAGATGCAATTACTCCTTTTGATGCCAATAGCAAACTAAAGAAAAATAGTGGTGATCCTATTTCTCAACATGAATATTCACAAGTTATTGGAGGCCTTATGTACATTATGAACTGTACAAGGCCCGATATAGCATACTCAGTGAGTAGACTGAGTAGATATACATGCAATCCTGGGCATGATCATTGGGAAGCTTTAGTTCGAGTATTGAGATACTTAAAGCATACAATGAATTATGGATTGCATTATACGAGCTATCCTCCTGTGCTTGAAGGATTTACTGATGCGAATTGGATATCCGATAGTACTGATACGAAATCCACAAGTGGATATGTATTTACTTTGGGAAGAGCAGCAATATCTTGGAAATCTTCCAAACAAACGTGCATAGCCCGATCAACGATGGAATCAGAATTTATAGCTCTCGATAAGGCTGGAGAAGAAGCTGAGTGGCTAAGAGATTTTTTGGAAGATGTTCCCATATGGCCTAAACCTGTAACGGCAATATGTATACACTGTGATAGTTTAGCTGCACAATATCGAGCCAAAAATAGTGTATACAATGGGAAGTCTAGACAAATTAGACGAAGGCATAATACAATAAAGCAATGGTTCTCTAGTGGGCTAATTTCTATTGACTATGTCAAGTCAAAAGATAATATTGCGGATCCGCTTACTAAAGGTTTATCTAGAGAGCAAGTTAAGCATACATCGAGGGGAATGGGTTTAAAGCCAATAGCGTAAAATGAAACTGTCGAATGGAAACCTAACCTAGCTGATTGGAGATCCCATGGTCTAGGTTCAATAGGCCAACTGGTTTGGCTAGTTTCAAGAAGAAACACACTTACATACCCATTCCTATGATGGAAGAAGTGTGTTGACTGCTGATGGATGTAGGATACATTAGTTTAATGATATTGATACTTGTAAATCAAGTGGAATAGTAGCAGCCTATTCTTAATCAAATATCACCTATATGAGAGTAAATGTGGGGTCGCATTTATGAGAATTATATGGCTACATTCTCTAAAGCTCTCATGAATCCAGGATTTGTTCAGGACCAAAATGAACACAAACGTATGAATTTGCTATGTGTTGGTGTGCCATATGTTTTGCTTATTGTCTTGGTTTACTGCGGAGATGAACAGTTCAAGATTTTATATTCACTGCGTCATCTAGTAAATCCGATAAGTATATACTAAGGGAGGTTCAAGTCCAAAAGACACCTCTCCCGATGTATGTCACATCTATTGTTTACTCTCGTATCTTAGTTCTTCTAGGATCAAATAGTCGTCTCAAAATGTGGGGTATTGTTAGGAGTTTTGAGACTCTTGTCATTCTTGTCCCACATTAGAGAAAGCAAGACTCTCAATGTCCTTTATATAGAGTTAGTGCTTTATTCTAGTAATTAGAACATGGACCATTTGGAAATGGGTAGAGGGCTTAGGCCTTATGGTTGTGTGGATTAGGCTTGTATAATATAGCCTAAATACAATTAATATTAATTAATCAAGACAAGGGCCTTGGAATTTAAAATTAATCTGATTCTTTAATTTTAAATTTTCTAATTAAGTTTTTTAATTAATTTATTAATTAAAAACGTTTTGATTAATAGACACAACTCTTTGGAAAGAGTTGTATAGCTTCAGATACATCCAAAAGGTATTTGAAGAGGTATGAAAGAGCCTATATAACTGGAGTCCTTTGTTCTATTACAAATCATCTTCTCTCCATCCTTTCTTTCATATAATCTTTTCAGAGATAGTAAACACACAAAGCAATTCGTTAGAATTCTATAATCTAGTGCGGATTGTAGAATTAGGTAGTTGAATCCTGGTCGAGCAGACGTTGTTGAACCACAAGCACAAGAGTGGGAAAGAAATACTGTTCGAAGGACATAGCTTTCGCGCTAGCCTCTACCTTAGATTTTTGTTCAAGTTAGTATCATTTTATTTTCTGTATTTATTGCGTATCATTCTGTATTGTAAGTATTTTGAGTAATAGTACAAGTATTTCTGGTTCTGTTTCTAAATTGTTCTCCAACAAAATGTTCACATCATTTACACGAATAAAAGGATTATAATGACACTTTCATCACTAATAACACGGAAATGGATAAATGGTCAATTAAAATGAAGTAAGAATACTCTGAAACACCATATAATATGAATGGAGAGTTGGATTCAACTTGATATTGGTTGAGCTTCTTTTTTTTTTCAAAGATAAGCATAGATTAGATACGAAGTGAAATGTTTACATCCTGGGCTAGAATATTAAACAGAAATTCAGGCCCAATACAGTCCCAAACAAAATCATGACCCTCCTTGAAAACATACTTAGCAACTGAGTGGGCAGCGAAATTGCACTCCCTAGGCACGAACTCAAACGATACAGACGTTAGACTACGAGCAAGAACCTCAATATCGCCGAGTATACACGCAAGGCTGAAGTCGATAGGGACTTCCTTTCTGAGCATCTGAACAATCATCTTGGCATCAGATTCAATGATAACTTTATCTAACCCAAGAGAAGAGCAAGCCAACATAGCATCCCGAATAGCATAAGCTTCAGCAGCCGCAGCAGAGTGGCAGAGGCCAGAGCTAGAATCCCTCGCCGCATGGAGAATCCCGGCAAAATCACGGCACACCCAACCCACGCCCATACGACATGAATTCTTGCACCAAGCCGCATCAGTGTTAATCTTCTTAAAACCAAACAGAGGCTTACACCACCGAGCTTTCCCACTGCCCTCAGACTGGGGCATAGCCTTACTCGTCGAGTGAATTCCCATCTGCTCCCTAGACATGGCATCTCGGAATTGATGGATGTTCTCCCTCCACGTATCTAAAATCTCCACAGGATTCCTACTAACTCCCTTGAACACACTGTCATTTCTATTTTTCCACAGGCACCACAACCCAAATGCGAATTCTTGCATTATCTCATCACCTTTGTCCCTACCTTTAATTCTTTTACAAAAGTTCTCCCATGTAGCTAAAAAATCAGCACATGTTAATTCATGGGAATTCAATTGTAAAGGGGAGCTGAACCAAAACAGGTGACTGAGCTCGCAGCCGAAGAAGAGGTGAATTTGCGTCTCGTCCACAGAACCACAAACTCCACAGACGTTGTCCACTCTCATATGTCTATTCTTTAAGTTATGTCTTACTGCCAACGCGTTGTTACAACAACGCCAGATGAAAAGTTTAATCTTGTTGGGGGCCTTGATCCTCCAAATCAGGTTCCAAACCTGGTTTATCTTCTGATTCTCACTGGAGGATCCACGACCTTTCCTTCCCGGAGCACCATTTTCCATGAGATTCACAGCCACCCCGTACCCGGACCTTACCGAGTAATCTCCATTTACAGAATGATGCCACACCAATCTGTCACAACAACCAGTCCTGCTAACAGGAATACTTAAAATCGGAGTCACATCCTCCGGAGTAAAACCTGTCGTCACCACGTCAACCTTCCAGGATTTAGTGATCGGATCTATCAAGTCACTTACCATGGTTGCGTGCAGATTTGCAAGTGGTTTTACTTTGAACGTGATTGGTTTAGGAAACCAGGGGTCCTTCTTAATGTTGATGCAGGTGCCATCCTCCACTCTCCATCTCAACCAATGACGAAGCACCTTACAAGCTTCAAATATGCCTTTCCATCCCCAAAAAGTATTCCTCCCCCTACAAGCATCCATAAGGTGTTTCCCTGGGAAGTATTTATCCCTTAAAATCGTCGCCAGGAGAGACCATGGGTTTTGGATCATGAGCCAGCCCAACTTGGCAAGAAAAGCCAAGTTGAAACATTGAAGCTCTCTGAATCCCAAGCCACCGCACCGTTTTTGTTTCAGAAGTCGATCCCAAGAGATCCAATGAACCCCTTCCTCTGATCGCTGCCTCTCCACCAAAAGTTGTGAATCGCTTTCTCAAGATCTTTGCACACCCCTATAGGAAGCTTGGAACAGCTCATTGCATAGTTCGGCAGAGCCATAGCCACTGCTTTAACAAGAACTTCCTTCCCCGCTTGCGAAAGAAACTGCTCAGCCCAACCAGACAACCTACCTTCAAGCCTATCCCGAACCTCCTCGAACACCACCTTTTTGGAATGTCCAAAGTCAGCTTGCAGCCCAAGGTATTTCCCAAATCCCGCCTTGCATTGGATTCCCATTGCATTCCCTATTTCCTCTCTTGTTTGGGGTAAAGTCTTCGATCCAAAAAAAAATCGAACTTTTGGAAAGATTAATTTTCTGGCCAGAGCCGCAGGCATAGTTATTTAGAATCTCCATAATACCTTGAGCTTTCATAACCGAGGCAATTCTGAATAGCACAAAGTCATCCGCAAAGAATAGGTGGGTGATGGGAATCCCAAAAGGCATCACCCTGAATCCATTGAGAGCGCCGAGTTCCAGCCCTTTTTTGATCAGCAAGGAGAGCCCTTCGGTACAAAGCAAAAACAGGTAGGGAGATAAAGGGCATATTGGTTGAGCTTTAACTGTAATGATTTCTGCCTTGAAAAGTAGGCGTACTATCAATCACCATTCAATCAGGAGCCAGTCCAAAACTCCAACACAACTCTACAAAACAAAGCCTACAACCTCCTCGATTCATAGAAAAATCTTTACAGTCCATTCACCCATCCGTGCAAAGACTAAAATACCAAATTTCACACTCCCCAAAACAAAAGAAGAAGAAAACAAAAGGAATTGAAAGCTAACACGGAGCTCTCCAGTCACCCATTTTCCAGAGAGAGACAGAAAGCTGTTTTCGTTCTTCTGAAAAGCCTGTGGAAAGCAGACCCAAATCTATCGTTGATTCGGATTATTATTCGGGTTGGACGGAAATGAAGCTCTCTGCAAAACCCCTGTCGAGTCCGGGTCGGACGGACAAGTTCCCGCCGCCGTTGGTGAGGTTTCTGAGGACCAACGTCGGGAGCAGAAGCAGAGGCCGGTTGCGTTCGAGCCCAATGTTCGTGAGGAAGAAGAACACACCCGCCGTTGAAACACAAGAGCCGTCGTCTCCTAAAGTCACGTGCATGGGGCAAGTCCGAGTTCGGAGGTCCTCCAAGCAAGGCGGTTCGCGGCCGCGGCGAGCTAGAGGAACTACCGGAGCTCCTTCCCGACGGCGATGCAAATGGATCCGAACCGCCATGTTTTCCCGCCATTTTCCCGAGAAAATCAAGGCCAAGTCTTTTCGACCAGTCTGGCGCAAATGGGTACCTTTTTTTCAACTGGGTTTTTGCAGAAAGGGAGAAGTCAAAAAGGACCCACCAAAAATTGAATCGAAATTTGAAGACCCAATTGAAGGTCGTTCAGATGGGGAAGATTTTAGCGAAGAACAAGGAGACCAAGAATTCGAAAGAAAGGCGAAAGCTTTCGTCGTTTCTCCTTCTTTGTCCACGCCGCCGAAGAACGCTTTGCTGTTAACCCGATGCAGATCTGCGCCTTACAGGTCATCGTCTCTGGCGAGCAGATTTTGGGGTTCGCCGGTGAGAGCCGAGGAAACAGAGGAAGAACAAAAGCCCACATCGGAAAGGCAGTCGATTTTGGATGAGGAAGCGAGAATGGAGTCGGAGAGCGAAGAAAAGTTGGAATTTTTCAGGGGCGAAATTCGAGAAAGAATGGCAAAATCGGCGAGCATCGAAGATAAAGACGGAGACTTCGGCGGGTCGGCTCGGCCGCTGATACTGACGAGGTGTAAATCGGAGCCGGCGAGAACGGCGGCGGAGAAGCTCGACCCGGAGTTGGGTTTCTGGAAAACGAGAAGGTTGGGAATTGTTGATTCGTGCTCACCGAGTGTTTTGTGATTAATTATTAGTTGTTAATTAGTCTCATTAGTGTTTAATTCGTTTTTTAATTTTTTGGTAGCTGAATTAGTGAAAATTTATTGATTATAGTTGTCTGATACCATAATTTTATAGTGATTAAATATTGAAAGTGTGTATTTCACATCTGGGGTCGCAACTCGCACGAGAGAATCTCTATCGCTCTCCTCTGTAATTAGTCTTTAGTAAATATAAAAAAAAGCCGTTGAGTGGTAGCTGAAAGTTGAAACAGTGAAATTGCTTTTGCTCTGTCCTCTGTGTTTGTTATACCTAGCTTTTCATCGGAAATCAACTTATATGAAACAGACTTATTAAAAGCAGCATTTCAAATTGGACTTACTGTGAGAGTAGGGATGACAATTCTAGCAGTTAAAATCGATAACTGTGGATAACAGTCCGAATGAATTGGATTTGGGTACGAAAATTCGGGTATCATTTGGATATGGGGAAAAACCGTTAATAATATTCGGTTATGGTTTTGGATATGGTTATAGGGGTCCCAAATCCATATCCGTAACCGAATCTGAACCGAATTATATATAATATAATAGTATGTATTTATAATCATATATAATATAATTTATATATATATATATATATATATATATATATATTATTCATTGAATCCATTATCTTGAGAATACAAAAGTTGTAATGTGTGAGTTATATTTTGTGGGCAAGTTAAAAAGTTTTGATATGAATGAAAATCTATGAGAATCTAGACTAATGGTACTTATGGGAGATATTAAAGATCAACCAACATTATCAATATTTAGCTTTAATTTTTATGCTATCCATTCATTAAATCATTTTATACATAAAATATTTAGTGACGAAATTAATATTTACTAAATTATCATGCATTAATTGAACAAATATATTTTTTGTATTGACGAAGATGGGTATAACCGTTAACCGATGGGGAATCCGTTACCCGGTGGGTATGGTTATGGATAATACCCGATGGTTAATTTGCGGTTATGGATATGGTTAATTTTCGTGGTTATTGGGATGGATATAGCATTTCCGTCCCCAAACCGAACCGTTGCCATCCCTAACTGAGAGTAACATAGCTTGCTTACCTCTCCATCCAACTTAATTTTTTATTGTTCATTTAATGTCAATCCGCTTAATTTCTGAAAAAAATTTCCGTTTAATTGTCTGTTTAGCGTTCGTCAAGTTTTACTAGGCATATATCTTCGTTATTAAGACTCATGAGTTATGAGCAAGAGAAATTTTTCTTTATGACGGGACATAGATGGAACATTACGTGTTTTATAGAAATTGTGAAAAAATTTATTTATTGTTGTAGGCATAATTTACTGAAACAATTATGGAGGCTAAAAGAGAGAGAGGGTGCGGCAAGATTGAGAGAGAAGAGAGAGATGTGTAATTGTGGGTGTGTGTTATCTCACCCCATTGTGCCTTTATTTATAGTAGTAGAAAGGGTAAATACCTTTCCCTTTAGGATTACAACATTTAATAGGTATTCTACTCCTAATAGGAATATAAGATACTTTCTCATATTCTCTAGGATTTACACAATCACATTCCTATTCCAATAGGACTGCAACACTCCCCCTTGAGTGTGTAAATACTCAAGTAAATGGCACATCATGTCTTCAGTGATGAAGCAGGTAAAGTTGATGAAGTCATCGGCACAACGGGTGATCGCGAGTCTCAAATTTACTTTGAAGTATGCATGTGTAAAAACTCACAAAAACCTCGCTATGGTAAAATCCAAGATATGGGGAAAACCCATAGACTAAGGGAAAAGTAAGAAAATATGCATAATGTCTTAACACAAACATCAAACTGGACGAGTGTAGTGAACTCAACGGAGTATGATCATCCCAGGATGGGTGCCTCATTAAAACCTCGTTAGGTAGCAAAAACCTAGTGGGAAAAATGCTCCTAATCGTAGGAAAAATAGTACATTAAGATCATGTGAGTATGCTTCTGGATACTCCCCCTGAGTTAGACATAACTTCTAAATAAGAGAACTACAAGCGATTCAATTCAGATAATTTGCGCATACCGATTCCTTGGACAAGCTTCTGGAAGGTTGACTTCGGCAGTGACGTCGTGTAGAGGTCGGCAAGGCTGTCTGGGATCGGCTTGCATGACTTCAAATCTCCTGATGCTTTGCTGATGTAGATGTAGACGTAATATGTCTTGGCGTTGGCTTCGTTGATGTATCATGGCTTGGTCAGGTTGATACATGCGGCATAGTCTTCATAGATCGTCGTTGGGACTCAACAATGGATGAAAACACAGCAAGTACTTCGAATATGCTTAACAAGAACTCCTAACCATGTCTCACGTGTGGCGTAGTGAAGTGAGGTGAGTCTTGGAACGATTCGAAGATTTCGCAACTAAGGTCATATCGTTGACCTCCAAGATATTGCGATATCCCTAATGGTAAAGACATAACCATTCGGGGATTTTGCCTTCTGCGGGTTTGATAAGTAACCAGCGTCAGCATAACAACAAGGCAAGCATCATTTCGAGGATCTGGGGGGGTTGGATCCGCTCGAGATGCGTTGGGATTTGATTTGCCCAAATTTGTAGTACCTTCAGGGAACGTCTTTAATACCAATTCAGTGGTTGCGTGTAGGCGCGGTGCTGCATCTTTACCAAGATCAACAGCGAATGAGATGTCCTGTCTAAATGCAATGAGCTAAGTACAACGAAGCGCAAAGTTGAACTTAGATATGGAATTTCGGATCAAGGCATAAACGATGCTTCAACTTCAGATCAAGGCATAAACGAGTTTTCCTAAGATCCTTCATCTCTAATTCCATCTTCAGGTGCGAGGCAGTTTTCTCATGCTCTTCCAGAGTCTTAGTGAGATTCGTGTTAACGACATAAACTGTAACTCTAGCAATTTGGAATAAGACTTCATAGTTTTAACACGCAAGGGCATAATTCATATCCCTGACTGATCAAATTATCACGTAGATGGGTATACCACATCCGTCGGATTTTTCAATCCATAAATGAACGCCTCAAAACGAGTTAAGAGGGTGTTCCGTGGTTCTGGAACTATTTGAGTCAGTCCATGTAATTCTTACATGTTAATCTCCGTATCTTATATCCCCATGGAGAAATACTAACCACTTTTCATAATGCTGCTATCAATCACACGACGTTTGAGAGAAACCTTGCGCCGTAAGGCGTGCATCATATCGCACTATTTCATTCATCTCATAACGCTTCATTTCCCACTCGTAACACAATAAGGTTACCTTGGGCAGTGTAGGAACTACGAATCCAATACACACTTTGGTAAGGAATTTGACCTAGATTGTAGTTTCAGTTGTCCAATCAGTTCTACGTTGTCACTTAATCAACGGAACACGGTTCGATATCGTCGCTTTTCATTTATGTCGGTAGCTACCATATAAGTGAAAACATCATCGATGATAATCTCATTTCAATTCCATTTAGCTCACCCAAACTAGTATACTGGACCAAGAACTTCATGTCTTGGGAGTAATCCGGATTAATCTCATGAGATGGAAATGATTTGAGACAGCGATCGAGTTCAGATTCAATGTTGTGCCGTGTCTTCCTCTTCCAGGGAAGTGAATCCTACGAACCGAATGATCTGTCGTGCTCCAGGCCAAGACAGATTGATTGGCTATCCGCCGGTGTACCGGACCGTCCAACAAGGGCGTCCAAACCGTCCAACAGGGGCGGCACACCCTCTAGGGATGTTGACTTGACGTCCGTTAAGTACGTCTATCCTTGCAGGCATGTTTGCAGCTGGTATATGATCTCGTCACTTTAGCTAGATCAGAGGAATGCGTCTGGAGCAACATTCTGAAATCTAGAAATCATCGCACTTGCTTATCACACTTGTGCGGTATGGGGATCGAGATGAGACATAGTGGGCAACGTCCACGCAAATTCGCGCCGTTCTACAGGAACGTTGACGTTCTTATCTCCCCCTAACGGCGGGAAGACTGTCTTAGTAAAGTGACAACCCGCAAATGAGCGGTAAAGAGATCACGTGCAAGGGCTCGAAGAGAGCTAGTGTGAAGAAGAATCATGATCGACAAAAGATACACATCCTTCTTTGAGGACCCATGGTGGTACGTTGCGGCGGCGCAACTTGGCACATGGAATGCACACCCAAATGCGTAAATACGAAAATCGTCAGGTTCGTACCCAGTAACCAACTGTAACGTCATATAGGTTGGGTGGCAATGGGCCTCAAGGCGGACCAATCATCACTGCGTACAAGGATTGCATAGCCCTAGACAGAAACCGAAAACTTGGTACATTTACCAAAATTCGAGCGATCATTTAA
This sequence comes from Cotoneaster glaucophyllus, assembly GCA_036320875.1. Taxonomy (NCBI): domain Eukaryota; kingdom Viridiplantae; phylum Streptophyta; class Magnoliopsida; order Rosales; family Rosaceae; genus Cotoneaster; species Cotoneaster glaucophyllus. The sequence continues at coordinate 11,900,771 of CM070067.1, forward strand.
ATTGCGCTTTATGATCACTTAGGCGAGGCTATTTGGGGGTGAACATGGGAATTCAATGTTCAATTATAAACCCAAAACGACATGCAATACTTTATCGAAAACTGTCGATGTAAACTCTCTGACATTATCCAGTCTCCCGGACCTTAGGGGATAAGTAGGGTGGTGAGCCTTTAATCGGCCAGAGGGTTTAGCAGTAATGTGTGTGGACAAACATGTGACCAGTTTGTCGATTCATCAACCAAAACCATAAGTCTTTATATGGTCCGCATTTTGGTTGGATTAGTCCACGTATATTCCCTTGAATCCACTGTGAAAAGAGAGTCGTTTCGTATCTTTGCAAGGGATGATTTATAAAATCGAATTTCCCTAATGAGCATGCTTGGCAAAGTGTGCTTGTAGGCACAATATCCTTACTTCGGGTAAGGAGATGCATCAGAGCATCGTTGGTCGACCTAAGTGTCCCAAAAGGTCGTGCCAAAGCAAGTAAACTGCTCAATCACCTAGCCCTAGGCCGGCCACATATGGCATGTGCCCCAGTTGAGGGATAACCCATTGGCCCCAAATCAAAGCTTCAGGCTCATTTTTGGTGGTGGTGCAAAGATATTTCACTCTATTTTCTTCAGTGGTTTCATTTATGATCATTGTCAACTCGAATATCCTTAAAAACTCAACGTCGGGGAGAATTTAAGGTCCCTTAAATGGTGATTCAGTACCATTCATACAACGAGGAGCGTGCCATTGCTCTTAATCAGGTTGGATAGACCTGAAGTCGTTGTTAGAGATGTGATTTAGGTGTAAAGTTAGTGTGCGTAGTACGCATTCATCCAGACAACTAACTTTCCCACATTCCAACCTAATCACGTGTTTAATTGAATCGGTCACATGTACTAAGAAACATGATTCAATTAACTCATATTCGAGGACAATATCAATAAGATTATCCATAAGTAAAACATACACCAAACTTGAATCCAAGAACATGGAAAAATGTTCACAAAGTAAGCAAAGCTACTAGGTGGATTCGGCCAAAAGGCCATCCATGTCAAAATTTTGCACTTCCAACGATGTTTGGTGGAGCAAAATTAGTTTCACATATTGACTACTAGAATGGTACTCCTTAACAATATTGGTAGGGGCACGAACAGGTGCATAACCAATAATCTATTCCATCGGGACGGAAATAGATTCTGCAGGGTTAAGGTTGGGAATACTATCCCTTATTCTTGAAGTTTTTAGGTCTTAGGTACCAAGGATCATGCTTCGAGCATGATGCCACACCTTGGCAGGCCCTGATTCTACTATATGTTTGTAAAAACAAACTCAAAATTGGATTATGAGATGGACAGACCCAAACTTGGGTTCAGTAGGCTTTGACCGAACTGGGTTGAGCTATATGGTAGACTCCAGTCGAACTGGGTCCATACCTTTCTCTCGTTTGTGGTAGTAATCAGATCCGAGAATTTGGTAAACTTCCGCTTTCTACACTGCTGCTTCAAGAGCGAGTTAGAGACATGGAAGGACGAGAAAAGTATTCTCTAGTCAAAGTTCGATCGGATTTATAAACTTCAGAATTGTACTCATTCATGGACATAATCATGGTGTGCTTCGGGCAATTTATTTCATGATTAGACAGTCCGTAGAAGCGAGCCAAAGAGCCATGGAATACTCGTTCGGGAGGTATTTCCATTTGTAATGCTTCGGGCATAAGTCTTCGAATGAAGATCATGGCGGAGGCTTATTCAGTTCTTCCATGCCATTAGTGGCTTCAATGGTTTCTCAGCTTCTTAATAGTCAATGGGAGATTCACGTCTTGTGCCCCACATTAAGTGGTTTCTATGGGAAACAGCCAAATCAGGAAAATCGAACTTGTGACGGTTCAACAATCCACTGATTTGGAGGGAACAAGATTGTGATTGGTGCTATGGGAATGAAACATCCATAGGCATCAACATTCGATGTCTAAGACATGGTTTTCATGAAAAGCGTCGGGTTTTCATGGGTGTATTGTTTTATGAAAGCTTCGGGTTTCAAAGGCACTAAATTCGAAACTACAAGTTCGATTTAGTTTATGAACATTTAGTTCATAAAAGAGAGGTTCCTGCAAGAAACACAGAATGCAATATACTAACTTAGTGTAGTGGATTTGAGTTGTCTTCGGGAACTCAAGTGTGAGAGCTTCGTTACTACGAAAGTATGTGACGGTTCAAAGTATAAAGAGAAATTATTGAATCGTTAATGTCCAAAAGTGATATTCAGGTCAAGAATTTTGGATTCATTATCAGATTAATGGACTGCATGTCGCTTTTAATTAATTCAATAAATCGGGCCATACAGGGTCGATTGTAGAAGCAAAATAATATTAGCATAATATTATTGGATCGAAATTGGAGCCCCAAAATAATATGGGCTTTGTGCCGTGAGTGTGGGAAGGCACGGGGTGCCTTAAGTGGTCACGGTATGGCCTATGCATGGCCTAGGGAACATGGCTGCAGGCCACGGGGGAGGGATAGCTTCCAGCCGAAGCTGGGTTGGGTCCATATAGACCAAGGGTTTGCACGGGAAAAGCCCAACAACAGATGGCTGGCGATTGTGGACTGCGGGCCAAGCGTGAGGAGCCCAGCCAAAGGCTGGCGTTTGTTTTGTGGCGCAAAAAGCCCAGCGAAAAACTGGCTTGTGCTTGCGTGTGTGCATGCTTGTGCCCAGCCGAAGGCTGGCAATTGGGATGCGGGCCTCTGGGGCCAAGGGCTGCGGGCCCAGGAAGAACACGGTCCAGGCCGAAGCCTGGTGTTCTGTGCGCAGTTGGATGGTGCAATGCACCAAATCCGGTCCCTTTGTTTCCCCTTTTTTTTTTTCAATTCCCTTAGGGTTTTAGGAAAACCCTAACTTGCTTCTAATTTATTTTTATACTTTGACTCACAAATTCCACATAACAATTTAATTGTGTGATGCATGAAACAAATATATATATGAATTTGTGAATATATATATCGGAAGGAAAATGTAAACATAGGGGGTTCATGCATCATGGGGAATGTTTTCATGCTTCATGGGTCGTTTCAAATATCTTATTTTATTTTAAGCGTACCTGAGTAGCAGAAAACAACAAAAGCCTTTGAATTTGTAGAAGTTCCTTCGCAGAAAGCCGGAATAGCATTTCCAATGCGTTGTATCACGTTCGACATAGAAAAATTAAATTGAATCAATAGCATGTAGATCAATTTAATAAAACAATAAATTAATCATAAGAAGAATGATTAAAACGTAATACTCCCCTTATTGAAGAATAAACTCTCTTTAGCGCAGCGTCAAGAGCGTGCTGATAACGTGTTGTAGGCATAATTTACTGAAACAATTATGGAGGCCAAAAGAGAGAGAGGGTGCGGCAAGATTGAGAGAGAAGAGAGAGATGTGTAATTGTGGGTGTGTGTTATCTCACCCCATTGTGTCTTTATTTATAGTAGTAGAAAGGGTAAATACCTTTCCCTTTAGGATTACAACATTTAATAGGTATTCTACTCCTAATAGGAATATAAGATACTTTCTCATATTCTCTAGGATTTACACAATCACATTCCTATTCCAATAGGACTGCAACATTTATTAATTTATTAATTTTTTAACACACATATCTCACATTTTGTATAATAACATGTGATATACCATCTTTGAGCAGCACGTCATGGTCATCGTCATGGACAGCTTTACTTCATACCGTCTTTGATGCTAGACCTGGCAGTTTCTGACACGACACGATGACACGACACGAAAACGACACGAAAATAACGGGTTTCGGGTCAACACGATAACTTATCGGGTCATTATCGGGTGACCCGTTAAGAACCCGTTAATAACGGGTTCTTAACAGGTATACACGTGGGTAACACGTGGGTGACCCGTTTCGACACGTTAAGAAAAAAATTATTTTGATAATTTTAAAGTTTAATTACTAAAAAATTTATTATAAAATATTAATATATACAATATATTCTATATTAAATATATAGTTTTGTATTATTATTCTATATAAGTTAAAAAAAAAAAAAATTAGTCATTATTTATTTTTATTATGAGAGTTCTTTATTATCATTACTAAGATAATAAATTTTACTTAACATGTTCTTGTCCAAAATTTAAATAAACTAATATAGTATTTGTATAGACAATAACTAATAAGACATACATTATACATACAAGTATGAAAAATGTGAAAGAATATATAAACACTTGTGATTCATCATTATTCATGATTCATCATTATTCATATAAACACTTGCAATTTTTGGCGTATGCGATCTCAAAGCATATACAAACAAGTTTGACAGTTGGATCGTTGAAATTAGTTTCGTAGAATGCGTATCCCATCAAAACGATAGATTCACTAACACTTAGAGTTTATTTATACTTTCATTAAGTATAACATAAGATTTTGTGGTATCCACTAGTGTAAATATTTTAAATTGAAGATCGAATTCATTCATTGTATTCATATAGGGTCAAGGAGTGTAGATGTAAAAACTCATCAAAATCGGAGTTAAAATAACCGTTAAATCGTGATTTTTCGTTTATAACCGTCAAATTTTTTTGTCCCATTACTTAATCTCTGAATGTTTGTTTTTTGCGATTTTTGGCATATGCGATCTTGAAGCATATACAAACAAGTTTGATGGTTGGATCGTTGAAATTAGTTTCGTAGAATGTGTATTCCATCAAAACAATAGATTCACTAACACTTAAAAGTTTATTCATATTTTTATTAAGTATAACATAAGATTTTGTGATATCCACTAGTGTAAATATTTTAAATTGAAGATCGAATTCATTCTTTGTATTCATATAGGGTCAAGGAGTGTAGCTGTAAAAAATCATCAAAATCGGAGTTAAAATTACCGTTAAATCGTGATTTTCTTTTTTATAACCATCGAAAAGTTTTGTCCCGTTACTTGATCTCTGAATGTTTGTTTTTTGCAATTTTTGGCTTATGCGATCTCGAAGTATATACAAACATGTTTGACTGTTGGATCATTGAAACTAGTTTCGTAGAATGCGTATCTCATCAAAACAATAGATTCACTAACACTTAAGAGTTTATTCATACTTTCATTAAGTATAACATAAGATTTTGTGGTATCCACTAGTGTAAATATTTTAAATTGAAGATCGAATTCAATCATTGTATTCATACAGGGTCAAGGAGTGTAGTTGTAAACAATCATCAAAATCGGAGTTAAAATAACCGTTAAATCGTGATTTTCTTTTTTATAACCGTCGAAAAGTTTTGTCCCGTTACTTGATCTCTGAATGTTTGTTTTTTGCAATTTTTGGCGTATGCGATCTCGAAGTATATACAAACATGTTTGACGGTTGGATCATTGAAACTAGTTTCGTAGAATGCGTATCTCATCAAAACAATAGATTCACTAACACTTAAAAGTTTATTCATACTTTCATTAAGTATAACATAAGATTTTGTGGTATCCACTAGTGTAAATATTTTAAATTGAAGATCGAATTCATTAATTGTATTCATATAGGGTCAAGGAGTGTAGCTGTAAAAAATCATCAAAATCAGAGTTAAAATAACCGTTAAATCGTGATTTTTCGTTTATAACCGTCGAAAGGTTTTGTCTCGTTACTTGATATCTGAATGTTTGTTTTTTGCAATTTTTGGCGTATGCGATCTCGAAGCATATACAAACAAGTTTGACGGTTGGATCGTTGAAATTAGTTTCGTATGATGCGTATCCCATCAAAACGGTAGATTCACTAACACTTAGAGTTTATTTATACTTTCATTAAGTATAACATAAGATTTTGTGGTATCCACTATTGTAAATATTTTAAATTGAAGATCGAATTCATTCATTGTATTCATATAGGATTAAGGAGTGTGGCTATAAAAAATAATCAAAATCGAAGTTAAAATAACCGTTAAATCGTGATTTTTTGTTTTATAACCATCGAAAAGTTTTGTTCGGTTACTTGATCTCTGGATGTTTGTTTTTTGCGATTTTTTGCTGATACGATCTCTAAGCATATAAAAACAAGTTTGACGGTTGGATCGTTGAAATTAGTTTCGTATAATTCGTATCCCATCAAGTTCAATGGTGTATATATATATATTTATTAAGTAGATTTAAATCTATTTATTTTGTACGTATAATTGACCGGTACACGGAGTAGTATATCACATTATCATGTGTCATTATAAAAATAGTGGTATATGTGTGATAAAAAATTAATAACTTAAAAAAAACAAAATTTCTCACCACTTCTATTAATTTTCATTTTTCCCTCTCTTTTTTGTTTGCTTTTCAGCTTTTCTTATAATTTTGATTTTTCCCTCCCTTCTTTTTCTTCAAAGGGCGGCAGCCTACCCATCTTTCCCTCTCTTTTTTGTTTCCTTTTCAGCTTTTCTTATAATTTTCATTTTCCCTCCATTTTTCTTCAAAGGGCGCGGTAGGAATGGAAAGGAATTATGGAATCAATGGATGCATATTAATTAATAATTATTATAGTTTTTATAAAATTTAATATATATATATATATAATTATTATAGTTAATATTTTGGGGGTATAATTATTAATTTATTATAGTATATATAATTATTATAATTATTATAGTTAATTTAATATATATATATATATATATATTTAATATAGTTTTTACTATGTGAAAATATGATATGTATTCTCTCAAAAAAAGTATTATGTTTTTTATTTAATTATTTATTGGTTTAAAATATATTTTCCTTAACGGGTAACGGGTCGGGTCAAATTACCCGTTAATATTATCGGGTCGATTTCGGGTCGGGTCATTTTACCCGTTTATTGTAACGGGTGTTACACGACACGACCTGTTAAGATATCGGGTATGACACGAAAACGACACGAACACGGGAAACACGACACGAATGCCAGGTCTATTTGATGCCATTGAATTGAAAATTGAACTCAGTTTCTGCTCTCGAATTTCTGAAAAGCGCTCTCATGGAACTGTTTTCGGTGTTTTCTTTTTCTTTCTGTTTTGTTTTGTGGTAATGTGGGGGGCTTGATTACTGTAATGCGCACCCATTGGATTCTTGACCTACCTTTTTATTTGGTGACAAGTTAAGCTCATATACTATTATTAGTTTCAGAAGGTGACTACTTCTGCATTTAGTACATGTTGCTTGGTATAGCATACTTGGGGGATATTTTATACTCTCGAAATTTTAACCGTTAAATTTTTGGCACAGTGGTCAAAATCTAATTGTCTTATACTTTGAAGCGTTATAAAATCTTTTATGCATGGGTTGAATTTGCTTATTCAAAACAAAAACACATTGAGGAGATAATAAGGGCTCCAATATATAGCCCGACTCGTAAATGTAGGTGTGAAACATGAATTCAAACTTTGTAGTGAGAATCCAACACAATGCGCTTGGTGCACACAAATGTACATCTTCTCAACCCAATGCATTGCGTTGACTCTTGTAAAGAAAGACACATGTTGAACATGAATTTCAAACTTTATGAATAAGAATCTAACTCAATGAGCTTTACTCATACAATAAATTTTTTTACCTCATAGCTACTCGACTCATGTGATGAGTGTTATTATAAGAACATGCATATATCTACTGCATGCCCTATGCTATGCCAAGAAAGGGTATGTGCGCACACTAAATCAATTTTTTTCAAGCTTCAATCGTAAAATTTATACAACCAAGTGGTCGTAATAATATATATTGATCACTAATGATTAATCTAAGCTTCACTTTTGTATAAATGGAGTGGGGTGCCAGGTCATAATAAACATGTTTTATGTAAGTTGCTTTCCATTACGATTTGTATAGACATAATATTGAGTCTGTCACCTGCTATAAACCTTATGAACATAACGCGTATGAACATAATGCGTCATTCCAGGGTCCAAATTATTTTCAGTCGCAAACTTAACAGATTGAGTTTGAATGACCAGCTAAACCATTCACTGCCAACTCCAGAGGGTTTTAGCTTGGAGTTTTAGTGACGTCGGCATTGCAAGAGAGATTGCCTCGATGAATCCTCATGTTTTTCAGCTAGGTTCGTCGTCTTCTTCCTTGTCAAATGGGGCGCTTGCTGGGATTTCAATCGGTTGTATTAGTTTTGTGTTGATTTTAGCATCAGGATTTTACTTGTATCCGCGGAAGAACACGACAAAGTTGAAGAAATCGATGAGATTGAAGATTGGGAGTTGGAGTATTGCCCGCATATATTCTCAAACGAGGAGCTGAGCGAGGCCACCAGCGAGTTTTCGAACGATCAGCTTCTGGGTTCCGGCGGGTTCGGGGAAGTTTACAAAGGGACTTTATCAAACGCCGCCGGAATTGCCGTCAAGTGCGTCAACCACAACTCGATGCAAGGGGTGAGGGAGTTCATGGCGGAGATCGCGAGCATGGGGCGGCTGTAGCACAAGAACTTGGTCCAAATGCGGGGTTGGTGCAGGAAGGGGAACGAGTTGATGCTGGTGTACGATTACATGCCCAACGGGAGCCTCAATGGGTGGATTTTCGGCAAGCCGAAGACTGTTATGGGGTGGGAGAAACGGTAGCGCGTGGTGGCAGATGTGGCGGAGGGGCTGAATTATCTCCACCATGGGTGGGACCAGATGGTTGTCCACAGAGACATCAAGTCGAGCAATATTTTGCTAGACGTGGAGATGAGAGGAAGGCTTGGGGATTTTGGGCTCGCGAAGCTGTACCGACACGGTGAAGTACCTAACGTGACACGTGTCGTTGGGACGCTGGGGTACTTGGCACCTGAGTTTGCAAATGGGGCAGTGCGCACGGCGGCAAGTGATGTTTACAGTTTTGCCATGGTGTTGTTAGAGGTAGCGTGTGGAAAGAAGCCGATTATGACGAAGGCTAAGGAAGATGAGGTGGTGTTGATTGATTGGGTGAGGGGGTTGTATGCTAGAGGGAGGTTGGGCGAGGCGACGGACTCGAGAATACAAGGGCAGTATGAGGCGGAGGAGATGGAGACCACTTTGAAGCTTGGGCTAGCTTCTTGTCATCCTGATCCTATGAGAAGACCTAACAAGAATGCAGTTGATTTAGTTTTGGTTGGTGAGGCGACATCCTCCATTGCACCCGCCGTAATGTTGTCTGAATTGGTGACGGATGATAATAGTATCGGCGGCGGAGACCGCAGTAGTGATGATCAGTCTATGGAAGTGAAATCATTAGTGCAAAGAGCATGTTGTTTACAAATTTGAAGCTCCAGAATGCTTTCTTGTTGTACTATACCAGCTTGTTATCATAAATTTGAAGCTCTAGAATTTGACATTAAAATATGCAGATTGGAAGTTTGGAATTTCGCATTAGACATGTCACTTAAAAATGCTTCTACTTGTTTTGGATGACGGAACTGTTTTTTTTCTCTTTTTATTGTTATTTTCACAAAGGTTTGAAGGCTTGGTTTCACAAAGAAGGTGTGTGCTAAGTTTGCAGACGAAATTTACATAGCATCATCTGCTCTGCATGCAGAAGCAAAGGCTTTGTTTAGTGTTTGCAAGTTAACCTCAGGAGTTATTCCCTACCCTTTCCAGGATTATGGTGGTAAGCAATGGTTTCCAGTCGGTGTCGTGGCGCAGGGTTCCAAGAACAGCGGATGCTTTGAACCGATGGCAAGTCAGAAGATACGGGGTGAAGTTTGGTATGACAGGTAGGGATGACAATTCTAACCATTACACCCAACAATCATGGATAATCGCCCGAATGGATTGGATTTGGGTATGAAAACCGTCTTTTTTGGTCAATGTCATTCCTAGAGATGGGTTGCCTTGTCCTCTATCTAGATAAAAACCATGTAGACCTAGGGTTGACGTTCTATATAGCTAGACATCTTGCTCTTGTACCCTGGTTTTCTTCCTTGGTGGCTTAATGAATTATCGCTTGGACCAAAAAAATAATTCAAATCATATATTGTTACTTCATGTGTTGAGCAATTAGACATTAGGCAGAAAAGGCCACAGGATCAGGATTTTTCAACCCTAGAACATATGTTTGGTGATTCAAATAACTACTCTTTTTTAGATTGAAAACAAAAGAGCCAAGGCCTTCTAGATGCATTCAAATAGTCATGTACTTGAGGTTCCTTAGCACCACTCCATCTCAAGGATAAACTTTAGTCTGCGATTGATGAACCACGCATCATGCAAGGTAAATACAAGTATGGAAAGCATGATCACAAAATACATAAATATGCTCTAGTACCATGCTACACAATTTATATGATTTTTCTTTATAGTTTTGAAGTATTTATAGAAAGAGTAAATTGTAGCAATGGTCACTCAATTTTAATCAAATTAGAGCAATGGTCCCTCAACTTAAAATCCATTACCATTGGTCCCTCAACTCATCAAAATGTGTAGCTATGGTCATTTTCGTCAACTTTGTCAGAATTTTGTCAAAATAAGTTTTGTTGGAAGGACCATTGCTACAATTGGAGTCCCTCAACTCATCAAAACGTGTAGCTATGGTCCTTTTCATCAACTTCGTTAGAATTTTGCCAAAATGAGTTATGTTGGAAGGACCATTGCTATAATTGGGTTAAAGTTGGGACCAATGCTCCAATTGGGTTAAAGTTGAGGGACAATTTCTCCAGTTTGATTAAAGTTGATGGACTAATGGTAATGGATTTTTAGTTGAGAGGTCATAGTTGCATGTTTTGATGAGTTAAGGGACCAATGGTAATGGATTTTTGGTTGATGGACGATTTCTCCAATTGAGTTAAAAGTTAAAAGACCATTGCTACAATTTACTCTTATAAAAAAAACTGTTGAAAATAAACTGATGGACAAATAAAATATAACTATGTGTTGCAGTTATATTTAGAATAGGAATGTGATTGTGTAAATCCAAGAGAATATGGGAAAATATCTTATATTCCTATTAGGAGTAGATTACCTATAAAATGTTGTAATCCTAAAGGGAAAGGTATTTACCCTTTCTACTACTATAAATAAAGGCACAATGAGGTGAATCAAACACACCTCACAATTAACTCAATCTCTTTTCTCTCTAAAAGTGGCCGGCCTCTCCCTCTCACTCTTTCCCTAGTTCGTTCAATCAAATAGGCCTACAACACTATGAACATTATTTTATTAAACGAGATTGTCAAGACGGCTACAATTGAATGACTACATCTTGATTGTCTTCTTATTCTATAGAGTTACAAAGTACCATATATATAGAAAACTAATCTAACCCTAATAGGCAAGGAAATGAAACCCTAACTAGGATGGGCTAAGCCCAAATACTAAACTAACAAGCAAACCCCAAATATTAAAATAAACCTAAATACTAGTACTTTTCAACACCCCTCGTCAAATTCATGGCGGTACACGACATGAGTTTGCCAAAGCAGATGTGGATGCAAGCTTCGTTATACTAATTTCCGATGCCAATTCTAATACAAAATTCCATCGATGCAAGTGCTAGAGTTCAAATGCTAGTGCAAGATTCCAATTTCAATCCACGCTTCCGAACAACAAAACTTCAATTTAACACATACACAACGTCACTCGAGTGGTCGCAAGTCCAAGCACTCGAGGAACCATTATGTGCACAACAAGCAACTCCAAAGGCAAGTTATTTTCATGTTATCCGTGTGGGCCTCAAACACAAAAATCAAACAGCAATTTTCTTCCTTGTCGTGTGAGCCTCTCAAAACAACAAGTGGCCCAACAATAGAAAAACTACTTCTTTTTCACTTCAACGCCTCACAGATCAATAACTTTCTTTAGTATTATACTAGCAAAGAAGCCCGCGCTCTACTGCGGGTTTGAAACCGTAATCAAAATTTAGCACACTCATTTGTGAATTATTAAAAAATAAATGAAAGCAACTGAATCTACATAACATTTATTATTTATCTTTACTATCACAGAATGTGTTGGTTTTATATGTTTAAGATAAATAAGAAGGGTTTGGTTGGATTGGTTTACAAAAAGAGAGGGATTGTTTGTTGCGTAAAAGGAAAGCTTAACTCTTTAACTCAATTATTTGACATTAATTACACAAACCCAATTCCATATATATAGCCAGATAGAAGCTTTATCCTAGAGAGAAACCATGCCCAAATGATTATATAATCTCCAGACTGAGTGAATTCAGAGCATGAAGGGGAACTGAGTTCCTTGGTTCCCACATTGTAGAGACTAATTCTCAAAACTTTGCCAAGCATTATAGGAAACCATGGAAAGAATAAAAATGACCACAAAGATTGCAAAACAATTAACCGCATGTGGTGATATGCCCACTGAGATAAAAGCTTCTGCAAGTGAAAAAACGTATTATATATGAAACTATATCATTGGAACCAAGGAAAATCTCGAACAGGGTTTTTCAATAAATCATGAATTTGTCTAGACATTATTAAATTAAAGATATCATCGAAAACTTACAGCAGCTTGCCAAACAAAGGCTAAGAGATCAAAGAGAAAACAATTCGGTTATTCCATTACGTCGATGTAGTACTATGATATACTCACTTTGTCCTTCGGATGATTAAACTTGCACCTCATACAAATTTTCATCTTTGAGTCTTCATAAAGTACTGCAACATGCAAATGGAAAAGGATCAATTAACAGTTCAAGTGCTTAATGCATTATTTCTGCAAAAAGAAGAAAGAATTGAAGTGCTACTTACAGGACAATCTGGTGCTCCAGGTCTCTCGGGAAGGACTTCAATTGAGCAAGGCCAAAGCACAAATTCAATGGAAAGAACCAATGCAATTTACTTGTGATGTTAAGTTAAACATTCGATGCCCTGGAGAAATTATTGAGTATCAAATGATAAAGCAATCAGATTATAGTAAATTACTAAATGATATTTACAAAAATAAAAATCATAAAGTTAAGAGAACAATGAAAAACTTAAGAATTAGCCTTAGCAAAGTTAAGATAACTTAATGCTTAAACAAAAAGCTAGCGCTTACTCAGTCGCATTGCCTAGACGCTCTGCTAAAGGTACGGTGCCCACTAAGCTGAAGAAGAAGACCCATCCCTAACGTATACAAAGTAACTGTCAATGGATTAGGTGTGAAGTCAATCTAAATTATTGAAAGGATGTGCGAAAAAGAAACCATGTTGGACACATTCTTACACAGGACAAAAAAAGAAACTTAAAAACATACACTTAAAAAGTAAAAACATAAATAGGTATGAATATTAAGTGAACCAAAAGCAGAACAAACCCCTAAAAGTGCTCAAGTACAGGTGGGTTTTCTAGTATTTTATCAATAATATCAGATCAACAAAACCCTTAATGCAAATCCAATCCGATAATGAAAACAGATGAATATAAGAGAGAAGGAAAAAAACACTTTTATTGGGCCTCATATTTACTGCACCCCAGAATCCACTATTCTCCATAGCAAAAGGAAAATACCATATTCTCAGCTTCAATTTCTTGGAAATTAAATAAGGCATTCACCAGCATTCCTGCATAGAAATCACGTAAAGTGTATGACCGATTCACGAAATTTCGTTCCAATCTAACTATCAATCTATATGTGTGAAATGACCGATTCGTATACGTATATTATTCATTTAACTAAATCTAAATGACTGTACTGTATATATGGCAGTTAACACACGTATACGAAAGTGAATGCGCAAACATACATAAATGAATACATTTGAACATTTGAGTAGGAGGGAATGTATATAATTTGATGCATATAAACGTATGCACCATGTAACAAACCAATCCATAGTTTCCCTCTTCAAATAACAAAATCCACAGAAACCTAGCAGTGAAAATTCATGGACACTCAAAAGAACTGTAAACGAAACTGAAAAGCCCAAATCTTACTGAAGAAAATGGAAAGATTCCAAGATTACACAAAACACAAAATAACACAAACAAATCTCAAAGCATTTCTCAAAAGGACATATCACAATCAAAGAAAGTGAAAACCCTAATAAATTACCTTAGAGAATAAATTACCTCGCAGAGAAGCCCATTTTTTGGGAGCAGTTTAGCCACATGCCTATACTAACATTGAAAACAAACAAAAAGTTTATAAAAAAAAAAGAAGAAAAATCGAAAGAAAATGAAGCAGAAAGATGCATACCTGTACTCATAGACATCATTGAAGTATTTATCCGAATACAGGATCTCACCCTGCTATTTAATCCCAAACCACGATTTCAAGAAAAATCTCGAACAGGGTTTTTCAAATTTCTCAGTTTAATCTGCGAAATAAAGACGGTTTTCAAGAAATTGAACATATTATATGTGCACTGCACACACTTGCAAACCGGCTTACTTAACTAATATTTTTCTAGGTCAAATTTTAATTATTTGATTCCTTGTACCGTTAATATTAGATGTAAATACATGCATGTTTATGGAATTCGAAGAGAAAAACCATATACCTCAGTTTTTTCAGTTGATCAGTCACCCTCCCCCGAGTCCCTTGAATGTTAACACTCTCATGAGCTTGCTTGTTCCATGTTGTGCCTTGCTCCCATTCAGATCCTTCTCTTTCTTCTACTTGGAGAGACTGATTCAAGCAAAATCAAACATTCAGACAACACATCTCTCGATTGATTGGTACCAAATGAAGGCCATTGATACTTATTTGTAATTTAATTAAAAAAAAATTAAACGCTTCATAAAATTATACAAAAAATTCCAGAAATTTAACGAAAATAGAGAAAGAGGTTGTACAAATTTGAAAAAAGCTGAACTCAAAGTCTCCAACTTGAATACCTTCATCTCTAAATTTCTTCAAAAAAAATTAGGACATATGTAAATCAAAATCGAATATAAATTCAAGTTCAAAATCGAACTCAATTGGAATCAGATTGAAAGCAAAATCTAATAAACAATAGAGATTTGAGAAATCAAAATTCGAGAAATATACAGAGCACACACCTGAAGAAGTTATACCCTGTCTAAAAGTTCTTTGTGCAAATAGAAACTGGAAACTGCAAAGCAAAAAAAAATCACGGCTTAAGAATGAAACATCACTCAAAATTTATATTAAAAATACTTAAACATATAAAAAGTTAAAAACTACCTGTGGAGTTAGATAGAAATAGTGGCCTACCGATCCTAAAAAGCATCAAACTTTGTCAAATTCATCACCCTTTTCTCTGTTACAGAAGGTAATTTTGGAAATGATAAAAAATTATAGTACACTTGAGAGTTGGACACTATCTCAGCTAAAAGTGCTTACCTTTCTTCTTTCTCTTGAACACAGTAACAAAAAATCCAATTGGGTAACTTTTTGAAAGCAATCACTAACCTGATAACTTTTTTCAGTGAAGGTTCTTCTGGAGCTGAAGGTAGAACTACCCAGAAGGCAAAACTCTTGACAAATGAAACCCACAAAGAATTGATATTTGGATCCTCAAAACCCTAAGTGATAATCAACAATTAGATATCTAACTGAACAAAGCTGCTACACACATAGCAATTAAAAGAAGAACCTGAAGCAAAGATCGTACATATCTCACGAAGCGGAATCAAAATCGCCGATCATGTTACAGAGCGCAGTTTTTGGGGAAGAGAAGTCGACCAAAAAAGAAGAAATCACGGAGGAAGCAGAGATCGAAGAGAGCAGAGACGGAAGAGAGACGGTGCAGCTGAATGCTATTCTGCGGTTTCTAAGGAAGGAGTCGAGAGACTTCTAGTGGACACCGAGGGCCAAAACCGTCATTTTACTGTATAAAAGATAAAAAAGGCAAGACTTGAAGAGCAACTAAAGGGTAAAATTGGAAGAACACTGGTGAATGCACAGTAAAAAGGACACAAAGGGAATTAACTGGAAAGTTAGGCGTTTAGTATATATAGAATTTATTATTAAGAAAAACTAATGAAAGATATAAAAAAAATTTCTTTTTAACGAAAAATCATTTTTAAATGTATAGTAAATAGTGTCAAGTAAAGGTAAAAATATGATTTTTCGTTAAAAGTGAACAAGTGTTTCGTTAAAACTTCCTATTTACTATCTATTTGTACCACATTTCTAATAAAAGTAGAATCCGCCAACGCTAACGCATGCCGATCCTATCTTTATTAGAGAGATGGTACAGTAGATATAGCAAGAATAACATTTTTGTTTCAATTTTTCTTTTTCTTCTTTTCTCCTTCCTCTTTTTTACCTTTCTGCGCGAACAAGAACCCCAGTACACAACGCGCGGGGTGCAGAGGGTGTGGATGTAGTGTGGAAAAGGTGTGGCGATGAGGCTGTAGAGGTGTAGGTCAAAGTGGTGGCGATGCAGTGCATCGTGGTGGTTCGATGGCAGGTGCAGAGGTGATGTTCCGATGGTCCGAGCACGCTAGTGATGCGGGCTTCGAGACGGCGCGAAGCTTCAACATATTCTTTTTTTGTTTCTTTCTAAAAATGAAAGACAAAAAAAAACAAGCTATTGGAGACAGACAAACGAATCCGAACAAATAGAAGCAGATTAAATCTCGAAAGATCAAACTTGTTCTAATACCAAGTTGAAAATAACCGACGAACAAATAAAATATAACTATGAACATTATTTTATTAAATGAGATTGCTGAGAAGGCTACAATTGTATCACTACATCTTGACTGTCTTTTTATTAAGTTACAAAGTACCATATATATAGAAAGCTAATATAACCCTAATAGGCAAAGAGACGAAACCCTCTAATGGACTAGACTCAAATTCTAAACTAACAAGCAAATCCCAAATATGAAAACAAACCTAAATACTAATACTTTCCAACGAAAACAAGATACAAAACTGACTCAAAAATAGCAAATAAATCGACAGTGAATTGATGGCTCGCCTCTTTAAAACTCTCAACAATAGTCGGTCATATCTTAGAGGCTTTGTATATTTGTATTTGTTTGTTTTTTGAGTTTATGATTTAGTACACCCAGGGCCGGTCCGACATTTTGGAGGCCCTGTGCAAGACTCAAACGGAGGCCTTTGCATGGTCTAAAATTTTGGTTGCTATATTTTCTTTTATATTTTATATTTTATATTGTGTGTAAATTGATATAACGCAAAAGAAAATAAATAAAGAAATAAAGAAAAATGAAGCATAGTGTGGTAGTCATGTACCTACCTACGTTCTCTATGTTTTTTGTTAGAATCTCCATACTTTTTAAATACAAAAATCATGGTGATATGACTATGTACCTATCATATCACCGTACAAATACCATAATCAAAATCATTCATGCTCTTCTTATCATCTAGAATTCATCTCAAGAAAAATTTATGTGTTAAACGAATCACTGGTTATGATATTAGTAGCATCTTATAATGAACCTTTTTCATTGCATTTTTCGTCACGCCCTAAAGTGAGGTTGATTCTCACTCCCCCTCTCTTGTTGATTGCTATTAGATTAGTTAAAATTTTGAGATTCATGTCTTAAACAATTAAACCAACTTAATCTAACAATATAGGTGTAGTTGTACTATAATTTTCTTTTAGATATGGATGACTCAACAGTCTTCAAATGGAATGAAAAATAGATGACTTTTAAACGGTGACCAAAAGAACAAACGATTATAATTATGAAATGTATTCTATTAAATGATATCATATAAGGAATGGGGGCTTTTAAAAATTATATCAGATTTAAGAATTTTAATTTATTATGATATTCCTGACTACAAATTTATTAGCAAAATTATATTGTATAATGAAAGAAATTAAACTACAAATATTTAAAAATAGAAAAATTAGTGTAGCTCAAAAATCCCGAAGTAGTTACCCGCACATGCCCTATATGAAAGAAACATGGCTGAAAAAAAAAAAATAACAAATATGAGAAAGTAAGGAGTTGAACCCGTGCCCTACAACATAAAGGTACCAGTGCTTGACAATCATGCTAGGTAAACATCTATACATCGTTTCCCAGCTTTTTTATATATAGAATATTAAGAATGATTTTAAAATTTGGGGGCCCCAAAAAATCGGAGACCCTGTGCAGTCGCACTCCTCGCACCCCCTCAAGGCCGACCCTGGGTACACCTAGCGCAGAATTGTAAACTCTGGAAATTATATCAGAAGCATCCTACGTTCTTGCATGTAATTCCATTCAACTGGTTCATGAGTGGCATGAATATGACCTCAAGAACAAAAGCTTGTCATTTCATTTGGGTGATACGGGCCAACATCAAAAGTTTAAAAATTCTAAATCCTAATCAAATTTTTAATAAAAACGGTAGGTTAGGATTTGACAATTCAAACCCAATCATATTTGCAAATTTGAGAAAAAAAATTAATCTTCCATTTTCTTACAAAAATTTATCGTCATGATAGTTTAGTTGTGGGAACGAAACTATACAATGGTGTTAAAATTGTAGTTTGATATCACTTTGAAATAGGGAAGCTGACCAAAATGATCATTTAAAAATACTTAATCGCTGTTTTTAAGGATATGTTACCAGTTTTTATTTGTTAATTATCAGTCGATTTTTTAATGATGTGCCATTGATATTTGATTTGATTTGATATATGATTTCTGACTTTTTCGTCATTGTCTATAAAATATGAGAAAGTATATAATTTATTTATCTAAAAATCAAGGAAAACTTTACTAATCATTGAGCGATGGAAAAAGAAGGTGATATGCATACGTTCGTGGCAAAACCTCGTCCCCATTGAGCATTAATCCGAAAACAATCATTTGGAGCGAAGTGAGGTGATAGACTTTGACACAAACATGCAAAGTAAGACAGACGCCACAAATTGAAGTGCAGATCTCATGACTAAAAAAGGGGACACGCACGCAGAGTCTCCATGCTAGCTAGCTAGATGATCAAAGAACGAAGATACATGGAAGAAGATGATGATATATAAATAGGTTCAAATTAAAATACTAGATTAAAGAAATTTTGTTTGCATGACGTTTTTTTATTTTTTTTATTTTTTAAGATAGTGTTTTGGAAGAAACCTCATTATATTTAATTTTTTTTAACTCGAAAACAATCAATTTGTGATATGCACACTAAGTACTAACCTTGAGAAGCCATTGATACAGAGCAAAGCTGAACCACGAACAGCAACAACAAGCAAATATCTTCCTCTCTCTGTACATGCCTAATGGACTCCTTTATGGGGTAGGGTTTTGTGGTAGAATAATGTGTATGAGAGTGGGGCTAAGCCTTATTTTATAGGTCAAAGTATTAGGTTTCTTGTTCATACGGAAAGTCATAATACATATCTTTAGCATGTTCAAAATCCATGAATTAACCTCTACTCCAAAATTAATAACTAAAAAAATTAGTAAAATAAATGATGTTGCATCCTCAATTTCTTTCCAAATTTAGGTGTGATATCTTTTGAACCGTAATTTTCTTGGAAAAAAAAAATTGTTAAAAAAGAAAAAGAAAAAGTAAATTACATTGCATTTACATACTGTTAGTTCGTACATATTGGTTGCAAAAAATGTTCCTACGTGCCCTAAATTTTGAAATTCGAAAATTTTAAAGAATTACAATTGATAGCCAAAAGACCCATTCCCTTCCAGACATATACGCCTAGTTGTTGTCGAAAATATTGGACCCAACAAAACACCCAGATCATACAAAACCTAACTTTACATTGGCATGTGGACGTGGTCTTCGTATCATAAATTAATTAAACCCCAAATACAATATTCTACTTTTTAAATACAACAAAAAAATACAGTCCACACATTGTGGTATAAATATAAAATATTTAATATATATATATAGATATATATATATATATATATATATATATATATATATATATATATATATATATATATAGAAGAGAGAAGTTGGTAATGAAGTCCTGCGGGGCTTTTATTTTTATTTTTACTTTTTTTAAAATTACATTACTGATCAAGATTTTATTTTAAAATAAAAGATCAAATAGAAAACTTCATTTTAATCCTTGGCAAAGATAACTTTTAGATTAAAACCATGAGTAAGATCAAAATTAATTTTAGTCCCTTGATACATTAATAACCTTATTTATTAATTATATTTTGATTTTTTAATTATTTCTCTTTTTCTTCTTAATTTTTAATGTTTTAATTTTATTTCATTATAATTTTCATTTTTATTTCATTTATCGTAATATATTTTGCTGTAAACATTTAGATAAACTAATTTTTGTTATACAATATATTTCAATGTACTTTGTCCTCTTCATTTAGGTACATTAAATTCATTATAATACATTTCGGTGCATAGATAATACATTTTGGTGCATAGATTTAAGTACACACATTTCGGTATATACATTTCGATACAAACATTTATGTACATTAATTTTAATAAATTAAAAGACTCTTTTTTGGTAAAAAAAAAATAAATTTGTATATTAATAAATTTAAATATTTAATGGGAGACATTAAATACAATGCAAATTAATTATTTTGAATTAAGGACACATCAAGGGATTATAATCAATATGTAATCTAACACCAGGTTTATTTTAAATTTCAATCTTCTTGAAGAATTAAAATTAAAAAACCCAAGATCAAATTGTTCTTTCATTCTCTTTTGATTGACAAAGAGAGTTTTGTTAACATGTAAGTTATAAGAGGATGATAATTCAAATCCCAAATACTGGATTGAATAAGAAGAGCGTAACCACAAACAATCCACCACTTATTATTTCAGTTTTCTGTTGTCAATATGGTTTTTTTTTTTTTTTTTTGGTAAACTTGTCCATTCGTTTATATATATATTTTTAACGTATTATGCCAACTAATTATTGATCATGCATGAAAGTGACTTGAGCTTAGTTTGGCCAAATTATTGGTTTCTTTAATTTACTTCACATTCCCATACGAATTTTATACTTGAGAAATTATGAGCAATGTGATGTCCAGCCAAGGAGAGGACTAAATCTAAATGGGGTGTCCCCCAAATGGATATTTGAATTATTATATACACATACAGTTGTCCCATCACAAAATTCAATTCTGCAAATTTATAAAATTAAAAGAGAAAGAGAACCAAATTAATACGAAAGTCACTGAAAAAAGAAATACTTCACTTGGTGGTTGATGACACTAAGATTTGATTGCATTCATTTGTTGCTTCTCGTATCAGAGTCATCTCTAAGGATAAGGGGGTCCTGTTAAATGGAGCCATTCTTGTAGAACTATCAGAGAGACGGACCAAATGTCTACTTCCAACAACACCGATATTGTTTCTAACATAATAATTACCACCTGCACAATCCGTCGGGTGTGAAGTTTTATCACAAAATACCTCGGTGTTAGTTGGAGTGGGGTTAGGATATTTAAACTCTTCTTTTCTTATTGATATGGTTGATGTGGGACATTTCAACACTTCTTAATATAATCTTTTAAAAAGTACTGATAAATTTTTGTTTTAGACATTAAACAAGAGAAATGAAAAACACACACCATTTTTAATCGTATTTGAAAAGATAAAAATTTGTGTAAAAATCAACTGCCAATAAACAAATCTATTATTAAAACTAACACATCTTTTAAAACAAAAACTCATGATCAATTAAAAAACACTCGAGTCAAATTAATATAATAGTAAAAACATAAAACACCTAAATTTACTATGTCAACTCAATCAACAATCGTGTTATAATATTTGTTAAATGCTTTACATGAACCTAATTGTTAGCACTTCAATCCAAGTAATTGAACGATCTCATTTATTTGAGGATTCACTTAAGATCACTATTATGAGTCATGGACTAATGAGAGAGAAATAATTCATATTATTTTGGGAGTTTTAACGAAAAGTTAGTAGTACTGTTCATTTTAACGAAAAATCATATTTTTACACTAAAAAGTCAATCTTGATACTATTCACTTTACCCTTTATTTTTTCCTTATCGTTAAAACTCAAAGTTTTCAAGTTCTTTTCATTAGTTTTCCTTATTATTTACCCTCTTAGGCGATTTTCTATTTATTTATTATTGAAGAAATTATTTATTGGATAATATCTATGGGGTGCAAAAATATCGGGGACCCTGTTCAACTGGGGGCCTCTGCAATGGCTCCTATTGCTTTCCCTCAAAATCAGCACTATCTCGTACTTATCACGTTCACAAATTGGTCAATTTCGTCACTATCGTCACTATCGAATTGGCTAAGCTAGTCTTGCTTGCTAAATTATATTGAGTACTTTTCCGATTCAATCTAGTGTACCTTTTTTTATTTCAATTTGTATTTTTCTGACGTTCAAATAAAACCGCAACTGTTTTATCTTGGAAAAAGTTATGCATATGTAGTAGTACTCGACCCACACTAACATTAATGTCCAACCCAACACACCGATATCGGTAACTCGCAACTTATTGCTGTGTGGGAATTGGGATGGTGACGGTTTCAATTGTGAAATGCTGATAAATAAATTAATCATAAATAATAATAAAAAAAAACTAAATCATATATCATGCGTTGCTTCTTTCGTGAACTCATTCTTCCCTTTATATAAGTGCTCACTTTATGTTCTGACAGCCATATTGGCATGAAAAATGGAGAAGCTCAAGAACTCTACAATCTTCACCACCTGCCTTTTTCTGTTCCTCCTTGCCACACCTTGCTTTTCCAAAGGTTTGAATCAAAAGAAAATAGTTTCCGCATGCCTTTTTTCTTCGTAAATTCTTGTTTATTTCTGTCTTTTTATTTTTTCAATCTAAATGTCAGAAATCAACAAGATGTATAAACGGAGAAAATGGTGAGTGGAATCACTCTCCTAAATTAATTTGAATTGTGTGGTAAAATGCTCATATGTAATTAAGTTTACTACTTTGCAAATTTTTTTTGGTGGTTTGTGTTTTAAGGTGAATCGGATTTGATGGATACTGAGGTTTATGAAATCGATTATAGAGGTCCGGAGACTCACTCATCAGTTCCACCACCTGGTCACTCTCATGGGAAGAAGCCTTTGCCTTTGATCCACAAAGAAAATGCCATGGCAACCCCAAAACCTAAGAGCATTGAAGGTGCTAACATGGGAAGAAAGGTAAGAGCTCATTCACTTACATGGATTAGTTGGATTAGCTCTTTTAATTTTTATATCAAGTTCTTTTTAGGGTTCGGCGAGTGATATTTTAATTAATCTAAGATAAACTATAGAGAGGAGGATTCAAATTTGGGTGAAAATAGAGAGCACTGTTTTAGTCAACTTGATTGATCTTGCAACACTTTTTGATTTAGGAGGTTTTAAGAATTACGTAAACATAAATATTGGGTCACTTTGATTTCACAAGCTCTTTATATACTTTTAAAGCTTTTGATAACTTAATTTGCATGATATTCTATGTTTTTATATTATTATTTTTTGTTTATTCTGGATTCTTATGTTGTAACTTGCTTTGCAGGTGAAGAAAGTACATGGATGAAGATACTGATCTGGACAGTGGGAGTAGTGATAGTTTTGGTTCACAATTTGGTCCCTTTTAGTATAGATATAGATATCAATTCTAAATATGTATTAATATATAGATAAATATATATAGCAATCTTTAATTTATGACATGTTTTTATTGCCTTGTGTAAATGAAGGGCTTCAAGATCTTATATATGTTCGGAACAGTGAATATATATTATCCTTGTAATTATCATTAATCACGCCTAAGAATTAAAGAAGTCAATCTATAGTTTATCAATCACATGTACTGGAATAGAATTCCTTCACAAATTTAGTAGGTAGTTCTGAGTAACTTTTTATTGCGATCATTACACCGTCATACATAGATTAAAGGTGATGAATAACTATTATTAATTTCTGAAGCAACCCCCGCTGCTTGGTCCGGTTGATGGACTGGAAAGCACAACCTTACGATAGTTGATTTCGGCAACTCATGTGAGGCTAGCGTGACATAGTTTATATTTAGTGGACCTTGCTAGGTTTAAGCGGTATGACAGTTATGGTTTGAGAATGCCAGTGGGATCGACATATATTATAGATTTCTCTTATTTCCTGGGTTGGATGAACATTAATTTGCGTTACGGCTTGGTGCATATACTTGTAGAGCAATAGATGCATAATGCATGTGGTGAGACAAATGTAATTTGGTAGCATGACTTGGTATAGCATCTGCATGATAGTAACACATAATTAATTACTACGATTGAGCAGTTGGATGCCGCTTGGGGAACCACTGGACTTGCAGCTAGTTCCTCCAAATTTAATGCTTCCCAATTTTTCTAGCTACTTAGAGCAGTGGCGGAGCTAGGATTTCTTGTGAGGAGGGGCCTCACACAAGTATAAAAGAAGAAAAAAATGAATAGTGATTATAAAATTACAAATGCAAAACATCATAATATATATCCAAATAATTAAATAGTCAAAATTAACATATCCATTAATAATATGAATTTCATATTTTGAGACCGTTGCGCATGATGTCATCTATACTATTGAAAGAATTATTAAACTCAATGGAGAGAATTACTAAAAAATTGCAAACCCTAAAACTCAAAGTAAGAGGTAGGATAGAATAGAAACAAATGTTTTATAGAGGATAATAGAGTTTTACAAACCTTATTGTTCTTTATTCAATAAATTTGGGATTTGGAATGGTTGAATATATGAAATTCAAGAAGAATAGGGAAATAGCTCTAGCAGTGCATAAGTGAAAGACAATTTTTGTTAATTAAAAGTGAATGATGAGTTGAATTTGAATGTTATTGATTTGTGATAAATGACGATTCAAAATATTATATTTAATTTGGGGATGGAATTTGGTGGATTAAAAATAGATAATGATTGGATTTGTTTCACGTGTTGAGAAGGGTTGCAAAACAAGGTGTAATACTAACCTTATTTTTACAAGTGAGGGTAGGCCTAGGACTACTCTAGTCCTAATATGCCTCCGCCAGTGACTTAGAGCATCTTCAAAGGAGTCCAGATTTTCTGCACCCAAATACCCATGTGGCTCCTCTGTGCCTTGTTTTTTGAACTAAACATAATTAATGTTAATTTGATAATAATTAAATTAATAAAAAATAAACCAAATCATCATCCAAAAAGCAAAGGCACAGAGGAGCCACACGGGTATTTGGATGCAGAAAATCTCAACTCTCTTCAAAGGAGGAGAGTTTTTCAATATATCGGCAAAATATGCCAGTACACTAAGTGACATAATATAAGTGGTTGGATATTTGAAAAAAGATTCAATCACTTGTGTTATCTGTTATGTCATTTGGTGTACCAAACTGTATTCTCAGTATATTGAAAAAATTTTCCCAACGATGTCAAATTTTAAATTGAAAGCCTATGTGGCATTTTGATCATTTTAAAGTTTTATTCTCCACCAGATATGTCAAATTAAACTATTATTTATTACATTATTTATTTTTTATACTTGTAATAAATATTTTTAAAACAAAAAAAATAATAAAAATGATTAAAAAAAATATTTATTAATCAATTAAAAATGAATTTGAAGTTGATGTCAATCCACGCCATACTACATAAAAATTGGGATTTTAGTTAAAAAAAAAACACTAATATTGTCTCCTTTACTGTTATTGCTAATATGAACTTTTTGACATCTCCTTTAAAAATGGTCTTATAAAATTAGTTCCATTATATTCCATAATTATAATTTTACAGAAAAATATGTGTACACATTTAAAGAGTAAAATTGGTGAATCCTTTGGCCCTTCATGTCACATCCCGACCCGGGGTGGACCACTTCCCGGGCCCGCTCCACTACCGTAGCACGATATTGTCCGCTTTGTGCACATGGCTACGTCACCTCACGTGACGGCCAGCATGCCTCGATCTCGGTCGGGGTGTGTCAGTTTGGTATCAGAGCGGATTGTGAGATCCCACATCGCCTAGGGGAGTGATCCTTATATGTATATTCCCATCCCTACCTAGCGCGAGGCCTTTTGGGAGCTCACTGGCTTCGGATTCCATCGGAACTCCGAAGTTAAGCGAGTAGTGCGCGAGAGCAATCCCATGATGGGTGACCCACTGGGAAGTTCTCGTGTGAGTTCCCAGAAACAAAACCGTGAGGGCGTAGTCGGGGCCCAAAGCGGACAATATCGTGCTACGGTGGTGGAGCGGGCCCGGGAAGTGATCCACCCCGGGTCGGGATGTGACACTTCACCTCCTTTTGATCCATCTTTTTGGTAAGCAAGCATTGCATGCAACTGTGGAGAAAGAAAGAGTAGGCGATGTTTTTTGGGAGAATGATTTAAATAGAACAAGCTCATCATTATATGGTGTATTGATTTAATCAGGGTAGTCCCTGAGTTTTTTGGTGTTTGGAGCGAATGTTTAAAATGTGTCTTTTTTCAATATACGAATATATATTAAAAATAATATATATTTAAAGAGAGTTGAAATCCAGTTGAAGTTTTTTTATTTTTTCTTGGGAGGGAAGGGGTAGGCCCTCTCACACATATTATATTACTTGAAGAAAAAAAAAACATACAATAGGGTGGCATAGTACCTAAAACCCAACTATCAAAAGCAAAATCATATACAACGGTTCCAAACTCTTTGAAATGTCACCTTTAAGAAACCCATGTAGAGAGGTTATCTTTAGGTAAGTGAGATTACCTTCTCTAATTGGCCCATTTTCTACAAGTATTTCTCTCATTTATACATTAAGAAGATCCCAAACTCTTGGATCATAAATATTTAAAGGGAATACATGTTCTGGAGATTTAATCTTTTCCTCTAAATTCAAAATGGTCACACCTACATTTTTCTCTACATCACCATCATTTTCATGATCATCAGACTCATCACCGACATCTTGTAACTCTTCACTAACATCACTTTCTATCAAATTTCAACCTACTCATTTTTTAGAAAAAAAAGATTATTAAGAGATCCTCTTAAACTGTCGGCAATTTATTTAGGGGTGTGCTATCCACATATCTTTTTTTAGCTTTTCGCACACTCTCTTAATTATCGGTCGTCGGATCGAATAAATTAAAGAAGATCAAATCATAGAAATTAATAACAGGTGTATGAAAAGTAAAAAGAAGTGTGAATATCACACCCCTTTATTTGTCATTTTCTTTTCAGATTACCAGACCAACATATCAATTATCAATTTATCACGCATTTCAATTGTAGAAACGAGAATTTACCTGATAACAAACCAAGTTAGCAAACCATGAAACCAATGCCCAATCGGAGATCAGAGGAGAAGGGTTTTGTAGTCGGACTTTGGAGCCTTGGAAGAGAGGGGTTTTGGTTGACATAGAGGAGTTTCGTAGTTGCCAGTCGGAGGCTTGAACTTGGAGGAGAAGGGGTGGTTTTGCAGTCGGAGGAGAGGGGTTTTTCCGTTTGGTCGACAAGAATGGGAGTCGAGACTCTCAGATTGGGACCATTTGGTCGTTGGAAATCCTTGGGTTGGGCTTGGGACCATTGGGTAGGCCGATAGGAGATGGTGGCCAGGTGGTGGTGTGGCGAAGAAGACTCAAAGGCTCTGTATTGTCTCTCTTTGTCTCAGCTGTAAAGGAAAATGACATACTTTTTTTTATCAGCTGTAAAGGAAAATGACATACTTTTTTTTATAGACCTATATATCTTCTACTCCATTCAAACTCGGGCTCTGAACAGAGACGTTGTTCGCACTGGGGCAGGACTAATAATGTATTGTAATCATGTATAAGTTTTCTTTTTCGTGGCTTCGATTTCAATAAGTTTCACCATGCACGTCAACAAGAGCCACGAGCGAGTAAGCTTTGACAAGGGAGACCAGTCAATAGCATTACCTCTTACTAAATACATACAAGACTGTCTCTTATATGTATCAAGATTTTCAGTTGACAAAACAAACCCTAGCTAATATGCAGATAACAATTGTTCTGAATAACTTGAAAACTATATGATGGTGATGTATCAAGCTCAAATGTTATAGGAAATCAGTTTATCGAACTCTCTAATGACGTTAGATTATTCATTGCTATGCGGTAGCTAGTGCCAAGGGAGAAATAGCAATACCAAAGAAAATTTCACGTTGAATGAGTTGTCTGAAGGAATGATTCCTTCGTTTATAAACATTCATCATACCACTTCTAGAGGATTGTACAAGATAAGAGGATCTGGGATTACTCCTTAAACTTTGGTCAATATTCTGTTGCAAGTGGCAATAGACTTGGAGAGATGTTGAATCAACAAATTAGGGTAATGCATCAACTTGTACAGATGGGCTTCCAACCTAGAGAATAGTTATTGTATGTTTGTAGGCTTGTAGCCTTCTATTTTTTTTATACAATTTACTATTTTCCATCTTAATCCAACTATAATTTAATTTAATTGGTAAAATGTGGTGGCATGGTGAAATTCCCCATAGCCTCTCCGGACCCAGAAGAGGTAGATATATGTGATTTACCACTAGTTGTCCTTTTTAAAAATAAAAAAAAAAAGAGATTAGGAATATATATGAGACCCACCTCTAAGTATTTGTTGTGGAGCCAAAAATAATCACAAGGCGACACGTGAACATTTTAGCAAAAAGGACCAAACTACCCCTGAGGTACACCGGGATTTCTACACGCGAGCAGCAGACAATCATCTTTCAACAAAACTCAAAAACGCTCTAAAGAGAGGTAATCAAATCAAATCCATCTCATCAAATCCTTATCTTGCAAAGTAACCTCCAAAATAATATTATTTGGTTAATTAATAGATTAATTAACCAATTAATCCATTAACCACCTATTGAAATTATACAATTTAACCCAAAACCACATTAGTGGCCGGCCAATTCCCTCAAAAATAATCCATCTCTTTTCTCCACCTTTTCCACCATTTTCCCTTTTTAATTACCCTAATTAAATAGCCAATTAATCCTATAAAACCACCAAAATATTCATTTCATGTTTAATTAGCCAAATTAATTGGCTAATTAAACCCAAATTAAACCCAAAAAGCCCTACCAAAACCGGCCACCTCCTGTCCCTATAAATAGAGGCCTATTCTCACCAAAAAACCAATTCCAAATCTCTTGAAAAAATCTCAAATTCTCTAAACAGTTTTCTCTCTAAATTTCTAACTTTGGCATCGGAGGTTCTTCGGCCAAAGCCCCCCCCATCCCCCATTCATCGTGGGCGTGTGAGGCTCTTGGCCTTAACCTAAGGTGCTATTTGTTTTGTAGGTGCAAATCCGTCCAAGATCAAAGAGGAGAAAATTTGCATCCACAAATTGGTGCTTTCATTGAGAGTTGAAATCCATACTCGTAGAAGACTCTCGCATAAAAAAGGTTTTTTCTCTATTTTCTAGTCCACTTGTATTTTTTCATATGTTCTTATTATTAGAATTTTTTATTTGCAAAGATTCTTTGATAAAACGTGAAAAAAGAAATACAATGGCTAGAAATTTAGAAAACTCCACGAGTGAAAATTCTAAAATTTAAGAGATGGGACCACGGCGATCCACAAGGCTAAATGTGACAATAATTGGAGCGGCACCACCACTACGAGGCTCCACCATGGCAACCACCGCGGTGGCCACCACGACAACCACCCGCGGCGAGGTCCATGGCACCAAAGCTACTGCCCAAGCCATGTCATTCCAAGCCCAAGGAAAACCAGCCCGTGCCACCCAAATCCAACGCGAGCCCAATGCGTTGCCGAGCCAAGCCCAAGCCTCGCACTTACATGCGCCACATGTCGAGCAGCCTGCTCCCGTCGAGCAGCCCACTCCCGTGGCCCAGCCTGCTACCGCCGAGCAGCCCACTCTAGTGGCCCAGCCTGCTCCCTCCGAGCAGCCCATTCCAGTGGTCCAGCCTGCTCCCGCCGAGCAGCCCACTCTCGTGGCCTAGCCTGCTCTCGTGGCCCAGCCTGCTCTCGTGGCCCATCTTGCTCCCGTGGCCTTTCAAGCAGCCCAAGTAGGCCCAAGACTATATCAACCATTCGGACCTATCATCGAGCCGGGGGCATTCTCACCATATTTCTCTGTGGATTTAGCATTTCCCAACTCAAATCTTGCGCCTGGAGTCTACCACCCTTCCACTGCTGAAGGAGGCACATTCCTTCCAAGCTTTTCCAATCTAAATGGCGAACAACACTTGTCTCGACAAGTCATAAAGTTAACCGACGCCATAGCACAGCAGACGACCTTGGTGAACCAGCTCTTGTAGCACACTAAGATGCAACGTGCCCCTGACGAGGTGTCCCAAAGTAGGACGAAGGCAGACAAAAAACCTCTCCAGCAGCCTCCCGGCAAGCAGCCACTCAACCAGCCACGAACCGAGCATTCTAACGGAGTACACTCCCAACTGGGCCCCCGAGATAGCGTATACTCCCACCTTAGCGCGTGGAGAAGCGTGCACTCTCAGTTAGGCCCACGGACAAACATACACTCACGGTTGGGGCCACATAATCAACATGAGCAACCTTCCAGGTGAAGTGTTCATTCGCGGCAAGGCCCGCAAGGAGCATCCTTCACCTCACATCGGAGTAGGCAGCACAATGGACGGAGAGAAGCAGTCACTCAATCCGGCTCAAGTTCAACCAGTAGCTTGCGAGTTACCCGCTCGCCTGCTAGGAATATACCACACCCACTGTAGCCGCGACATAGACGAGCCGAACACATGGAAGAGCAGCCTAGACCAGCAGGTTACAATCGGGGGTAGCCGAGAGCTCCGCCACCTTAACAAAGGCAAAACTTCCATGCTCTCCAGTGCTAGAGGGTAAACCAATCCCCCGACACCCATTTGGGTCTGCTCTCCAGTACGAGAGGATAAACTAAATGCTCTCCAGCGCGAGAGGGTAAACCAATCCCCCGACACCCATCTGGGTCTGCTCTCCAGTGCGAGAGGGTAAACCAATTCCCCGACACCCATATGGGTCTGCTCTCCAGTGCGAGAGGATAAACTAATTGCTCTCCAGCGCGAGAGGGTAAACCAATTCCCTAACACCCATCTGGGTATGCTCTCCAGTGCGAGAGGATAAACTAATTGCTCTCCAGCGCGAGAGGGTAAACTAATTCCCCGACACCCATATGGGTAAGCTCTCCAGTGCGAGAGGATAAACTAATTGGTCTCCAGCGCGAGAGGGTAAACTAATTCCCCGACACCCATCTGGGTAAGCTCTCCAATGCGAGAGGATAAACTAATTGCTCTCCAGCGCGAGAGGGTAAACCAATTCCTCAACACCCATATGGGTCTGCTCTCCAGTGCGAGAGGATAAACTAATTGCTCTCCAGCGCGAGAGGGTAAACCAATTCCCTGACACCCATCTGGGTATGCTCTCCAGTGCGAGAGGATAAACTAATTGCTCTCCAACGCGAGAGGGTAAACTAATTCCCTGACACCTATATCGGTAAACTCTTCAGTGCGAAAAAGCCACATAGCTCAAAAGATCGAATGCTAGAAGATCAACTATGCATCAAATGTTTAGGGGGCAGCAACCACTTTTGCACTTAACAGTTCGCTCATCCAGCACTTCATCTTCAGCAGCTCCGATCTTGGCAACTCCATCCTTGACTGCTTCATCTACGGCAGCTGAGAAATCAAACTCAAGCAGTTTCCTCATTTTTGGCAAGCAGCCCAGACGTGGTAGCCCAAACTACGCCACTTCCTCAGCCCATGCCAAGCTAATCCTTGGCTCTAGCCAAGCCAAGCAACCGAAGCAGTGGCCCTTGCCACAAAACCTCCTCGGCCCATGCCGAGCCGACTCCTGGCTCCTGCCAGCCGACGTGTCGCACCACCTCGACGGCTGCCCCGCGACAGCACTATCCAAGAAGAAGACAAGAAAAATTAAAATTTTCTTACATCGGTGCGGCACGGAGAAGACAAAGAAATCAACGAAAGACGGTCCTTTGCACGGGCAAGATGTAGAAGATTGCTAGAGGAGGGGGAACAAATATCCTCTAAGCTCTCTCTCTTTCTTGTAGGGTAGAATAAATCGCTCTCCAAAGTTGATTTAATAACCCACTTAATGTGGACTTAAATAGGCTTTGAGAGAAATTTATTTCCCTTTCCTAGAAGGATCTAATTTCCTATTGAAGAGGGAATCTACATCAAAATAGGAAGCAGTCCTAAGTCTCCTAAAAACAAGGAAATCTCTACACCTGCTGCCCTTTCCTGCGAGCAACCCAACAGGTGTGGGGGCATTTGTGGAGCCAAAAATAATCACAAGGCGACACGTGGACATTTTAGCAAAAAGGACCAATCTACCCCTGAGGTACACCGGGATTTCTACACGCGAGCAGCAGACAATCATCTTTCAACAAAACTCAAAAACGCTCTAAAGAGAGGTAATCAAATCAAATCCATCTCATCAAATCCTTATCTTGCAAAGTAACCTCCAAAATAATATTATTTGGTTAATTAATGGATTAATTAACCAATTAATCCATTAACCACCTATTGAAATTATACAATTTAAACCAAAACCACATTAGTGGCCGGCCAATTCCCTCAAAAATAATCCATCTCTTTTCTCCACCTTTTCCACCATTTTCCCTTTTTAATTACCCTAATTAAATAGCCAATTAATCCTATAAAACCACCAAAATATTCATTTCATGTTTAATTAGCCAAATTAATTGGCTAATTAAACCCAAATTAAACCCAAAAAGCCCTACCAAAACCGGCCACCTCCTATCCCTATAAATAGAGGCTTATTCTCACCAAAAAACCAATTCCAAATCTCTTGAAAAAATCCCAAATTCTCTAAACACTTTTCTCTCTAAATTTCTAACTTTGACAACGGAGGTTCTTCGGCCAAAGCCCCCCCCCCCCATTCATCGTGGGTGTGTGAGGCTCTTGGCCTTAACCTAAGGTGCTATTTGTTTTGTAGGTGCAAATCCGTCCAAGATCGAAGAGGAGAAAATTTGCATCCACATTTGTCATTTATTATTACAGTCTAGAGTTAGATTCAGTTTTCGTAGATGACAAGTTGGTCACCAAATTATTATCGTCGACCCATTGTGTTTTCGTAGATTCAATTTTCATAGATGACGAGTTCGACATCAAATACACATATATTGGTGTTTAAAAAAAAAACTAATACTAGTAATTATGATCTTCCAATGTAGAATATTCTTTCTTAAATGAATTTAAAAAATGTCAAACTGATTCTTTAATCTGGATTTCACTCAAACAAAACCTCTATTTGGATAATTTCTTCTTCCTTAAGGTACCCAAATTCTTAATTTATTCGTCAAAACTTGACCAAACTGACAAAAGAGCATTCGGAATAGCATGATTACATACGCGGGCCACTAGTTCTTTGCCACGCAATACGATAGTAGTTGGAGATGGTGTACGTGGCAAGAATTTACAGCTGCATAAGGTTTATGACTCTAGAAGCTGCCACAGTAGATCAAAACCAACTAACGGCGTTGACTGTGGTGTGACGTGGACGAACGTAAATTACCAATTACGCGGTTAACGCGGTTTGGTCTACGGCTGCCATCGGGTTTGAGACGTATTGAGACAACTCGTTTTGTCCCCCTTTCATTCCGTCGATCCAATTTTAGGGTTTCAAAATTCAATCTCTCTCTCTCTTTCTCTGCGATTCGATTTCTAGGGTTTCTGATTCTCTCTGCGATCAATCATGGCGAGCAACAACAGGGAGAATAATGTCCAGGAGGAATCGAACCCGCTTCTGGGCAAGCAATTCGAGGAGACCCAGATTGATACTGAGAAGCCCGCCAAGGCCTCGCCGGAGACTCAGTCGCCGGAGAAATCGCCCACGGAGATGGGGCATGTGAATGGCGGTGGTAATGGGTGCGCGTGGACCGCAGACGGGCTGCCGTTGGGGCACGGGAGCGTGATGGGTGAGCCCATGGGCCGGGCCCAGTGGGACTCCAGCCTCCTTGCCTGTCTTGGCCGCAATGATGAATTCTGTAGCAGCGATCTTGAAGTTTGTAAGTTTTTTCTTTTTAATTTTCTTAAGTAACGGTTTGGAATTGTGCGGTGTTTGGATGTCTGTGCTGTATTATACCCTCAGTAGCTTTGATTTCTCCGATTTCCGATGACAGATTGGTTTAATTAGCTTTTATTTCATCGATTTCCGATGATAGATTGGTTTAATTGCCGTTGTGTATTAGAAATTATGATAAATTAGCTCTATTTAGGGGGGTGTATTCAATTGGGATTTTGAAGGATTTTAATTCTTTTAATGAATCTAGGGGTATTCAATCAGGATTTTAAGTGATTCTTTAAAATTCAAGGTGGATTCAATTAGAATTTTAAGATAGTTTGTTAAAATCCTTAGAAATCCGGGTGTATTCAATTAGGATTTTAAAGAAGTTTATAACATTCCAGGTGTATT
Source organism: Cotoneaster glaucophyllus (assembly GCA_036320875.1). Lineage (NCBI taxonomy): Eukaryota > Viridiplantae > Streptophyta > Magnoliopsida > Rosales > Rosaceae > Cotoneaster > Cotoneaster glaucophyllus. The sequence continues at coordinate 11,934,971 of CM070067.1, forward strand.
CAATTAGAAATTGTTTTTAAAGAATTTGAGAAAGTTGAGGAATTAGAGGGAATTGGAGAGATTTCGTAGTGTATTTTAAGCATCCACAAATCTCACCTCTTCCCATGAGATTTCGAGGGAATTGAATCAGAATTTTATATGGAATCTCTACAAATCAATCAAACTTCATAAAAATCCATAGATTTATAAATCCATTAAAATCTCTCAAATTCTCAATTGAATACACCCCCCTTAATTCTCGGATGACATCTTTTCGATTAATCTGGAGTACATTCTGCATTGCTGTTTCTGCTTTTCGGTTTAGATGTATTCTATCAGTATATGATAATTTTAGATTTCAGAGGCTTGGTTCTTTGTGTTCAACGGTTCAAGCCACGCCTTTCTTGCTTAATAAAGAAGAGGGGGTTTTGCAAACTTTCTGGAATAGTTATGCATTTGGTTGATTACTATGCCGACCCCAAGGGGTAACGTGAACCTGAATGGCCAGAATGTGTTCTTGGATGTACCATTCTGTAATTTGGTGTTCATTCTTGATTGGATTACACTTGGAAATAGCTTTTTTTGTTTATTGTCTTGGATGATTTTTCATTGGTCATGTCTTTACCTGTTTTTTCCTTTGATTTTCTGTAATGCATACTCTTCACTTCTTATAACATAAGCTTTGTTGCTTAGCATTATATCAAAACTCAAATTCATCTAGTCCCTAAATTTCAGAAAGCATGAGTGGTTAATTAAAAGAAACTGTTTGTTCAATCATCTTTTGTTTGGGCCGAGACATTTATTTGAAGTGGCACTGGTAATGCAAAGAAACCTGTTAGGCATGTGAAGAGACCTGTTAGGCAAGAATTTTCCAACTCATTTTCCCACTGGAAAATATAAAAATTGTGTGCCCGCATGAAACCAATGTATTAAAGCGTGAGGCGTGGGCGAGGCGTCCGAGGGATAGCCCAGCCTAGGCGTGAGGCAAAGCCTCACGGGACCTAAATTTTTTAATATATACACTGAGCGTACACATATATTACATTGAAAAAAAAGAAGATTATTAATCAATAATCACCCTAAGCACACATATTTACATACACATATATATACATATATTATATTATATATATATATATATATATATATATATATATATAATAGAGGATGAAAAGCACAATGAGCACACATATAACAATGCACGCAGACAGCACACATATATAACAATGCACGCAGACAACACACACATAACAATGCACGCAGACAGCACACACATAACAATGCACGCAGACAGCACACACATCCATTATATAAAAAAATAAAAATCAGAAAAAAGGCAGAGAGATGATAGTGCAAGGAAGAGGTATGAGACAGTTAAAATCCTACCCAAAATTTGGGTTTGGGAGTAAAAAAAAAAAAAATCCCCTGAGGCGCGCCTAGGCAAAAAATAAAAATAAGAAAAAAGGCAGAGAGATGATAGTGCAAGGAAGAGGTATGAGACAGTTAAAATCCTACCCAAAATTTGGGTTCGGGAGTAAAAAAAAAAAAAATCCCCTGAGGCGCGCCTAGGCGGCTCTGGCGACGCCTTTCGCCCACTCCCTCAAAACAAAGGCAAGGCGAGCCTTTTAAAACATTGCATGAAACAGTTGGAGAAAGTTTGGGCTAAAACTTGATAATAAGGGCTTTGGGACTATAAAGTTCGTAGTTTTCATAAATAAACTTTTTCCATGTCCTCCTACATGCTATTCACAATTTGCATACTAACATTGATGTCATTTGGGTAGGTCTTCTTGGAAGTGTGGCTCCTTGTGTGTTGTACGGAAGTAATGCTGAGAGACTTGGATCTACTCCTGGAACATTTGCAAATCACTGTTTGCCTTACTCTGGTCTATATCTGATTGGAAACACCTTTTTTGGTTGGAACTTCCTTGCACCGTGGTTTTCATATCCTAGCCGTACTGCCATCCGCCGCAAGTTCAACCTAGAGGCAAGTTATATTTTCCCCTTCAAAATGTGTATGTTATTGTGGGTTATATTTTGCTTATAATATGCATATCAACTTTTGCAATGCGTATGGTTTTTTTGATCCAGTTAAACTCTATTACCTTTCTTTTGTTTATGGCTTTACAATGAATCTGATAATCATAACACAGTACTTTAGTTGTCCGTCTCAGAGCGTTACATAGTGAACAAGCGTATCGTTTTTTAATATTCTTACCAGAGAATAGGATCTACTAAATGTGTGGTTTTTATGATTTTTGGTGATGAGCAGGGCAGTTGTGAGGCTCTTAATAGGTCATGTGGCTGCTGCGGAGGCTTTGTGGATGATGAGCTGCAACAGGAACAGTGTGAGACCGCCTGTGATTTTGCAACTCATGTGTTCTGCCATCCATGTGCTCTATGCCAGGAAGGTCGTGAGATCCGTCGCAGGCTGCCTCATCCTGGTTTCAATGCGCAGCCAGTTCTGGTTATGATTCCTCCTGAGGAGCAGGGCATGGGCCGTGGAGCTTGAGAATTGAGAGCTTGTCCTTCTGGGAAATTGGTTGTTCGTACTGTGTGTATACGTAATCGTGTTTTGATATATGGAACTGTTGTTAAACTGCATCGAGTTATCAGAACCGAACCACATCTTTTACTTGGTTTTTGTAATCAAGTTTAAATAAGATAAAGATGAAAGTATAGAGTTTTGTGTATATGTAACGTGTGATATCTGTCGACGTGCTTGTTCGTTGGATGCAGACTTTGATTTGAACTTCTTTTTACTGTTTGGTTTCTAAAGGAAGCTATATTTTTATACCTACCTTGTGTGGTGTGATAATGTAAGCGAAAACTTTGAGTCGCCCGTTCATGATCCTCCGTATTAACTGTCTGAATGCATTTCTTGCTTGCGAATTCATGCCAAAAACTCAAATGGGTATCCGTAAAATCCAAATGACCACAAGATTAAAAAGGATTTTAACCCTTTTAGGCAACTGTAATTTCTTTTACCGTGTGTTTGGATGATGGAAAAAAAAAAGTTGGGATTTGGGGAAAAGTTGGGAATTGGACCGCAGAAAAGGAAATCTTTGGGGGTACTGGGGGTTGTGGAATGGGTGCCGGGGAGCAAGTTGATGGTGAGCTGAATTGTTGTCGTCATCGCCGGAGAGATTAGTAGCACTGACGAGGAGCTTTGGACTCAGTAGGATGATGGTTGAGATAATTGGTTTGGGACCCAAGTGTTGGCAAATGATTCAGGCAAGCAGTTTGTAGATGTTGCAGTAGGGTTTGGAGAGGGTTTGAATGTTGAAGGCAGTGTAAATCAGAGAGTTGATGTCCGCAGTTGTTATATGCAGCTCATGTTACAAGGATTAACACGTTTGTGGCACAATATACTTGTGGAAGATCACAAAAGACAGAGTCCTGCCCTTTCATCTTGGCTAGCCGAACGATTTAATGAGGAGCTCATAGATCATCCAAATATGAGTGTCTAGCGCCGGCTCTGAGAGTGCAAAATGTGCCACCGTGCAGGCCCCCATTTCGGAAGGGCCTCCAAATTTTTATTACGTATACACATATGCATGTAATACACATTTAAATGTGCATGATAATTACAGGGCCGGCCATGTGAGCGTGAGTGTTGGTGATTTCACGAAACTGGTGAAGAAACAAAGTGGTATAGACATCACAGAAACCAAGTCAGCATTTGATTGGTTTGACCATAAGTCGACTTCTCATTGGAGTAGATCACATTTCAATACTCATACCAAATGTGATAAGAGTAACAAGTTAAATGCTGCTATCTTGGAAGCAAAGGATATCTTTCGAAGCATTTGGTAACAGATATCTTTCGAAGTTCTAACTATTCCTTCAACAAAGGAAAGGCTCAGTACAAAAGAGAAATTAAAGAGATAAAACTGTTTTTCAGTAACAGCATTCTCACTCCCTGGTCTCTACGATGATACAGGGTTAACTTAACTTCCGACGTTCCAACTAAAGTTCAATCCCCTCGAGTATTAACGTAAATAAAGAAAAATACTTCTGAATCCCAAACACCTAAGGCGCTTGGAGAAACTTCTGAACACAACACTTCAAGACATGATGGAGAGATGCAATAAAAAACCAAGTCTTTCTTATTTACTCTCCTGGAGCAGAGACGCCTTGCTTCAGCCTCTCCTTTTTCAGCTTCTTCTTAGACACTGGCTTCTTCTTCTTCGGGGGAAGAGTTCTCTGAGCATACACGTAAAGCGCGTAGTTTCCAACCAAGAAAAGCAGCAGCAGCCCAACAACAACGATCAACACTATCAATCCAGGGTTAAACCCTTTTGCATCCTGCAAAATCACCACTGCAATTATATTTCGTCACAGACACACGCACAAACAGAGAAGATAAAACAAAATAGAGGGAAAATGCATACTACTGGAATCCACCCTCTACATTTGCCTAGAGTAATCAACAGTCCCTAGCTACCACGGTAATTAATATTCATTCTCTCATTCAACTGGATATTTATACTCGCTTCCCATATGATAATGCCTATAGAAGATGCAATAGCATCCAAGTTCCAGAATTACGTTCACTTGAATCGTATTGTGTGATTTTGCAGGACATATCAAAGTATGGTTTTGGGAATTGAACTTATGGTACCGGCCTATAGGGTTTTATCATTTTTATCATTTTTCTTCCCTAATAGAATGTGAGAGATTACATTTTTATTAACCAGAAGCAGAAGATGAATTAGTAGCAGGTTATCAAACTGAATACTCAGGGTACAAAAATGTTTTAATTTATGTCTACATAAAAAACTAGTGATGATCCCACTGGCTTAGTCCTGGTATTCCTTAAAAAAATAAAAAAACAAAGCTGTGTGTAATAAAATAGCTCAAAGAAATATAACAATTTGAAGACAGAGGCTAATGAGTAATGACCATAATCTCTACCTGCTAGGAACCCATATTTTTGTAAGTTACTCTCTTTCTTCCTTACAAATCCACATTAAATGCATAAATATATTATGCCTACAAACAAATTATAAGTGATTTGCAGGGAAAAATGTGTGAAGCTTATTTCACAGTTTCTTCGCTAATAAACAAAATCCAAACTAGAACAGAGCTTTTTTAAAGGACAGAATGAGATTCAATCCCAATAGGGTCTTAAATATGTGTAAAGCAATTGGAAGAATTATTGACAAGCATGCATATATGAACCCACACAGGCTTTTTAGCCAAAATGGTCCCTGAGATTTTCATAACACATAACTTTGGTCCCTGTGATTTAAAATCAATAGAAGTGGTCCCTGAGATTGTCCACCATGCATTATTTTGGTCCTTCCGTTAAGTGGTCCTTGAGCTTTTTAATGGAAGGATCAAAATGATGGATGATGGACAATCTCAAGGACCAAAGTTATGTGTTATGCAAATCGCATGGACCAAAACGATGTGTTATGCAAATCTCACGGACCAAAGTTATGTGTTATACCCTCAACTTAACGGAGTTTTTTAACGGAAGGACCAAAATAATGGATGGTGGACAATCTCAGGGACCATTTCTATGGATTTTAAATCTCAGGACTAAAGTTATGTGTTATGCAAATCTCAGAGACCATTTTGACCAAAAAGCCACCCACACACCTACAAACTTCATAGTGAAATAGAAAGTGACTCATAAAGGCCATGAAACATTAGGTCATGGTAGAAACCCAATAGTCGAATGGACTGGTGAGAGCTGTGAGACTGAAACTCATGGTTTGAGTTCCGATGGAGGAGATCAATACAATATCACCAAACCCATCCACTGGGTAGTTTGCCAAATATAAAGATGATGGATCGACGATAAACCTATTACATTTACATTAATGGACCAAAAACCCATTCTATATGAGTCAAAATATCATGCACATTGGTTCCACATAATTACATGCATTTGAAGCAAAAATGATTACCATCATTCGCTTAGAAAGACCAACATTTTATCGGCAACTCAATCGAAATATAACTGAAGCCCCAAATACATATACTCCAGGCGAACAAAATTCATCAACAAGGAAATCAATCAATAAATTAACAAAATTTCTACAAAATTAAGGTCCAATAAAAACAGGCTTGTTTCAGAACAGTTAGAAAACGAAATTTCAAAATCAATCATGAAAAAAAAACCCAAAATCTGGATTTCATCCAAGTTTTAGAATACCAATTCTCAGATCACGAAAATCTTTCATCAAGAAATGTATATCTCTGTCTAAATCGACCAAAACACAAGTCCCAGACATTTAATATTGCACAAAATCTAAGCATGCATGCATAATTTCGATAAGCAGACCTGAAAACAGCTGAAAATTTGAGAAATCTAAATCCAAATTCCACAAATGAAAAATCAAAATCTCTGAATAAATTGCAGGGGATATTGGGGTTTCTGAGAAATCATACCGGAGGAGGGACCTTGTCCTCGAACTGGTCAGCCATGGCCGTCGTGCCGCTCCGAGCCTGATAAACTTTGAGAGATCCGGCTCACTGTATCAAACTGTGGACCAGAGAGAGGAATCCAGAAGAAGTAAATACGAAGGGTGAGATCTGGTAACGAATGGAAACGGGGTCTGTGTGTAAATTGGAAAAATATGAGGTGTCTGGACCAATCAGCTACGGACAATTGGACTGACTAATTGTCACTGTGATTGCCAAAACTGCCATAAATGGATTGGCCATCAATCCAATAAAAAAATAGGTTAATTGGGATTCTATGGATTTGTTTAAAAGGCCTATAAATTTTCCCCAAACATTAATCTGAATCTCGGTTTTTCTCCGTAAGTCATATTCTCTCACTTAACGCCCTAAAACTATAAATATGTGTCACGTGACTGACATCACTCAATTTTCCACCACTTATGGTACATCGATTGGCTAGATCTTTGGTATTTGCCGGGGATGGAGGTGCACGATGGTGGATTCCGATCGATGGCGGTTGTGTTGCAGGCTGCTTCGACTGTTGTCTTTTTTTGTTTTCCTGTTTGGGCTTTATTTTGCTTGGAGGCCTTATTTTTTGTGCTGGACTTGTAATTGAGCCTCCTATTTTGTATAGTTGTTGGGTTCTTAATGAAGTCACATTTTCTTTCACTAGAGCCATCGATAATTAACATCGTTTCGTATTCCCAATGTGTTCGGTCGGAAGTCTCATTACATAAAACTCTATAGCATGATGGTTTATTATAAATCTGGCAAACAAGGATACAATAAATAAGAAATAAGAATCAGATCAACTACCATTGGTGAATCTCACCTTACTTGTTTATAGAGTATTTGAATAGTGATCTTAAATGTAGGACACTTACTTCTGGTTCCTTAGGTTTTAGTAGATGCGAAAAAGTCGAGAATCACAATAATTTCTGACAAACAAAACATGTCGTTAATTCAAAATCCTACTTTCACTCCAAAACCTTGCAAACTCCAACCCATTGAATTTGCTTCGACAACTGATACCATGTCAGGTAAAGGCTTGCCATTTAGGGCACGTTTGGTGGCCTGGCATGGATTAGCTTGGACTAGAAAAAGTGCCCGCGCGTTGCTGCGGGTGTTAAAAATATTTTGGAAATATATCTATACAGAAAACAGAGGTTTCTTATCCTTTGAGTTTCAAAGCTGAATCAAGATCACTAATTCTAAACTACAATTCGAAAAACTATTTCCAGACTGTTGGACATCAAGAAGAACACTAATTCTGAAATACAAATTCAATTTCTCTCCATGTTAAAAAGCATGTAAGCAGAGTCAAAGGACATAGTTTCTATTACCGGAACATAGAAAAACAATAGTGCACCGTTTCATCGTTTAAAATAAACTGTAATAGTTTTAATAAGAACAATTGTTAAAACCACCAGTCAATTTCCTAGTATCTCCATTCTAAAATGAAACAAAAAGGTGTAGAAAGATGGATCAGATACACCTGACTTGGTGTCTCGGAGATCATCACTTCCATCTTTATTTTAAAGCTCTGTTTCTAAGAAATCTCTATCTAGGCACCGTTTCCCGAAACTAAATAACAAAACGCATCAAACATGCACGAAAATGGTCCAAGGAAAAACAAAAAATTGAAACCATATACGTTGAGAAACATGCAAAACTCACCTGGAAACGCCGGATTAGATGGGTCTCAACCAAGTTCGAAGGGAATCCAAAATGGGCACAACATTTTTGAAATAAAAAACCAAAGCACTTGAGATACTAACAAAAGCCAAAAACAAAAAAGAAGGAAAATCAAAACCTTGTGCGGCAACAAACATGCATAACTTACTTCGAAAACCCATATCAAACCAACCAAAAGCCCAAAAAAATTATCGGAATCAAACCAAAAAAGCAGAGAAATTAAAAACCCTGATTACTAATCGAAGAACAACATATGCGAGCCATAATCAACCATTACATATTTGAACAACAATTTAGGAAATCAGTATATCACAAAGAGAAAACAATCTCACACTTACAATGACACTTCTTATTAGTATAGCTAAACTACAAAAGCACTCAGCAAGTTATGCCATCAACAATCGAGGATCGAATACATCTACTCAGATTGATTATGTCTAGAACTCAAGGACTTAGTGGAAGATCTTCAATCTAACATTTCATCTTTGTGATACGCAAAAGAAAACAGACAATATAGCATGAAGACCAAAGACCATAAATCCAACTCACCAAGTGTTTCTTTTTGGCAGGGTCGTAAGAAGAAACAACACCTTCATAAAACCTGCAGAGAAATTTCATGCAAGAAAATAATCATTTGGGGCTTAAAACTCCAGCGTCACAGACTTAGTGGGGCCATATAAAAAAGCATTGAAAAATTGCATGAAGAATAAAGCATTAACCCAAGAGGGATTTGACTCTTCTGGCAGTTTGGGAAACCAAAAATTTCATCCATAGGGTATCTACTGAAGATCATAAGCGGAAACAAAATAACACATGAAAACATCCTGCAAATCATGGCCAAGTTACTGACTTCTTGCATTGGATCAAGAACAGAGGTATGATTTCCGCAGCAAACATTACAAAAAAAGGAGGTAGGTTCGGTCCACATAATTCAAATTTTCCAAGTAAAATTTAATCCTAATCTCTCACCATATATACCCCTTTTCTCCTCGCTCCCTCTCCCACACCACCACCTCTTCATTTCTCTCTCTTCCCAAAACCCAAGACTCTCTGTTTCTCCAAACTCGGCTACCAAACAATGGAACCCATATCTGCTTCGAATCCAGATCACCAATGAATGCCTATTTTTCAACAAAATAGGAAATTTTCCCACGAAATCGAAAGCTAGGAACTTTGAACAATGAAATTAAAGTTCAATTAAACCAATTTACAATCAGATGAGATGGAAAATTAGCTAATTAATGCGATTCGATCCTTTTCTAGACGGATTTCCCAAATATTTCACAGAAAAAAATTAACGATTTAATCAAGCAATTGGAAACTTTAGCATAAAAATACGAAAATAGAATGAGGAACACAAAATAGGGAGAGAAATAGAGACCTTGATTCGAAGATAAATGGTGAAGCCCTAAATCGAGCTGCTTGGTGCAGAGAAGAGTGAGGCGAGGAGGGAGACGTGGAGAGCAGAAGTCGAAAAGGTGGGTTTAGAATCTGAAACGGTGAGGAAGCATCTAGAGAAAAGCTGGGTCGAGATATAAGAAGGAAGGGTAAAGTTGAAATAACAAAAAGAAGCAGGGGTGAAAATGGAAGAACACTGTTAATGAACAGTATTTTTTGTGTTGGGTTTTAGTATATGTATAATATAATATGACTTGTATTATTGGACTGGAATAGTTGGATGGGGATTTATTGGACTGGATTCATGTCCATTGATTGGTACTCACTAGGCAGGAGGACTGGACTGGCTATAGTTATTATTATTTTGTTAAATATTAAACTTTCTGTTGTAGGCCTAATTGATTGAGCGATCTAGGGAGAGAGTGAGAGAGGGGTGCGGCAACCTTTAGAGAGAGGAGAGATTGATTTAATTGTGAGGTGTGTATGATTCACCCCATTGTGCCTTTATTTATAGTAGTAGAAAGGGTGAATACCTTTCCCTTTATGATTACAACATTTAATAGGTAATCTAGTCCTAATAGGAATATAAGATACTATCCCATATTCTCTAGGATTTACACAATCACATTCCTATTCTAAATATGACTGCAACACTCCCCCTTGAGTGTGTAAATACTCAACAGACCATCGCATCAGTTCTTCAGCAGATAAGGTAGAATAGTTGACGAAGTCATCGGCACAACGGGCAATCGCGAGTCTCATATTTACGTTGAAGTATGCATGTGTAAAAACTCACAAAAACCTCGCTATGGTAAAACCCAAGATTTGGGGAAAACCCATAGACTAAGGGAAAAATAAGAAAATATGCATAATGTCTTAAACAAACGTCAAACTGGACGAGTGTAGTGAACTCAACGGAGTATGATCATCCCAGAATGGGTGCCTCATCAAAACCTCGTTAGGTAGCAAAAACCCAGTGGGAAAAATGCTCCTAATCGTAGGAAAAAGAGTACATTAAGACCATGTGAGTATGCTTCTGGATACTCCCCCTGAGTTAGACATAACTTCTAAATAAGAGAACTACAAACGATTTAATTCGGACAATTTACGCATACCGATTCCTTGGACGAGCTTCTGAAATGTAGACTTGGGCAACGACTTGGTGAAGAGGTCGGCCAGGTTGTCCTGGGAACGGATTTGCTTGACTTCGATGTTCTGATGCTGCTGCTGCTGGTGTGAGTAGAAGAACTTCGGCGCTATGTGCTTGGTGTTGTCTCCCTTGATGTATCCCTTCTTTAACTGCTCGATACATGCAGCATTGTCTTCAAAGATCGTCGTAGGAAGGTCAACGACTGATGTAAGACCACTAGTGCTTCGAATATGTTCCATCACTTCTCTCAACCAAAAGCACTCACGCGATGCTTCATGCAGGGCGAGAATCTCAGCATGGTTAGACGAAGTCGCGACTAGTGTTTGCTTGGTAGACCTCCAAGATATAGCGGTGTTCCCAATGGTAAAGACATAACCCGTTTGAGAACGTGCCCTATGTGGGTCAGACAGATATCCAGCATCTGCGTAACCAACAAGGCGAGAATCGATCCGGGGCCTATAGGGGGCGGCACCACTTGGAGATTCATGGGTATAGAACAAGCCCAAATCCGTAGTACCCTTGAGGTAGCGGAAAATGTCTTTGACACCATTCCAGTGCCTGCGTGTGGGCGCATTGCTGTATCTAGCCAATAGATTCACAGCGAAGGAGATGTCGGGTCTAGTGCACTGAGCCAAGTACAATAAAGCCCCAATTGCACTTAGGTAAGGAACTTCGGGTTCCAAAATCTCTTCCTCATCCTCTTTTGGACGGAAGGGATCTCGTTTAGCATCTAGAGTCCGAACGACCATGGGTGTGCTCGAAGGCTTCGCTTTATCCTCATTAAAGCGTCGCAACACCTTTTGGGTGTAGTTCGATTGATGTACTAGGATTCCATCCGAACAGTGCTCGATCTCCAGGCCGAGACAGTATCGAGTTTTTCCAAGATCCTTCATCTCAAATTCCGATTTCAAGTGTGCAGCAATTTCCTCAAGCTCTGCAGGAGTCCCGATGAGGTTCATGTCATCGACATAAACTGCAACGATTGCAAATCCGGAATGTGACTTCTTTATGAACACGCATGGGCATAGTTCGTTGTTCACATAACCCTGACTTGTCAAATATTCACTCAGACGGTTATACCACATCCGCCCAGATTGTTTCAATCCGTAGAGTGATCTCCTCAACCTAATTGAGAGAGTGTTCCGTGGTCTAGAACTATTTGAACCAGTCAATGGAAGTCCTTCTGGAACTTTCATGTAGATTTCCGTATCTAGATCCCCATAGAGATACGCGGTTACCACGTCCATAAGCTGCATATTCAGTTTTTTGGAAACTACCAAACTGATTAGGTAGCGGAACGTTATGACGTCCATTACGGGAGAATACGTCTCCTCGTAATCAATTCCAGGGCGCTGAGAGAAGCCTTGCGCTACGAGGCGTGCTTTGTATCGCACTATTTCATTCTTCTCATTACGCTTCCTCACGAAAACCCACTTGTAGCCAACAGGCTTCACGCGTGGTGGTGTAGGAACGACAGGTCCAAATACCTTACGTTTCGCGAGCGAATCGAGTTCGACCTGGATTGCTTGTTTCCAGTTTGACCAATCGGTTCTACGTCGGCATTCATCGACGGAACGTGGTTCAATGTCATCGCTAAGCATGATGTCAGTAGCTACTGAGTACGCGAATGCATCGTCGACGATCATCTCATTTCTATTCCAAACCTCATCCAATACTGTGTAGTGGACCGAAATCTCGCGATTCTCGGGAGGCCGGCATGTTTCGTCTGAAGCATCACCGTAATCTAGAATAACCTCATGCGTTGGAACGAATGAGTAAGCGATGGTCGGATTCAAACTAGGGTCGCTAGTTGGTGCCATTTTCCTCTTCCGGGGTTGTGAATCCTTTGAACCAGGGGGTCTGCCACGCTTCAGGGTCGGACCAGATGATTGGCTAGCCGCCAATGTACCTTCCTGCGTGGAAGTTGCGGCCTCCCCTCCTTCTGGGACGGCCCGGCCTTCCCAGGCAGGTTGTTGACGTACACGAGGTACATCTATCCTTGCAGGTGTGTTTGCAGCGGGTATATGTGATCTTGTCACCTTTGCTAGATCATTAAAAGCATCCGGCATGCTTTGAGCAATGCTCTGAAGATCTATAATTCGTCGCACCTCAGTTTCAGACTGAGCAGTGCGGGGATCTAAATGAGACATAGTGGGAGCATACCACGACAATTCGCGGCGTTCTACGGGAACGTTAGCATGCTTATCTCCCCCTAACGACGGGAAGACTGTCTCATCAAAGTGACAATCCGCAAAACGTGCGGTGAAGAGATCTCCTGTCAAGGGTTCTAAGTATCGAACAATTGATGGCGAATCATAACCGACATAGATTCCCATTTTTCTCTGAGGTCCCATTTTGGTACGTAGTGGCGGCGCTATTGGCACATAAATGGCGCACCCAAACACCCGTAAATGCGAGACGTCAGGCTCGTATCCAGTGACCAACTGTAACGGTGAATGTGGTTGGGTAGCGATGGGCCTCAGGCGGACCAACATAGCTGCGTGCAGTATTGCATAGCCCCAGGCAGATACCGGCAGTTTGGTTCTCATAACCAAAGTCCGAGCTATCATTTGAAGGCGCTTTATGAAAGCTTCTGCCAGGCCGTTTTGGGTGTGAACATGGGGCACAGGATGTTCCACATCAATCCCTACTGACATGCAATACTCGTCAAAAGTCTGTGACGTAAACTCTCCAGCGTTATCCAATCGAATCGACTTGATCGGATAATCAGGGTGGTGAGCCCTTAGCTTAATGATTTGAGCTAGGAGTTTAGCAAACGCGGCGTTGCGTGTGGACAACAAGCAAACATGTGACCATCTTGTCGATGCATCAACCAACACCATAAAATATTTAAATGGTCCGCAGGTTGGTTGGATTGGTCCACAAATGTCCCCTTGAATCCTCTGAAGAAATTTAGGGGGGTCGTGAATAATCTTTGTGTGGGAGGGTTGAGTATTCAACTTCCCTATAGAACACGCTTGGCATGTCGGGACCTGAACATAGGGATGTAACTTATGCCCGTGAGAAGATTTGAGGATACGGCGCATCATGTCACGTCCAGGGTGTCCCAAACGATCGTGCCAAAGCAACAAAGTGTCCTGGAACTCAAGCATAGGGCCGGCCACATTGTGGGCTTCTATGCCCCGAATGGTCGTGATGTACAACCCATTCGGCAGACGTTCCAACTTCTCATGAATATGCTTCTGGCCATATTCGTATGAAGTGATACAAAGATATTCAGAACCATTCTCTTCAGTGGTTTCAAGATGATATTGATTATCTCGAATATCTCTAAAACTCAGCAACGTTCTTCCGGAACGTGGAGAATAGAGTGCCTCCTTAATGGTCAAGAGTGTACCATTAGACAACATGATACGTGCCTTTCCGTATCCTTCAATCAGGTTGGATGGGCCTGAGAGAGTTGTCAAAGGAGCTTTCTTAGGTACGAAGTTAGTAAAATAGTGTCGTTCACGCAAGATGGTGTGCGTGGTTGCACTATCTGCCAGACAACTAACTTCCCCACTAGGCATACCTAGAAAGAAATTGATTGAATTGGTCACATGCATAAATATAATTCCATTCATTCAATTAAGCAATTCGAGAAAATAATATCCATTTCAATAACAATCCATAATTCAAAACAAACCAAAACCAAACAAATTATTCCAAATACTTAGAAAAATTGTTCAAAAATTAAACCATAAACTTAACAAAAATAGGGATAGGGGCCGGCCACTCCTAGTGGGTTCGGCCACTAGGGGTACATGCCCTAAAATCATGTCTAAGTTATTCGTCCATAGGTGCAGACGCCTCCTGGAAGTCCGATATCTCCATTGATGTAGTTGCATCTTCCGGATGATCCACATGTGCAAAGTTAGACTCACGACGTGAATGATACTTGGCAATAGCCTCAGGGGAAGCTCGGCATATGCGTGACCAATGATCCTTTGATCCACAGCGATAGCACATGTCCAATTCAGTAGAAGCAGCCTGAATGGGAGCTTTGCCCTTGTTCTTGAAGTTTGGGACCTTAGGGGCGAGCTGCGGACGCTGCTGGGTCGCAATTTTACCCTTAGGTGCGGCACTCTGTTGACCATGGGCCCGTGGTGGGACTTGTCCCCTATTTCCACGGCCATGACGAGTCTGTCGTCTTTTCTGGCTGCGATAGTTAGTCGCATGCGCTTCAGGCGCGGCGTGCGAGCCAGTGGGTCGAGCTTGATGGTTTTTCATCAAAAGCTGGTTCTGCTTTTCAGCAAGAAGTAAAACAGAGATCAAATCCGAGAATTTGGTGAATTTCTGTGCCCTATATTGTTGCTGCAGGACAATATTGGTGGCATGGAAGGTCGAATAGGTCTTCTCCAGGAGATCTGATTCGGTGAGTTCCACTTTGCAGAATTTCAACAAAGAACGGATTCTACAAACTTCAGAGTTGTATTCATTCACAGACTTAAAGTCTTGGAAGCGAAGGTGCTGCCAGTCGTGTCTTGCTTCAGGCAAGTATATGTCTTTCTGGTGATCGAAACGGTCAGCCAGAGCAAGCCAGAGGGTGCGTGGGTCCTCTTCAGCGAGATACTCGGTCTGCAGTGCATCATGGATGTGTCTTCGGATGAAGATCATTGCAGTAGCCTTCTGAGCTTCGTCAACAGGTTTGTCGGCGATGGGAGTCTCGATAGTGGCTCGAATGCCCTTTGCAGTTAAATGGAGCTTCACGTCTTGAACCCACTTCAGATAGTTTCGTCCAGAGACTTCTAGAGCGGTGAAATCGAGCTTGTTCAAGTTCGACATGTCCCTAAAACAGAGGGAAACAAAACGTGTTTAGTCATATGGTAAGCCATAGACATATATCGGAGAACATACAGGTTCTTTAGACATGAATTGGTTTAATTTATGCATGAAAGCTACAGGTTTCATGTGGTATGTTTTGAATGAAAACTTCAGGTTTCAAAGGCACTAAATTTGAAGCTTCAAGTTCAATTTAGTATTTTATGAACGATTAGTTCATAATAAGAGGTTCCTGCAATAAACACAGAATGCAATATACTAACTTAGTGTAGTGGATTTGAGTTTCTTCGGGAACTCAAGTGTGAGAGCTTCGTTACTACGAAAGTATGTTACGGTTCAAAGTATAAAGAGAAATTATTGAATCGTTAATGTCCAAAAGTGATCTTTAGGTCAAGAATTTTGGATTCATTATCAGATTAATGGACTGTGGGTCACTTTTAATTAATTCGATAAATCGGGCCATACAGGGTCGATTGTAGAAGCAAAATAATATTAGTATAATATTATTGGATCGAAATCAAAGCTCCAAAGATAATTTGGGCTTGTGCCGTGGGGTGGGGGAAGGCACGGGGTGCCTTAAGAGGTCACGGCAGGGCCTGGGGAAAGGCCAGAAACCATGGCTGCAGGCCACGGGGGAAAACATCCAGCCGAAGCTGGGTTGGGTCCTTATGGACCGAGGGATGCGCACGAGGGGAGCCCAAGACAGTGGGCTGCGTTGTGTGATCTGCGGGCCACGCAAGAAGCCCAGCAAAAGCTGGCTTGTACGTGCGTGTGTGCATGTTTTTGCCCAGCCGAAGGCTGGCAGCAGTGGCGCGGGCCTCTGAGGACCGTGGGCTGCAGGCCCAATGACAGAAACACAGCAGGCCGAGGCCTGATGGTGCTGGCGTCGCAGGGAGGGTGCGGTGCACCCAGTCCCGATCCCTATTCCCATATTTTTTTTTTCAATTCCCTTAGGGTTTTAGGAAAAAACCCTAACTTGCTTCTAATTTAGTTTTATACTTTGACTCACAAATTCCACATAACAATTTAATTGTGTGATGCATGAAACAAATATATATATGAATTTGTGAATATATATATCGGAAGGAAAATATAAACATAGGGGGTTCATGCATCATGGGGAATGTTTTCATGCTTCATGGGTCGTTTCAAATATCTTACTTTATTTTAAGCGTACCTGAGTAGCAGAAAACAAATAAGCCTTTGAATGTAGTGGATGATAGCCTCCTTCTACGATGCGTCAATTCCTTAGCTCCTGGTAATTCCTTAGCTTCTGACAAGAGCGTGCTGATAACGTGTTGTAGGCCTAATTGATTGAGCGATCTAGGGAGAGAGTGAGAGAGGGGTGCGGCAACCTTTAGAGAGAGGAGAGATTGATTTAATTGTGAGGTGTGTATGATTCACCCCATTGTGCCTTTATTTATAGTAGTAGAAAGGGTGAATACCTTTCCCTTTATGATTACAACATTTAATAGGTAATCTAGTCCTAATAGGAATATAAGATACTATCCCATATTCTCTAGGATTTACACAATCACATTCCTATTCTAAATATGACTGCAACACTTTCAATGTTTTCAATATAAAACAAAAACTTTTAATAAATTTAATACGAAAAATAAATTAAGGAAACAAAATTAAAAAATTAAAAAAAAAAAAATTAAAAGCAACAAAGAGGCACAAGGTTGGTCTTCCTCTCTCTGCAACAACCGCTCGTGACCCACACCCACCCAGACCCTGCAATCAAACAGCGCTCGCGACCCCTGCAGACCGCTTGTAACCTGCGACCCACCTTCAACGACCTGTGACCCACATCTAAAAAATCGGATCTCTAATTCACAAGAAGAAAGGAGATGAGAGAATTGCGTGAAACGAATAGGTGAGCTCGCCGGAGCTGTCACCGAAGTTGAGAAAGAACATTGGAATTTGCTGCCATAATAGAGAAAGAAGAAAGGACGCCCACGAAGGCTATGGGGATCAGCTTCAAAACCAAGGGTCGTGTTATTGTCTCAAATTACAAGTCCAATTTGAAAAAAGTTAACTTGCCCTAGTCAGCCCACCAAACGAGCCCTTAAAGCAACTCCACCTTTGGAGCTCTTCTCCCAGACAATCCACTATTTGTAACTTGAGCACTTTGTTGGGATCCAACATGTCCTATTAAAGTTGACGTACCTAAAAAAAAAAAGCTCTTTGGAACCCCTTTTTTACAAAGTAAGTTCTGTAAGGACCATGTTTTATACATGAATTCTTAACGTATCTTAAACTCTTGTAATTAATATATTGTCTCAGTTGCATTCTGTATGATGAGATAAGTGTTATGTATTTAAATAATGCACAATCTGTTCGTTAGATAGTTGTCACGTAGTATCACCGATTGCAAAAAAAATCTCACCAAAAATGGGGCATGATGGCACGTGATTCATAGGTTGTATTATCTAAATCTTTCCCATGATATACAAATCACTTACCAAACTCATTCTATTCTTTAACCTTAAGGATGACAAACATAGTAGGGAATAAACGGGCCCAAATCTTTCCGATCATATTTACTATCACTCCTACTACCCCACGGAAATTTCAAATCAAGTATAGACTGCCATGTCCTCAAGGCGTCTTATCTTTCTGGTAAGTCTGTCCTCTGTGTTAGGCCCATTTTCGTTAGCTGCCACAGGCCCACAAACCTACCTGGCATTTTGATTTTGCAATCTTCTCATTTAGACGTTTATTTTGCTTTTTCGATTCTCCTTCTCATCAAACAATATTATACAATAATTCGATCTATTTATTTTATAGGTCATCATTAAAAGATCATCTTTTTTATTTTTTTAAATATACTGAATCTGAAATCGATTGTATAATATTTATCCAATAAAGAGACGAATCATATTTTTCATTTGAACACTTAAATCTTAAAAATGCTAATTGAACTGTTAAATGATTTTATACTCGATTTTTTTTTTTTCAGATTTGATCCTTAAAAGGTGACTTAAAAATTAGACTGTTCTAATCATCAAACAACATTACATGATGAAAACGGAAGCCAAGAAAATAAAATAAAAAGATTTGAATGTGAAAGTTGCTAACACCTCTTTTCTCTTAAATCAATGTACCTAATTCAGCACTTTTCAAGTATTTTAGTTCCATTATTTAGTGCTGACAAGATTCTAAATTACGCATGTCAATGAAGTCCCCGTCCAAAAAGAAAATGGTCGTATATATGAATAGTCGGTACAACCGTACAAGGCACACTTCACTTTATCTCAGATTTTGGGCTTTCTAAAAAAAATAAGAGTTGTATAAACTATTTGTATTTGAAAGTGATTTTTTACTTCAGTGATGAAAATGATTTGACCTTTTATATAACGGTGTGAGTTTGAATTCCGTCGGTGACTAATCTAACATCTAACTTAACAAAATCTATCATTTTTTACAACAAAAAAAAAAGTATTTTTATCCAATTGGTGAATGCCACTTCAGCAAATAGGGTTTGGCATTCTTCTCCGTTCTGTAAATTCACAACAAAAAGAAAAGAATAAAAAAATCCATCACTTTGGGCTACAAATCTTAGGTATCTGCGTTTTCTGCATCTAAATGCACTTGATAATTGGTATATTCATGAACATTTGAGGGAGTTTATAAATAGAAATAAAATAATAAATAAATAAAAAGAGTATTACTTGTAGTACTTGAAAATTTGTATATAATTCCGATAATTCCGACAAGGTTGAGTTGGATTTGGATTGGATTGGATTGGACAATTGCCATGCAATTTGCACGTCATGGTTTAGGGCAATGAGGTTCGTAAAAGTTCCAACAATGCATTATGCCTGCGAAGAAAAAGTTTAGCAACGCCTTTTGGACCATAAGCCACTAAATTTCAATGTAAATTGCGTCACGTTGTTAGTTTTGTCAATTGTTTCATCAAATTGAACGTTCTTCTCGTTTATTTTGTGGCAGCGTTTGAGTTTGTTGCATGTGTGTTTAAATTTCAATTCCTCCTATGAGAATTTCAAGTATTTACTAATTATTTACTAATTATCCTTGCTCAAATGATTGATTTCAATACTACAAATTGTGATTGGCTAAGATATAGGCACCCAATGAACCCATGCAGCCTTTCTTTCACCTTCCTAGCACTTAATGCGCCATGGCATACCGACAACTTTTTATTTAAGCGATCAGGTTTGGCGCTCGGGAACATTTCTCTAAACCCCTTGGGCCTTGGGCTTCTTAAGCTTCTTTGGTCTTTGAGATCTCACTTTGAGCTTTTTGTAGCCTTTTTTTAGCCTGCACCATTTTGTACGCCCAAAAGTGACCATCATTACCATTTGCAATTAACATTTAGTTGATCAAATTAACCAAAAGCTTAAAGGAAAGTAAAGAAGCTTAAAGGAAATAGGTAAAGTATTTAAACCACTTTAATATCTATAAAGAGCAATCATGATACATTTCAAAGATAAGCATCTTGAATTGAAGAACCCAAAAACACAACTAACTTTAGAAACATTAAAAAGGAAACGCAAAGCTCAAAGTTGGGGACACAAAAAAAAAAAGAAAAAAAAAACAAAGAAAAAAAGAGTGCCTTTGAAGATTCAATCACACCCAGCCACCACCACCACCAGCAGTCCTGATGAAAAGAAGTTTCTAAAAAGCTACTAATAAATATGTATTCATTTTCCTATGCTATACTTTACCAAGCCCCTACTCAAACTCCATTGTCCACTTTTTTACGTTGCTTGTGAAATAAAGCATTATATCCCAACCCCACCTCCCTCTCCACTCCATGATGCTAATCCTTCATCAACATTCACCAATCAAATTTAGACAATGACTCCCACTCATTCTTCAACCTCTCCTACCAATGTCACCCCCTTCATGTTTTGTTTGAGGAGAAACCAACTCGGAAACTTTGATGCAAGAGGGGGAGAAACTAAACTCGGGACCTTCGATGCACGAGGGATTACTCAACTACTGGCAAATATTCTTGATCGTTTGAGTTACAAGTCATTTCGGATGTTGTAAGAAGTACTCTTAATCATTGGCATTCAAACTCGAGAACTCAGATGCAGAAGTGAATACTCTTAATTGTTTGAGTTACAAGTCATTTTGCATTTCAAAAGGAATTTGGGAGAGTATAAATTATGTTTTTTTTATACAAATAATTCAACACCAAAATTTTGCTGCTAATTAAATACAAAAACAAATGAAATATCACATTAAATCTACACCGCTAAATATTATAATTAATCAGACGATGTGATCGCCGCCGAAGCTGTGTTCGGAGGAGGAGGTGGAGATCGTGATCATGCCATTGCAGTCAGAAACTGTGTCCTGCAAACTCATCAAAAGATGTGAAGTGCTGAAGCTTGTTGAAGGCTTTGTTCTTGGCACAATTGGGACTTTAGCTTCACCCACCAGCATTTGGACCACACTTCTCATTGCCGGTCTACAATTTGGGTCAGGATGTGAGCAAGCCAGCCCTACCAACAACACCTTCCTCATCTCCCCCTCATCAAATTGCCCCTCCAGTCTCGGGTCCACCGCCGTCAACAGCCGCCCGTCTCGGTGCAATCCCCACACCCAGTCCACCAAGTTATTACACGCACCAACTTTCCCAACCCCACTCACCTCCCTCTCAATTGGCCTCCTCCCACTCCCCACCTCCAGCACCACCGCCCCAAAGCTAAACACATCAGTCTTCTCAGTTGCCCTGCCTGTCAACAAATAATCCGGCGCCAGATACCCCATTGTCCCGGCCGCCACCGTGGCATCCGGGGACTTATTGTGCTCGATTTGCCTCGCCAAACCGAAATCCCCCAAACGGGCATTGAACCCTTCATCCAGCATTATATTGCTGGTCTTAATATCTCTATGGATCACCTGGTTTTCGCACTCTTGGTGCATATAGGCCAAAGCAGAGGCAACTCCCAGTAGAATTTTACGCCTGTGAGGCCATGGCAGCGGCGTTCTTGCCTCGAACAGTGCTTTGTCGAGACTGCCATTCGGCATCAACTCATACACCAACAAAATTTCGCCCTTCTCGTGGCACCAACCTTGGAGCCTCACCAAATTCCGGTGCCTGAGAGTTCCAATTGTCGACAATTCCGACAAGAACTCGTTCTTCCCCTGACTGCTGTGGCTGCACCTCTTCACCGCGACAATGTCGCCCGTCTCGGATAATATGCCTTTATAGACTGTTCCGAAAGCGCCGTGCCCGATGATTCTGTTGGCATTGAAGCACTTGGTAGCTGCCTTGAGCTCCCTGTAAGTGAACTCCTTCGGCATTTTAATGATATCCGAAGCGATATTGGAATCCGATTTCTTGACTAGTTTGACTTTCTTGGAGTAAACCCAGATTAAAACCCCGGCAAACAGAGCCAAAACGAAAGCGGAAGCGGTGACAACTCCGGCGACGGCTCCCGGACCTTCTCTGCAGAGATGGTTATGGCAGGAAGAAGACGACTTGCTGTTCTTCTGATTAGTACTGGTAGCATTACTAGAAGAAGACCCACTTGGCGGAATTGACGGCGGTGGAGATTTGACTGAACTGGCAGTTGGATTCATCATAGTGGTGGTCGGCGGCGGCGGAGACCCGGATGGCGAAACAGGGGAATCGAACGACGAGCTGAAGCTCCACCACTCGACGCTGTGAATCTCCGTACTTCCCTGGGTCGACCCGGAAAACCCAACGTACATAAAATCACTTACGTACTGGCCCAGATCGAGAGAGAATGATAGAACCGGGTCTTTGGGTTTCAGATTCGAGTACGAAACCGAGACGTTGATGACCCCACTAGACCCGTCGTACTCGATCCACGAGTTCACCAGATCGCCGCTCTTGAGATCGATGTCGACGGAGCCCAGATCGCTGACACGTGTCGACACCATGGAGTTCAGATCCAATCCGACGTGGTTCCCGTTGATGTCTTTGAACTCGGCGTCCATGAGTGTGTCGAACTCGACGGCGACGAAATCCGACCCGGTATCGGGACCCGACTGTAGGCCGAGGAACCCGCCGGCGTCGCCGAGGGCGGAGTCGTCGGGAGAAATGAGGAAAGCGAGTCCGCCGCCGATGGAGGAGGGGTTGAGGTTGGTGACGGAGAATGAGAAGAATGTGAAGAAGCTCGCCGGAAACGGGGAGGAGGGCTGGCGGAAGCGGATGGGTTTGGCGTATAATACGCGGCCGGCGCCGGAGTTGGGAACGGCGAGGTCGGGGGTGAGCCGCACACTCCCATTGTTCAGGTGAGCATCGCCGATGAGCTTCAAGCTACTCAATGTCAAGGTGCCGAAGTCGAATTCAGTGGCGGCCATGACTGCGAATACGGCGGCGTTCGGAATGCAAAGAACCAGAAAGTAAAGGAAGCAGTGACAATCCAACATTGTCAATGGCGACGAAGGAAACCCATCAGAAAATTTTCTGTGGTGTGTGTTGAGAGGAAGAAGAAGAAGATTGAAATGGAATGAATGAATCACGGGTTTGGGTTTCTAGACAGAGAAAGAGAGAGAGTGGGTGATGGGGGTCGTATTCTTTGCCTTAAAACACAACAAAGCGGAGGAAGCAAACAAGGAATATGAAGGAGAGGATACAGAACAGAATCTAGAGGTGACAAGTGGAACAACAGTGCGCCACGTGTCCTTTTGCAACGGTTATTTTTTCGGTTGTGATAAGAGTAGGAGTAATAGACAAAGGGCGTTCTGGATAAATTTTTTAAATTATTAATTTTATTGTCAAACATATTTCATTATTTATGTAACAGCACGTAATATATTATTCTGTATTTTCAGCATTAAAAAAAATCTTTCGAATCTTGGCTTTCTGGCTTTCTGGTGGCACGTGCGGTATAACGAGCATTCGTTGTCACGCTACTTTTGTTTTGTTTTCTTACCAATTATTTTGCTTTACTAGTTGTAAGTCAATAATGTCACCTAATTGTCAATGATCAATGTTAATTACATGGAACTTTGAGATTTAACGGGGCGAAAAATCAGATAGATTCTTTCGTAATATTCAATAAATATTTATCACCTATTAAAACAAAATAATGCTAAGAAGATTAAAATTTTAAATTAAATTTATAAATAAAATAGTGTATCACTAATAAAAAAAAACATGTTAATCAATGCTTAAGTAACAATACAATTATCAACAACCACATTGTTGGGTTTATAAATTTAGTTTTGAAAATTTGGTCTCCCTAACATTATCCTTTAAAAAAATATCATACTCTTCAACTCTTATCAATTGCACAGTAAATTAGTTATACGAGAGAATCTCTAAAAAAAAATGGGGTTAAAAATATATTTTTTGGCTTTTTAGTCAACATGGTATCTAAGAATAGCATAACTCCTTGCTTTGGTCCCTGAGATTTGAAATCGATAGAAGTGGTCCATGAGTTTGTCCATCATCAATCACTTTGGTTGTCCATGAAAATCTCCATTAAATAAGGATAAAATGACGTAATTACCCTCAATTTTTGTCAAATCATTTTGGTCCATTGTCTATTAAATTGATGATATTTTTGTCATTTTTATCTTTATTTAACAGAAGTTTTCACGAAATGACCAAAATGATTGATGGTGGACAAACTCATGGACAACTTCTATTGATTTCAAATTTGAAGGATCAAAGCGGTGAGTTATAGCTAAAAAGTCTTTTTATTTCCTCCAATGCTAAGCTAAATAGGGGGTTTCCATATCTTTCTCCACATTCTTTATCAAAATCGAGATAATGTTGTAGTTACACTCACTTTATTCTTCATTATTAAAAGTAGGTTTTTTTGGCCAAACTGGTCATTGAGATTTGTATAACTCATCACTTTGATTCCTGAGATTTGAAATCAATAGAAGTGGTCCCTGAGATTGTTCACCATCAATCATTTTGGTCATTGGGTGAAAAATTATGTTAAATAAGGATCAAAATGCCAAAATTACCCTCAATTTAATAAACAATAAGCCAAAATGATTTGACCAAAATTGAGGGTATTTTTATCATTTTATTCTTATTTTATGGAGATTTTCCACAGAATGATCAAAATGATTGATAGTGGACAAACTCAGTGACTAATTCTATCTATTTTAAATCTCAAGGACCAAAGTAAGGAGTTATGTAAATCTTAAGGACTATTTTGGCTAAAAAGCCTTAAAAGTACAATAATAACCAAGAGTGTTGAAAGTGAAGATATATATAGATCATTATTTAACAGCATTGATAATGAAGATGCTATTATAAGATGCAAGTTTTATCATGGTAACGTGATGGACGCTATGGTTATGGTGCTCTTAAGTGAATTTTGTATACCTCCAAACCATCTCCTAAATCCCACACCCTGCCTCAATCCTTTAAGACCATCTCCAACATTTGGATTAAAACCTAAAATTTTTAACTAAGAAAATTTAGGTTTTAACCCAAAAACAGTTTTTATTCTCCAACCCTTCTGGATTATATTTTAGCCCGAGATTATTAAAGAATGAATAGGATAATTTTTTTTTCTTAAAGTAACTTTTTAAAAAAAAAAATTTATGTAGATTATCCTAATTTAATTTTATAAACATCTTAACTTAAAAATATTTAAATTCCAATATATATTGAAAAATCACTAAACCGGCATCATCAAACTCGTGGGACACTACGAAAGAATATGAAACACATAAATTTTTTTTTTTTTTGTGACAGCCTGTCCCGAGAATTGTACGTTTATTATTTTTCGAAATGTGAAAGTACGAAATTGCCCTCAAGAGTTGGCTGGGGTCCTTGTATTGGGCTAAGTTTAAAGGTCCAAAAGTTTGGGATTTGGACCAATGGTTTTGTTTCCTTTGTTATGGGAACTAATTAGCTAAGTTTTAGTTGTGGACCAATTGGGAAATAGGTGTAGATTTAGGTGTTGTGTGATTGGTGGTGTGAGGACCACACACACACCCAAGTCTAAAACACTCTTCTCTCTCTCTCCTTTTTCTCTCTCTTTCTCTCGGATTCACTCTCTCTCTCTCTCTCTCTCTTTGAACTTGTACGGACCACACCCAAAGAACCTCCAAACATTGTAGATCGAACGAACCAAAGGTCACCATCGTGATCCTTGAAGGACCACGAGCACAACCATGTTCCTTTTAGGTCGTGAAACCTTCGAGAAACCCTAGTTCGAAAGAGAACTGTCGAGGTACAGTGACAACCACACGATCGTGGAAGTTTCATGCCATTTCAAGACTCCCAAAGGTACCCTCTCTTCCTCCTAAGTGTAATGGTTGAGTTTTGGTTGGATTTGGACGTCGGAAAACCCTAAAAAATAGGAACTCCGATTTGGGTACTATTCATCAACTTTTTAATGGATGTTTATCTTCGAATTTTGAGCTCACAGGGAGCTTTAGAAGGTCCTTACGAACCTCGGGAAGCCCAGTTTCAAGAAGTTGCAGAGGTCGCCGGAATATCGAAGCTTTTCCGACGAGTTTCTGTCAACGTTGGACCACGAGACAAGTATAACGCGACTCTTTAGGTTCCAAGCTTCATTTTGGTACCAATTACGTAGAAAATGGAGTAGAAATGAGTGAGATTAGTAGTTTAGAAATTTTCCCCAGTTTCCGGCGACGGTCCCCTGGAGTTATGAGGAAGAAGACAGAGAATATTCTGTCAAGTTTGACGAATATTCTCACGGCGTCAGCTAACTCTAACGGCTTCCCGGGAGATGGTGATGAGTCAATTTTATATTATATATTTTACCCTATTCTTAGGATGTTTTGGTAATTATTTTGGTAGAATTTTGATACTTTGAATTGTATTTTCAATATAGGACATCCGAATTCCTCTGGAGCAAAACATGGACAAATGGACGAATTTTGGAGTGATTCTAATTGGAGGACGTTCGTGTGTTTCTTAGCGTGTTCGTGTCAAAATTTGGGATTTTTCTACCAAACGGTTATTTTCTGGCGATGGAATTAAGGAGCAGTACGCAGTGTTGGAAAATGACGTTTCTAGGCTTAAATTGCGATTTTGGAGCCCAAGATGACCTCGGATGGGTTCATGACCTTCTGGAGATGTGTTCAAAACGTCCTGATCTTCAAAACAAGCTATTATGGGCCGGATTTGGAGGACATCTGAGGCTAAAACGTGGCTGGACAGTTGCTGTGCAGATTTCCCTAGCTTAATTAGGACTTTACTTTTTAAGATATTTTATTTTTATTTAATTAGTTTCCTAATTGGATAAGAAACCTAGAGTTTTATGGTTTTTGGAGTCAGGCTTAGCAAGTATATATTGCTTGCCGTGCTTAAGTCTAAGTGGGCTTATTATTATTTTCCATTCAACTTTGTAGATAGAGATACTTGTTAGGGTTCTTGAAGATTCTCTACTTTAAGGTGTTTTCATTCCTTTTATTCTTAATGATATTTTCTATGATTTTAATTATGATTATGCGGAACTAATTCTTTTTGCTAGGGCGAAGCCTTGAGCCTAGCATGAATATGTGATTTTTATTTAATTGCTTATTATTGATTGCATGCTTACTTTGAATTATTGATCACCGTGATTAAAACTATCTAATTGTCTTAATGCTTGATCACCATTAGGATCTTTAGAAAAGTAATTTGATGCAATTTTGGTTTGAAGGTTCCTTGAAATTGACGCTGGCTTCTTGTGATTAGTAATTGTAATTTCACTTAATACGTTTTATGTTGGAGGTTCCAAGTAGAATATAAATTTGGAAAACCTAAACTTCAAAGTGGCATGTGTAGATCATAAGTAATTGGTAAAAAGGCATAGGATTGCTAGGTGATGGTGAAACCCTAGTGCTTTCTTAATTTGATTTCTCCAAAACTTTTCCTTTTCTTTTAGTTTTAATATTGCAGATTGTTTTATTTAGATTAATTAAATTCGTTTTTATTAAATTAGGTTTTAAAAATCAATCATCTCAATTTCTACTTTACAATAATTAGTTGGAGTTTGATTTGTTTAGAATTATTTGATAATCCCTGTGGAGAACGACCTTGCGAGAACCGTTTATACTACAAAACCTTGTTATTCTTGCAAGTATTTTGTGTGTTTTTATCTCTACTTTTGTAGTTGGTAAAATCCCTATCAAGAAATTGGCGCCGCTGCCGGGGATTATTTAATATAATTCTTTCTAATCAGATTCTGCATTAATTATTGCTGTACATATATATATAAAAAAAAAAACTTAGTTTTCGTTTTTATTTTACAAATACAGATTGCAGCAGTACAGTGCAGATTACAGAGAATCTGCGCATGGTCAGAACCCGTTCAACAGTGCAGAAATTGTTGCCTCTTGATCCAAAACCTGAGCGGATTCTAAGGAGGAGACTCAGGGAGCATAATTTGCAGTTGGTTCCTTCGCTGCAGGGGACTTTTCTGCATTCTTTATTTTCTAAGGACCTGCACAGTAAAAAGACAATGGCGTTTGTTATTCCAGAAGCTGGTGATCCTTTGGGTGATTATTTAACAGCGCAAAACACCAACATACAAAGCTGCATCACTTATCCAGAAGTGGAGGAAGGGTCTACATTCGAAATAAAGCAGCACATGTTGAACATCCTACCTACATTTCATGGGTTATCAACTGATGATCCTAACATGCAAATTGCAGAATTTTTAATGGGATGCAAGAATATTTTGGTGAGAGGATTTCCAACCGAATCTATTAAACTCCGTTTATTTCCATACACTTAGAAAGATCAAGCAAGGAGGTGGTTTCTCACACTTCCATCTGGATGCATTACAACTTGGGCCCAACTCAGTGAAATTTTTTAAGCAAGTATTATCTAGCTTCAAAGACTCTTGACATGAGAACTCAGATTTTATCTTTTGCCCAAAAGTCAAATGAAGAGTTTCATGAGGCGTGGGAGCGGTTCAAAGAGTTGATTAGAAAATGCCCACATTCTGGTATTAATAGTACTGATCAGATGCATATATTTTTCAGAGGGTTAAATATGACAACAAAAACTCTTGTCAACGCTTCATGCGGAGGTTCGTACAAGGACAAAAATGCACAAGAGGCTTGTTTGTTATTTGAAAAAATGGCAGCAGATACACAGCAATGGGCAGTTGAGCAGCCACAATCTAGGTCTGTTTTTGAAATGTCTAATGGTTCTCCATATGTGTCGGCACAAATTGAAAAAATGGAAAAAAAACTTGAAAGATTTGATGCAAAATTTGACATGTTACTACAAAGAATTCCAGGTTCACAGGTTGCTGTACAGCAGCCTTCACAAGCTGCATGCAGCATTTGCAGCATGACAACTCATGATTTTTTGAGCTGTCCACATAAGGAAGCTTTTCCGGAGTTTACAGCGGAACAGGTTAATGCATTCAATAATTTTCAGCGTCCTAGACATGACCCGTATTCAAATTTCTACAGCCCGGGTTGGAGAGATCATCTTAATTTAAAGTGGGATACATATCAGCATGCAAAGCCACAATTTCAACAGCAGGTACAGTTGCACCTAAGGCAGCTTGGGAAGTTGCAATTGAAAAATTAGCAAGCACTACAAATGTAAGATTTGAACAGACCAATCAAGAAATCCAAAATATGCATGGAACAATGAAAAATATGGAACAACAAATTGGGCAGATTGCATTGCAGGTTTCAGAAAGAGCACCGGGTACATTTCCTAGTCAAACAGTACCTAATCCAAGAGGAATAGAAGAATGCAATGCTGTACGGACTTTACGGTCTGGCAAAAGTTATGACAACAGACATGGAAATTGTGCTGGAAATTCGCGGCGAGCAGAACAGCCCCAAACTAAATCTGAAATTTTTGCAGATTCTGCCTTCTGCCATTTCTGCAGATTCTGGGCAGCCACAAGACAGATCTGAAAATACTGCAGATGCCACCACAAAAACTGCATAACGTGTTTATGTGCCTCCAATGCCTTATCCGGAAAGGTTGAAGCCTAAAGCTAAAGATCAGCAGTTGACAGATTTTATGAAGATTTTGGCTAAAGTTCAAATTAATCTTCCATTAATTGATGCAATCAAGAACATTCCATCTTATGCCAAGTTTTTGAAGGACGTTTGCTCAAAGAAAAAGAAGCTGGTGGATTCCGAAAAAGTGATTTTGACGAAACAGTGCAGTGCAGTTCTATTGCATAAATTGCCTCCAAAGAAGAAAGATCTAGGGAGTTTTACTATCTCTTACACCATTGGAAATTGTAATTTTAGTAGTGCTTTAATTGACTTAGGTGTTAGCGTGAACTTAATGCCTTATTCTGTTTTTAAACGTTTAGGTGAAGGAGAGCTGAAGCCAACCTCCAGCATCATTCAATTGGCTGACCGTTCAATTACCTATCCTAGAGGCGTCATTGAAGATGTTATTGTTAAGGTTGACAATTTATATTTACCAGCTGATTTTATGGTGTTGGACATGGATGAGGATTCGACAACTCCCATCATGTTGGGCCGGCCAATCCTAGCAATAGCCTGGACTCTTATTGATGTTGAAGCCGGAACACTAACATTCCGGGTTGAAGATCAAACAGTTGTTTTTCGGTTATTTGAAGCCACCACACATCCAGGTGATAAGCAAGAATGCATGTGTGTTGATGCATTAGATGGTTTACCTTGTGCAAAATTTATGAGCAGATCATCAACTGACCATATGTCTATAAAGCCTCCGAATTTGACTCATGATTGCATAAGTCCTAAACCACAGCAGCAAAGAGTGCTACATGATGACCAGCCACTTAACATTAAGAAAAAACATGGAAAATTGCCAGGTAGCCCAAATTTTAAGAAAATACAGCCTGGTGGAAAGGTGTGGTTGTTAAATTCCAATTTCAAGTTAATTCCAGGGAGACAAGAGTCTCGGTGGAAAGGCCCTTATATGGTTAAGCAGGTTTTTCAAAACGGTAACGTGGACATTGAACCAGAGGGCAGGGGTTGTGTGCTCAAGGTCAAGAAGTATCTACTAAGGAAGTTTGGTTCACACAAATCACTGACTCTGAAGGAACCAGTGATCTGACCACGGGACTTCAGCGACGTCTAGCTACAGACTTAAAATAAAGCGCTTATTGGGAGGCAACCCAATTTTTCTAAACCCTTTCCTTATTTTATTTTTTTTGTTTGAGTTTATTTTTTTAGTTAAATTTCTAGATGCATTTACATACCTAAGTTAACAAAAAAAAAAAAAAAAAAAAAAAACAAACTCGTGAAAAATCCAAACATATTTTTCTTTCTTTATTTACGCAGTCAACTTTAGCTCCATTTTTAATATTCGCTTCTATTGGTTGTTAATTGCAGGTTGCATGCATAGAAACCAAGGGAAAATAAAACGCATCCTATGCTGGAATCATGCACCCAGCAGCAAGTCTACATTCACATCATCCACATCTACACTATGCTGGAATTTAAAGCATTCACATGAGCTCATTCACAAATGCAAGTTTGGGGGTGGTTGTTGCAGATCCAGTACAGAGACATTATTTTAAGCAGTTAGTTTGTGTGGCTCAGTTGTGCGATGCATGGATGAGCAACACAATTAATTCACAAAGTCCATACACCACAGAACTGAGTACAGCTATCAGTGCCAGATCTACAAGAACTTAAAGAGCAGGGATATGAAATTTTACCTCCCAGATGCATGAATGTGTTGCTGTTCCTGTCCACTGCAGCTGGTGCATTCATCTTCTTTCTCTCGGATCTATCATGGATCCGCCTACCCTGCACAGAGAACACCAACGTGAGACCATGCAGAGACATACAACATTATCTTTACAGATCAAAACCCAGATATTCATCCTATACATGGAACTTTGAGATTTAACGGGGCGAAAAATCAGATAGATTCTTTCGTAATATTCAATAAATATTTATCACGTATTAAAAAAAAGTAATGCTAAGAAGATTAAAATTTTAAATTAAATTTATAAATCAAATAGTGTATCATCAATAGGAAATAAACATGTTAATCAACGCTTAAGTAACAATACAATTATCAACAACCACATTGTTGGGTTTATAAATTTAGTTTTGAAAATTTGGTCTCCCTAACATTATCCTTTAAAAAAATATCATACTCTTCAACTCTTATCAATTGCACAGTAAATTAGTTATACGAGAGAATCTCTAAAAAAAAAATGGGGTTACAAATAATTTTTTTTGGCTTTTTAGTCAAAATGGTATCTGAGATTAGCATAACTCCTTGCTTTGGTCCCTGAGATTTGAAATTGATAGAAGTGGTCCATGAGTTTGTCCATCATCAATCACTTTGGTTGTCCATGAAAATCTCCATTAAATAAGGATAAAATGACGTAATTACCCTCAATTTTTGTCAAATCATTTTGGTCCATTGTCTATTAAATTGATGATATTTTTGTCATTTTTATCTTCATTTAACAGAAGTTTTCACGAAATGACCAAAATGATTGATGGTGGACAAACTCATGGACAACTTCTATTGATTTCAAATTTGAAGGATCAAAGTGGTGAGTTATAGCTAAAAAGTCTTTTTATTTCCTCCAATGCGAAGCTAAATAGGGGGTTTCCATATCTTTCTCCACATTCTTTATCAAAATCGAGATAATGTTGTAGTTACACTCACTTTATTCTTCATTATTAAAAGTGGGTTTTTTTGGCCAAACTGGTCATTGAGATTTGTATAACTCATCACTTTGGTCCCTGAGATTGTTCACCATCAATCATTTTGGTCATTGGGTGAAAAATTATGTTAAATAAGAATCAAAATGACAAAATTACCCTCAATTTAATAAACAATAAGCCAAAATGATTTGACCAAAATTGAGGGTATTTTTGTCATTTTATTCTTATTTTATGGAGATTTTCCACGGAATGATCAAAATGATTGATAGTGGACAAACTCAGTGACTAATTCTATCTATTTTAAATATCAGGGGACCAAAGTAAGGAGTTATGCAAATCTTAAGGACTATTTTGGCTAAAAAGCCTTAAAAGTAAAATAATAACCAAGAGTGTTGAAAGTGAAGATATATATAGATCATTATTGAACAGCATTGACAATGAAGATGCTATTATAAGATGCAAGTTTTATCATGGTAACGTGATGGACGCTATGGTTATGGTGCTCTTAAGTGAATTTGTATACCTCCAAACCATCTCCTAAATCCCACACCCTGCCTCAATCCTTTAAGACCATCTCCAACATTTGGATTAAAACCTAAAATTTTTAACCAAGAAAATTTAGGTTTTAACCCAGAAACAGTTTTTATCCTCCAACCCTTCTGGGTTAAATTTTTAGCCCGAGATTATTAAAGAATGAATAGGATATTTTTTTCTTAAAGTAACTTTTAAAAAAAAAAAATGATGTAGATTATCCTAATATAATTTTATAAACATCTTAACTAAAAAATATTTAAATTCCAATATATATTGAAAAATCACTAAACCGGCATCATGAAACTCGTGGAACACTACGAAAGAATATGAAACACATAAAATAATTTTTTTTTAATTACTTTAGCCGTTGGATTTAAATTTGGACCGTTAGATATTTTTTTTACCGTTGGATTTGATCAAACTATATCTTAGCCGTTGGATTCAATGAATTTATAAATATAAAATTAAAAAAGTACACATATATGGTGGACAAGCCTCACTAACTCAGGGAGGAACCATTTACTAAATTTGGTCCAGAAATGAATTTTAGGTTTTAACTCATATTGGTCCCAAGGGTTAGAGCAAGTTAGGATAAATTTAGAACCTAAAATTTAAATTTTACTGAAAAGATTTTTTTTTGCATAAATTAGATATTTTACAAGTCATGTGATGTGATGTGAGAAACACAATTAACGTATCTGTAAAAACGCTCATGTCATTTGCATGATTAACTGACTTTTGAGTTTTCCTAAATGACCTAGATATAGTGGAAATCATCACATGAACTTTTTATGTAGAGTAGACATTGACAACGTATAGTATAGGGGAAAATACTTGGGTCCTCACCGGGGAGGACCCAATATACTGATTTTACCATTTAACCCAATCAAATCAAGCCATCTGTCATTAAAAGGACCCACCAATATCTGAAATAGAATACAAAATATCTGAAATAGAATAAAAAAGACAAGTGTCATTTTTTCATTGGGGGTCAGTAAAATTTGGATCCTCCCTGGTGAGGACCCAAGTATTGTCCTAGTATAGGCACCAAGTATGGAATACTGGCCAATCATCTTCCTTTTGCTTCCTCATAAGCACGAGGCAACATGATGAGCCTGCACACCCCTGAGGGCTGTTACGTGGGTTTGACGGCTGTACAAGTTTCATAATTTCATTCCAACTCCCGGGAGA
Source organism: Cotoneaster glaucophyllus (assembly GCA_036320875.1). NCBI lineage: Eukaryota > Viridiplantae > Streptophyta > Magnoliopsida > Rosales > Rosaceae > Cotoneaster > Cotoneaster glaucophyllus. The sequence goes on from CM070067.1 coordinate 11,968,656, forward strand.
TGGGATGTGGAATGTACGAGTTATAAGGGAGTTCCTGTGTTTTTGTGCCATATTTATTTATTTATTTGTAAAAAAAAAGCTAGTAGAATTTACTACTGTAGTCTAACTCTTTCAAAGGTTAAGAAGACTCACAGAAACATTTTAGTCATTCTGATTATCAACGTGTGATACTCCAGCACCAATTATCGAACCCAAGACACGTGCCGTGTGAAATTATATAGGTATGTAATTTATCTCCAACCACTGTGTCATCCTGTGGTAGTTGTGTTTTTGTGCCATTGATTGTTGAATCGACTATAAATTACTTCATATGTTGGATAAAGTAAATGTTAGGAGATTACATTTGTATGTCATCTAATGTGGTAAGTGATGTGTATCATCTGTCATGTGAATTGATGAATTTATATTCATTGGATTTTGATTTGCCACATATAATATGACACACCAATGTGGTACAAAGATATAATCTCCTTAGCATTACTTGTTGTACAAAAAAAAAAAATTAAGGGATACAAGGAAAGATAAATAAATACAAAAGTAAAAAATAAAAATAAAAATTATTTAAAGGTCTTGTTTCATAATCATTTCTTTTGTTTTTGTTATTGAAATATAGTGTGTGAAGTCAAGTCTTTTAGGTTTGGCTTTTCTTGTCAAATATTTTAATTGAACCACACATGCTCAATTTAGTTTTAGGCTATACTATGATTATGGGATGTTATTGCTGGAGTAAATGTTCAAGATGTGGCACATTTCACCTCAAAAAGTTTGTTCATGCATGTGCATTTCATGTTTATATTCATGTTGCATTCTGACTAGTTTGATTGTGTCACGCCCCGATCCCAACATATGTCCAGGATCGACAAGTGACGGTACAGAAAATCCATATATCTAACATACCCTACCTCTGGGATATGTATCAAGCTCAACTCATGCCTTGAATTTTGTAGTAATTTTTCGTACACTTTATGGCTGCATCTAACCTCCCGTTAGACTGCCTACATTCGTACTTCACCTTTCGCTATTCACGAACATTCATAACATAATTCACTATATCTCCACCCAATACCATAATTCAGGGCATAGAGCATCTCAAGGAACCATCGACGAAGTGCAATAATAATCTTTAGCCATATTGGTCAACGAGTCTAATCATAATCATAACATTTACAACCAACAACATCCAATAATCACACCAAATAATAATACATACTATACACTGAAATGCAGGGATAGAGCGACATAGTTTGGCTGAAGCCTACAACTCTGGAGCTGAAATCGAATCCAATGAACCAACAAGTCAAATAATGCGATTTCGGACCGCCCAACGAAATCCATCAACATCGGGTCCCAGACCTTTCAACGGAACCAAGACACCAAAAGGGGATTCCGCACCACTCAACGAAATCCAAACCAGGATACTATTTCGGACCACTCAACGGAACCGCAGAGTAGAAAGGATTCTAGACCTCTCAACGGAATCCGAGTGGATACGATTTTGGACCACTCAACGGAATCGCGGAGTACAATGCATATCGAATCACTGAATGAAATCCAAGCTAGATACGTTTTCGAACCACTTAACGGAATCGTGGATCATGAAGGATTCCGGACCACTCAACGGAACCCCAACGGATACCCAGTTCCGGATCACTCAACGGAACCGAGTGGAGGGCCAAGGAACATATCAACGACTCGAAGAAACAGAACATGAATCAAGTACTCGATTTACAAAGGCTCAACGAAATGAGGAATGAAACAATGATACGATATGTGAAACCAGTCTCGAAGCAACGAACCCCATGGCTATGAGTTAACGGTCCACTACTAGCCCTTTCATTTCATCACACCATGCCAATCATACAAATCAAACCACATTCCACAAACATTTCCAATGCACAATCAAAACATACTTAATAAACAAGTATAATATAATACAATGCCACTAGTACGCAAATCAATTCGCACGTCAATCGAGGAGACACACCATCCCGATGAGCCCATCATGCTCCATGAAGACTCAAGCGCACTCTAAGATAACTAATACGATAGAAAAACTCGGCTAGTTGATTGAAAAGCCAACCGTCGAACAAGATCGAGAGTAAGGGTCCACATCCCTAGAAATCTAAACCGAAAGATCCGCTTATCAGATTTTCAATCTATAACTTCTCAAAGTCCACAATATGCTCATAGAACGACGTACTAAATTCTCATCACGATCCGACGGTCGGATTTCCGCCAATTACTAGAATTAGGTGGCGGTTAACAATTAATTTTACTAAATTAGAAATCCAATTTGGGAAGATCCGTATGTTGGATTCCCGATCAATCAGTTCCATCTTTATTTAAATATTACGTTCTATAATGCATTAAAGTTCGGTGACGATCCAACGGTCGGATCGTCGATTCATATAATAATCAAGTGATGTACCTTAATCAAACTAGATTCACAATAATCAAATCACATCATACATATATCAAATCTGAGGTCAAGATATCAATTTAGCGTAAAATAGCATCGGTGGCCCACTAGCCACGAGCCGCCGTCGGTGGTGATTTTCGACGAACGGAAATCCAATTTTCCGACCGACTCCAAAAAATTACCAAATGTCATAGAAATGTAGATCTCAATGAGTAGAGCAAGTTTCATAGCTGTGACCAAGGCCAATTTGGCCGGGAAATGGCCTAATTTCACTCGAACCCGTCAGAACCCTAGAATTTGGGTGTCCTCGATTCGACCTCCATACTTGCTTCGATGTCTCCTCCACTGCTTGGGCTTTTTTTCCTGACGTTTAGGGAAGCCTATTGGTGGTGGTAATTGGTTGAGTTAGCTTCACACTTTGGGGATTCACCGTTGTACACCCACACACCTTACCATAAGGTTTTCCCCAAAACTACCACCAAAATCCTTCTAATTTTGGGTGGAAATGGAAGAGGGAAAGGCTAGATGATGATTGGGAGTGGTGGATCGGTCCAAATCGTCGGAAAAATGGTGGAAAGGTGACAGGAAGTCGCCAGGAATACGGGTCGAGTCACAATTTTGGGCGAGGGATCCATGATCCCGTGCCCCCTCTTCTCTCCCGTCCCTTCCTTTCTTCCCTTTCTCATTGGTCCTCTATTTTCTCTCCCCTCTTCTGGTTGGCCAAACCGTTCCCCCCATCTCTCATTTTCTCTCCTGTTCTTTCCATCACAGCCATCCATCTCTATTTTCTTTTTTTTTTTTTCTTTTTTTTTCCTTTAATCCTAGCCACACACGTGGCCATTCCTTTGCTCTAGAAATTCTGGAGTATTCTAGATGAGGGCCAAATTACAAAAATGTCCCAAACTTCAAACGTTAATAACTCTTTTGTTATAACTCTGTTTCACGAACGGTTTGCATCCACATGTTCGTGTGATCGAGTTCTATTCAAAAATATAAATTGTGACCACGAAAGGTTTGCAGATTTTAAGTAATTAATAACCAAACTTCACTCTTTGTAACTAATTTAATTAAAATCTAAATTCAAATAAATTAATATAAATTCCCGAAAAATAATATAAAATCCCAAAAGTACAAATACGTAGATTATAACAGCGAAATCTAGGAATGGGATTTCACAGATTGTCTAGTCAGTTTTGCGCGCTGACTTCCAGTTGTTTGGGCACAAAATTAAGACAACCCATATGGGCTGACTGACACCTTTTTGCTGGTGGTCAGTTTCTGGCCATTGATCTGCTTATATCTTTTTTGCGGTTGACAAGCGTCCTTTGCACAAGTTGGCTGATGGAAATCACGTTTCCTATGGTATATCTATGTTTTAGGGTTTCAGTTTGTTCTCTAAGGGGTTCATAATTTATTTTAGAGTGAGAGAGTTGTCTTAAAAGCTTTGAGCTTGCCTCTTCTCCATTTATGAAACTCTAACGGTCAAATCTTCTTCAAGCATTAAACATCAATCATTAGGAAGTAGTTTTGCATTGTTTTCATGGTTTAACATTAAGTTTCAAATCATTATTTAGACCTTGTTTTTGGATTCTCGTCAGTTTCTTCCTTCAAGTATTTGTCTGGAGAAACTGACTGGTCATTGAATCTAGATTTCACATAACCATCATTGTCATATCATTTGCATTGGTTGTGTTGGTTCTCCGTGCCACAAGGTGATGAGCTCAGAAGGGGCTGCCATTTTGTGAAGACCGAAAGAGTCCATATTGTGTAAGGCAAAGTTGTACAAAGGTATAAGTTGCTCCGTAGATTACGATCTAGGAATTGAGCTTGTGTGGATACCTTGTATGAAACTTTTTACACTAGTGGATTAAACTCAGTGGTGAGTTTCTGATTTTTTAACCCAGAGGTGGGGTTTTTCGACCAAAAACTCTTTGTGTTGATTATTTTTATTCTTATTCACATATCTTGTTAATTTGGATGTAACTCATTGACTCTAAGGTTTGTAAATAGACATGTGCTTTCAACTAAATTTAACAAAGTTTAAATGTGCATTGAACTAGACCTTTGTTAACTAGGGTTACGTTAGGAAACCAATTATATTTGTTTATTTTTGGTTTTGGTAAACTAACAAATCTAATCTTAGTTGACTGGTGACGCTGACTAGTCAGTCAAGTATATATTGAATTTTAAATTATAGGATATTCTGCCTGATACCAATTTCATTGTGAAAGTAAAGTATATGGTGTTAAGAAGAATGAAGAAGTGAAGGAATGATACAACATCTTCAAAATATTTCACTTTCATACCTCACGTACTATTATATTTCAATATAATACATTTGTTACATTTTCCATCTTTTGATCCGTTAAGAGCTCACATTTGTGCCATGTGGCAATTTTTTTTATGCATTAAAAATATTATAATAATTTACCCTTAAAAAAAAAAGAAAAAAAAAACCTGAAACCTAGAAACCCATCTTCCCCAACACCTTCTCCCTCTCCTCCCATCCAAAAAACCCACCCCATCCCACCCCACCCCCACCTCCCCCTGCACTTTCACGATCAAATTCCACCCTATCGCACAACAAACGCAATTTCCGTTACTCTCTCTCCTTTGCCCATTCATTTCTCCCAACAAAACCACCACACACCACCATTTTTTGATTCTCGAAAGCCTGAGCCTCCATCAATGGCGACTGCATCTCCATCCTGTCTGACCTTCTCCGCCTCCTTCTGCTGCAGCCATACCGAGTCTCTCTCCACCTTCACTCGCATCCCTTCCATTTTCTTTCGCTTCCAGCGGCTCGGTCTCGCCCGATAACGGCGACCTCCAGTACGAGCTTTTCAACAGCTTCTCGCAGCAGCGTCACTGGAGAGGATCGCCGGTGTTCATCACGCTGCCTGTGGATTCCGTGGGGTCATGGGGCTCGGTTCGGAAGCCCAAGGCCATGGTTCAGTCGTTGAAGGCCCTCGTCGCGGCCGGAGTGGAAGGCATGGTCATGGAGGTGTGGTGGGGCCTGGTGGAGAGAGATTAGCCTGGCCTTCGTCCAACATAAACCCCACATTCAAATCTTGAAATTGCTTGGAGGCGGCGAACTTAGCGGCGCAATCGAGGTACTGGGGGTTGCGGGGGAGGTGGGGGGTTTGGGGGGATGTGGGGGTAGGTGGGTTTTTGGATGGGAGGGGTGGTGGAAGAGAGTGGAGGAGAGAGAGGTGGTCGAGGGAATCGGTTTCTGGGTTTCAGTTTTTGTTTTTGTTTTTTTGTTTTTTTTTTAAATAGGGTAAATTATTATAATATTTTTAATGCATAAAAAATTATTTTTTTTGCCACGTGGCACAAATGTGGCAGCCACGTCAGCTCTTAACGAATCAATGGATGGAAAATATAACGGATGTATTATATTGAAATAAAATAGTACATGAGGTATGAAAGTGAAATGTTTTGAAGATGTTATATGAGGTTGCAATAGACTTCAAACCTGAGGTGGTAAAGTGTTATTTACCCTTTCATTTTCAAAAGTTGCCTTGCATTCATTCTTATTTATTTCTTTCCAAGGCTCCCACGAGTTTCTTCATCCATCATTTCTCTCATATACTTTCCACATATGGCAAGGACAAGAAGTAAACATTAAAACTAAAAATGAATCGGTCATCAAACAGACCTTAAGTTGTTTACAACTTCAAGATTTTGTTTTCATTTTATTTTCTTCGATTTACTATGTCATCCTTCTTCATCCCTCATTTTTCCTATATACATTTTTATATCTTAAGTATAAAAAGTAAAAAGTAAAAAGTAAAAACGAAATAACTATCACAGATACCGTTTAGAAATTCTCAAACAAATAATGATGGATAAATTGTTGACTGCCGAAAATTATTATTAAAAGAAATTTAAGAAAAATATGTTATGCATACGTAAGTGGCATAGACATAAAAACGTGTGACCATCATCTACAAACGGGAATGGTTTGAAATTAAGATGCATCGTGTGTATATGTAGATATGGGACCTACAGTTAGGTGGAGCCTTGGAGATGCAAGCAATATCTAATCATTTTACGATGTACGGAGTCTATGGACTGATCTGGGTTGTTGCATTGGAAAGGAAAGCTGGGTCCATCGTCTAAGACTTCTACTTGATAATAAACAGTGGAGTAGACCATCGATGCTTTGGCAGCTTCAGTTTCAGAGATTTTGAGTGCCTTTTACATTTTAACCCTAGTTTTTTTAGGAAGGGTTTATATCACAAATGGTTCCTGAAATTGACCCCATCAATCATGATGGTCCCTGAAATTGAAAATCGATCAATGTAGTCCCTGAATTTTAACTCGCGAATCAATGTGGTCTTTCTGTTAGTGTTCCGTCCAAATTAACACTAAAAAAAGGTTAGAGAACCAATTTTTCATGGTAAAATGACCAAAAAAAGGTTAGAGAACCACTTTTTTTTGTTTTTATTTTAGTTTTAGCACCAAATCCATGAAAAAATGGAGAGAAAAGTGAAGATGGAAAAAAGAAAAGAGAGGTAGTAAGTAAAATTATAAGTAACAGGGTTATTTTTGATCATTTTACCATGAAAAATTGGTTCTCTAACCTTTTTTTAAAGTTAATTTGGACGGAACACTAACAGAAGGACCACATTGATTCGCGAGTTAAAATTCAGGGACTACATTGATCGATTTTCAATTTCAGGGACCATCATGATTGATGGGGTCAATTTCAGGGACCATTTGTGATATAAACCCTTTTAGGAATTGTATAATATGAATATATCGACCGATTGACGTTCTGAAACACTTTAAAAATGTGTTCGTTTTTCTTTGTATGTTCTTATATCATTAACATGAGATATTATTGTAGCAGTACACTTGTGTCATACAAATTATTCTCCTTACTTTTCTCCCTTTGTTTTACGATTGCGCTAGTTTCCGAGTTCACACACGTGCTCATGTGCATGTGCATGCATAGCTCAAGAAATTTTCGGGAGCAATTATACCTCTCTCAAAGTAAGCTAATTTGTATCATCTGTAGAAGTATAATTACCACATTCATTATATCATATTGTCGATTCTAACTATTGACATTAATCTTCATAATATCGCATTATGACATATAGCAATTATGTTATTGGTTGCTACTCACTCAGTCTTAATTAGTGACATTTACGCAACATCATCATTTTCCTTCATTTCTAATAATTGACTCAAACAGATGATCATTCTTGCATGCTCATGAAATTTTCTTAAAATAACTTTAGATGCTCAATACATGAAACTGTTTGTTATTGTTTATATAAGATTATATAGCAATCAGAAATATTACATTTAGAAATAGAAAGAGATTTTTTTAATGTGCTCAAAATATGAGACAGTACGTCATATGTTATGCTACAAGTGTAACGATTTTTTTTTAAGTGTTTCTTCACTTGTATAATGACTTATGGTGTATGTGCTAGTGTTTTGGGCACATTGAAAAATCTCTTCAAAAATAATATTTGGCGCTGGTGAATTACACGGTGATGGCAAAAAAAATTTGAAATGCCTTTATGAATTTTCTCGGTCTTCAAAAATGTGAAAGGGCATGATGAAGCAGCTAATCCCCTTTTAAAAAGAAGTTATATACTCCAAATTACGATGTCATATATAGCTAGTCTGGCTTTGTTACTAATATAAAGAATTGTAAGTTTCATGAACCCGGACACCAGTCACACCAAGTGCTCTATATAATAAGAATGATCATGGATAGATCCAAGAAATGTCGACTAATAAATATTTATATTTACTTAATCCACCTCTCAAATATGGATAATATATATATATATATATATATATATATATATATATATATGTATTATTGAAGGATCAAGTAATTTTAAATATCTGATTGATAGGTATGTCAATATAATATGTCAAATTGCAGATATGACAAAATTAAACACCAAAGTTGTATTACTAAATACAAACAGTTGGGAACATAGGTAACGTATATGACATGATGGTTTGACTAGTTTTTCTCTTTTTTATGTGGCCAATAACATTTTTAGTATTGTAATTTTCTAAATTATAAATGGATTCACCACACTTTGTACTCCTTTAATTCAAGGAAGGTAGCCACATAATACTATGATATAGTGATATTTCTCTTCGATTCCCACCAAAGATGAATTTGAACCACATTATTACAAGTTCATTGCGAGGCTAAGCCCATCATTCCCCCTTAATGTAAATAATATCGTTTGTTACAAAAAAAAAAAAAAAAAAAAATTCAAGTATGATAACTTTTTGGTACATGTCTTTCAAAAAAAAAAAAGTTACGAAATCTTAGACCATCTCTAAAGAAAATGTCAAATTATAAGAGATAAATTACAATTGATGGCTGATGTGGCAATCTGAAATCTTATGTCAAATTTTGTACCTTTCCAACCGAATTGTCAAATGTTATTTAATTATTTAAATAGAGCTTGAAATAGTTGTAATTATTACACAAATCTTGAAACAAAATTTTTATTTGTCGAAATGTTAGTGGAATAAGGGACCACCTATAAAATGAATTAAAAATAAATTTGACATTCATATTAAATTTGACTCTAAATCACAAATCCTTCAAATCTAGTAAGCAAATAACACTTCCGTTGGAGAGACTTTTAATGTCAAATATCCACATTAATATTCACCTAAAATTTTGACATCTACTTTAGAGATGCCCTTGCACTTCCAGCCCCTATGTTAGAATAATTGTTTAGTTAATCTTGTTTTTTTAATGCATCGTTCAGATGACCCGCCTAATTTTGCTTGCATGGATTCATATCAATGACCAATTGATTAACTAATGTTAATGTGGTAACAAAAAGGAATTTATTTATTTATTATTATTATTATTATTATTATTATAAAAACCTTAATCTTAGCTCTCACTAAAGATGAATAGCGACCTATTAATTTGGCGTTCAGTTAAAATTTTCTTTAGTGTGTTAATGTGTCATACTTGTGATCCACACATCCAATGAAATAGTGACACATGGATATAATAAAAGAAAAATTTATAAATTTTTTTTGAACAAATGATATTATCTACACTAGGAGAGAAGGGATTGACTCAGCCTCACAATATGGCAAATTTATAAAAATTATTAAAAAGAACTAAAAGAAAAAAAAAAGCTGAACAAAAAACAAACAAGTATGAAATCAGAAACAAAAAACGACCATGAAATTAAAAGAGAAATGCAAGCCCCCAACCTCTCCTCAAAATCCCAGCACCATTCCCTTCCCCCATCCCGGATCCTCACGGCAGCCCCACCTCTACAGCCACCATCCTAACCAAACACAGACCCAACCTAATCCCTCCCAAGTCCCAACTATACCCGAAGGCATCCTTACCCACCTGCAATTTGAAATTTTCTTTTTAGTTTGAGAGAGAGAGAGAGAGAGAGAGAGAGAGGAAGGATGTACTGGTTGAGCGCTAATTGTGGCGTTTTTTTTTTTTTTTTTTTTTTTTTTTAACAATCGATCTTATTTACACTAAAGGGTTGGGGGAGTGAGCTTAGCCTTACAATGGATTAGCAATAATGTGGTTCAGATTCGCCTTTGGCGAGAATCGAATCTAAAATCTCTCACTTACAAGTGAAGAGGAATACCATTAAAGTATAGTACTCAGTGACTCTTCTTTTTTCTCATTAATTATTTCCTTTTCGCTTGCGTGTTATCCACATGACAGTACGAATTTGGTCGTATGCACCTCACATAGATGCCAGCCATGTCAGTACACTAACAGAAATTTTAAACTTAATGGCATGGGGCAAAGTGAGACACATAATTAATATTTGAGAATTAAGTGAGAACTTTTGAGTTACATGAGGTAAAGTGAGAGAAATGTTGAGTAGTTTCAGAAAGCATTTAAGTAATGGTTCATTTTGAAAGGATTAATAGTGAAATAATTTGTAAATTCAAGATTGTAAAGCGTTTAAATGACAATGACTAAAGAAAATGTTACATATCCTAAACCACAAGGATGCAATGTAATTTACCCTAGTAGGGTAAATTCATTCATTCCTATGTATAAATCACGCAAAATCAAGATCATCATCAATGGGCCAAGTAGTCCTTCAACCGGATTAATTTAGTTTTGGATACTTTCTTTACTTTATAAATAGATCAAACTTGCATGTATCAAGCCCATATATAGTTTCCACAAACTCTATGTCTTATGGTTCATGTTAGCAATTTCTTTTGTAATAAAGTTTGAATTTCACAAAACGAAGAACGAAGTTGGTGATTCCATTACTATATAACAAAGACAGAAAATTTAGAGTTGATAATTTATTTTACATATGTCGAGAGACATGCAACCATGCAATATAGTCTCGATTAACTTGCATTCACATATCGACAATCCTTCTGTTCGTGCAGGAAATCCCGGGTGGTGGAGGTTCCTGGCTTGGGCACACAGCTCCCCGAGGAATTGGCACTTTGGTTGGTCGTTGGGCTCCTGCTTGTAAGAGGCTTCAATAGGAGCTTATAGTTAGTCCTAAAAGGTGCGTTTGTGGGGCCTTAGGTATAGGCCTTGAGGCTCACAGTCAAAACTAACTATATGCGGAGGCGTGCCACTGCCATCTCTTATATGGCAGATGTAGAACAAGTTGGTTTAAGTCGATTACTTACGCCTCAAGTTATCTTAACTTCTTGTTTATTAAAGGATTGTCGTAGATGAGTTAAGTTTACATTAAGTTCTTTTCTATGCCTTGAGATCAAGGACTTTTATCTAACTTGTATGGTCGAAGGATACCAGTCAGATCTGATCAAATCATGAGTTATAGTCCGTTTTTATCTTCTTACGATAATGATGACGTTAGATCTGAGATCCTATGATGCTTTGAACAGATAAGGGTTTAGAAATGACTTGCATATATGCTGAGGAATACATTATAAAGCTAAATCTACTGATTAAAAGACAACACAAAGAGAGTCGGGCAAGATTTAACCTTGTCGGGCAAGGTTGAATCTTGTGTAGTTTTTTTATTTTTTTATTTTTTTATTTTTTATTTTTTATGATTACAAAGGTTTCTAGGCGCTAAAGGGAACGAAGGGAAACTAATCTATACGAGGAAATCGATACTACAGCAGTTGGAGAAAGGTAGCAGAGCTTTTACACAGGAGGGGGTTATTCTATTCTGGGAATTCTAAGGCTACAAGGGAGGCAGAGTCTGAGCAAGGCACAACTTTCTGGGTAGTTTGGCTTGACTGAGAGAGACAAGTTGTATGTTTGTTTGATTGGTTGAGTGTCTTTGTCTCTGGGCCCTGTTCTTCCTTTTATAGACAAATTGGCTCGACTGTTGGTGGTTTGATCCTTGCCCGAAAGCCACTAGAGGTTATTAAGCCGCTGGTTATTTACTGGTACTGCAACTGTAAAGTACTTTTTGGCTAGCAGCTGGCGGGTCTCCATCACTTGTCCTATCTGATTGTAGGCATGTGGTCTATGTATTAATAGGGAGCCGTCAACTTGCCTTGAGAATCTGGCCTGGGCTTGCCATTGGGCTTCGGGCAAAACTCCCCTTTTCACCTTCCTTCTGGGTCTTTCTTTTTCTAGGCCCAAAGTCCAAATATTAGCCCAAACAGTGCCCCATTCAATCGTTGTTAAGCATGTAAGCCGAGGCGTTAATAATGATTGAACAACCGTCCTTCATTAATTACCGTTACACGCCTATCTCGAAACTTGCACCGTCCAGACGCAACTGTTGGTTAACCGAGGCTTTTTGCACTAACCCACGACTTCTGCCTTTGATTAACCGTGCTTTATTTGCTCTGGTAAGGAATTGGACGAGGGAGTTGGGAGGGAAGAATGGGTTTTTGGGAAGGAATGATGTGCAGGGAAGAAGGAGGGTAAGACAAAAGAATTTTTCTTTTAAATTTTTTAATATTCACGTGGCCTACATTGACACGTTACACCTAGTGATTGTCCACATAGGTGCCACGTCATCTGTTAACAGAGGTTCTAATGAAAAAACTTAACGGATGTATGAAAGTGTCCCATAATTATCACTTTAGGTACCAGACTAAGACGAAAAAAAACATAATGTATGAAATGTTTAAAACTAAGAAACTTCAGGATAGTAAACTAACATTCACTCCTTCTTTCACTAGTAGGAAAAACCATTTGCGCGACAAATGTTTGGGTGACAAAGCAAAATTCGTCGCGCAAGTGTGTTTTTCCCAACGAAATAATAGCTCCGTCGCGCAAGAATGGTGCTACTTTGCGCGACGCACACCTTTGTCACACAATACTATCTGCATGACGAAAAAAAATACTTTTCGAGCAAAGTCATTAAGAAAACAGCGGGTAATTTTTTTTGGCGCGAAAAAAAATGCGCGTGAAGTTTTTCCCACGGAAACCTTGCGCGACATAGGCTTCATAGCGGAAAGTTCGTTTAGTGTTTGGGTCAAAGCATTCAGTGCATGCAAATAAGTGGAATGAAGAAGTTTTTCCCGTAGAAACCTTGCTCGACATTGCTCGACATAGGCTTTGTCACGTAAGTCCACTAAGTTTTTGAGTCAGAGCATTCAGTGCATGTGAATCAGAGGAATCACTACCGTATTTAATGCAGATGCTTGCGGGACAAAGGCTTTGTCGTCCAAAGTCCCTAACCTTTCTATAAATATGCGGTTCTGCTATCCTTATTCTTCACAATTCGTTTTGGAAATACTTTACTATTTTGCATATTATAATCAATTTGTTCTTTGATTGTTGGTACGATGGCCGACTGTGGTGCGTGTTCGTCAAAAGACAATAGATGGCGAATGTTCCGAAAAAGGTTTGCGTTGTAAATTTTTCATTTTGTATAAAGTTTTTATTTACCTTCAATATTATGAATATATATTTTGTTGATAGACAAGAAGAAAAAAGCTGCGGTACGGGTCCGACACACTTATGATGAGAGCCGTTATCGAATCACTTCTGACTAATTAATAGGGGTTATGAAGTCAGATATGCGCGCCAGGTTTTGGTTCGACATTAAAGTATTAGTGCGTGACAAATGTGGTGTGGATTGAGAGTCTTGGAGAGCCATCCCCAAGGAGCTGAAGATGCACTTGATCGATGTATTAGCCCTATGTGTTAAGTTATTAGTTAAATAATACACTACAAGAAAACATGGATTAAGTGACCGAATTTTTTGTGGCGCGTGAAAATTCATCACATATAGGTAAAACAAGTGACGCTTTTTTAAAAATCGTCACTTTAAGATTTTTGCAGAACACCAAAATATTTTGCGTCACTTATACTTTTGGATTTGCCACAAAAAAGTGGGCGGGAAAGTTTTCCTCCAAACGAAATTTTAATATGTGACGCAATGTTAAATTCATCACATAAGAAGAGGGAAGGCCACCTGGCCATTCCTCACATATAATATTGAATTAAAAAAAAAATATAGATGCAATTATCAAAACCCCCAAATAACAAAACCTATCCATTTATTCTCATTTCTTCCCAGTCTTCAGCACTTATTCGTCTACTCCTTCAACCTGACTTCGACGACCAGCTACTTGGTGGTTGCCAGCGACGGTGACTACCACCTCTCATTCGTCTCCCTCCTTCAGCCATTCTCCCACCCTTTGATTTTCGTTCACTAACTCTCTTATCTCTCTGACATAACAAGATCAAATTGGGGAAAGAGAAGTTCGATTTTTTCTCAAGTTCTTTCAGTTGACAACAAGGTACTTTGTTTCTCTATATTTCTTTAATCTCCCCGTCCCTTACTCGTTTTTTGAAAGCCGTCATCCTGGATTTTTGTTTCCGTACACTCTTCTTTTAATTGCTATGTGTGTAGCAGCTTTGTTCAGTTAGATATCTAATTGTTGATTATCAGTTAGGGTTTTGAGGATCCAAATATCAATTCTTTTTGGGTTTGATTTGTCGAGAGTTTTGCCTTCTGGGTAGTTCTACCTTCAGCTCCAGAAGAACCTTCACTGAAAAAAGTTACCAGGTTAGTGATTGCTTTCAAAAAGTTACCCAATTGGATTTTTTGTTACTGTGTTCAAGAGAAAGGTAAGAACTTTTAGCTGAGATAATGCCCAACTCTCAAGTGTACTGTAATTTTTTGTCATTTCCAAAATTACCTTCTGTAACAAAGAAAAGGGTGATGAATTTGACAAAGTTTGATGCTTTTTAGGATCGGTAGGCCACTATTTCTATCTAACTCCACAGGTAGTTTTTAACTTTTTATATGTTTTAAGTATTTTTAATATAAATTTTGAGTGATGTTTCATTCTTAAGCCGTAGTTTTTTTTGCTTTGCAGTTTCCAGTTCCCCATATTCTGATTTTCTTTCGCTAAAGATCCTATTGCTGGTGAGTTGTTCTCTGTTTCAGGGAGAGTTATACTAGCAGTGAGTTTTCTGTTCCAGTCTTGATTCTTCTTTACCCTTTGGAGTCAAAACTTTGGTCTTGGTTGTTAATATATGTTTTTATATTTTTTCTTAGTACCCTGACTAAGTGTTATCTTTTTGTTTTTGTTCAAATGCTGGAAGTCTGTAACCATTAAGTTGCGTGTTGTCTTTCTTGAGAGAGGTGTTGTCAAGAGTCAAGACTAGGTTCGCCTTGAAAATTTTTGGGTAGGGCCTACAGTGATCTTAGTGCCGTTTCTTACTAGCTACTTGCGCTGGGAATTCTTTAGATGTGTACTTTCTTGTGTTTTGGCTGGCTGAAAAGGGGGTGATGGTAGGAGATCTGGTAGCACATAAATATATGAAATGATTAAAACTACTTACATCCCTCCAGTAGAGCTCAGCAAATCACTCGTAGCGTTCTCTGGAGTGAGTCCTAGACTTTTATAGACTAGGAAAATATAGTTTGACTAGAACAATACATGAAAATCCTAGAATTTAAAAGTCTAAAGTTTGTTTCAAAACATGAATTATCAATATTGTGTCCTTTGGAGTGATCCTAAAATACCTGATTATGTTTGTAAACCTGTTTATAGAAATATATGTAGAAGTATTGATATCAACGAAAGTTCTTAATTTCTGAATAGATTTGAATTGCTTTTATGTCTTTGCTGTGGTATATGTCCTCTACTTCTGATATGCTTATCTGACACTGCTTTTCCTGCACAAGAATAGGTTCACACGGTGTTTCCGCGTCTCTTTGTGTAAAGGCCCAGATGGCCATAAAGCCATATGATTGAAAATAGCTTTTTCATCATGTAGGAGTATGCATCTTCATTTTCACCGGCCAAAGAAATCCTAGCACGATTTTACTTTCTTTGTTAACTTATCACACAAGTACGCATATTTTTAATTAGTTAGCTATTTATACAAACAAAACTAAAACCATATGTTACAAATTGTCTAATTTACACTAACCTCATATTTTCCAATTTTCTTGCCTCCAAGCGAATTTCTTTATGAGGTTTTTTTATTTTTATTTTCTTTTAAATTTTCAATTGATATTAGATTGGGAGTTAATGAGGAACTTTTTTAGCATGGGAAATGTCAAAGAACTAGTTTTGACAATTAGATTGTTATAGACACTTCTATGTAAAAAAAGTTGAAAACTTTTCCTTCAAAATTTCAAAACATAAACTAGAAGGAAGAGAAACATCCATGCTTGTATCTCATTTCTCACACAACAATCTAAGAACTCACAGAAGCTGATAGAACAAAATACCTTAGCTCAGACCCCCTTGGAGGACTAGAAAACTAGAGACATGGAGGGCAACCCAGTTTTTCATTGTGATTCGGGGAAGAAAGAGTGTTTATATGACATGAAGAGGAAAGGTGGGAAAAGGTGAATATGATAGTTTGAGATGATGGATTAAGAGCCGCAGAGTGGACTCCATACAGCACCTTACAATTGCGCTCTCATCTATACTCTAATGCACATTTATCTTTGTACATATATGAAATTTTTTATACTTTCATGATTTTCAGGATTGAAGGTGCTCAAGGTCAAGATTACTTAAGTACAAGACCAAAACTCCAAGTTGGTATGTTGTCTTTAATGCTTGCAATTTACAATGACATATTATTAATGCTACCGCTAGCCAAATAATCATTGCATTTGAATAGTAATGATGAATACGAAGTATTGTGCATGTATATGCTGAACGCATGGTGGTTTTTCTGTTAGATTATTGCAAATTTAGTATCTAGCATGGTGATTTTTGTATGATTTCGCTATTTTCTAGTACGTTTGTTTTAGCATCTAGTTGTTGAGTTGGGATATGTGAATTTTTCAATTGAGCTTCTTGACGTTTTTGGTTGTTATATTATACGTCTATCTAAACAATTTTACATATATATTCAAATATATATTTTCTATTATGGCAACCTATTGAAATATGTCAGAATGTGCAGCTCAATACTAGGATTGAAGTGATCTGATTTCATGGATCGACAATGGATTCGTAGTCGGGATCGACTTAGTTCCGAATGTAGAAAAGGGATCAAGTCATTTATTGACATTGCTTGTCACCATGTGAACGAGAATAATCAAATACCATGTCCTTGTAGAGTTCGCCATAACACATCTTTTCACTAGTTGAAGATGTTCATCTCCATTTGTTGAATTCCGGTATGGATATGAATTATGATAGATGGATATATCATGGGGAGCATATCCAACAAGTGCAAGGAGAATCTTCAGTATCTACGAACAATGAGCCAACGTGTAACTCTAATGTCAACTTGTTTAATATGATTGAGGATGTCTTTGAAGGAATAGATGATGATGATGATGATCATGATACAATGGGGAACCAAGATATCATGTGGGGTGGTGATATGACCAATGCGTCTTAGACTTGGAAGAAGAATGATTTCGATAGTTATCTCTTTTGTTATTAGTTAAGTATGCACATGGTAGACCTTTTTGTTAGCACCTCAATGTGTCTTACAGTGTTATTTTGTTAATTAGTACCTTAAACGGTCCATGTATAGGTCACCATGGGTTAGATTGATTTTGGGATGTTTATGTTATTTTGTTGGATGTATAGTTGTTAAACATATTCGAACTTATGTGGTTTAATTGTTGATTAATGAAAATGGAAAGTATTACCTTATAATTGTTATGAGTTGCTATTCTAGATTACGAAACATGAATAAGTAATGAATTCCTCAAATATTATTCCTAAATAGTTATTTGAGTATAACATATGTGACATAAGCCGCTTCACCCATCAAAAGAATATGTGACGATTTCAGCGTCACTTAGTGTAATTATATAATTCTAGGATCATATTGAGTGACCCAAAGGCATCACTTATAAGTCTGATATGAGACGAAAAACATAGGTCACTGAATTTTGTATTTTGTGACGCTAATTTCGTCACATATTAGAATAATAAGTGACGGAAAAAGCGTCACGTAAAAGGAAAATATGTGGCGACTCCAATATTCGTCACTTAAACTATCGGGTGACGCTGTATAGGTGACGCTAATTGTGACGCTGAAATTTCGTCACATATAGTCAAATGTGACGATTTTTCATATTTAAGTGAAGAATGTTGGTCGTCACAAAAGCCATGTTTTCTTGTAGTGATAATTATGTTTGTTAAATTTAATATAATAGTGAGATTTTAATTTATTAATTTTCGCTAGACAGCTTAATGGGGACATTGACAAAAGTAACCCAAATCTGATGAAGTCTATCGACAACATCTTCAAGTCTCGTTTCTGGGAGTGGAATATGATAATCAACGTGCGGCAGAACAACAGCGAAAACCAAAACTACCAGCGGAATAGTGGAATAGTGTTTTAAAAAAAAATTTATTGCTTATTTAATAATGAGATCTGAATTAGAGGTTTGTTTTAATTTTTTTTTATTATGAACGGTTTAGTTAAATATGAACTTAATGTTTATTTCGAATAAAATTAATGCATTTTAATAAATATTTATATTAATTAATTATGCATGAATGGTTTAATGAATTAAGTTCTTGATTTTTTAAAAGATAGTTCGTCACGCAATGTGTTCTAAAAACGCGGCAAAGCGTAGTTGGATGGCGCCAAAAGTGGAAGCACCATGTTATCGTCACGCAAAGTCTTTTCACTTTATTGAATTTAACCAGAATGCAGGAAGGCTGCAAAACAATTGCAGCAGTTGCATTCCTCCTGAAATTTCCAGCAATTCTATTGATGTCGCCGTTAATCTCAGAGGTATATTTTCCTAAATAACTTATTTAATTTCCATTAATTTAATTTTTTTTGTTTGTAGTTTATAATTGTTGTGAGTTTATGTATTTGTATGTAAACATTTTTGTATAGATGTACAAAAAATGGTTTGCAATGTTCATATGAGCTTAGTTTCTTGTTTGAGAATTAGTTGGATTTTGTGAATGGATGCGAAAGTATGACTGCGGTCCAATTAATTCTTGAATTGTCCCAAAATTTTGGATAGTTTGAGAATGCACAGTTACATGTTGTATTTTGTGGTTCACGCATTAGAGTTTGAACGTGGAAAATTTGGTAGCATATCTTTGCCTTCTTTGGGCGCATCGTAGTTTTTTTGTATATACGTCGTGCACTTGAAGAACTGCAGGGAAATGTTGCCAAAATTTTCTCACGATCGAACTCTAATGTGTTGGAACCGTAAATTACAGCACGTAACTGTGCATTCTCAAATGAGATAAGACCCATATCAGAGGCATAAGGTGGCATGTCATAATTGAAATTGTTGTAACCCTTGTAAATTTTTTATGTTTGTAGGTGATATGGACAAACAGTGGATACATAATCCTAATAGATGTGCTGATGATTATTTGGATGGATTAAATCAGTTCATTGATTTTGCAATTGGAAGCAATCGGGGTTCAACTCAAATTCAGTGTCCTAGTAGATAGTGTAACAACTCAATGATTGAATATTTTGAAACTGTTTGATACCATTTAGTCAGAAATGGGATAATGGAGACCTATATTACGTGGAATCATCATGGATAACAAATACAACATGCTTCATCCTCACACATTACTCGAGCAGTGAAGACAGTTGAATCTGTTATGGACCAAAATGAACAAATTATAGACATTATCAATGATGCTTTTTCCAAACGCTAGTTCGAATACGAATGAGGAAGTAGAAGATGACATCCCTCCCACCATGAACAGTGAAGCATTTGAAAAACATGAAAAACTATTAATAAGTGCCAAGCAAGAATTATACCCCAGTTGTAAAGGATTTTCGATGCTCACAGCCATTGTTGAGTTGATGCATGGCAAGATAAAGTTTTGTATATCGAACCAGTGTTTTGATTACTTGTTGGAGGTTTTCAAGAGGATACTTCCAAAGGAAAATTGCCTGCCTAAAGATCATAAAGTGCAAAGAAGGTGTTGAATGGCCTTGGATCGAGATATGAAAAAATTCACGTGTGTAAAAATAATTGCATTTTGTTCTACAAAGAGAATAAAGTGTTAGATAAATGCCCTGCATTTAATGAGTCGTGGTTTAAAATGACCACTTAGAATAGAACAACGAAGATTCCACAAAAAGTTATGCGTTATCTTCCATTAAAGCATAGGTTGCAGTGATTATATATGACGACGCACACTACAAGCGACATGAGGTGGCATTAGGACAGACGAGTAGAAGAAGATGTTACGAGACATTCTGCAGATGGAAAGGCATGGAAAGAGTTTGATCGGCTGTACCCCGATTTTTCACGTGAGCCCTGGAACATTAGATTGGGACTTGTGACAGGCGAGTTTAATTCGTTCGAGGTTTTAAACCAAAACCACAACACTTGGTCAATCGTCGCAATTATGTATAATTTCCCGCCTTGGAAGTGCATGTAAAAATAATATATGATGATGACATGATTGATAACTGAAGATCCGGGCACGTCTATTGATGTTTGCTTACAACCGTTGGTTGATAAACTAAAAGAATTATGGGAAAACGGTGTTCCCACGTACGATAAATATACTGGGAAGATGCTCACTTTGCAAGCAGCAATGATGTGGACTATAAACGATTTTTCCGCGTATGCTATGATGTATGGGTAAAGCACTAAGAGTTATTACGCATGCCCAGTTTGCAAAGAGAACATAAAGTCTGGTTGGCACGCGGGAAAAGTTTGTTACCAAAGGCATTGTAGATGGTTGTCGTGGGGCCATGAGTGGCGTCAGAACGAGACAGCCTTCTTCAACGGCACAGAGATTCGGCCAAGACCCAGAAAATAGTACACTGGTCGGAACTATACTAGACATTAAGGGAAAAAAAAAAGACATAATAAAAGCTCAGATCGTTCTGGAAAAAAATGGGCATCAGGCCAGGTTTATGGATAACGAGGGATGGAGACATAGCCAGAAAAAAAAGCTTGCATCATTTTTGGTGAAACCAGATAAGGGGAAAGAGTTTTTGCAATTTCTATTTCTGTACAGTTTTCAGATGGGTATACTTCAAACATCGGCCGTTGTACAATGTGAATGGAGGCAAATTTTCAAACCTCAAGAGTCATGATTGTCATGTGATACTTCAACGCCTTCTCCCAGTGGGAATTCAACACCTTGCCCGAAGATGTTGTGAAGTTGATTATGTTTTTGGCGAGATATTTTTCCTAATTAACTGCAAGATTTTTGAGCAAGTCCAATGTTAAACAGTTGAGCGATGATATTATTGAACTGCTATGCAAGTTTGAACAAATATTTCCTCTAACTTTCTTCATAAGCATGATCCACGTCATAATTCACTTGCCGGAAGAGGCACTTCTAGCCATACTCGTCAATTATCGATGGATGTATCCGATAGAAAGGTATTTATTCGCCATAAATACTTTAGTTCGTGATGTATGTACCATTTGACTAATTTTACACATTATTTTGTTTATTGATGCAGACTACTCGCTGAATTAAAAAAGAGTACATAACAGGGCAAAGCCTGAACGATCAATCATTGAGGCATGGGTCGCATTTTAGTCGCTTACATTTTGTGCAATGTACCTACAAGATATTGAGACTACGTTCAATCGACAGCAACGCAATAATGATAGTGGTGTGAGAAGTGAAAAACTTTCTGTTTTTGCCCAAATTGCATGACCTGTTGGCGAACCAATCAGAGAGGAGTCGTTTAACAAAACAGACATGGAGGTAGCACATTGGTTTGTATTTAACAATTGTGACGAGTCAATTACCTACCTAGGTGAGCATGAATAGTTGATGAAGCGGGAACATCCTTCACATTTATATGCCAAGAAGCACCGTGAATTGTTTCCTCGTTGGTTTCGTGACTTTGTAAGTTGTTCGTGTTTTGGGTTATTTGCATAATTGTAAATCGTAAACTAACATGTCAACTTTTTATCATTAATTTAGGTGAAGAAATTGAAGGACATGAATTCGCCCGTTTACACTGAAGAATTGTATAACTTGGCTATTGGGGCCCCTAAGCGCAAAATTGTACTCCGGTTGTCATGTAAAGGGCATCAAGATTTTGGCAGCTGATCGTGATGACAAGCTATGTACGCAAAATAGTGGGGTACATGTCCTGGGTGCGGGCTACATTGCAGACATTGATTTCTATAGAAAACTAACAAGTGTTGTGCAATTGTTTTACAAAGACCACTGTCAAGTTATCCTGTTTAAGTGTTGCTGGTTTGATACAAACCCACGTAGGCATAAAGGTGTTAAGCGAGACGATGGTTTGCTATCGGTCAACACTAACAGATGTTGGTACAACGACGGCCCCTACATTTTGGCAATGATGACCAAACAAATTTTTCTATATAGATGACCCTAAAGGCGGAAGGGGATGAAAAGTAGTTCACAAGATTGAGCACATAAGGCTGTATGATATTCCAGACCGAGATCTTGCTAACGATGACGATTATGGTGACGTTGCTGACCAACAACTGGAGACTTCAACTGAACTTGGTGCAGATACACTGTGAGATATGACTATTGTACAAGAATCGTATCAAGTAGCCGAACGTCCTGAAATCGAAATACCGATCGACCGCATTATGATTAACCATGAGGATCTATCGTGATACAGTGCACCCGAGCGTGCGAACAACGATGTTGACATGCCTACAGACGAGGAGGAATGAGAGTATGAATCTGATAAAAATGATGATATTTATTCTAGTCCAGACGAGGATTAATGAAAACTTGTGATGTAAATGTAATGATATTTATTGAATGATATTTATTTTGTATACAAACAAAAGTTTCCTTTAAAATTTGTAAAAAATTAATTAAACAAAAAATAAATTAAATTTACAAATATGCGCGACAACGTTTTGGAAATGTTTGTCGCGCAAATATTTAAAAATTCATTTTTTTAAAACAAAAAATAAAATTAATTAAGTAAACAATGCACAATGATGTTTTGGAAATGTTTGTTGTGTTAATATTTAAAATTTATTTTTTTATTTAAAAACTAGACGCGCGACGAAAATTAGAACACCCTCGTCGCGCGAACATATAAAAATTTGATTTTTTTTGGCGAAAATTCGGTGTGTTTTTATTTTGGTGAAGCTCACATACTCTATCTCTCTCATTCTTTGCGAAGCTCACTCTTCTCTCTCTCTCTCTCGATTCTCTCCAAATCTCACTCTCTTCTCTCTCTCGATTCTCTCCATCTCTTGCTCTCATCACTCACTATCTCAGTCTCTCCCTCTCTCCCTCTTTTGCTCTCTCTCTGTTTCTCAGTCTCTCTGTCACTTTCTCCTCCGCACCTGACATCCGCTCCACACCATCTCACCACTGCCGCGACATTACTAGGTAAACACCAAGTATCCCTTAATTCACTCTCCCTTAATTCAATTATTTATTAGTGCAAATTTTCATTTTTTTCTATTGAATTGTTTTAATTAGAACAATTAGGGATTTATGGTTTCGAATAGGTAATCCTGGGTTTGGGTTTTCGAACTGAGAATATTGGGTTAGGGTTTTCGAATTGGAAATCTTGGGTTAGGGTTTTCGAATTGAGAATATTGGGTTATGGTTTTTGAATTGGGAATCCGGGGTTTTTATTTTTTTGGTTATAAACAAAACTGGGGATCGAATTGGGAATCAAATAGGGGTTTCAAACTGGGAAAGAGAGGCAGTCCCAGAGGAGAAAAGCACACTAAGGAGTTTTTGGGAAATTGGTAAGGTTTCGAATTGGATTATGATCAAATAAGGGTTTTGAATTGGGGTTAGTTATCTGTGTACTAATTGATTTGGGTTTCTGGAATTATTAATTTCTTTCTTCATATTAAATTGCAGTTTTTTTATTTGTGCAAGTATGATTAATGTATTTTTACAACTACCTTCTCTTTATTTGGTTCTTGAGTAATCCAAACACACAAATTGAGAGCATTACTGATATATATAGGAATTGCTTAAGGAGAGGGATCCTCATATTTTTCAAAAAATGGGGATTAGGTGTGGGGCCCACTCCACATCGAATTTCAACGATCTGAACCGTCTATTTTTCAAGTTACACCTCATAGATCATCCTTGCAAAATATTAGCCAAATCTAAAATATTTAAGACATCTAATTGGGTTCAAAAATATTAACGAATACTTTGTTATATAAGAAACAATGAAATTTTATCTTGATAATTAAATAGGCAAATGATTTTAGATTGAATTGAATTTTTGCAAGGATGATCTATGAGGTGTAACTTGAAAAATAGACGGTTCGGATCGTTGAAATTCAATGTGGAGTGGGCCCCACACCTAATCCCCATTTTTAAAAAAATATGGGGATCCTTCTCCTTAAGCAACCTGTATATATATATATATATATGGGTTGCTTTGAAACTTTATTTCGTGTTAATACTTTGAAACTTGAGAGTGGCTTAGAAGTTTTAAAATGTGTTAACGGAAGAAAGAATGTTGTACAGGTTGAGTTTCTGATATTTCAGGATCTTGCTCAATGCCAGCACCATTTGGAATCTTATACTAAACACAGATATTTCAGGTTCCGGTAGCAAAGTTTAGTGGCATTGTGTTAATCAATAGAGTTTACATTGTTTGCAGTTTACTTAACTGTCTTTGGCTGATAGATTAACTTCGCTTCCCTTAACAGTCACATGTATGTCTCATACTAAAATCTAAAATCTAGAATTTAAATTTTAATGCTTATTGAGCAAACGTTTATCTATTGAATGAGCTAGTAGGAAGTCCTAAACGGTTGTACATATGAGAAGGTGTTGGAAGAAATTGTTGAAGGTAGTTCATCTTACAATTTCTACACTTATGAGTTCATCTATGCATTTTCTTTATGGTGATCAGCTTTAACAACATATGTACTGAGCGGAGAAATAAGATGCAAGTAAGGCCATCTATGTCACAAACTATGAATTCCAGAATTCAGATAATTATTTCTTACATGCATTGAAAACACAGAGAGTCTAATTTATATGTTAACTGGTAGTCAATGCAAGAGAGCTTTCTAAGTAGTTTGGATGTTCGGAAAGCCTTTATTAAAATGTCACATTAATGATTCGTGGAATAGGTAGTAAAGAATAAGAAATAGGGTTTGCTTGATAACTGTTTTGTTTTTAATTAGAAAAATAAAGGGGAAAAAAAAGAGAAAGGAAACTAAGTAGCCAGATGATAGTTGTGACTGGTGAAACAATCAGAGAAGATAATTTTAACGCTATTTTTCGTTTGAGAATGAGTACTATATATGTTTGTGTGTGTGTGTGTGTGTGTGTGTGTATGCGTGGATAGATAATATTGATTCGAATTGATTTATATGCTATTTTGCTATTTGTTTCCCTACACCAACCAACCCTTTCCCTTCACACATTGTCCCTCCATATATGCTATTGTCTCGAATGCTTTGCTGTAGCTGTATATTCATATAAGTTCACTAGATTTGGTGTTTTGGATCCTTTTCCCAAAAATAGATAAACTTAATCTCTCTCTCTCTCTCTCTCTCTCTCTCTCTCTCT
Organism: Cotoneaster glaucophyllus; assembly: GCA_036320875.1. NCBI lineage: Eukaryota > Viridiplantae > Streptophyta > Magnoliopsida > Rosales > Rosaceae > Cotoneaster > Cotoneaster glaucophyllus. The sequence goes on from CM070067.1 coordinate 11,993,938, forward strand.
CTCTCTCTCTCTCTCTCTCTCTCTCTCTCTCTATGTGTGTGTGTGTGTATCAAGGAAAATTTGGTGTTTTGGATCCTTTTCCCAAAAATAGATAAACTTAATTTAATATAAGTTCACTAGATTTGGTGTTTTGGATCCTTTTCCCAAAAATAGATAAACTTAATCTCTCTCTCTCTCTCTCTCTCTCTCTCTCTATGTGTGTGTGTATATCAAGGAAAATGATATATATTTGACTATTCTTTGTCTATTACTGATTTATTGGCGGATCAGCTACTTAGGATGTGAGATCCCACATCGCTCAGGGGAGTGAGCCTTATATGTATATTCCCATCCCTACCTAGAGCGAGGCCTTTTGGGAGCTCACTGGCTTCGGGTTCCATGGGAACTCCGAAGTTAAGCAAGTAGCGCGCGAGAGCACTCCCATGATGGGTGACCCACTGGGAAGTTCTCGTGTGAGTTCCCAGAAACAAAACCGTGAGGGCGTAGTCGGGGCCCAAAGCGGACAATATCGTGCTACGGTGGTGGAGCGGGCCCGGGATGTGGTAGACCCCGGGTCGGGATGTGACAATTTGGTATCAGAGCCTAACCCTGGCCGTGGTGTGCCGACGAGGACGTCGGGCCCCTAAGGGGGGTGGATTGTGAGATCCCACATCGCTCAGGGGAGTGAGCCTTATATGTATATTCCCATCCCTACCTAGAGCGAGGCCTTTTGGGAGCTCACTGGCTTCGGGTTCCATGGGAACTCCGAAGTTAAGCGAGTAACGCGCGAAAGCACTCCCATGATGGGTGACCCACTGGGAAGTTCTCGTGTGAGTTCCTAGAAACAAAACCGTGAGGGCGTAGTCGGGGCCCAAAGCGGACAATATCGTGCTACGGTGGTGGAGCGGGCCCGGGATGTGGTGGACCCCGGGTCGGGATGTGACATAGGATTCATTGCTTATGTTTTTTTTTTTTTTTTTAATTTTTTTTTATAAACATTTGATAGCTTTTAAATGCAAAACATAAACCAAAACATGTTGGTGTTGGTGGATTATGTATATTATGTGCCAAATAATATACTCTAATAAATTGACTAAAAGTAGTGGAATGTAACTTTTTTATTTATTATTTTTGTAGATGTCGAACTTAATTTCAAACTGTCAGGCAACTAGTAGGGTCAGTCAGACACCTTCTCTAGAAGTAGTACTGTTACCACTTCCCCACCTGATATGGGCACGATGGGTGTGTCTCTGGTCACGCCTTTCGGTCCAACAATGCCTCCTGCTCATGCGTCATCGACTTCTTCGTTGGCACATCCTTTACTAAGCGCCGGACGGACTCATCGACGACTCCGAAGTTCTGAGGAGGCTGAGCAGTCTGGTGAGGCTTCCTTTGTCCATGGAGAGGGGTCACAAACATGTAATGCATCTTTCTCATAGTATTTTCAATTTAACAATTTGGAATTTAGATTATAATTGTTTTAAAGTCCCCAATTGGTATAAAGTGTTTGAATTGTTAGGTGGATGTGTTGTTTTTGTTGTTATATTGTCTGCAAGTTTTAGGAAATGTTATAGTTTTAGGGGAGGTTCTGCTGAATTTTTGGTAGAAAATAGAATTCGTCTGATGTTTACTTTGTTTATTTTGTAGTTAACAAAAAAAAAAAAAAAAAAAACCAGGGGCCATGTAGACTTCTGAAGACGTCACAAACCACTCGCTCCTCGACTGAGAAGATCACCATAACATGGGATCGTCGACATTGTGCGGCTGCAACAAATGAGCAGCACATTGCGTTGGCCAGCGACATTGGCTCAGTTATCAGGAATCATTGCCTACTCCTGTGGGAGTCATGGATAGTTGTCCCACATGAAATCAAGGAAGCCGTTCTTTATGAATTATCGTTAAGTATTTTCAACCTCAGATACTAAATTTTTATTAAAGTATACAAATATTATAAATTTTAACTACTATTTATTTGTTGAGTTTTGCAGCATCACTATGAGCTCACGAACCTCGATGCCAATCAAAACCAGTACATCAACGAGCTTTGCGCCGGTAGGTTCACTTAGTGGAAGAGCGACCTCCACAAGCATTATGAGTTGGTGGACCGCCGGGATGAATGGGAGTGGCTGTGCGACCATTTTCAAGACTAGAAATACCTTGTAAGTATAATATATATTCAATAATATTTAATCAAAGTTTGTATATTTTTAAATAATATTTTAATTTTTTCATTAATTTGTTATAAATATCTAAACTAATACGTTTTTTTAATTCAATAGAAAAAAGTGAAGGCAAACTCGATCAATCGGTCGAAGAAGAAACTTCTTCACCGCTCTGGGTCACGATGCTTCTCTTATAGGTTGGAGGAGCGACGTAAGGTAACATTATATTTATTTTAAGTTTTGATTCTTTTGGCTCTCTATTACACAATTGGTAATCTATGTGTTAATATATATATATATATATATATATATATATATATATATATATATTATTTTTTAATATTCAGGGGGTCAAAGTTTCTTGAGATTGACATGTTCAAGCAAGTATACGTTTGGTTCGGTGATGAGCTGGCGGAGCAGCTTCATGTAAGTTATTTCATTTTTTTAATATCCAATTAGTATTAATATTAATTACATTTATATTAAAATTAATTTGTTTGTTTTCATTTTTCTAGTCCACCATGGTGGAGAAAGGCCAGACCGTTCTGGAGGAGGTGGCTTCCTAGCTTCCCCCAGAAACCCCAATCGAGGAGGTGTTTCCCCCTAAAGATGCGGGGTTTTAGATCATGACAGACACACTCGATCAGACCCTCGGTTGTAGGTAGGGGAATTGTAATACCCTGAAAAATTTAAAATAAATGATTATGTGAATTTTTTTTCCCGATAAGTGGAAATGATGAAAATGCCCTAGGGGGTTAAACGTAATTTTACAAGGACATATTTGATCGTCGTATATTTTGTCATGTTTCTTGACGTATTTAAATAGGGCTCGATCTCACGAATGCGTAGGCGCAAACCGTTCGTGACATGGAGTTATAACAAAGAAATTATAAACGAGCAAAGTGAGGGGTGAAATGGTCATTTGACCATAATCTGGATTTTGCCAAATAATTCTGGTGAAGCCACGTGGAGGGCCGGGAGAGAAAGGAATTGGCACTACCCAATCAGAAAGAAAAAGAAGATAGGGAAAAGAGGGAAGCAGAAAATGAGGGGGATGGAATCGAGTTTCCTCAACCCGCGTGACCCGACCCAAATTACAAAATCCCAACGTCGATTCCGACGTCCTCTCGACGAACTGGGCATTGACATCACCACCAAACAACTCCACGTCGTCCCAGCTTCCATTTCCACCCAAGCTTGACGGTTGTGGGTCACCATTTCACAGCGAACCAACACCGTCTTCTCCAGCGAGTCCGAGGGCACTCACAACGTTTTCCACCGTTTCTGAAGCTACCACCATTGAACACAACCATGGGTCAACTTCTCATGAACCCAGGAACATGTCCCAAGCCTTGGTTGGGGCGGTGGAGCACCGGAGGTGGAGGATCGAGGCCACCCAAAAATTTCTAAGGTTCCAGTGGGCTTTCGCGTGAAATTGGAGCTTGTCTTGGCCAAATTGGACTTGGCCGCAGGTATAAAGTTTGTTCTACTCTACGAGATCTTCATTTCTATGATTTTTTTAGAATTTTTAGGAATAGTTAAAATTTTCCAGCAAGTTGGGGCGACCAACCGCCACCCGCGGCGGCGCGTGGCCAGAGGGCCATAGACGTTATTTTTTGCCAAATTAGATGTCTTTAGTCTAAATTGGATAATCGTATGACGTAGGTTGATCGGTTGATTAATTTAGGAGTCAACGATTCGATCGTTGAATCGTGACCAAACTTTGAGACATTATAGTACACAATATTTGAGGACTTTAGGAACTTACGGAGCGGGAATCCGACGTACGGATCTTCCGTAATTGGATTTGCAAGTTAGTAAATTAAAACGTCAACCGCCACTCGATTTCGTGATTGACAGAGATTTGACCGTTGGATCAGAATGAAATCTTAGTATGTTGTTCTAGAAGCGTAATGTGAACTACGAATGACTTGATCCGTTCATAGGGTACGTAGGCAGTCTAACGAGATGGTTATATGCAACCATAAAATCACCTAAATCTAATATTGTACTTGATTTCTTAAGGGAAAGAAATTTATTAAGATTATTAGCGTTGAGTTTAGTTGTGTTTTATTTCGGGCCTATCTTAGTAATTGGCTTTCGAATTAGAAATTTTAGGTCATTATAGGAATGTTCGCCGGGGGCTTGGAAAAGCCCGCTTTCGGGACCCGTCTACCTCCTCTTCTAGGTAGAGAACAGAAGAGGTCGAATCGTTGACATTTGAAGTGGCAGACCTAAACGAGCAGATTGCCGCCTAATAGTCTCAGCTTGCGGCCTAAAGCAGTTTGATGAACCAAATTTGTCTCACCCTTCAAATCTCTGGCATTTGGTTCCTCAACGTTGAACTAAATCCAATAAGGACCACCCAGCCCCCCCCCCCCCCACAACAGCTACGACTTCCCAGTCCCCCAACGCAGTAGCAACACCACCGGCAGGTGATTGTGAAGTGGACAACTACATATTGTAGTTTTTTTTTTTTTTTTTAAAATTATTGCAAATTTTAGAATATTTCTTTCCATTGTATGTACATTTTCAATAATTTTTTAATTCAATATTCTTCTTTACATTTTATGTTTTTAATTTCATTAAATTAATTTAAATTACATAAAACAATATTATCAACATTTAAAAGGAAAAAATAAATAAAAAATATTTTAAAATCTTACTGCGACGGCCTTTATGTCCGTCGCGCAAGGGTCACGTCGAACCCCAGTTTCGTCGCTTGGAGGATCACGCGCAATGAACACTCATTCATCGTTCTTTATTTTGTTCAACAACCACCAACTCCGTCGTGTACCATTCATTTCGTGCAACGAAGAACTTTCCTCCGTCGGACAATGTTCAACAAATTTAAGTCTTTGTGATGCCCTACGTTTGGAATACAAGTAATCATCTTTTCGATTCTACTTTAACATTCATTTTATTATGCTTAGCCACATTACCTAAAGCAACGTAATCTTCCTCTACACCTAATGTGCAAACCTGGCCTATATAATTTAGATTAATTTGGTACAGATACACTGAAATTTGTGTAAAAAGCAATTATATTGTTATAAGAACTATGGCCCTTTATGTGTGTGTGCGCGCGCGCGCGCCGCCTCATTTACATATAAAAATGTGAATAATAAGTCAAATATGCTTAAAACCCAAATATTATTTTAAAAGCAAAAGTTAAATGTGCTCGAAAAAGAAACCCTAATGTGCATAGAAAAATGTATGGCGGAGAACTTGATCAACAAAAATAGGAATTTGGTTTATGGTGGCTCTTAAGTTGGAAATTTCAACTTTGTATTTTAGGTATGGAGTTACCTCACTTTATGGAGACCGATCTCTTTAATCTGAACTAAAACCCTATATAATAAGCCTTGCATAGTTATTGTTCTTTGCATTAGCGTTTGAGATCTCTCTTATCGTACATAAGCACACGCATAAAAACACACGGATCAAGCACACACTCACATACAAACAAATTCAAATGGAGCGTTCAATGCGTCTTGTTTCAGCCGCCTTCATTCTTGTCCTGCTTTTGGCCGCTACCGGTAATTATACCTCTTTTTAATAATTAATTTTTTATGATGTTTCGAATAAAGCATCTTATTCAACAAAAAATTGATCTTTAGAGATGGGGCCAATGGGTATTGAGGCAAAGACCGAGTCAAGTGTTGAGGGAAAGATCTGCGAGGTTCCGAGCACCCTGTTCAAGGGGTTGTGCATTTCGTCTAACAACTGTAAACACACCTGCAGAAAGGAGCAATTCACTAGAGGCAAATGTATTGGCGAGGGCCTCACCCGTAAATGCGTGTGCACCAAAAAGTGCTAATTATTTTGTTAAAAAGAAATGTAATATGTGTACAGACCATACTTGTCTAATGCGATGGACTGATATGGTCATGTATCGACATGGTTGCTTTTGCTAATAAATTGAATGACCCTGTATGGATCATTATTCATATGTATGTTTTCACCGCGCCTTACAATAACAATTTTTTTTTTCGTTTTGACAAGGCATTTTTTTGAAAAATTTCACCTAGTGTACTTGGATTCAACACATTACTTTAATTTGTGTCACGAAGATTTATTTAGACACATTGTCGATTTCAGATTATGCTTTTTTATCCGCAGCTTCTGTTGTATTAAGTTCTTTTGACTTTTAAACCGGTTGTAATATATGTAAGACAAGGTGAGGTTGACGCACAAGAAAAAAATTAGGAAAAGGTTCGAAATTGCCAAATCAACCTTTAAGCAAAGACTTAATTGTTTATTTATTTTATTTTAGAAGAAATAGTCCTTAAAGATTAATATTTTCTTGATAACACACTACAAGAAAAATGAGCAGTGCACACAATAAATTATATGTGCCCTTTGAGGCCAAAAAGCACCAACAATTGTGCTTATAGACCAATAGTAACAATGCAGCTACTATCTTTAAGTCTGTGCCCTCTATGGGCGTCACCATTACTCAGGGGCACAATACTGAGTTCTGTGCTCATGATGTCAGCACAAATAAAGGATGTTTTGTGCCTACGTTCTGATAAAGTTGTCAGACAACCTTTCCCAGCCATGTTCGCAATTAAAATGTAATTGTGCCTCCATGAATTAAATATTAAAAAAAAATCATAATAAATTGACACCGAAATTGAGGTTTTTTTTCTTTTCAATTTTCATAAAATGTAAAAAGCCTACAATACATTCTCAATCTCACAAACATATATTGTAATGTTACACATTTCATCTCTATGCGAAAAGAACTTGAAAGCAGACATTTTTGGACAGATGCATCTTCCCCAGCAAACCTTGCACCTCATCGAATCCCTGCTGCTCCATAAACGAATTAATGAAGATGATCATCAGGAGGAGATCTTCCATTTCTGTTTAAGTATTCCTTCAAATAGTTTTTCCCTATCCTCCTACACAACAACATTAGTAAACTCAATAATTTAATGATTATAGTAATGTAAAACAAGATTATCTTAATACATAAGAATAGAACCTCCAACAATATGCAATTGAAATATAAGTTTTTCCACTATAAGAACATCACCATACCTTGAAATTCTGGACATCAGTAAGTGGGTAAGCAAGACAAAAGTTGATACTTCTTTGTAGTAAGTTGTTACTTACAACAACAAAAGTTGATAATTATCCTAAATAATATCATTTTGGCCTACAAGAGATTGCAGACCAAGTCACATTTTCACCAAGGATGGGAAGTTCAACAGTTGGAGGGCAAACATATTTCATAGTGGTCAGAGAAAGTAAACTTTACAAAGAAAAAGAAATGTGCAAGGTTTTGAGAGGATAGATGTACATATGTCTCACCTGGCTTGCAACAAGGAGAACTGCATTGGCATTTTCTTTCTTGTAATTTATCTAAATGTGGTTTTGTCACCATTGCAACCCGATCAATGTATGGCTCGGTATATTTCTTAGCTTCCTGCCATAACACAGAAATGCCATAAGAAAGAATTCCACCCACCAAATCCATATATTTAAAATGTTCTCTTGAGGGGCTCACCTGAATGTAAGGATCTGCCATATTTTGTGCCTTGAAAACAAGTGGTCCTATAGAACTCTTTGATGAACGATATACATCAACAGTTTTTGCAGTGACTAATCGAATGTTTGGTTCAAGATAGGCTTTAAATTCCAAAGACCATTTCTTCAACCTTGGGATCCAGTTCTTTAAATTAAAAGAGGAAGAATCAGAAAGGTTGCCAACTTGGTTCAATATCTCAAATAGAAAAGTTGACTGTACACTAATTGTTCAGAAAAGAGGAAGATGTCAAACACCAAAGCTGAGTCTAATGACTTCAGAATTTATTAGTAAGATAGGCTCTTGGTGCTTTACGCTCCTCTTCAGAACTCGAGTTTTGAAACTCAAATTTTGCCACTTAATCCCATAAAACGCAACTTGTGTCTCACTTTGTATTTTGTATTATATGAAGAAGAGTTGGGGATAACATACTGTTCTGATTCTTTCGACGATGATCTCAGCCCAACCCTCACCACGAGCTTTCATTTTTAAGGCCTGAGGACAAACAAATAAATGAATACTTGGCTATTCCAGTTTATTCACCTGGCAAGTGAACATCTTTATTGGAGAAGTTTAACGAATAAAGTTTGGAATATCACAGACACACCTTTTCAATTCCCATATTGAAGGCTGGTCTTCCAAGCTCATTCCAGTAAGTCACAATGTACGTCTGCACATAAATACTTTGTCATGAAATTAGACTGACATTGTTATCCAACTAATCTGCGTGGACTTACCTGAAAATAGTCTACATGAACTCCAAATGTATGTGGAAGCCATCCTCCATGGACCTGATCATGGGTCACAGCAGGATTTAACTATTGGCAGTATGGTGAACTTAATTTTAAAGTACTTGTAAATGGTAACAAGAACATGATACGCTTCACTGTTATTCAAGCTTAAAAGTTTGCCTATGATTAATAAGAGACGGGGCCATAACAGAATCCACCTTTAGGCAATTGATAAATTTACTAATTGACTACTCTCACTAAAAGAGGTAAAGACACAAGAATTAAACCTAAAGTGATAACAACAACGTTGCCAACAACAGCAGGCATTAGAAAATTATAGCATTACCATTTCCTTACCTCAATCTAATCTTCAGATATCGAAGAAATCCCAAACTTCTCCTTCACCATATCTTCCTGAGATATCAAAAAAATTAATACCATGTAGCAATTGATAGTTTCAGGTAGCAAAAAAACGGACAACAAATCTCTGCAACTTGAAGATCATGTTCGGTTTTCCGAATTCCAGTCTTCTGTTCATCATTTACTTTTCGAAGCTGAAAAAGAATAGAAAGAGAGATTAAATTGGCCAATTAAATTACACTAAAGTCTGCTTTCACAAAGAAATTTTGCACCCATGGAAAATTAAACTTGATTACAGATTGTCTAGTTGTATACACCATGTAGGACCTTGATCGCAGAAGTCCACAAATGAAGGGATATCTGATCTACAACTCCACAGATATTTAAAAGCTTTCAGAACTAATCAAAGCAATTCAAAATAACATCAAATCCTAAGAGAATACAGCTCGTCTTAAAAACAAGCGATTACTAAAAGAAATAATATTGTATATCCATGGCACCTGAACAACCAATACAAGTATACAATCGTACTTTAAAAAAGAAAGGAGATAAAGATGACAGCACTAATCATCCTCTTCCTCTTCTCCTACCTCTCCTTCTCCCTCCAAGTCGCCGACTCCTAATTCGAAGGCTACGGCGACGAAATAAATGAGGACAACGACGACGACTCCTCACTCCCTCTTCCGACTCGCACCCGCCTTTTCCTCACCACCGCCTCCCAACCCGACTCACCTTCCCTGATCTCTCCCTACCAGACCCGAATCCCAACCCGATTCCCGATTCCCGATTCGGACTCACCATGCATCCATCTTCCCAAACCTTCCTTCACCAGCTTCAAGTATTGGGATGAAGATGAGTTCGAATGCCTCCCACTCCAACCCTAGAAACTGCCCCTCGATGACCCTGCAGTTACCAAAACTGCGAATACCTCCTCCGATTCCGATTCCAAACTCTCCGCCGATCCCAACCCCCCGCCGCTTCGAGATCCTTTCTTGTGGAGATCGTGTGCGGAGGGTTCCTACCAAGGTTTTCTGGCGACGATGGAACTCAAGAGCCTCCACGATTTGATCTGGGGAAGGTAGTGAGAGAAAGGGGGTTGGAGAAAGACGGGTGAGAATGAATCTGAGGGAGGAGAGTTTGAATAGGCTGAGTGAGTGTGGGTAAGGCTACTTTTGAAACTGAGTGGGTTATGGGATCGATAAAAACTAATTCTTCTTTGTGTCCAGACTTTAAAGGAAGACACGAACATTTTGTCTTTAAGACTAAATGATTTAAATAATACTAAATCAAAGGGCACGAAAATACTTTTTGTGTGTTTGGAAATTAATAAAAAAAATATGATTATTGATATTTATAATATGATTCGTTGTGAAATTTGTTGTTGTAATGTTTGAAGCAATAGACGAATGTGATGCTGGAGATTCGGTTCCAATTCTAACTCCACAATGTCACTTGTCCCTCATTCTCAATGATGTAGAACTTGATCAAATTCAAAAGAAAGTAGTGTGGACAAATTAGTAAAGTAGTGTGGACGTTTTATACTATAATACAGGCACCAAATCCATAATTGTGCCAACATATTGTTTTGCTATAGAGTGATTTATTATTTATTAATATTTACTGGACACAATTTCTAACATCAGTGTCATAAAAAGGATTTTATAATTATTAAAATATATTGTCTATCTGAAGACCCAATGAAAAGTAGACTGATTTATTATTTATTAATATTTAGTGGACACAATTTCTATCATTAGTGTCATAAAAAGGAATCTACAATTATTTGTCTATCTGAAGATCAACTTGCTTTTGCATGGAGACCGACCCTAAAGGCACAATTGTTGGTTATGTGTCACTGCATGAAGGACTTTTAATGCAGTAAAAAAATAGACACTTACTATAAAACCAAAAACCATATCGCCAAGCATAAAAAACAAACATGTAGGAAGATAACAATCTAAAAAGCAGTTAAAAAAGATACGAATCTAACAAACATTCATTGCGGCTAGAAATGATCCATTGTAAATCTAAAACACGACACTTAGTACTACGATGTAACGATAATCTTCTTTACTTGTAAGTAAGAGATCTGAGGTTCGGTTCTCGCGAAAAACGAATTTGAACAACATTAACATTTCACAATAATAAACAGCTCCATACCATTATTTACCACAATTTTATAAATTTTAATTATTGGTGTGCTAGATGAGGTAAAGACAAACGAGAGAGAACACACAAAATGTTTTTTGTGCCCATCTTTAGTATAAAAAAAATGTCATCTGACACCACTCGGCACGGTTTCCGTGCCCATTACTGTTTTGTGTCTTCTTTTTTTAACATTGGGCACAATAGATGGTGCCCTCTATGAAATGGGAACGGTTTAAACTTTTTGGTGGTCAAACAGACACAAAATTCTCAATTGTGCCCTTCGTTTTGTACCCAAAGGTCATTTTTCTTGTAGTGACATTTTAAAAGACTCTTCCACATTTTTTTTTCTTAAAACACTTTCAAATTTTTCTCTCACTTTTTTGCATAATATGTTTGGTATTACCAAGGACGGAGCCATCTTGGGCCAAAGGGGTGGATGTCCTAACTCAGTTTTTTGTGAAAAAAACTTTACATATTGCATATAATAATTTCACGTGATAGAACATTTTCAACTATGAAATTTTTAAAAGATTAATTGAGAAATCGTAAGAAAATTACTGGATAAATGATAACATGGTTATTTTTATAGGAAGAGATATTTGATATTGGTAATGAAATTATTATGCAACACCCTTTCAAAACTTGAAAATGCGTCGTGAGAAGATATTGTAATATGTTGTATGAAATATTTTATGGATTAATATATGTGCTTTTTTAGTAAATTCTTAAACTTTTTAATTTATGACTTTATTTTTTAAGATGTCCCGATTCATATGGATCTCAGATTTCATCCCTGTTGCATTGCTATAGTATGACTTTATAAGAGCTTATATATATATAGTATCATTCTAAGTTACCCTAAGTTTGAAATCTTAAGTGTAAACTTGTTACAGATACATAAAAAGCGTTCCATGCGTTTTCTCCCAACTATCTGCTTCTTCTTGCTGCTTTTGGTGATCACCGGTAGTATTTCTTCTTGCTCAATCTTGTTACTAACTTCATCGTTAATATATATATATATATATAAGCATGCATAGTAACCATATTTTGTTTGGAATAATTGTTTAAAGAGACGAGGAGTGTAGGACCTGCGAGTCTGAGAGTAACCGCTTCAATGGAACTTGCGTGAGTAAAAGTTACTGTGCAGTTGTTTGCCAAACTAAGGGCTTTTCCCGGTGGCAGGTGCTGGGGTTTACGCCGCAGATGCTTTTGCACATTAGCTAATTATGCTAGTGTTGAGCTGATCACTAATCACTTAATTATTAGTGGGTACACGGACGCACGTACTTTGGTACTAGTGTGGAACTAGCTGGAATAATTCACAGTTGGGTTGTTAATTAATATCGTGTATCTGTTATGTTTTTAATGTTCTTGTTTGTTTAGTATCACCGTCATGAGTTACTTTGTACAATATATTGTATTGCGTAACTTTTTTATGGGTTAATCTCAGTTTACTACTCAAAAGTTTTTTAATTTTCAACATTTCATACATAAAGTTTGTTTGTTTGTTTTTTTTTTTTTTTTTTTTTTTTTTTTTTCAGTCCGGTACCTAAAGTGATAATTCTAGGATACTATCATACATTCGTTAAGTTTTCCATTAAAACATTTGTTAACTGATGACATGGCGCCCATGTGAACAATCGGTGCCACATGACAATATAGGCCACGTGGATATTAATTTTTTTTTATAAAAAAAAAATAGAAAAACTAACAAAATTAAAAAAAATTAAAAGGGTTAATCTCAATTTACTACTTTGAATTTTTTTGTTTTTCAACATTTGGTACATCAAGTTTCTTTCCGTCCTAGTTTGGTACCTAAAGTCATAATTCTGGGACACTTTCACACATCTGTTAAGTTTTCCGTCAAAACCTTCATTAACTGATAATGTTGTGCCCACATAGACAATGTCTGGGTGCCATGTGTTAATTTGGGCACACGTGGGTATTTAAAATAGGAAAGCTAATAAAAAGGGCTTGAAAACTTTGAGTTTTAACCAAAAAGACAAAAAGGTATTGTAGGTGAATAGTATCATGAGTGACTTTTTAGAGTAAAAATGTCCTTAACGTGAACAATATCATGAGTGTTACGTTAAGACTCCAATTTAAAATTAGGGTTAATCTTAGTTTACTACTCTCAAGTTTCTTAGTTTTCAACATTTGGTACTTCAAGTTTTTTTTCATCCCAGAGTGGTACCTAAAGTAAAAAATTTGAGACAGTTTTATACGTCCGTTAAGGTTGCTATTAAGTCAGCCGTTAACTGGAGATGTGGCGCCCACCTAAACACTAACTAGGCACCACGTGTCAATCTAGCCCTACTTTAACATTAAAAAATTTTAAAAAATTTAAAAATACTTTTTGTTATCACATAAAAAAATTACTCTTTTTCCTCACCATGTACCATTAATCTACTCTTTTTCCTCAACCATGTCTTTTCGACGGACCCGTACAGATCCGAGACGGGCTTCATTTCGAACGCCGGCAAAACCCCACCTCCCAATTCGCCCCGCCTCTACCGCACGACAAAAACCCATCATCCCTTCCCTCTTCTCCCATTTCGACGCCGTCACCAAGCTCACCCTCAATGTGACTGCAGATCCATCAACGTTGGCAACGAGGAAATGTGGGTCTGGCTGATTGGACGCTCGCGGCGGTGATTTGACGAGGGGGAAGGCTCAACTGCGATGACATTTTTATTCGATTCGCGCTCAATGAACACTTGGGCTGCGGCGTTCTGGGCTGAAGATGAAGGACAATGAGGAAACAGGGTGGGATTAAAGAGCTTGGAAATTGAAGTCACCATTGTTGGATTACAGAGAAAGGGGTGAGATCGGGGTTGGTGAAGACATGAAGACTGGTTGATTATGCCATGGCACGCACGCCGTCTCACCTTGCTGGGTTCTCCTTTCCCTCACTGAGCCATGGACCTTACCTTCGTACGCTGTCCGCCGCCTATTTTTCAGATGGATCTGGGTCTTGGCCTACAACTCTGTTTGCAGGCATGGCAAATCCCTTTCTTTTGCTTTCTCGCTTCTTCGAGAACTGAAAGAAGACGAGAGACGGTTGATGGAATAATGGGTGTTTGGGTGGGGGAGATTTAGCGCTCTGATGAGGAATTGGGTGGGGGGAGTCGGGGGAGGAATAGGTATTTGGAAAGGGATGATGTGTGGGGGAAGATGGAGGGGAAAACGTACGAAAGTATTTTATTTTTTTTAATTTTTTAATATCCGCATGGTTGACACATGAAACCTAGTCATTGTCCGCGTAGGTGTCTTGTCATAAGTTAACAGATGTTTTAACGGAAAACTTAATGGATGTATGAAAGTGTGCTAGAATTATGACTTTAGGTATCAGACTGGAATGAAAAAAATTTGATGTATAAAATGTTGAAAACCAATAAACTTCAGTGTAATAATATTAATCCTAAAACAAATTATTTTCTTATCAGATCTAAAAGAAAAAAAATTAAATTCGGAGAGAGATGGGAATACAGAGACACTACTAGAAATTTGGACAATAGCTACCCTTTTTCATTGGTGGCTATTGTCAAGAGTTGCCACTCTTATTAGTGGCAAACCTCTATGGCCACCAAGCACCCACTAAACTAGAGAGTGTGGCCTATGTAAAGGACTCTATTGTAACAATGGCTACCAATTAGATAATGGTGGCACAATGAATAGTTACACTTTTGAAATATTATATAATTTTTACATTGGTGGCTATGTTGTAAAATATTTAAAAAAAAAGGGCCCAGTAATCTGGGCACCCAAATTATAATCCCATTCCTATTGATGATGACAAATCCTTTTATATACTATATTGATCCAAAAAAATAGGGATAATGTATAAGTACAATGGTTATATAAAATGTATAAGCACAGTGGTTATATAAACTGTATAAGCACAGTGGTTATACAAAAGTATTCGATTATACAATAAAATTATCCTATCCTACTCTCAATCTCCCAAACATCACCAACTAACGATCAAGGCAGCTACAAAACAGAAAACAAAAAAGTGAATTCTAATTGAAAAAAGAATTACAAAATACGCAAAACTGATTCATCAATGAAACAAAACAGATAAAACTCAATTCTGGCAGACCTTTTGTGTTTTCTACCATTCCAGAGTCCTTGTTTAATAAACTAACAGTCATCTGTATAAGCATTGCTAGAACATGAGATTGGATAAAAATGCAAACCATTCCAAAGTCCTTTGATAAACTAACAATCATCTTTATAAACATTGCTAGAACATGAGATTGGATAAAAATGCAAATATAATCTGAATTTTTAAAAACCTTTATGAGAAAAATAAATTTAAAATTTCTACAACCTTTTTATTAGTTTTCAGACTTACATTACACTTGTGATAGCAACAAATATAGTTGAGTTACCAAAACAGAACGTCCACAAAAAATCGAAAAGGTATCAGCCAACATCACATAAGAATATGCATATTCTGAGAAGAATGTGACTAACCATATAGATTGGTGATGGCATTTGAGATAGCAAGGGCAGTGCAGACTCCTTTCCCTCATCCAGACATGTCTCCTCCGAGTAAAAGCTTTGCGAACCTCTCCACCATTTAAACCTCTGCAATCACAAAAGAAATACGAAATAATTAAAATTTAAAAAAACAAAGTAAATTGTGGATGCAAATTTTCTCCTCTTCGGTCTTGGACGACTTTGCACCTACAAGATAATAAACACCTTAGGTTAAGGCCAAAAGCCTCACGCGCCCACGATGAATGGGGGGCTTTGGCCGAAGAACCTCCGATGCCAAAGTTAGAATTAGAGAGAAAAAGTGTTTAGAGTGTTTTTTGCCCAAGGATTGGAATTGGGTTTTGTGAGAAAATGAGGTAGTATTTATAGGAGATGGCCGGTCCCCTTTGGAGAGAAGGTGGCCGGCCTTTAGAGGGATTTTTGGGTGTGAGATCTAGGTTTAATTAGCCTATTTATTGGCTAATTAATCAAATAGGGAAAGGATTTATATTTATGAAGAAAGATAATAAGGAGTAATTGAATAATTGGCTTAAAAGGGAGGAAAAAGGGAAGGAAATATGGAAATAAAAGAGGAAGTGGCCGGCCACTCTTTGGAGAGAGAGGGCCGGCCCTTTGTGGTATATTTTGGGTCTTCAAGGCTCATTTAATTGACAAATTAATGGGAAATATCCCCATTAATTTGCCAATTATCTCCATTTATGTGGGATAATGGGTAGATTTATGAGATAATTGCCTTAAATGCGGATGGATGAAATAATTCGGATTTGTTTACCTTTTGTGGGCGCTTTTGACTTGACCGACGATAATTACCGGCTGCTCGCGCGTAGGATTTCTGATACCCCTCAAGGGCATTCTTGTCTTCTTAATCCGAAAGTCCACGTGTCGCCTTGTGATTATTTTTGGCTCCACATAAATCATCTTAATTAGGACAAAATTTTCTCAGCTGCATATAAATTAGTATGTATTCTCAGAGTTTTCAGGATGTGAATATCACTGGACATCCCCTAAATTTTCTCGGAATCCAAACAGTGAGCATCATAGAAGCCTAAATTTAGAAAAGAAAACAAATTTAAACATAAAAAGGAAACAAATAAACAAAAAAAAAATGAAATACCAGATAAAACACTCAATTAAAAATAACTAAGCAGAAGAGAAAGCAAATGACAAAAAATATGACCATACGTAGCAAATCCAAAGCACACCCCAAAATCTTAATAAAGACGGAGAGAAGCAGCTTTCAAATCTAAAAAAGACAAAACTAATTTAATACTACCTAATTTAGCATGCGGGGGTTTCAAATTGGATGTTTATAACTAATAATATTTCACACAAAGTAAACTCAAATAGGTAAGCTGTGACTCCTGAATCATGTTTGCATACTGTCTTGTACTCTACTCTATTCAAGTGTACATCGTGTTGGACTCAAACCCAAAATTAACCTGCAAAATTAAAGTTAAAATGTTTCTGTTTTGAGTGACCTGATACCTGAGAATAGAGAAACATATATGATAATAGAGAAAGGCCAAATAGAAGAAACACCCATTCACTAAATCACCCCTTCAAATCAACACACAACCCACATGCAGAGAAAGCGCTTTGGACATAAAGCTTAACATTTTACCTGCAAGCCCACTGTCTGAGATAAACAACACCAAATCATTGTATCCCTTAAGAAACTTAACAGGATGCTCCACCTTGACCCAGTGACTGAAGACACTGCCTTCAATAAAAAATGGGGGCAATAACACGTATATTAGAGAAAAAAATAGAATAGGTTTACACAACTCGGCTGAGCCAAAGATTATATTCTTCAGAAGGTTTTAATGTCTACTAATAAGGGATTGAACTCATGAAAGTACAAAATGAAGGCTAAAAATAAACACAAATCTTAATATATTGCCAAGTTGCATTGAATTGTTTAGATGCTATCTAACCAAAAATAAAAAAATACCCATCTCTTTAAGAAGCCGTGAGAAGTGAGGAGCACTAAGTGGGGGCAGCGAAAGGTAAGTGATAAGATTAGGATGACCCCGAAGCCCTATCCACAAATATATAACGAAAGCAAGTTAATTTAAGTGTACACTATAATGCCATATCTCAGCCAGAGGTTTAAGCAGGACCCCTGCATTTTGTTGGGACTTAAATGGAACCCATATCTGCTCCTCACCCAGATTACCAATGAACGCCTATTTTTCAACCAAATAGGAAATTTTCCCAGGAAACCGAAAGCTAGGAACTTCGAACAATGAAATTAAACTTCAATTAAACCAATTTACAACCGGATGAGATGAAAAATTAGCTAATTAATTAATTAACGATTTAATCAAGAACAAACCCAGATATCTACAACCCAAATTAAAAACAAAATCAAGGTCCTTTCAGAAACATAAGCTTAAGAAGGTGAAAATCTGAAACCTTTCAAAAGCGCAGAAATAGAGATAAAAAAAAAATTGGGGGAAAAGTTGGGAAATTTACCAGAGGGGTTTAGGTGGAGGCACCGAGAGGAGACGATCGGCAAGGCAGATTGAAGCTCGAGAAGGTCGAGCTTAGACTCTGCGGCAGTGGCGAGATCTAGGGTTTTTCCATAGAGAAAGAGGGAAACCTAGATTGGAAAAATAGGGAGAGAAATAGAGACCTTGATTCGAAGAGAAATGGTGAAGCCCTAAATCGAGCTGCTTGATGCAGAGAAGAGTGAGGCGAGGAGGGAGACGGGTCTCGTCGGGTCTCGAAAGGGGCGAGGGAAAATCGTAGTTTGGAAGAAGGAATCCGCGAGGAGGACAGGAGAAGAGTGGAGAGAGTGTTTTGGAGGAAGAGAGGAAGGAGAGGGAAGGAGGGAGAGAGAGAGAGGGAGACTAAGGAAGCAACTGAGAGAAGGAGAGAGAGGGAGAGAGAGAGAGAGACTGAGGAAGCAACGGTCTCTGAGAAATATATGAGATCTAAAATGAATGAGACGGCTAGGGTTTGTAAAGTTAAGAAATTTTATAAAGCATTAAACATAAGCCACCAATGAATGGTGTTAGAAAGGTTAAAGCCACCAAATTTTGACAATGGTGATAGTTTAATTTACAAAGCCACCGATATTAGCAGCACCCCATTGTAAAGCCACCAAAAAAACGTAAGAGTAGCAGCTTTATATCTATGGCCACCAATTGCCAAGGGTGTGTAAAAAATAGTAGCCATTGGCCATAATTCTAGTAGTGAGAGAGGGCTTGCTTCGTAAAGAGAGCTTGGAAGAGGAGAGTTTGGAGTTGAAGGTGGTAGCGGGGGTGGCGAGGAAGCAGATCAAACACTTGGGCTGCAGCGTTCTGGGGTTGAAAGTGGAAAACAAGAAGGAAGCGGGGTAGGATTGGAGGTCGTCGCTCCTACGCCGTCGCACGCAAGCACGTTGTTGCTCCTACACCGTCACACATTGTTGGGTTCATCCTTCCCCCATCGAGGCCATGTACCTCACCTCTATCCGCCGTCCACTGCCCGTTTTTCAAATGGATTTGGGTCTTGGCCTACAACTTTGTTTGCAAGCATGACAGATCATTTTGTTTTACTTTCTCGCTTCTTCGAGAACTGAGAGAAGACGAGAGAGGGTTGATGGAAAAATAGTGTTTAGGTGGGGGAGATTTAGTGCTCTGGTGAGGAATTGGGTGGGGAAGTCGGGAGACAAGAATGGGTGTTTGGGAAGGGAGGATATGCAGAGAAGGAGAGTAAGACAAAATTTTTTTTTTTAAATTTTTAATTTTTTAATAACATGTGCCCTATATTAACATGTGACAGCCAGTCATTGTCCATGTGAGCGCCACATCGTTAATTAACGAGGATTCTGACAAAAAATTTAACGGATGTATAATAAATTACAAGCTATATTTATAAGAAAAAAAAAAAAAACTTAAGAAATCATAACTCAAACAATAAAATAAGGGCAAAAGACTGTTTACTACCCTTATGTTTCGTGGTTTTCAACATTTAGTACATCAATTTTTTTTCGTCCCAGAGTCATACCTAAAATGTAAATTTTGGGACAGTCTCGTACATCCGTTAGTCAAACTGTTAATTCTCCTGTTAAGTGATGACGTGGCGCCACGTGGACAATGACTGGGTGCCACATGTCATTAAAAATATTAAAATAATAATTTGAAAAAAAGAAAAAAAAAAGGCAAATCTGCAAACGCAGAAGAAGGAACAGGAAGAAGAAGGAAGAAGAAGAAGGAGGAAGAAGAAGAAAAAAAAAAGAATCTGGGAATCAACAACCCAGAAGAAGAAGAAGAAGAAGAAGAAGAAGAAGAAGAAGAAGAAGGAAGAAGAAGGAAGAAGGAAGAAGGAGGAAGAAGAAGAAGAAGAAAAAAAAAAAAAAGCCGAATCTGCAAACGCAGAAGAAGAAGAAAGAAAAAGAAGGAGGAAGAAGGAGGAAGAAGAAGGAGGAAGTAGAAGAAAAAAAACGAATTTGGGAAGAAAACAAAAAACTGGGAAGAAGAAGGAAGAAGAGGAAGAAGAAGAAGGAAGAGGAAGGAAGAAGAAGAAGAAGGAAGAAGAAAAAAAAAAAAAAACTTCTTCCCTGCAACCCGGCAGGAAGAAAAAGGAGAAGGAGGAGGAGGAGGAGGAGGAAGAAGGAGGGAAAAAAAAAAAAACGAATCTGGGAAGAAGAAGAAGAAGAAAACAAAAATCTAGGAAGGAAGAAGAAGAAGGAAAAAAAAAAAAGAAAAAAAAAAGCTTCTTCCCTGCAACCCGTAGGAAGAAGAAGAAGGAAAGAGTGTTTTTTTTCTTTTCAAATTAATATTTTAATATTTTTAATGACACGTGGCGCCCAGTCATTGTCCACGTGGGTGCCACGTCATCACTTAACGGGAGAATTAATAGTTTGACTAACGGTTGTATGAGACTGTCCCAAAATTTACCCTTTAAGTATGACTCTGGGACGAAAAAAAATTGATGTACTAAATGTTGAAAACCACGAAACATGAGGGTAGTAAACAGTCTTTTGCCCATAAAATTAATAACTAGTATTAGCCTCTAGAATTGGATTTGTCAGTTGATGCATGACATCATATATATATATATATATATATATATATTTAGTGGATTAGATTCGTTCAAACCACTAAATATTTTTAGCCGCTAAGCGTAACTCCACCCTTGGAGCCCTCCCCCCTAGCAATCCATTATTCAATCCACCCTATGAACAGTAACTGCCCTTAATGAACAGTAATTGCCATTTGCATCTCCACCCTTGGAGCCCTCCCCTGGCAATAGGCAATAAAATATTAGTTTATTTTTTTTTAAATAATACAAAATAAAATTATTTGTAATTTCGGATAAGAATTTTTAAATCGTTCTCGTTGCGCCACGTGTCATTTTATCCAAAAAAACAATTATTTTAGCGATATTTATAAGGTAGATGGAGAAAATATGAAATTGTGGTGTACGGTAGATGGAGAAGAAGTGGTATTTATAGAAAAGTAAAAACAATTTTTTACAATTTTTTTCAGATTTTGTACAATTTTTTCTTAATTTTAAAACTATTTTTTCTTTTTTTTTAATTTCTAAAGCAGATTAATATCAATCGTTGATCTCAGATCGAACGGTTGATATTAAATCAGCTTTTTTTTTTTTTACCGTTGCAAATCGGACGGCTCGTATTGAAGAGCCGTTGGGATCGAACGGACCGTGGGAAGCCACGTGGCTTCCCAACGGTCACTAGGTTGCGAGGGCCACGTGCCCTGGGTTTTTGTTGGCTGACGCGCCCCCACTCGCGAGTGAGGGGCACGCGCCTGACAGAAAAAAAATAAAAAAAGTCTTGGCCCTCGGGCTGCAGGCCCGTCAATTCCCCACCCCCCCCCCCCCCCCCCCCCCCCCCCCGGGCCTCGGGCTCCCACCCTCACTCTGGCTGCCCAACGCTGGAGCCAAACCCACCGGGCCTCGGGCCCTTTCCCCCGAGCAAAGTCCAACGGTGGACTTGCTCTAATAGATTGATGGCCAACATTCATAATAGATAAATTAGTGGGTTGGAAACTTAGAATCATATTTACGACTGGAAACTGATTTTAATCCATCGTTGCACTAGTTGACAGGATTTGTTTATTAAGGTCATTCTCTCGGTGCGCATCCGTATTTCTTTTTAAACTGAAACGGTAGCGGAATTTTATTTATGAAACAAAGAGTTACAAGAGGCATATACATGAGTAATATACTTCAGTAACTAATTCTTTGATTCAAAAGAAGATTTGCACAAACAACAAAAAGAATATAACCACTACAAATTCATATCTCGATCATATTAATTGTTTACCGACCAACATTCAGTTACTCGTTCAATACATGTATAAGATTGAGGTTTTGAATTTTGTGGTTCATTTCTCATTAACTTGGCCTCAATCCCTTGAGATTTGGAAATATCCATCGCCCGTGTAGACTTGTTTAGATTGAAACCTTGGATTCATTAGTGCATTCCAAATGAATTGGTCATCAAGTTAACTAAAGAATAATTCAAGTTCCTAAACTACTTTGTATAGAGATTAAAGTTAGACGAAGTTTGATCCCTATGATTGGTTCGCATCGGATAACTCACTACATTTGACAACATACCTTGTTACCAATGAGTCATCCTATCCAATTCAGTACTAGAAACCAAACATGGTAATGGTTTTTCAATTTACAAGCAATAGGAGAACTGGACACTATGATAGTATAGGGCAGACTTCTCCTATTGCAAGCAACAGGGAAACCAAACATGTAATTTTCTGTATATACTAATTATAGCGTCCAATCATCATAGTATAGGGCAGATAGGAAAATTACATGTTTGGTGTCCAATGATTGGACATTACCATAGTCTCCATTTCTGTATATACAGGGATCAAACTAATTATAGTGTCCAAACATGTAATTTTCTGTATATACTAATTACAAGCAACAGGGAAACCAAACATGTAATTTTCTGTATATACTAATTATAGCTTTCTGATTCTACTCAAGCCCCATAATCTCCATTTCTTCTATAACCCCTTGAGCTTCCCTCTTGTTCTACTATCTCGTCTTGTACATTCCCTCTGTTAGACAACTGGACACTGCTTTCAGCTGGTTCATCTGGTTTGAAAACCCTTCTTATAAAAGAAGGCATTTCTGAAAGGCTATTCCTCACGGAGCTCCAATCTGTGGAGAAAGATGTTCTTGCTGATTGCGGAGTTTGTTGTTCCCTTCTCCTTCTGTTCCTCACCTCAGCATGCCATTGCTTTAAAATGTCTGCCATGTTATCTTCCATAATCTTACCCTTGAACTGTGAACCCATCTGTGTTCATATATATAAATAGAAGTACTTCAGATATGAACAAATTGGGTTTTTGGATCCTTAAAGATATAGCTAAGAACAGTACTTCAGACCAATATACTTCACCTGTGTGACAAGTGCATAGAGAGGAAGAGTGATGTAGCTGCAGAGGACTTGAGTAGCCACCCTGAAAAATCAAAGGAATTAATATGCAATCACTACTGCAAACAAGGCATATGTGATTATTAATTCATAACAAACTTAAATTTATGATCTGATCAAAATGAAAATAATTTCGGTAGTCTTACGCTAAGGAAATCCTCGTAATAAGGACCACAGTGTGCTCGTGATAGCACGATGTGAACCCGAATTGGATCTAATAGCAAGGAGAGAATTAAAGCACATATATATTAGTTTTGTCACAAATTTAAAATTTCAAATGTTGAACTTCTGTAGAGGGAGGAGCTAACTTTGCCTAATCCTCTTCTATTTATATAAAAAGAATGCAGAACTTCTGTAGACTATGGAGGATATATATGGGAAAGAAAACTCACTGTAACCCAAATGAAGAAGGCCAGCTCAAATGCATTCTACAAGGTCCAAAGAAAGTAAAATCAGTTCAATTAATGTTTACACAATGAAATCTTAGGAAAGTTGTGAGGGCATTTACCAAAAATAGAGTATAATGTAGCAGCACCAAGACAAATCTAGGTTTGCTGAACCAGAAGAGATCGTCGTTTACTCGCACAAGTGGTGTTCCGACGATCACACTGTTCTGGTCTTTAATTTGAAGAGCCATTTTTGCAACGATATACTCAAGTTTGGTTCCTAGAACCAGAACGACCTACAAAAAATCCAATTATTATTGTATTTGGAACACATAAGAACTTATGTACTGCATACATATATACACACAGCACTGCACTTACCAAGAGTGGAACATAGGAAAGCCAGAGATATACATACCAACCTGGTAAGGGTTCAAACAAATGCCATGAGGATAACACTTCTCAATAATCTCAATCACAACACGAATAGTTTAGAATTAAGAGTCAATAATACTTTGAAAATTGACATAAACAACTAAGTGATGAATCCTCTTGCCCCCTCCTACAGTCTAACTATCAAGTTAACTTTTTTTTTTGTTTCCCTCTAACATAGCACTCAGTTGACCCACTTTTTGTTTGCATGGATGCTTGATTGATAACATGTGAATTAACAGATGTCATATGAGCAACAATTGAAAAGATTTTCATAAGAAAACCTTAACATTCTTGACATGGAGTAGATAGATGAAGAATTATTACCATACACGTCGAGGAGCATGAGAATTGCTACTGCAAACCACATTAAAGGGCTGATTGCAACCATGATCTTGAAATCTTCCTCCAAAGATCGCTGTATGTATTTTTGGAAATCAAAGCTTTGCCTGCTTGGCAAATGAGCCTGGAGAAAGTTATTCATTAGCAACAAACTCAATTAATTCCATCAAAACAGTTAGTAAATTGGACTTGATCTTCATTAAGTTACCGCTATGAAGCCATGTCTCATGGTGATGTAGTCAACTTTTGCCACTGATTTATGGAATTGCCTCAAAAAACATCTCTGCGCCATATTCACAATTATAATCCAAAACCAAATAATTAGAAGTGTACTTATTCTTTGTTTTGTTGTTATACATAAGATTAAACTAGTAAAAGCATTCACCATCCACAGATGAAATGACGTTTCTGAACTAGAATTCATGTGCCTTCTTCCAAATGTTGTTTGCCTGGTAATCCTGAACCGGTTGGGATCTGCATACATGCTAACCATGTCAGCAAGGAGCAACTCAAAGGTGTAACTAAAAATATAGGCCGATGAAACTATAAATATTCAATTTGGAGAGCAATGCTCGTGACTAAATTAACGAAAAGTAACAGTGCTTAGCCACCGTAAACCTTAAACCCTAAATACTAAACCCTGACCAAAAAATAAAGCTAGGTTTCTTTTGTTACCCTCTTTTACTTGTGGTAAATCCCATAGGATTAAACAGTGAAACACAAAAGCGTAAATTGGTTTCACTGCATACGGTCTATATTGGCTGCATAGTTCGTTGGGATATTTTCAGTCATATTCTGACTTTTATGTTTGAAAACCTTCTTGAAAGAGCAAAATTCCCTTCCAACGTCTTCGAAAGCTCACGAAGGTTAAATTAATGATTTTTTTCGGAACCAGCAAGTCAAAGAGATCTACCGCCATACAGATATACACATATAACGCTCTAATACAAAAGAAAACGCAACAAATTTGGAAGAACTTTCCTTTTACAGGTGGCTTAGCATAAGAAAAAGTCTAAAAAAAATAAGGGCAAAAGACAATTTACTACCCTCATGTTTCGTGGTTTTCAACATTTAGTACATCAAGTTTTTTTTGTCCCAGAGTCATACCTAAAGTGTAAATTTTGAGACAGTCTCATACATCTGTTAGTCAAACTGTTAAGTTTCCGGTTAAGTGATGACGTGGTGCCTATGTGGACAATGACTGGGCGCCACGTGTCATCTACGTGGAAATTTAAAATAAATTATTTATAAAATAAAAAAAAAAAAAAAACCCCTTCTTCCCCAAATCCCACCCGTGCCCAGCCTCCCATCACCCATCCCTTCGTCTTCCCCAAATCCCACGCTCCCAGTTCCCCTTCGTCTTCCCCACCCTCCACCCCCTCCACCCCCTCCACGGCTCCACTCCTCCATCCCCTTCACCCCTACCCACCGACACCCTTCCTTTCCCTGATACCCACACAGGAGAACCCATTTCATCCCCAATTTTATCAAGACACCCACCACCCAATTTTATCAAGCTCCGCCATTTCCGACACCAATCTCACCACGCACACCTGAACCCTCCGGTGTTTGAGTCCGACGGCGCCAACCTCTCCCTCCCTCCTCTTCCCCCGTCGTCCACTCCCTCGACCTCCCCAGCGCCAACCCAGAAGAAGAACAAAAAGAAAAACCCAGAAGAAGAAGAAAAATGAGGAGGAAGAAGAAAAAAAAAAAAAAAAGGGAATCTGCAACCCAGAAGAAGAAGGAAGAAGAAGAAGGAAGAAGAAGGAAGAAGGAAGAAGGAAGAAGGAAGAAGAAGAAGGAGAGGAAGAAGAGAAAAAAAAAAAAAAAAAAAGCAAATCTGCAAACTCAGAAGAAGAAGGAAGAAGAAGAAGGAGAGGAAGAAGAGAAAAAAAAAAAAAAAAAAAAAAAAAGCAAATTTGCAAACGCAGAGGAAGGAGGAAGAAGGAGAAGAAGAAAGAAGATGGAAGATGGAAGATGGAAGAAGGAAGAAGAAAGAAGAAAAAAAAAAAAAAAAAAAGCAAATCTGCACGCGAAGAAGAAGGAAGAAAGGGAAGAAGAAGGAAGAAGGAGAAGAAGGAAGATGGAAGAAGAAAGAAGAAAGAAGAAAGAAGAAGGAAGAAGAAAAAAAAAAAGAGCAAATCTGCACGCAGAAAAAGAAGGAAGAAAGGGAAGAAAAAGGAGATCAGGGGGGGGATGGGATTTTTTTTTTTTTTTCATACATATATACATATATATATATATTTATTTTTAATTTCCACGTGGATGACATGTGGCGTTTAGTCATTGTACACGTAGGTGCCACGTTACAGTCAACGAGAGACTTAACAGTTTGACTAACGGATGTATGAAACTGTCCCAAAATTTACACTTTAGGTATGATTCTGGGACAAAAAAAAAATTGATGTACTAAATGTTGAAACCTCGAAATATGAGGGTAGTAAACTGTCTTTTGCCCAAAAAATAAAATAAATCACAACATCTTTATGTCCACAACGTGCTAAAGACCAAAAGCACTAACTTATTTGAGATATTTTTAGTGGATTTAAATGTAAACATAGCAGTCTTTGGAAGACGTCAATGTTTTAGAGTCAAGTCAGCACACATATCAGACAAAAAGAAAAAAAATAATACATACAAAAATCAATAAAAGCATGTTTAGAATCTATGATCAAATTCCCTTTTTCTCCTTTTTGGTTATTATTTTGGTCAAACCTTCCTCCTTAGAGTTATGAATAAGGTCATGGACAGTTTTTTTTTTTTTTTTCTTTTGTTTTATTGAAGAAACGATATTATCTATACTAAGGAGTAGAGATGTGGGTTTAGCCTCACATTGATCATGAACAGTTCTTTAATAAACTATAATGTGCATGTCTTTTGAGGAATTGAACTCATCTTTCCTCGACAATTTTTTCTTATCAAACTATGCATATTTAGTGATCGCATTATATGGTCATATCTCTACCAGACATGCTATTCTCATTTCCAGTTGAAAGACTGCATTATCAATCACCTTAACCGCGTTATTAGTTAATATCTTAGAATGAGACTTACCATTCTCAACTTGGTACTCCATTGTTCGAGTTTCTTGCTCCCAAGCTTCCAGCGCCTCATCTATACAAAATTGAAAATTAATGTATTTAGGATAATTCTTGCTTAATCATAATTAATCGAATTGATAAAGCTTAGAACAATCTTGAAACAAACGTACCTTGGCCCTCCCCAAAGCCATGGTAAGAACGCTATACACAATATGCATAACTGCCAGCGCAAAAATAAGTATGTGAAGCTGATGAAGAGCATCTTTCGTCATGAAAGGTACTTTTCCCTGCAACATTTCGTCCGAATTAATAACAAAGCACCCAAATTAACGCCATTAACAACATGTTCAGAACTATTAATGCATTACCTCACCGCAAGAACCTGTAGCATCTGCATCCTCCTCTGCAAGTCGCCTATGCGCTGATATTTGCCTTTGTATTTCATCATACAAACTATTTGTGCCGGTCGAAAAGTTTGTCACAATCTTATTCACAATCACAAATTTCTCGACATCTTCTTCTTCTTTGGTTGTCTCATTTCTGCGACATGGAAGCATGATGTTTCCCACCTTTGCAGATATACAGATTTTAGATATCGAATTTTGGGTTATTGCCAGCAAAAGTGACACAAATCCCATAAGCATCAACTCTGCACAACAACAAACCAAACTTTAAGCCAATGAGCCAATACAATCAGAATCAAATAGTTAAAGAATAATTCATTTGGCTTGACTATTGCACCTGATTTGAGCTTCTCAACCGCGTCCACCAAGGCGGTTTTCCTGTGCCTTTTGAGAAACTGCACCAAATTAGATGTGTGCTAATGTCAGAATTCATTTTAAAAAATTTCTCGTGACATCTTAGGCTGTAGACTGTGAATTCAAAAGAAAGAAAAGCTTACGTTGACAAGGAGATGGATGGAGTGCTCGATGACAAGGGAGGTGAAGATGAAGACGAAGCAAATGGTGGCGAGTGCCCATGTCGGAGTGTATTCCAGAGAGGCGCCTTCAGAGTCTCCTGCCATGACTGCCTTGAATATCTCTTCTTCTTCTTCTCCGTTTTGGTCTTTTATGTGATATTTGTTCTTCTTGTGTCCTATTTTCTTCAAAAAATTATGGCCCAGAATTTTCCGATGAATGTGACAGGAAGAACTCAGACTTTTTGGAAAGAAGTTTTGAGAATTGGAAATCGTTTTCTCTCCACACTAGGATTCATTTCCCATAACATGTTATGCAAATTTCAGCTATATATAATGAAAGATTAAACATTGATTATTAAGAAAAGGTCTACATAATTTGGGTTAACGTCAAACGTCAAATATATGTAAAAAGAGGGAAATTTCAAAGAGTTTGATTAACTTCATACATTTGTGCAATTGTCATCATCGCCAGGGACAGAGCTAGAAATTCCCTCTAGTGGGGGGCAACCTGAAAAACACTAAGAAGACCTTATTACAGTATGATTTATAACCAAATGATAAGGGGGATCATTTCAAATGATGATGTTCACAATTGCAATGTTACAAAAATTTCAGTAGTAGTGGAAAGTGACAAATTCATGAGAAAAATATTAACACATGAGAAGCGAAGGAGGAGTTTTTCAGTTTGAATGATAGAACAAGACCACTTTTGCCCATATTATATTTGATACAGAGTAGAAATAGTATGAAGGTATGTTTGATATTAGACACATCTTTTCTTTAAGGATAACATGTGTATATTTATAATTACAGTATGCAGCTTAACGAACAAATTACTTGAATGAGAGCATCTGCCCCCAGTAGGGCTTCATTGACTCCGTCCATTATCATCATCATCGCATTCATCAGTTTTTGATGTCTCCTTTTTTTTCCTTTCCCATGACCACCGTTTGACAATTTGAGTTTATGACTTTATAAACAGCAGTCAATTCTTACCATCGTATTAGACAATTATTATTTTAATAAAAATTGTGACGCCCATAAAAACTTTTCAAACTTCTGATTAATGATTACACATCTATTTTCTTTTAAAACTTCTTCTATGGTAGATTTGACTTTTGAGAGGTAAAAAAAGTACATTTACATCTCATTTTACATAGTTGGTAATATTGTTCAAACTTAACCACTTATTATTAGGTGTTGAGTTTTACCACAAAGGCCTGTGTAATATTAGGAGTGAGAACTCCCACATACAACCTGCATATGATTTTGTTATATGCTCAGTGTTAGACTTCATTCTCTAGCACATCCCCTGACGAGTGGTCTGGGTCACACGTGAAACCAATTCGCACAACATGAACTAGTTAATTCATGATGCCGAAGCTAACGCAACTTTTCAAGAACTCTATGATCATTCATTCATTGAAGTCAATGCAACTTAATCCACCAACAACATCATTGATATTGTCCAAACTTAAACCACTATTACTAAGTGTTGGATTTTATCACAAAAAACTTCAGTGATATTTGGAGTGAAACTCCCACATATAAGCTTAATATTGTTTTGTTATATGACTAATTTAGAACTTTATTCCTCAAGATACGGGAGATGTAAATATGAGTTCTACTCTAATGTGAAAAATGCATATTTAAGGTCAAATTTATTTTTCTCTCTTTGACTAGTGGTCACCCCACTCCTATTCCCGGAGTTTCCGTGGATGCAAATCAACGGGTCTCCTCCTTTATTCAGCCGAATTCTCATGACTGGAAGTGGGACTCCATTGGCGGAATTATCCCTGAGGTGGAGTGTGTGGCCATCTCCTTGACTTAGGTGGGAAATCCCAAGCGCAATGATAGGTTGATTTGGCCGGCTGATAAATGGGGCGAGTACTCCGTTAAGTCTGGGTACTGGTGGTTGAAGAGAAAACTGTTTGTATATTTCTTAATCAATAAGATTACATTCTGGTGTATATATATGTACAAGTGAGATAGATCCTTCTTAGCTAATGACAGCTCATCTAACAGAATTACAGTTAGGAAACTAACAGAAGACTAACAGAAAGTCATCTTTCCTAACAGAGGACTAACAGAAAATTATCAACTTGTTTTTACAATGCTACTCTTAATATCCCCCCTCAAACTGAACTGAGGATCTCAAAGTGAAAGTTTGTCTCGGAGAAGCTTAAATCGAGCCTTTGGGAGTGACTTGGTGCATATATCAGCAGTTTAGTCTTGAGTGCAGATAAAATGAACTGAAATAGCTTTAGATAGAACCTTTTCCTGAATGTAGTGGTAGTCAATCTCGATATGCTTTGTCCGGGCATGGAAAATAGGATTCTTAGCTAGGGAGATAGCTGAGATGTTGTCACACCAAAGCTTGGGAGCACATGGGAGTTGCAGACCAACATCAACTAACAGTTTGCAAATCCATGTAATCTCAGCTGCAGTGTTTGCCAAGGACTAATATTCTGCTTCAGTAGAGGATCTGGCCGCAGTTGGTTGCTTTTTAGCCCTCCAACTGATGAAAGAATCACCCAAAAAAATGCAGAAACCACTGGTGGATCTCCTATCAATATGACAGCCTGCCCAATCAGCATCTGAGAAGGCAATGATGCTGAGAGAATTGGAAGATGTGGGAAACCAAAGTCCAAGTTCTAGAGTACCTTTAAGGTATCTTAAAATCCTTTTGACTACTTGAAGATGAGCCTCTCGAGGTTGATGCATAAATTGGCAGACTAAATTGACTACAAAAGATAGATCAGGCCGTGACCAAGTGAGGTACTGTAACCCACCAACTAAGGATCGTTTGGGAGATAAAAATCCCAGATGAAGACCTTTTGACCTCAATGCCAAGAAAATAGTGGAGAGGTCCCAAGTCCTTGATAGGAAAAAGATTGCTAAGCTGAGTACTAGTGTCCTTGTAGGCTTGAGGATTTGGACCAGTGACAAGTATATCATCAACATATACTAGGACAAAAACTAAGATTGGCTTCTTTTTAACAAATAAGGAATGGTCATTTTGAGAACCAGTAAATCCAAGAGAGAGTAAGGCAGTGTGAAGCTTCTCATACCAAGCCCAAGGGGCTTGTTTTAGTCCATATAGAGATTTATGCAGATGACAAACATAGTTAGACTTGGTGGGATCTTCAAAGCCTGGAGGTTGGACCATAAAGACAGATTCTGATAAGCTGCCATGCAGAAAGGCATTGGTGACATCCAATTGATTGAGAAACCAATTGAATCTTCCTGCTAATGTAAGAAACAATCGAATGGTGGTTGGTTTGGCTACGGGACTGAATGTCTCAGTATAATCTAAACCTTGTTGTTGGTGAAACCCTTTAGCAACTAGCTGGGCTTTGTACCTATTAGTTGTGCCATCTGGTTTTCTCTTGATGTGAAAAACCCATTTACAACCCACCAGATTTTGTGAAGAGTTGGGGGGAACAAGTGACCAAGTACTAGTGCTAAGCAATGCATTAAATTCCTCCTGCATTGCTTGTCTCCAGTGAGGGTATTTAGAAGCTTGAGTATAGGTAGATAAGACATAGTCTAGGTTAAGGTGAGTAGGAATAAGATGGTTTGTGGCAGAATAAGCCTTAGGTTTAATCCGGACTTGGCTCGAGTTTGCATAGGGTAAGTGTTAATAGGTATGGAATTTAGTGGTGAAGGTGTAGGTGAAGTTGGAATAGGAGGAGAGGAAGATGGTATGGTTGTAGGAGCTGTAGTAGTTGGTGAAGTTGTAGTGGTTCGGGAAGTTGTAATGGGTGGGGAAGTTGTAGTGGTTGGGGAAGTTGTAGTAGATATAGGTGGAGGAAAGGTTAAAGAAATAGGTATAAGGTTGAATGGAGAACTAAGAGACTGAGGTATGACTGGAGAACTTGACAAATGATGAAATGGAAAGTGAGTTTCATCAAAGAGCACATGTCGTGAAATATACACTTTCCCAGTGACAGGATCCATACACTTGTAACCTTTGTGGTGTAGACAGTATCCCAGAAAAACACAAGGTTGACTCTTGGGATCAAGTTTGGAGTTGGTATATGGCTTTAGCCACTGGAAACATTTGCAGCCAAACACCCTGAGTTAATTGTAATCTGGTGGTTTGTGAAAGAGAGACTCCCAAGGAGAGCATTTTGAGCAGTGGGAAGCCGGTTGATAAGATATAGAGTTGTGGCAAATGCATCTACCCAGAATGCACGTGGAACTTGTGAAGTTGCAAGCAAAGTGGGAGCTATTTCAACTAGGTGTATGTGCTTTCTTTCAGCATAGCCATTTTGCTCTGGAGTATGAGGGCAACTAAGTTGATGACTGATTCCATGAGCCCTTAAGAAGATTGAAAACTGATTGCTAAGAAACTCTCCACCATAATTAGATCTCAAGGTAACTATTTTAGTGCACAATAAGTTTTCAATCATGGACTTGAAATGAACAAAAGTGGAGAAAGCCTCAGAATTGTATTTAATTGGAAAGAACCAACAGTATTTCAGAACATTTGCCCATAGCACAACTAGAACACAGATATTTATGAATGCCACCAGAAAGGGAAATACAAGAGTTTGATGCAACTTTATTGAGTATCTTGTAAGAAGGATGACTAAGTCTTTGATGCCATATATCCTGAGTTGCTTTGGAAGTTGCTGCAAAAGCACGATGTTGTCCATCAATGGAGTTTGTGGTGTGAAAAAGATAGAATCCATCTTGTACATGTCCTTTAAAAAACACTTTCTCCAAAACAAGGTCCTTTACAACAAAGTGAAAATGATATAGATGTACTGAGTAGTGATTACCAAGAATAAACTTGTTGGTAGAGAGCAAATCTTGCTTTAATGCAGGGACATAGATGTACTGAGCAGTGATTACCAAGAATAAACTTGTTGGTAGAGAGAAAATCTTGCTTTAATGCAGGGACATGGAGCACATGTTTAACATCAAAACAATGAGTAGTAGTAGGTACATTAGAAGAACCAAGATGCAGAATAGGCAAACCTTTTCCATCTCCAATGTAGACTTGCTCAGGTCCAATGTAAGATTCAGGAGTCTGCAACTTTGCATAAGAA
The DNA here is from genome assembly GCA_036320875.1 of Cotoneaster glaucophyllus. Taxonomy (NCBI): domain Eukaryota; kingdom Viridiplantae; phylum Streptophyta; class Magnoliopsida; order Rosales; family Rosaceae; genus Cotoneaster; species Cotoneaster glaucophyllus. The sequence goes on from CM070067.1 coordinate 12,026,948, forward strand.
TTGGTCATATGTGATGATGCTCCAGAATCAAGCAACCAAGTGTGCTGAGGTGCAGAGGCATTAGCACAGAAAGCAAATTGTGAAGAGTTGCCAAAATTAGGATTTAGACGCTGAGGACATTCAATAGCTTCATGATCAAATTGCTTGCAGATTTGGCAAGTAACTCTTCTACCAAAATTGGTATAGCCTGAGTTGTTATAGCGAGAACCACGATGTTGATTGGACCTATGATTATTGAACCGATTGAAATTATTCCGCTGGTTATTATTTCGGAAATTGCCTCGAGAAGAAGAGTTTCTAGGGTTTGAGAAACTGCGATCGAAGCCACGACCTTGATGAAAGTTAGAATTAGAAGAATTCTGAGCAGTGTAGGCCTGAGATATGTGATGATCAGAAGGAAGATGCAGGATTCCAACAGAGGTATTGAAGACCTGAATTGGTGCAGAGGTATTTTTCTTACGATTCTCGATCTGAATCTCTTTGCTCAGCAGGAGGCCATGAAGCTCATCAATAGTTGTAGATCCAAGTCGAAACTGAATCACATTAACAAAGGAGTAAAGTCAGGAGGTAGGCCGTGAAGAGTGACCGAGATCAATTCAGAATCATCGACCGGAGCACTAGTGCTGGCTAAGGCATCATCAATTTCTTCAATTCTTTGAAGATAGGAAGCAACAGATGAATCTCCTTTGGTTATAAAGCGAAGTCGAGATCGAAGCTCATGAATGTGAGATTGTGAAGCCGTCGCAAGTCTCGATTCAAGTTTGGACCAGAGTTCTCGAGAAGAATTCACACCAACAGTGTAAGGAATCACAGAATCAGAGAGAGTAAAGTTTATCCAGATGAGGATATTCTGATCAGTTTTGTACTAGGCGGTGAATGCCGGATTCAGAGAAGAATGTCCAGATGAATCGCATATATACTTGGGCGAAGCCACTTGAGAGTCGTCGATTATTCTGGTGAGATTGTACCGCCTGAAGATCGCAGCAAAGAAAGCGTTCCAGGTAAGATAATTGGTGGTGGTGAGTTTGATTGGCACCATAGAACCAATGTTCTTAATAGTAATGGAGGTGGTGGAAGAATTTGAGAGAGTAAGGGACTGAGAAGGAACATGAGAAGCGAAATCGGCAGAGGGAGAAGCGACATCGGCAGAAGGAAAAGCGACATCGGCAGAGGGAGAAGAAGAACCTGCCATGGATGACAATTAGGGTTAGATTTTGGGCCCAAAGACGACGGAGAGAAGCGGTGCAGAAATTAGAGGCGGTGCAAAAAGGCAGAGGTGGTGAGGATCGAAGAGTCGTTAGACAAATGGCGATGAAACCATGAAGAGAAAACTGTTTGTATATTTCTTAATCAATAAGATTACATTCTGGTGTATATATATGTACAAGTGAGATAGATCCTTCTTAGCTAATGATAGCTCATCTAACAGAATTACAGTTAGGAAACTAATAGAAGACTAACAGAAAGTCATCTTTCCTAACAGAAGACTAACAGAAAATTATCAACTTGTTTTTACAATGCTACTCTTAATAGTGGTTACATGCTAGAGCCCAACAACGAAGATCTTGGAGGCCCTCTTCCTCTAGAGCAATTGATCCCTTGGTGTGGAAGTGCATATGGGGCATTAATGCTCCTCCCAAAATTAGAAATTTCTTATGGAGAGGGTTAATGGGTGCTTTGGTGACGCAATAAGATGTTCCCCCTTCCTCATCTGTCCTTTATGCAACGAACATGAGGAATCAGTTAAGCATGCATGTTCTTCTTCTTTGCCCGTGGACTATTCGGGTTTGGTTTGGAGAACTGCTAAACTATAGGGTGGATCAGATGGTTGTGACAACTCTTGATGCCTAGATCCTCTTGGTTTCTAAGGAGTGCTCTGGCAAACTTGGATGACTAGAAGTTTCTCCTTACAGTTGTGGCATTTACATGCTGAAATAACTGGAAAGATCGGTGCACGACAATTTTCAACCGAAAGCCTCCGTCCCTTAGCGGGACAATTAATGCCATAGTTTGTGATGTGGAGTTGTTCTTGAAGGTTAAAGCTTTGGTCTATTCCCCTCAGGTCCCAGGCTCTCATCCTCAGGTGCATCGGTGCTCGTGGATCCCTCCACCCTCGCATATGATAAAAATTAACATGGATGCTAGCTGGAAGGCTGGTAGTTATAGTGGTACTGTTGGGGTGGTGATAAGGGATTCTTTGGGCAGGTGTCTGGCGGTACGAAGAAAGGTGATAGCTGCGCAAAGTGCTCATGCACCCGAGGTAATTGCGAATTTTGAGGGATGCTTGTTTGCCCAATAGGAAACTTTGTCTCAGGTTGTTGTGGAATCTGACTGCAAACAGATAATTTCTTGTTTATTGGATAGTATGGACAAGGCATACTGGGAGGCGTACCTCATATCGTCTCGGGTAATGGATGTTGGTAATTCATTACCCTCATGTACCTGGTCTTGGGTCCCAAGATTGGGGAATGAAGCGGCGGAGGCGTCCTTCCAATCTACGAAGATGTGTGACTTTGTCTAGATCGAAAGACCCCCATCTTCGTTTGTAAGAATTTTGAACAAGGACAGGTTATCATGTCCTCCGTAGTTTTTCTGGCATCGTGGGCTAGGGTCGACGTTTGTGCCATGCTTGGCGACGTCTATGTATGCCCTAACCTCATTTCTCTTTTGCTATGTTTGTCGTTTTTTCGGTTTTCTTGGTTCCCCTGGTTATAATATTTCCAGATTCTCCAAAAAAAAAAAAAAAAAAAAAAGATGTAAAAAAAAAAATAATGCAAATATGCATTTTACTTTTATCTTTCCCCAAACGAAAATACCTTCTGCCATTAGAAAGCTTTCCAGCTAATTGGAAAATGTGTTGCATCTTCCATTGAAGATGTTCTTATAAATAAGGAAAATAAGAGGCATATCTCTAAGGGAAAATAACTTATCTACCTTAATAAGTAGCATAAGTTTGTTTATCGTTCTGTGATTGGCCATGATTTCTTGTAATTCTTTAGATTTAGTTTGCAAGGATCTTTTTAGGGCTAAATTCTTGGTTAGTATAAATTTGTAATACCCATTCGTTAATTAATGAAACAACATAAATTCGTAATACCCTTTGGTTAATGAATGAAACATCATTCTTCTTATAACAATTACCTGGACTTGTCTTACGTTTGACAAGAGCAAATGCTAGAGGATGTTAAGAAAGTTCCCACAATGGTGCTGACAAAGATTTTGAATCTCTATGGACCAAAAATTTCTTCTTGTGATGGCAACTTTATATTACAATGACCACATTTTTCTATTAACGATCACATCAAGTAGAAGCTAGAACCAGCTTTTTAGTGTAGTCCACAAATCTTATGATTCTAATATAGCTTGTTAAGACACATCACTACAAGAAATACCTTGATTATTTGTAGGAACAATGTAGTCACAATTTGCACATTTATTTGTTCGGTTGAAAGATGCATCATGTATGATGCTTCCACTATCGTTATTTTGAGCAATATGTACATACATTGAAAACTATAACCTAGAAAAACATTTTATTTATGTTTGATAAGTAGAAATATGTACATAAATGACTTCATTGGCACGTATTAACATACAAGACATAGCTTTTTTTTTGGTTGCACCAAAAACTAATTGTGGGTGGGTACTTGGACATGATTCCCGTTTTGCTTTCGTTTTTATTTATTTGTTTTTTCCTTACAATTAAAAAAGTAATGACAGATAAGCTAGGGTTGGAAGAATTCGTTTATTCTCCAAACCCAAGACCGTTATGGGATCACAAACACATCTAGAACTATTGGTCTTAGACTTTATTAGGATCTCGACATCTCACCTTCAAAATTGCAGTATCTTGGACTATTGACCAACTTGTTTTTTTTTTAAAGTCGGTTTTGAAACGTTTTCAGTTTTAAAAATTCATTGGAAAATTCAAATAGGCCGTCTATGCATTCTTCCTTTTACTGAAAATATGACTTTAGCCCTTCAAACTTAATTTTCTTCATATAAAACCCTACTCAAAGAAAACCCAATGACTATGATCCACATAAGCAAATTCATTAATTTCATATTACTTCACACATTTTACATTTTTCACATTCCTAAAATACCCTTAGTACATATTTGATGTAGACAATTAATTGTAAAGAGAGAGTAAATGATTTTGCAACAAGAAAAAAAAAAGACATTAATGTTAAAAATTTATTGCATATTAATTTTTTAGAAAGGCTTTGAATTTTCATAAAACTATTCGATTCAGTTTTTTCACCCTACTCTTGAACACTTTTGAATTTATCCTTTTTTTATTAATATATTAGAACATTGTATTCCATTATCTACATGCACATTAATTTACCTACAACAAAATATTATTATTTTTCTTGTATTTCACTTCACTCTGTATTTCAATTAATTTACCTACATGCACATTAATTTACCTAGAACATTGTATTTCATTATAATTTACCTACAAGCTAGAGGAATATTATTTGATTCAAAATATATAATATAGGTGTACTATTTTTTTTTAAAATAATTGGAACAAAATAATTTACCTACCAATTAATATGGATAAAATTGCTACAAAATATATCACGAAAAAAAAAACTACCTTTCTAGTTTGACATGGATACGATTAATGCAAACACTTTGTACATTTTATTTCATTTTTTCTACTACTTTTAATTTGGCATAAATTTAGGAATTTGGAAAAGGGACCATAAAGAATGAGTGGCATGGGTGTAAATAAATTGTATTAATAGGTCAATAATGTTCCCATATGTTTGCAAATTTTAAATTTGGGCTTAAACTGAATCTTTAAAGATATATGGGTTTTTATCTAGAAATAATGAGTTGTAAGGGCCAAAATCTAAAGCACCCTTCCTTTTATTAACATACATGATGAATGTGCAAAAAGAAAAAAATAATTGAAACAGAGAATTTCGAGAGTAAGAAAAATCTTTTTTTTTTTTTTTGAACAAATGATATTATTTACATGATTAATTACACCAACACTCCCTCATGTTTATTGTGTTTTCACAAAGCCCCTTACATTTGAAACATAACACTAACACCTCTTGAGGTTTTAGTTCACTTTCACATAACCCTTTTAGGACAAATTTGCCCTCATTATAATTAAAAAATAAATATAAAGAAAATTAAAGAAATATCATTATCTTTCTTCCTCTACTATGAACCTGGATCTTCTCTGGAGTTTGGCAAAAATAGTTCAAGGTTTCCAACGACAACTTGCATTTCGTGAGGAAGATTATTGGGAATTTGGCGGTTTTCATAATTTTTTATTTTTTATGGCAGAGGGTGAGGCCAAGCTTGTGAGAGGCTGATGGATCGAAAAACTGAGATGAAGAAGTAGCTTCTTGTGAGGACGGCTAGGGATGAGGTGAAACATGATAAGAATTTCCATTATGTTGTGGTGAATGCGGAAGAGAGACCCTAAACCCTGTATTGATTTTAAAAAAGGTTGTTTTTATTTTTAAAGTAATTAAAAATAAGGACAAATTTGTCTTTAAGAAAATATTTTAATTGAAAGAAAATTAGAACCTCAAAGGGGGGGGGGGTAGTGTTATGTTTCAAACGTGAGGGGGTTTTGTGAAAACACGATAAACTTGAGGAGATGTTAGTATAATTAACCCAATATATATACTAAGGGAGATCAGATGGGCTCAGCCTCATAATGGACTATCAATAATATGGTTCAAATCGGTCATAGTTGCTTTTGTAGTGATTTTTTTTTGGTGAACTAGTAGTGAGTTTCTTTTGCTTAACAATAACGCATTATTTCCACATTTCAGGATAGAAAGTAAACCTGGCATTCGTGTCGTGTTTCTCGTGTTCGTGTCGTTTTCATGTCATACCCGATAGCTTAACGGGTCGTGTCGTGTAATACCCGTTAAAGTAAACGGGTAATATGACCCGACCCGAAATCAACCCGTTAATATTATCAGGTAATATGACCCGATCCATTCAGAAAAATATATTTTAAATCAATAAAAATGAAAATGAAAAACATAATTTGACCCAAAAAAATGTAAAATATAATACTAAATTTCGGAGTTGGCCCTTTCATGAAAGTTGTAAAGTTTTTCATTACGAGTGATTACATTTTTCAAACTTCTATAATAATTATTATTAATTTTATTAATTTGGCACTCAAATAAAAAACATTGTTAAAGAGATTTGGAGGGTTTTAAAAATCTACGAGCGTTTGCATATTTTTTTCATATTTTTTGCACATGTAAATTAATTGTTATAATTTTTTTTAATGTGTTTGGTATTTTTAAATTACTTGATATTTTTATTTTTAATGTGTTTTATGATTTTTAATCTCCATCTTTGCCTATAATATACTATAAAAATAAATAAATAAATAAAAATTAAATTTTAAAATTTATATAGAATAATAATTAATAAACAATATATACATATTCATTACATATATTGTATTTTATAGTAAGTTTTTTTTAGTATTTTAAAAAATTAAAATCATCAAAATAACTTTTTTCTTATCGTGTCGAAACAGGTTACCCGCATGTCACTCTCATGTAAACCTGTTAAGGACCCGTTATTAACGGGTTATTATTGTGTAACCCAATAATGACCCAATTAGTTATCGTGTTCATCCGAAACCCGTTATTTTTCATGTCGTTTACGTATCGTGTTAACGGGTCGTGTAAGAAATTGCCAGGTCTAATAGAAAGCCAAGAATATGAGTGGTATGATTTACCGAGTATAAACTTTAATTTAGTAGAACAATTGGTCAAATAGGGCATTTGGTCTAGTGGTATGATTCTCGCTTAGGGTGCGAGAGGTCCCGAGTTCAATTCTCGGAATGCCCCTCTATTCATGCTATTTTTTTCACTTTTTTTGTTCTTTACCTTTCGTGATTGGGCCACTTATAATGAAATCTAGCAATCTGTTGGGCTTTTGCGATTTTGGGCTGATTTTAGTTTTTCTGACATCTAATTTTAAGATTCGGTTCGCCTAAATAAAAATTTGAAGAGTCGGCTACAATACATAGCTTCGTCTCACTTGGTGAATCTTTTATGCGAGATTTAATTGTTGTAAAGATTCATTAGATATGCAAGATCTAATCGTTGATTTTTAGGCTACTTAAAAAAAAAAAAAAAAAAGGTGCTACAATGTCCATTCCATTGTCTTATTATCGCACCCACTTTTTTTCATGAAAGTTATAATGACAACCTTACACGATTGAAAAATTACATAGAATAACATAGGGCAAAATGTAAAGAAAGTGTTTTTGTCTCTCTCGGCGCCCCACCACTTTTCACAACCCAACCCAACCCAACTCAAAACCAAGTGAAAGACCCAAGGTTTAAGTTGTCTCCTTCCAACTCATATCACGGCTAATATTGATCTTTGCTTGAGCAAAGATTCTTAAATATTTGTGATATAGACACAAATAGTGGGAAGAATAGAACAAATTAAAACTTTGGGTTTGTCTATAGTAGGACAATTAACACTTTTTTTCAAATGGCGTTTGTGATTTGGTCGGCAAATGACGAAAAAGACAGAGATGAGAGTTTAATAAACCATAAAAAGCGTATTAAGGTTGGTCTTCAAAGAGCAAAAGATTATTTGTATCTGGTTTTATTTGTTTGTTTTAATTAGATGCCTGAAGGCAATTTACATTTCTAAAAGGTTGGGAAATTGAGGAACGATCAACTTACCAATAAATTCATCAATATTGAGTTTTCAATGAAGGGAATAATGCGTGGATTCAAGGAAAAAACAATATTGGACCGTTAAGGCTATTTTTTTTTTTTGGTCAAAGGGAATTTTTATAACAAAGTTCAGAGGGACAAATTACAAAGACTCCGCATGTAAAAGCGAGAAATAAAACAGCCCAAAATAGGGGACGGTACAGACAGGACGCCACATATGCACACAATGCATGAGTAAAGGTTCCTATCTATACTAAAAGCAAAAAATTACATAGAATTCCAAAAGCTAAGGTCACATAGAATTCCAAAAGCTAAGGTCCAATTGTAGAGGCCTAAAAGTGACCACACAAAATAACCTAAAAATCCTAAACAGATCTTTGCTCGCCGCGTACACGGTCGAATCGGTGAAGATACCATCGCAAGGTGCACGGCTCAAACCCATCGTAGCCACTATGTTAGGGAAGAAGTGTCAAATCTTCATATCTAAAGAAACCACAGCAATACCGAACGTCACATTTCTAGCCCTCAGCCGATACCAAACACACAAAGGGCATCTAAATGCCCAGAACCAAGCTGTAACCAAAAAGGTCAGGTGGTGTAAACACCATTCTGAAGAGATACCAGACCTTTGTAGGAGTGGCAACATATAGTTGTCTTTGACCGGAGAGAAGCACGAAAGAAGCAGCAAGCAAGTGGTGAAGTGAGATCCACCAAATTTGGAATTTGATTCGAAGTTTTGGAAGATCTTGAGCACAGGGCCCCAAATCGCCCAAAAGCTCCATATCAAAATACCATGAGCCAAGGGCACATAACCCGGAGATAATACTCCATCCACACCACCCGTAGATGGTGGGTTGCTCCACCGTTCCTTGGAGGGAAACGGGGCCACTGCAGGAGTGGGGAAAGACAAAAGGCCCATAGATTGTGCTCCATCCACGCCTTCTGAAGAAGGTGTGTCGATCCCTAGGTTAAGGACGAACAAGGAGGCCATCGTAGGAGCCATGAAAGAAGGGAAGGATCAAGAGAAGGAGGAGGCGGAAAACAAATTTGAAATTTAGCCGCCACCGACCCCAAGCAAAATAATGTTTGGTGTTGGAAATAACTTTGTTCTTTTTCTCCCTTTAGTTACAGGTGGAAATATAGAGTGGTGGGAAATAAGGTAATGGGGTGGATAAAGCAGCACTAAAAAAAAAATTGGTAATTTTAAACCGTCCAAAATGAAATGAACTTTTCTCTAACCATTTCCTTCCCTCATCAGGTTGTCAATCTTCAATTTTGGTACTTACGAACTAACTTTACAGGAAATTTGCAACCACGTAGTCTTAGATATCATTTTGCCTTGAATCACTATTGCTACTTATCAATATTGAACTGGTAAGTACAATAGCACCAGATTCACATCCAGTAAGGGTTAATGAGCATATTCTACTCAAAAGTGTTTTGCATATTAATTCTTAATTGACAAGATTGTATATACTTCATCTACTCAAAAGTAGTGTTGAAGCTATATACATTTGCTCATATATTTTATGTTTTGGCTATGCAAACCTAATATAATTAGTTTCTATCCAAAGATAATTCTAGAATTATATGTTATTGTTGCGATCAGAAAACATTCAATTAAAGTTTTATTTATGTTAAATGCTTGATGAGCAAAATTTACGAACTTTTTTGTGCGGTTTTCAGTCACAATAACCACTTCTCTATGGTTATCTGGAATAAAGATGAGGTCCAAAAAATTTTAAATGTGTTTTGAGCTCACAAATTCTATAATTGTATATCCCAACTAATGCTTTACTAGTGGGAGTATTCAAAAGGTATTTGTTCCATGGTATAGGCATTTATAAAATTTTGACTCTTTTAATTAGTGGAGTAAAAGCTTGCCTTTTGTTTTAAAAAAAAATTGAAGTGTTTGACCCTTTTAGTCAGTGAGAGTAAAGCTAGCCTTTTGTTTGGAAAAATTGAAGTGTTAGTGGCTGATAGTTTAAGAGTAAATTTTGTTTAAACTTTTGTTCATAAGTTTTAATGAGAGATTCTAATTTTGTAAACAGTATTTTGTATTTTACTTGTTCTCTTATTCTTATATTAGATTGTTTAAATTGATAGAAATTCATGCAAGAAACCATGCTAGAGTTCATTTTGGTTAGTGGAACTGTATGCTTGGATTGAATGTGCATGTGATTATAGAGCACAAATGTAGAAAGATATGCATTTCGATTTGTATAGTTCTGCATTCAGTTTGAGTAATGGTTGTCTTTTGAGAGATAGCTGCAGTAACATTGGTTCAGTGATCATCATGATTCTTGCTGTAATCAAAATGTTGTTATTGACACTCAAAGGGGGAGAATGTAAGACTCATCTTGAGTTGTCAATTATTATGAGAAAAAGAATTACTTGAAGATGCTTTAGTTGACTATTTGGAACCCTAATTAAGTAAGACATACTATACATGCCTTGGTGGGACAACATTTTGATTTAATAATGATTTGGTATATCTCTCTATTAACTATAATAGGCGGTTTTAGAGCAGTGTTAATCACTATATTAAGGATGTCCCTACTTTCATAATACACATGTTCCACAACCCTGTTATTGTTGGAACACTATCATTTGTTGATAGTTGAAGACTCTCCTTTGTCATCCACAACAACCCTGTCTTCCGTATTCTATAGATAAGTTAACTATAATTGATTTATTGCAATTTAGTTTATTAAATCCGTAATCCTAATGTCTTCTTGTTGTTCTTATGATTTAAGAAATATCTTACATGATCCAGGCAGAGGCCTGGTAGAAGTTGGGATTGCAAATCAGACAACAATGCTTAAGGGGGAAACGGAAAAGATTGGTCCATCTGCAGTGGACAGATTATTAGAGTAAATTATTAATTGCATCTGCAAACTAACAGGAAAATTAGTAGAGAAGACCATGATGCGTAAGCATGGAGTGGAAAATGTCAATGACCACTTTGTGCGCTTCAACACAATATGTGATGCAACTCAGGTAAGTTCTTTCTCTAGTCATGGTTTTTTCTGGTTAGGTTTAGATTTTTATGAAGTTGGTGTGCCATGGAACAATTTGTAACCATGCTTTGCGTTTTATCTTCTTGTAAGATTGTGTTTATTATTCTAATACCCTACAGCAACAGCAACGTGCATACCCTTTGTGAAGCTAGTTTATAGTTTGCGTACATTTTTTGAAAATTTAGAGAAACTTGCAAGGTGATCTTATGTGTTCCTTTTACAGGAGCGACAAGAGATGCAATGTACCAGCTCGATGAGGAAAAGCTAGATCTTTTGTTAATCATTGGCGGGTGGAACTCAAGTAACACCTCTCACCTACAAGAGATTGCAGAAGAATGTGGAATTCCCTCTACTGGATTGATAGAAGAGAATAGGCCCCGGAAACAGAACAGCTTATAACCTCAATGTGAGTCTCTAAAGCCATAGAACTGCAATTTAGTTTGTTTTGGTTTACAAAATTAAGTTATTGTTCTTTCGAAGAAATAACCGAAACAAAAGTGGATTATACAATTACTTGTCTTTTCTCTATGGCTTTGTTCCTGTCATAACTGTCTGTTGTGTCTCTATGGCTAAATGTACCGTACAGTCAAACCTCAGTACGGGTTTGCAATTGAGCCAAGAGGAATTTTTTTTTTTAACCTCTGATGAGAATTATGAAGATTCTCAAGAGTGAAGGTCCGCTAATTAATCTATGGAAGCCTCTCATCCTGCTTCCAACAACCCGATAATATCTTTTCTTCTTTTATTTTCTGCTAATTTCTTTATTTCAGTATAATTTCTTAATGCCATTTAGTGATTAATAAACTTGTACACCACTCTTAACGAGGACTTTACGATGTAATTAGGTAATATAATGGATCACAAAGAGTGTAAACATTGTCAAAATATTTGTCCCTGAATACTAACCCTCTATACACACATAGAATGAATACTTTGACATAACTAACCGTGTCCAAAAAATTCATCCTTATATTTAGAAGAATGCAGCCAATGATATATTTTGTACAAAATTACAATAAAACGAAGTGTCAATTAAAACAGCTAACTAGAATAACTTAAACCCTAATTAATGTCGCCTTCGTCTTGTGATCCACGTTCAATAAAAATCTCGAAGCGGCAGATAGGGCAATTAAGGTGACTCCGTTCGAACCATCCCCATATGCAGCTTTCATGAAACACAGGCGTGCACGGCATGGACCTCACATCCTCTAACCCCACAACAAACCCTTCCAAACAAATAGAGCAAACCTCACTTTCACGCACTACGCGTCGTCTTTTACTTCCTCAGCCTCTCTCTACCTCATTAACATCATCGGCATCAGCCACTACTCTAACCCTCTTTAGCGTCTTCTTGATCAGCGCATCCCTCTCGAGTTGTTTTTCTTTAGAACAATACTCACAACGAATCCAGTCATGGTATTTTTTTTATACCAACCCTCATACGGAGGACTTTAGGACTTTCTTGGAATCCAAGTTTCTGATTTGGATACCTCTGTCTATAATCGTCTCCACTATATCACTGTGCATGTCCTCATGAATTTTAAGAAAGGACAACACCTGAGAAAGATAGGGTCTGAGGGCCGGCCCTGAGGGTAGCCGGAGTAGGCGCCCGCCTAGGGTCCCCACTTCGGGGGGCCCCCAAATTTTTTTATTATTTATTATTATTATATATTATATATATATATATATATATATATATATATATATATATATATATATAGGGAAGTGCTATTGACATTCCAAAAATCTCATCCTACACTCTTCACAAGTGTATTTTTCTTTCCAAATATAGAAAGTTTGGAATGTAGAATGAGAATTTTGGAGTGCCAATCATAATTTTCTATATATATTTATATATATAATTTTGTGGATTGAGTAATATATCTAAATATGAAATTATAAATTTGGAACTTGCCGTGCAGCGTTTTGGGTGGGGGGCCCCCAAAATATTTCTTTTTAAATATGTGTGCATATATATAATATATATAAATATATTTTAGAGTTTCCATAATGCATGGGTTGCTTATCGTATTTTGTTAACCATACCAGTTACAGTTGCTTCTGCAGAAAGAAGTTTCTCAAAATTAAAGTTGATCAAATTGTATCTTCGATCAACTATGTCACAATAAAGATTGAATGGGTTAGCTATTTTGTCAATTAAAAAAATTGGTTGAAAAGTTAGATTATGTAAACTTAATTAATACATTTGCGTTTAAAAACACGAGACGTGTAATATTTAAGTAATGTTTGCATATCTTTCTTCTTTGGATATGAATTCTAATGATTTTTTATGTAGAAATGAACATTTTCATGTATTTAGCGAAACCTTTTCTTATACATATAAATGTACAATGAGTTGGGTGTTAAAGAACTCTAGGGCCCCCACTCGAAGGCTCGCCTAGGGCCCCCAATTTCTCAGGGCTGGCCCTAGGTCTGACGTATTCGTTTCAGGTTCCAAACCAGCACACATCAATTATTTTGCCTTCGTACTACTGACTTGCACTTCAGATTGGTGCACCACGGTTAGGGTTCCGTCTTGTGAGAGATCGCGGTCGAAGAAGCTGTAGTTTCTGGAGACTTCGAAGTAGATTTCAAGTGGAACCCAAGAAGAATATTGCTCATGATGACCGAGGGGGTCTAGTACTTGTGTGTCAAGTTGATCAACGTGACAGTAAAAATTCTTGCTCATCTCGTGATGGACGACTTCCATATCGCAAGTCACCAGACGATCAAAAGGAAAATATAGAAAGCTAGCAGCAACAGTGAATAATAGATGCAAAAGCACGCACAAATATTTATATATTTTAAATTCTTAAGAATTTTGGAAGCTGAATCCCAGGGCCGGTCCAGAGATTTTTGAGGCCCGGGGCGATACCAAAAAATGTGCCCTAACTTTATATAAGAAAATTATTTATTTTCTCACGTAAGATATCGATAAAATTATACTTAGAAAAGCAGTTCAAACTCAATAATTTAGAAACACAGAAAGACTAATTTATTTGTATCCAGAGAAGGAAACCAAAAAACTCCGAGCTTCCATGTAGATTGATGATGAGTTTTGTTTTCCATATGAACTTTTAAATGTTTTTGTATAAATCGTGAGGTGTTTTTTCTTATTTACTAACCTTGTCAATATGAGACTAAAAAAATAATGATGTTTGAGACTTTAATTAATATGTATAAGTAAACTAAAAAAATAATGATGTTTGAGACTTTAATTAATATGTATAAGTAATGAATGGGCACTAAATTAAACATTTTGATGACACGTCATATGATTTACAAATTTGCTCTAAAAATTTGGTCTACATATTACTCTTTGTAGAAGATTAGACTTGAATTCAAACGAATATTTAAAAATAGCGACCCACATAACTACTAGCTAGTAACTAAAAATAAATTAACAACCAAACAAATATTCGTAAAAATTGAAAAGAATAAACACGCATATAGCATTTCGAACTTAGGAAATCTTGTTAATTTTAAACAAGAAAAACCATTGCTTCTATTTAAACTTTTTGATCATTTAACCAAATTTTATAAATTTATACTCTTATGAAGAAAAAAAAATTGTAAAAATTAATTTATACTCTTATGAAAAAAATTTGTAAAAATTGGAAAGTAAATAAGCACATGTAGTATTTTGAACCCAAGACCTCTTCATTATTTTCAAATGAAGAAACCATCACTTCTAGCTCAATTTCTTTGTAATCTAACCAAATTTTATAAATTTATACTCTTATGAAAACATATATAAATATACTACCGTAATAATTTTGGTGCCCCGAATTTTTTTGGGCCCTGGACGATCGCCCTGCCAGCACTGGGCTTGGGCCGGGCCTGCTGAATCCAATTCTAAAACTGTTTCCTTTTGGTCATAGGAGTCCCAACTTTTATTTATTTTTATTTAGTTAAGAAGAATATTGGAAAAATTTATGTGAAACGAATGGAGAGATGCGGAAAAATCATGAACAATTGGGTTTTTAACCATCAATTATTTCATGCTGATATGTTTGCATACATGTCCAAAATTATTCATCCCAATAATTTCGATCACGACATTATCCCAACAGTCTTTTTAGGGTTTCTGAACCTCCACAGGTGAGTCAACAGAATCATCGCCAATCGAACCTTCAGCCATTTTCCCAATATTTTTTTCCAAGTGATTGGCTACAACAACTCTGCCTCACAGCTCCTAGCCACAAGAGGAGGAACTACATCATCAGGTTGATCCTGGAAACAAACGATATGTAATATCAGCAAGCAAATACATGTAAGATAGAAGGCAATTGGGAGTAGTAAGGCAAAAGAGAGAAGGGAGTTAGGCACCCTAACTGAACAATCAACACTGGTGAATTAGATCCAAAATGCATTCAGATGTTGGCCAAATCAACTTTGCTTGCTTGCATTCATTTTTTTTTTAACTATATCAGCTACAGTGGTATTAATCTGAATTGTCTGCTTCTGAAAATTATCATATCTTGACCCAAAAAAATGAAAATTACCAAAGGATTTACCAAATATTTTAACATCAACATAATAATTAGTTATCGGCTCAGTGGGGTAATTTTACTAACAGTTTTATCACAATCAATTTGATTTTGTTCAGCAGGACTCCTAGAGCAAGAAGAAGAAAATGATGTCAGTCTTATGAATGAGACCTGTATAATGGGGAGTGGCTTTTAGAGATAGGCGCTTGTCAAAGATGATTTTTAAATGTCACTTATAATAAAATCACAGATTTTACTACTATTTACAAGAATGCCATCCTTATTGTCTACAATGTAACCTCCACCATCAAAATTTGAAAAATGTAACGGTTACATCATTATCACTCATAAATGTAACCTCCATCTTTGTTGTCTAAAAATTGTCATCTTTATTGTCTACATGTTGGAATTAATCCTAAAACTAACAGTAAACTCTATAACACAACGCAGCAGGATTAGTGAAACCTTACCTGCAGAATACAAAAGATCACCAATTCGTTCCTGCAGAGGCCATGAACACGATGCAAAAGGCTCTTCTACTCACTTGGAGACCTGTATTTCCTTATGGTGATAGTCCCAAAAACGAAGAACCTCTTCTCTGTGAGCAGGGAATCCTTTTTTAAATAAAGCAAGGTTACCCAACTTCCATCTATCGTGGAGGTTGGTTATAGAGCCATTGCTTTAGTTCCAGTAGTGGAGGAAGTAGTTATAGTACGTGCTTCAAAATGCAAAGCATGATGGATGTAACTCCTCAATTATAGGACACGGTTTTACGTTATACAGTTGAGGTTCGATAGATTTGGTACGGTCAATTTGGTACGATTTATATTTTTTATGTTTTAGTAGGTCCTATAAATTAGGTACTTTATATAGTTTAGGTTCGATCGATTCGGTACGGTAGGTTGTGACTTCACATTCCATTTTCTATACATACAAAATTGTTCTTTTCATTTATTTCTGGATTCATTTATAATTTATTGAATCCGAAAATATAAAAACAAAAAACAATGCATTGAGAATATAGGTACACTATATTGTTCTACATACAAAACTGTTCATTTAAGTACTATCAATTTGGTCCTATCCATTTGGTATAGTCAGTTAGGTAATATATAGGCACTACTAAGAATAACTGCTTGCGCGACGAAGGGGCAAGCATCTCGCAAAGGCCAATACCGTCGCCGGAAACATTGGGCGGCGAAGAAAGTGTCGTGCAAAGCTCGTGACATTAGATGTTGCGAGACAGAGGAAAGCGCTTCGTCGAGCCAAATGAAGAATGCGCGACGGAATTGGTGGTCGTTGCGCGTGATCAAGTAATGAAACTGGGGTTCGACCCCCAAACTGTTGCATGACGAACATAGGTGTTGGACCCCCAAACTCTTGCACGACGGACATAAAGGCCGTCGCAGTAAGATTTTAAAATTAGTTTTTTTAAATAATTTTTGTTTATTTATTATTTTTTCCCTTTTAAATGTTGCTAATATTGTTTTATGTAAAAATTAATTTAATGAAATTAAAAATAGAAAATGTAAAGAAGAATATTGAATTAAAAAATTGTTGAAAATGTACATACAATGGAAGAAAGTATTTTTAAATTTGATGGAAGAGGGCAAGCATGTACTTATTCTAGCTGAAGGTAAGGATGAATACTTATGTATCATATTCAAGACAATGCAACTTGAAAAACAGTTTGCAACACAATAGTTTTAAATAGAAATAACATAGTGCGAACAACACTCTCACTAATTTAGCATATCAACAACTTAATGTCTAAAAGACTTTCTTATAGGTGTAGAATTAGCCAATTATTCTAATTGGTTAGCCACAAGTATTCTTTATTGCACGCATCCTTTAAACAAACCAAAAGGAACCTCACGATATAAGGTGTGTACATTACAAATTAATATGCAAGATATAAGACAAAACAATATAGAATTAATGAACCCATTAATCTACAACATCATATCTTGATTGTAGAAAACACTTTTTGATAAATTTTTTGAAACATGCATGCTTTGATAGCATGTCAATCAGTTTGTACAAAATACCATAAAATTTCCTTAGCATGCAAATTAATCACAATCTCAATGAAAGAATATCACAATCTTTCCTCCACAAGATATCTCACAATCCTCAGCATTCATTTAAACATGTATGATGGATACTCAAAATCATACAAAAAATAATCTAACAGTAAGAGCTAATAAAACCAATAGAGATATAATTTATGGTTTTGCTGTTTTCGAAATGCAACCTTGACTACAACTTTTATAATCACTCAAAAAGCTAGCTGCTGCCATCATGCATTGTTTAATATGCATGTATAAATGACTTGCTAGTTACCATTGCACAAAACAAAACCAATTCATGCAACTGTCTCTAAAGTAATGCCAATTGTAGAACTTGTTACAAAAAGTTATTATGCACATTTTAGGAGATGTGTCACTAATTTTAGGTCTTATAACATGCAAAATCATTATAAAGATTAACATGTAATCATCCAAGTGCATTCTTAATCACAATTTGCAAAACAACTGTGATTTTCAAGCCTTTAACCTGCATTATTTACCAATTACAACTGTCATTTTCAAGCCTTTAACAAAACGGAGGGGAGGGGAGGAGAGGGTGATTTTCAAGCCTTTAACATCTTGTTTTTGACTAATTGTCCCTTGGATCTCAACCATTACTTTGTGATTAAACCACCTAATACAGAAGGGACAACCTTTAACCTACTTCCATATAAAGCAACTAGATTTACCATTTTTCCCGACTCATCGGAAAAATACTATAGACAAATTAAACATCAAATTTGAGAACATATGTTGAAATCCATTCATAATCAGAAATCCACCTAAAAATACTTAATAAGCATTCATAAGTTTTGGACGCATATACAGAAAAAGAAGAATGATTAAGTAGCTAGCTGGACATACATATAATAGTGCCAGCATATATGAATGTTGCCAACAAGACTACACCCACAACAACAACAAACCCTACACCCAAGACTACACCCAAACCAATTTAATTCCATTCATGATACACACACACACACACACATAAGTTTATTCTTATGCTTTCATGTACATAGTGATAAAATGGACAATGGCCTCAAACAATACAAATGAGCTAATGCAAGTTCAATATTAAATATGCAAACACATGCTTCATAGCATTCAATCACATTTCAACATTCAGATACAAACAGGGAAATCGAATTATTTCCATTCATACGGAAGAATCCAAAAGCCTAGTATAATGAAAACTAACCAGCATGTGTACAAAATTAATAAGGTGTGTGTGCTCATATGATAAATTCAAAACCAATTCAAATATTTTGACTACTATACACAAGGAAAAAAAAAACATGAGAATACATATATAATTGATAAACTCATTAACCCTAACTCCAAATCAGAAAATAGGAAGCATGGATGAGGTAGAGATGTCAAAGGCTGAGAACAAAGAGATTGAAAGGGGGATTCAATGGAAGATGTTGTAGCGGTGGTTGAGTAGGTGGTGTTCGGGAAGGATAGACAGATGGGGGGAGAGAAGGTAGAGAGTTCCAAATAAAGCACCAAAGTTGATTCCCAATTCGATTCCTAGTTTTGTCTATAACAAAAAAAAAAGGACAAAAAAAAAAAACTCTTTCCTTTGAATTCCCAATTCGAAAACCATCATCCAATATTCTCAACTCGAAAACCATAACCCAATAGCCACAATTCGAAAACCCTAACCCAAGATTCCCAATTCGAACCCTAAATCCCTAATCCAAGATTCCCAATTCGAACCCTAAATCACTACATGTTCTAATTAAACCAATTGAATAGAAAAATAGAAAAATTGAAGTAATAAATAATTGCACTGTTCTAAAAATCCCCGCCTAGGCCCTGTCTAGGCGCTAGGCGGCTAGTCACCGCCCCGATCAATGCCTAGGCGTTTGAAAATTAAGAAAGAGCGCCTAGACTAGCTGAGGCGCCCGCCTAGACCGCCTAGGCACCCGTCTAGCCCGTCCAAACCCGCCTAGGCACCTGCCTAGGTTGCGACTCACTTAGACAGAAAATAGATAACTTTCAATTTGCATTTAATTCTTTTTAATAAATTGTAAGAGACTTGTTGAATACTTAAATGAGCACATACTATATAATTGTTCCCCACGTTTTCATTACGTTCCAATACTTCATAACACATATGTCATTCTATTTTGTAGTTTATGATGAAGTTATATTTTAAGTATAAACAGACACATATTTGCACGAAATATAATGGATTTACTTAAATCCGCCTAGTCCGCCTAGGCACCCGCCTAGGCGCCTAGGCGCTAGGCCCCAACCCACCACCCGACTAGCGCCTAGCGTCTTTTAGAACCTTGAATAATTGAATTAAGGGAGAGTGAATTAAAGGATACTGGGTGCTTACCTAGTAATGTTGCAAGCAGCAGGGAGATGGTGTGGTGTCGGAGTGCGGCAGATGCGAGAGGGAGAGTGATAGAGGGACAAAGAAACAGAGAGAAGGAGAGAGGGAGACATAGAGAGCAAGAGAGGGAGAAAGGGATAAGCACGAGAGCTGGAGAGAATCGCATGCAGAGAATGAGAGGGAGATAGAGTGAGCCTAAGATAGAGTGAGATAAAGTGAAGCTAGGCGCTAAAATAAATGCGCGCCCAATTTTAAAAAAAATCAAATTTTTACATGTTTGCGCGACGAGGGTGTTCAAATTTTTGTCGCGCGACAATTTATAAATAAAAAATTAATTTTTAAATATTTGCGCGACAAACATTTCCAACACGTCGTCGAGCATATTTGTAAATTTAAATTATTTTTTGTTTAAATAAATAAATAAATTTTTTAATAAATTTTTTATAAATTTTAAAGGAAACTTTTGTTTGTATACAAAATAAATACCATTCAATACGTATCATTACATTTACATCACAAGTTTTCATTAATCCTCTTCTGAACTAGAATAAATATCATCACTTTCGTCAGATTTAGACTCCCATTCCTCCTCATCTGTAGGCACATCAACATCGTCAGTTGCGTGCTTGGGTGCACTGTATCACGGTAGATCCTCGAGGTCAATCATAATGGAGTCGATCAGTATTTCGATTTCAGGACCTCCGGTTACCTAATACGGTTCTTGTACAATAGTCATATCCTACAGTGTATCTGCACCAAGTTCCGTTGAAGTCTGAAGTTGTTGGTCTGCAATGTCACCACAATCGTCATCGGCAGCAGGATCTCAGTCCAGAATATCATACGGTCCTCTGTGCTCAATCTTTTGAACTACTTTCCATCCCTTCCCGCCCTGAGGGTCATTTATATAGAAAATTTGTTTGGCCATCATTGCCAAAATGTAGGGGCCGTTGTTATACAAACATATGTTAGTGTTGACCGATAGCAAACCCTCGTCTCGCTTAATACCTCCAACCCTACGTGGGTTTGTATCAAACCAACGACACTTAAACAGGATAACTTGACAACGATCTTTGTAAAGCAATTGCACAACACTTGTCAGCTTTCCATAGAAATCAATGTTTGTAATGTCGTCCGCACCCTGGGACATGTACCCCACTATTTTTCATACAAACTTGTCATCACGATCAGCTGCCAAAAACTAGATGCCATTTACATTACAACTGGAGTACAATTCTGTGCTTAGGGGACCAATAGCCAAGTTGTACAATTCTTCAATGTAAGCGGGGGAATTCATGTCCTTCAATTTCATTATCTAAATAAATGAGAAAAAGTTGCCGTGTTAGTTTAACATTTACAATTATGCAAATAACCCAAAACACGAACAACTTAGATTTTCACGAAACCATCGAGGAAACAATTCACGGTGCTTTTTGGCATATAAATGTGAAGGATGTTCCCGCTTCATCAACTCTTCATGCTCATCTAGGTAGGTAATTGTCTCGTCACAATTGTTATGTACAAACCAATGTGCTACCTCCATGTCCATTTTGTTAAACGACTCCCCTTTGATTGGTTCGCCAAAGGATCGTGCAATTTAGGCAAAAATAGAAAGTTTTTCATTTCTCACACCACCGTCATTATTGCGTTGTTTTCGATTGAACGTATTCTCAATATCTTGTAGGTACATTGCACAAAATGTAAACGACTCAAATGCGACCCATGCCTCCACGATTGATCCTTCGGGCATTGCCCTGTTTGGTACACTCTTTTTTAATTCGCCCAGCAGTCTGCATCAATAAACAAAATATGATATCAAAGGAAGCCTAGTGATACCTTGTCCTAAATTTGTTGTATTTTGTATTATTGAACGTATGAAATTACCAAATTACCCTTGAGGCATGAATGTTGATTTTTGTTGACCATCTCGTCGAAACGCATATGATTAATTTTCTTAGTTTATTCTTATCGTACTCATCACCATGAACGCGTGGGCATGAACGGATTCAAATTTGGAGTTATAACTAAGATTTTATGTTTTCAAAACGTCAAACGTTTTTCGAGTATTCTACGTTTCATCTCTAGTGACCTTAAATTGTGAGCCACTGGGACACACGTTGTCCCCTTTCTTTTTCCCCTTTGTCACGTGCATCCCCCCTCTCTTGTTTCTTTTTTATTTTCTGAAAAGTTTCTCTCTCTCTAAGCTCTATCTCGGCTCTCTTTATCTTAGCCATCCCCGAGGGCACCACATACACAGAACAACAAACAACAATAACAACACTCCCACCACCGCCCAAACCAAGAGCACCATGAGCTTCGTCTCATCCACATGAGCCTAAAACACCTAAACTCACCTCAAACTTCCTTCCGAATCATTGGGATCGAAGCCCAAGCTAGGTTGTGAACTTTCAGGCCATTTTTCAACCAAACCACAATGAGTTAGCCATCAAAAAGGTACCATTCTCTTTGTTTCATAGAGAAGTATGATTTTTGTTTTTGAATCACTCGATTTGGTTGAGTATTGAAGAAGTTATGAAAATTTAAAGTTTACCCAGTTCGGTCAACCTCCGAGGCTTTCGAGCCATTTTTCGGCTAAATCAAGACGCATTAGCCATCGAGAAGGTGCCAATCTATTTGTCTCATCCCAAGGTACAATTTTTGTTTTTGAATCACGCAATTTCATTGAGTATTGACAAAGTTATGGACGTTTAAAGTTTTCTATTTTTCGACTGAGTTCTCCAGTTTTTCAACAGATCAGTCACCTTTCAGGCTATTTTTCGGCCATCTCAGTAACTAATGGGCTTCCAAATAGGTATAATCTTGTTCTAAACTTTCCTAGCTTCGTTTTAATATATTATGGGTCGAATTTGGTTAAGAAACGAGGGAGTTATGAAGCCTTCAAAATTGCCCAAACTTCCGACCAAAAACCCAATTTCCGGTGGGTTTTCCAACGAACGGGTTGACCCGACCCGTTGACCCGTCAACGTTGACTTTTGGGTTGACTTTTTTGAGTTTCGGCCGAGACCCCTCCTAGACTAATTTCGACGTCCTGATTCCAAATCCGCACTCCATTTTCCCGAATTCAATCGTTTTAGTAGAGTTTATTAATTAGTCCCTTTATGTGCTTAGGTGCGTTTTGTTAATGGCGTTTCGGTCCTACCTAGTTCTAACAGCTCTTCGATGACGGAGTATTTGTGAGTGGACCCCTTCCAAAAAGCATGATTTTATGACTACGTTTTATGAAACGTTTATGAGTAAATTGGATTCACGCTTTATGAATTATCATACTTTATCGAATTTATGTTTACTGAGATGTTTATGAAAGTGGATATATGATATCATGTTTGAGCTATTGAGCTTCGATGAGGTATATGTTGAAAATATTATGTTTATGATTTTCTATGCTTATATATGCCTACGAGCGAATGATACCATTAAATGGCTTCAGTTGGGTGATGTAGGGCCTATGGGCGAATGATATCAATAAATGGCTTTGGTCGGGTGATGTAGGGCCCACGGGCAATGATACTTATATATGGCTTTGGTTGAGTGATGTAGGGCATTTGGGCGAATGAAGAAGAATAACCTTCTGGCGAATGAAGTTACATATATATATATATATATATATATATAGACACACACACACACACACACACCACTACTAAGCACATTATATATCATATATGTTTTATGAAGGTTTTATAGCATGCTAGGGTATTCGGAAAACCTATTACTTATTATGCTATATGAGTTTTCTAAATTGGGGGTTAGTACATTGAAGTTTAATTGTTTTAGTATTACGTATATATAAACTTGGTCCACTCATGTTTTGTTTTACACCTCCCCAGGATTTAGAATTAAGGCGTACAATCCCAGCATCAAGGCACTCCCGCATTGGTATCTTCGAGTCCTCTCAGTGTAGGACCCATTTCCCTTGTAATCACACTTTCTAATATTCCTTCCACTTGTATTTCGAATTAGTAGTATGCTCTACAAATGTCATCCATTATTACTTTTAAATTGTTGGCAGTTAAATATTATATTTTATTAAGGTTTGTAATTATCACCACGTCTTCGGGCAAGAGGTGTCAAATTCCCATTGGGAGAAGTCGTTGAAGTATGACATGACAATCATGACTCTTGAGGCCGAAAAATTTACCTCCATCCACGTTTACGCAATGGCCGATGCTTGAAGCATACCTATCTGGAAACTTTACAGAAGATAGAAACTGCAAAAACTCTTTCCTCTTATCCGGTTTCATAGAAAACGATGTGAGCTTCTTTCTGGCTATGTCTCCGTCCCTCGTCATTCATAAACCTGGCAT
The DNA here is from genome assembly GCA_036320875.1 of Cotoneaster glaucophyllus. Taxonomy (NCBI): domain Eukaryota; kingdom Viridiplantae; phylum Streptophyta; class Magnoliopsida; order Rosales; family Rosaceae; genus Cotoneaster; species Cotoneaster glaucophyllus. Next base: position 12,050,893 of record CM070067.1, read on the forward strand.
AATGCCCATTTTTTCTAGATCGATCTGAGTTTTTATTGTGTCATCTCCATTTGCAGGATGTCTCATAACATCATCATCCATTTGTCTGTCTTTATGCCACCTTATGTCATTTGCAGTGTGCGTCGACATATGCAACTGCTGCAACCTAGGCTTTAATGAGAGATAACGCATAACGTTTTGTGGAATCTTCATTGTTCTATCATTAGAGGTCATTTTACTCATTACATACAGAGCATTTATCCAATGCTTTAGTCTCTTTGTATAAAAAAAAATGCAATTATTTTTACATGCATGAATTTTTTCATATCGCAATCCAATACCACTCAGCATCTTCTTTGCACTTTTATGATCTTTAGGCAGGCAATGGTCCTTTGGAAGCATCCTCTTGAAAACCCCCAAAAAGTAATCAAAACACTGGTTCAACATACAAAACTTTATTTTGCCATGCATCAACTCAACAATGGCCGTGAGCATCGAAAATCCTTCGCAACCGGGGTATAATTGTTGCTTGGCACTTTTTAATAGTTTTTTATATTTTTCAAATGCTTAACTATCCATGGTGGGAGAGACGTCATCTTCTACTTCCTCATTCGTATTCGAACTAGGGTTTGGAAAAGCATCATTGATAATGTCCATAATTTGGTCCTTTGGGTCCACAATTGATTCAACTGTATCCACTGCTCGAGTAATGTGGGAGGATAAAGCATATTGTATTTGTTCTCCATGATGATTCCACGTAGTATAGGTCTCCATCTTCCCATTTATGACTAAATGGTATCGAACAATTTCAAAATATTCAATCATTAAGTTGTTACACTTTCTACAATGACATCAAATTTGAGTTGCACCACGGTTGTATGTAACTGCAAAATCAATGAACTGATTTATTCCATCAAAATAATCATCAACACATATGTTACGATTATGTATCCATTGTTTGGCCATTTCACCTGCAAAAAATAAAAAAATTTACAAGGGTTACAACTTCTATTATGACATGCCACCTTATGCCTCCGGTATGGGTCCTATCTCATTCGAGAATGCATAGTTATGTGCTGTAATTTATAGTTCCAACACATTAGAGTTTGATCGTATGAAAATTTCGGCAGCATCTCCTTGTGGTTCTTTAAGTGCACGACGTAGATACAAAACACTACGATGCACCCGAAGAACGCAAAGATATGCTACCACATTTCTGCATAATTAATTAATATAAATATTTATTAAAATGCATTAATTTTATTCAAAATAAACATTAAGTACATATTTAAGTAAACCGTTCATACAAAAAACTTAAAATTCAGATCTAATTATTAAATAAGCAATAAAATTAAAATAAAAAACTATTCTACTCCTCCGCCGGTAGTTCTAGTTCTCGATGTAGTTCTGCTGCGCGTTGATTATCAAACTTCCACTCCTAGAAACGAGACTTGAACATGTTGTCGATAGCCTTCATCAGATTTGGGTTTCTTTTGTCAATGTCCCAATTGGGTTGTCATGCAAAAATTAATAAATTAAAATCTCACTTTTATATTATATTTAACAAACAATTTTATTATTTAACTAATAAAATTAACACATACATCTAACTCATCAATCATGTGCATCTTCAGCTCCTCAGGGATGGCTCTCCACGACTCCTAATCCGCATCACATATGGTACGCACCAATGCTCCAACGTTGGACCAAAAGTTGGCGTGCTTTTCTGACTTCACAACCCCTATTATTTCGTCAGCAGTGATTCGGTAAAGGTTGCCACCATAAGTGTGTCGAACCCGTACCGTAGCTCTTTTCTTCTTTTCTATCAACAAAATATATTTACATAATACTGAAGCTAAATAAAAACTCTATACAAAATGCAAAATTTACAACGTAAACCTTTTCTGGAACCTTCGCCATCCGTTGTCTTTTACGAACGCACACCATTGTCGGCCATCGTACCAACAATCAAAGACCAAACTGATTATAGTCTGCAAAATTGTGAACCGTTTCCGAAATGAATTGTGAAAAACAAGGAGAGCAGAAGTGCATATTTATAGGAAGGTTCAGGACTTTGCGCGACGAACTCTTTTTCGCGCAAACATCTGTACTAAATACAGTGATTCCTCTGATTCAGACGCACTAAATACTCTGACCTAAAACTGAATGCCCTTTGCACGATGAAACCTTTGTCGCACAAGGTTTTGCACAACAGCAACAGATTTTCAACATGTTCGTCGCGCAAACTTTTTAGCGACGAATGTGATTGATTGCAATCATGAAGTATAATTACAAACAAATATTTAGTTATAACATTTATTCTAAAAATAATTAAAAACTTAAATAAATTGAATTAATCCATTCAATTATTTAAAAAACCAAACAGGAATTAAAGCCTACTTAAGTCCAAATACATAACCTATAAAAACCTTAAATTTAAATATTGTCCTAAAATACACAAATTTAAAACTACTATTTCGATGGTCCTCCATTCCGCTCCACGTCATAATGCCACCACTTGTAACCTCCCTTCAACGCCTCATCCATCAACTTCATCAACTCTTCGCTCATATCATCATGAGTATAGTTACACTGCTACATATATATATGCAAATAATTAATTTCAACATATAACAAAAAATTTCACAAAATTAATTATTGATCCATCAACAGTATACTTACTAATAATTGATCCATCACCGCCTTCTTCACATTCTCGGGCACATATTTTGAAGAACGGCACTTAGCAGTAGGACATTTATTCCGCATGGCTACACCAATCACATGCGTGAACTCCACATGTTGCCTCACATCATACGGGTTGGCGGACACGCTATGATCCAGGTTTTTATCCTCCATCCTAGCACGAACATAATTGTGAAGAATAAGGAGAGCAAAAGCGCATATTTATAGGAAGATTAGAGCCTTTGCGCGACGACGGCTTTGTCGCGCAAACATCTGCATAAATACAGTGTAGATTCCTATTATTCACATGCACTGAATGCTCTAACTCAAAATTGACTGTAACTTGCGCAACAAAGCCTTTGTCACGCAAGTGTTCCTCTAATTCCCATGTGTTGAATGCTCTGACCCAAAAAAGCTGAATGAGCTTTGCGCGACAAAGTCTTTGTAGCCTAAAGCTTCTGCGGGAAAATCTTTGTCGCGCATTTATTTTCGTGCCATAAAAAAATTACCCGCGGTTTTCTTATTGACTTTGTGCGACGAACATCTTTTTTTCGTTGTGCAAACTTTATTGCGCGACAAAGTTCTACGTCGTGCAAAGTGCACCACCCTTGAGCGACAAACATATTTGTTTCGTCGCGCAAAACGTCCTTGCACGACAGATTTTTCTTTGTCACTCAAACGTCTATCGCGCAAATAGTTTTTCTACTAGTGAAGGTATGTCCGATCAATTTGATACAATCAATTAGGTTGTGATTTCACACTCCATTTTCTCTATTTGTATTTTTTTTTTGGTTTAATCATGGTTTCTAAGCTTTTTGGGTTCTTTGACTGGAATAACACATGGAGGTTTATGGTAAGGTTATTGTTATAACAAACATGTTAATTATGGATCTAGTTATTTAAGCATTCTTGGGGCACTTAGTACTATGGTCTAGTGATAGTCCTCTTCACTTGTAAGTGAGAGGTCTTAGGTTCAATTCTCGTCTTAACCTACTCTCCCACCCCTTTAGTGTAAATCCTATCGTTTGTTAAAAAAAAAAAAAAAAAAAAAAAAAACATTCTTGAAAAATTAATTATATATTTGTTTTTCTAATTGGTTTTAATAAAGTAATAAGGGTAAATAGGGAAACGAAAAATGCAATAAATGTATAAAAATATGATTAAATGTGATATGAAATACTATAATTTGACATGGAGGATTATTTTTTTAATCTTACATACGGTATTATTAAAAAAGAAATCTTATTTAGGGATTAAAATGAAGTTTTCAAAAAAAAAAAAAAAAAAAGACGTTAAGGGTACCGGCTGTGTGAGTACTTGAGGCTTTCTTCAATGGCTTTAGCAAGTTGCTGACGATATTGTTCATTATCGCCATCGCAGCCAAATTCATTCTCTAGCTTGAAAGTAACAAATTTTACAATAGTTAATTTCATCCAGTACAGTAAAAAGAGATGAACTAATCATGCTTTTTTTAGATCATTAGGCTTAATCATAATCAGCCTCACCGATTTCAATGTTTTGGCCCTTTTCTTGTAAATCTAACAGAGAAAGCTAAGCACATTCACTAGTAGGAAAAACTATTTATTCAACAGATGTTTGTGCGACAAAGCAAAATCAGTCGCGAAAGTGCGTTTTGCGCAATGAAAAAATATCTTCGTCTCGCAAGGTTGGTGCTACTTTGCTCGACGGAGAACTTTGTCGCCCAATAAAGTTTGCATGACAAAAAAAAATAAAATACTTGTCGCGCAAAGTCAGTAAGAAAACTGCGGGTAAATTTTTTTTTTGCAGAAAAAAAATGCACGATGAAGATTTTCCCGCAACTACCTTAGGCGACAAAGGCGTCGTCGCACAAAGTTCGTTCATTTTTTGGGTCAGAGCATTCAATGCATGGTAATCAGCCGAACACTTAAGCGACAAAGACTTCTTCGCGCAAAGTCCAGTCCATTTTTAAGTCAGAGCATTCAGTGCATGTGAATAAGAGGAATCAATAATGTATGTAGTGCAGAGGTTTGCACGATAAGGGCTTCGTCGCGCAAAGTACCTATATTCCTATAAATATGTGCTTCTGCTCTCCTTATTCTTCACATTGTTCACAATTCTCTTCGTGCTAAAATGGAAGATTAAAACTGGGAGTAGAGCATGCCTTCCGGGCCCTATGATATGAGGCAATATGTGGAGTTTGAGCATACGATTAATGTAGTAATGCGGAATAATTGTCTTACGGCTGAGTGGCATTCTTGGAAATATGTGCCCGAGAATGTGAAGAAGGCAGTGATGGATCAATTATTAGTAAGTGTGACAAATGTTGAAAATATATAGTTTTGTAAATTTTTTTGTTATATGTTGGAATTAATTATTTGCATATATATATGTAACAGTGTAACTATACTCTTGATGATACGCACGAAGAGTTGATGAAGTTGATGGAGGAGGCATTGAAAGGGGGTTACAAGCAGTGCCGTTATGTCGTGGAACAAAATGGAGGACCATCGAAACAGTAGTTTTAAATTAATGTTTTGAGGATAATTTTAAGGTTTTTTTTTATAGGTTATGTATTTGGACTAAATTAGGTTTTAATTCATGTTTTGTTGTTTAAATAATTGCATGGAATATTAATTCAATTTACTTATGTTTTTAATTATTTTTAGAATAAATATCATAACTGAATATTTGTTTGTAATTATGAAGTTTACATAAATATAGATACTAAAGATCTATGTTTATGTGAACTTCATAATTACAATCCATTGCGTTCGTTGCACAAAATTTGTAGCGACGACAGTTTCATTGCGCATAGGGCGGCAAAAAATACGGATGACCTTACCTGCCATATTTCAAATCTATATGCTTTGCACGACGAAGTCCTCATCGCACAAAGGTTGTTCAATTTTTAGGTCAGAGCATTCAGTGCATGTGAATCAAAGGAATCAAAACCATATTTAATGCAGATGTTTGAGCGACAAAAGCTTCATCCCGCAAAGTCCCTAACCTTAAAAAGCTTCATCCCGCAAAGTCCTTAACCTTCCTATAAATATGCGCTTCTGCTCTTCTTCTTCTTCAAAATGCGTTTTGGAAACACTTTACAATTTTGCAGATTATAATCAATTTGTTCTTTGATTGTTGGTGCGATGGCCGATGGTGGTGCGCGTTCGTCAAAGACAATGGATGGCGAAGGTTTCGGAAAAGGTTTGCGTTGTAAATTTTGCAATTTGTATAAATTTTTTATTTAGCTTCAGTATTATGAATATATATTTTGTTGATAGACAAGAAGAAAAGAGTTACGGTACGGGTTCGACACACTTATGGTGAGAGCTGTTACCGAATCACCGCTGACGAATTAATGGGGGTTTTGAAGTCAGATATACGCGCCAGCTTTTGGTCCGACTTTGGAGCATTGATGCGTGACAAATGTGCTGCGAATTGGGAGTCTTGGAGAGTCATCCCCAAGGAGCTGAAGATGCACATGAGTGATGAGTTAGCTGTATGTGTTAATTTATTAGTTAAATAATAATTATGTTTGTTAAATTTAATATAATAGTGAGATTTTACTTTATTAATTTTTGCATGACAGCCTAATTGGGACATTGACAAAAGTAACCCAAATATGATGAAGGCAATCGATAACATGTTCAAGTCTCGTTTCCGGGAGTGGAAATTTGATAGTCGTCAACATGCGGCAGAACTACAGCGAGAACCAGAATTACCTGCGGAGGAGTAGAATAATATTTTTTATTTTAATTTTATTGCTTATTTAATAATGAGATCTGAATTAAAAGTTTTTTTTTTATTATTATGAACGGTTTACATAAATATATACTTAATGTTTATTTTGAATAAAATTAATGCATTTTAATAAATATTTATATTAATTAATTATGCATAAATGGTTTAATGAAATAAGTTCTTGATTTATTAAGTATTTATAAAAAATAAAAATAAAAAAAAGGCGATAAAGCGTAGTTGGATGGCGCCAAAAGTGGAAGCAGCATGTTTTGAGCGACGGTGCTTTAGTAGCGCAAAATCTTTTCACTTTACCGAATTTAACCAGAATGCAGGAAGACAAAAGCTGCAAAACAATTGCAGCAGCTGCCTTCCTGCTGGAGTTTTCAGCCTTGAATTTGTGTTGCCGTTAATCTCAGAGGTATATTTTCTTAACTGACTTATTTAATTTCCATTCATTTAAATTGTGTAGTATGTATTTTATAATTGTTGTGAGTTTATGTATTTGTATGCAAACATTTTTGTATGGATGTACAAAAAAATGATTTGCAATGTTCATATGAGCTTAGTTTCTCGTTTGAGAATTAGTTGGATTTTGTGAATGGATGCGAAAGCATTACTGCGGTCCAATTAATTCTTGAATTGTCCCAAAATTTTGGATAGTTTGAGAATGCATAGTTACATGTTGTATTTTGCGGTTCACGCATTGGAGTTTGGACGTGGGAAATTTGATAGCATCTCTTTGCGTTCTCTAGGTGCATTGTAGTTTTTTGTATCTACGTCATGCACTTGAAGAACTACAAGGAGATGCTGCCGAAGTTTTCCCTCGATCGAACTCTAATGTGTTGGAATCGTAAATTATAGCACGTAACTATGCATTCTCGGATGAGATAGGACCCATATCGAAGGCATAAGGTGACATGTCAATATGAAGTTGTTGTAACCCTTGTAAAAAAATTATGTTTGCAAGTGACATGGACAAACAGTGGATACATAAACCTAACAGATGTGCTGATGATTATTTGGATGGAATAAATCAGTTCATTGATTTTGCAATTGCAAACAACTGGGGTTCAACTCAAATTCGATGTCCTTGTAGAAAGTGTAACAACTCAATGATTGAATATTTTGAAACTGTTCGATACCATAGTCAGAAATGGGATGAAGCAGACCTATTTTACGTGGAATCATCATGGAGAACAAATATAGAAGAGAATGCTTTGAATCATATGTTTATTCTTCTCAGGAAGAGGTATAATATACAATCTTAATCCTAACCAAATAGGGAAGAATAATTACAGGAAATTACAAAGAGATTTCTCCCAGATTACACCAGATTCATCCCAAACTAGGAAATCTTAAATTATAGGAAACTATACAAGTCAACACTCCCCCTCAAGTTGGTGCATATATGTTACAAATACCCAATTTGTTAGAAACTTAGAGAACTTTTCACTAGAAACTGCTTTGGTGAGAATGTCAGTTATTTGATCTTCCGTTCTGATTGGAGGCACTTTAATTACTTTTACCTTCTAGCTTTCCTTTAATAAAGAACATGTCAACCTCTACATATTTAGTTCTATCATGTTGCACCAGATTATAAGCAATATCGCGAGCAGCCTTATTATCACAAAACAACTTCATTTGTTGACTATGTTTGACACCCAAATCTTGTAGTAGTAGTTTAAGCCATAAAATCTCACAAATACCAAGGGCCATACTTTTGTATTCCGCTTATGCACTCGACCTTGCTACTACTCCCTGCTTCTTGCTTCTCAAAGTAACCAGATTTCCACTAACAAAGGTGAAGTAACCTGATGTTGAGCTCCTATCATCACTCGAACCGGCCCAGTCAACATCCGTATAACCTGCAATACTAAAATGACCATTTTTCTTAAATAATATTCTTTTCCTCAGACTTCCTTTCAAATAACTCAATATTCTCACAACTGCATTCATGTGTTGTTCTCCTAGATCATGCATGTATTGACTAACGACACTCAAGGCATGAGCAAGGTCTGGTCTAGTACGTGCCAAATACATTAATTTTCCCATTAACAGTTGATACCTCCCTTTATCTACCGGTACTTGGTTTAGATCAATGCTCAACTTTATTCCTTCTGCCAACGGAGTAGTCACGGGTTTGCATGCGCTGACATTCTAGTTTCTTTTAACATGTCAAGAATATACTTTCTCTATGACAGGAAGATTCCTGACTTGCTCCTTGATACCTCAATCCCGAGAAAATATTTCAGAGACCCAAGATCCTTCATCTCGAATTCTGTACTTAAATATTTCTGCAGGGCTACACGTACATCCGGATCATTACCAGTAACTACCATGTCATCCACATATACAATGAGTGTTGCAAGCTTTCCACTCCGACGTTTCAAGAACAACATGTGATCACAGTTACTTTGTGAAACGACCCGCTCCCAATTTTACGGTTTTTATAATTTTAATAAGTGAATTTACGATAATACCCTTCGAGGCAAAGTGTTGACTTTTGTTGACTGCCGTGTCGTATCCCGTAAGACTCATTTTCTTGGTGTATCCTCGTAGTATTCATCGCTACGAACGCGTGGGCGTAAACGGAATGTAATTTGGAGTTATAACAAAGGAGATATTAACGTTTAAAGTCTGGGGTATTTTAGTAAATTGGTTATTTTCTAGAAAGCTCCAAATTTTTTGAGCTTAATCTGGAAAGCCACGTGTGCGGCCCAGATTTAAAGAAAGAAAAGATGGGCAGTGGAGATGGAAGATAAATGAGAGAAAGAAGGGAGGAACCGGACCAATTAGGAAAGGGAGAAAAAGAGAGAATCAATGGGAGAGGAGAAAAAGGAAGGGAAATGAGAGAGTTGAGGGCGTAGCCGATCGGACCCCCGACCCGTTTCCAGGTCGCGACCCGGTCTCCGACCTAGTGTTCCGAGGCTTTTCCGACGCCTTTCACGGCGTTTTTCTAGCTTTTCACGACCAACCATCACTGGTAAACATCATTACAACATCCTTGCTATGAATTCCACCCCAAACTCGATGAGATTTGGTTTCATTTCGTGGAGGATAGCACCGGTGGGTGCGACGGGTCTCATAGTGGCGATCCTCCAATCCTGAAGCAAACTTAACAAACACCACCACCAATAGACTGTCCTCAGCCTTAGGAACAAAGCCCATGCATTGGTTGGGGCGTTAGAGTTCGATTTAAGGATGAAGTGGAAAGCACCCAAATCTAAGGTTTCAATGGGTTTTTGTGAAATTTGGGCTTTTCCTGGCCAAATTGGCCTGAGTCACAGGTATGAAAGTTGTTCCTCTCATTGAGATCTTCATTCTTGTAAAATTTAGGAATTTTTGGAGATGTTGGATTTTCTGGCGAGTCGTGGCGGCCGACCGCCACGTGCGGCGGTGGGTGTGACGGCGCTTGGCAAGTGGGCCGACGCTGCCTATTTGAGTTAAATTTGATGTTGTGATGTCAATTTGATAACCGTTTGTTATAGTTCGAGAGTTTGAACCTAATATGAAATATTAGGTCACTTGACCATTTTATGATTCGACGATTCCACCATTGGATCGTCACCAAACTTTGATACATTATAGTAAGTAATATATGAGGATCGTAGGAACTTACGAATTGGGAATCCGATGTACGGATCTTCCCGAATTGGATTTGTAAGTTCATAAAATAAAACGTTAACCGCCACTTGAATTTACAATTGGCAGAGATCCAACCGTTGGATCGTAATGAAACTTTAGTATGATGTTTTAGAAGCATAATGTGAACCTTTGAAAGTTACGGATTGGATATCTGAGATGCGGATCATCCAAATTGAGTTACGTAGGGTTGTGGATCCTACTGTCTATCTTTGACCGACGGTTGACTTTTGGTCAATGGGTCTCATATCATTTTAGAACGTCCTTGGGGATGTGTTTTATGTAAGTTACATGTTTTATCAATAAGAATTTTGAGACGTGACTGAATATTTGTTCTAGGCGACGATCGTTCGTGACGCCTTGATATTCGTACTAAGGAGTTGTAGCGCGGACCTCAGGTAAGTGGGTCTTTTTCCTTTTTATAGTGTGTGTATATATATATATATATATATATAAACTTTATAGTTTTCACAAATGCTTTAAATTGAGTTATGCATAGTTATATTTAAATATTGCATTATGATGAGATTTGTGATTATGTTAAATAATCATACGGAGGCCCAGGTAAGTTCAGGTGAGTTATTATGTGGTTGAAATGGTTGCATTATATGAGCATGCATATATTCATTTAAAGCTCATCATTGTTGCACCCCGGTGTTAGTGCTCCAGCCCCGGGCCAGGCCACAGCCTTCACGTGATTGTTCACCTCCTGCACCGCACGCTCGCCTTAGATCCAAGTTAGTTGCTAGTCTATCGTACAGGTTGCACTAGGCGACTCCGACTCGTATGTGACCAGCGCATAGCACTAGCCTTCACGTGATCGTATCACTAGAGCGTACATATTTACACCCAGCCTGTTGTACAAGTCATATTAGGTGACTCTGACTCGTGTACAAGCATAGATTGATGAGCAATAGGTCCAGTTGTACAGGTTACATTAGGTGACTCTGACTGGCATGTTAGTTTAGATTGATCTCATACCTGGGTTACATTTATTATTGCTGAGATATTGTGGCATGGCATGCTTCTGTTTTTACTGCACAAGTGCATTCATTTTCGTACCTATATAGTATTATTTTCTGGAAACTATATGGGTTTTACGGCGAGGGGTTATAATTTATTTTTAGACCCACTCACCCTTGTTTTTCGCCCCTCCAGGTTCTAGTAGCAGAGTTTTTGTACCGACGAGGATTATTGGCAAATCTTGGTGTAGAAGATTACCATCGATGGTATAACTCTCACCCTACTTTACTGTACTGTACTTATGCTCTGTCATCACGTGTGAAATGGGTTCATACCCGCTCACCGCGCACCCTTATGTTTAAATTTATTCACATCTTCCACATCACTACACTTTATGGCTTCGTCACCTTCCAGGTGTCGGCCAACACAGCTCGATTCGGAGTTCTAGTGGACATCCTGGGTCGGGGTGTGTCACTTTGCATATATCCAAATGCTCTCATAGACTTGGTAAATTTACCGAACCACGCTCTTGAGGACTGCTTCAACCCATACAATGATTTTTGATGCAAGCACACCTTTTGTCTATGCGTATCTGGAACGTTACCCCCTGGTGGGAGTTCCATGTAAATCTCTTCTGTCAAATCCCCATGTAAGAAGGCATTCTTCATATCAAACTGCTGTAATGGCGAATTAAGATTTGTAGCCAAGGACAACAAAACATGGACTGTATTGATCTTGGCCACAGGGGCAAATGTATATGTATAGTCAATTCCATATTTTTGAGTGTATCCTTTTGTTACTAGTCTTGCCTTGAAGAGATCCACTGTTCCATCAGCTTTGTACTTCACCGTATAGACACATTTGCATCCCACGGGTTTCTTGTCAACTGGCAAGTCTGTGATCTCCTAGGTAGCATTCTTCTTCAAAGACTTCAACTCTTCATTCATTGCCGTTTGCCAATGTGGATAAACTAAAGTCTCCTGCACACTGTTAGGAATAGATACAGTAGATAATTGATGCACAAATGACTTATTTGATTCTGAAAGGTGACTGGTAAACATATAATTACTTAACGGGTATAACACATTAGACTCAGGGTTGAGCTTACTCACCGGATACCTAGTTTTGCAATTAGGGTTGGCTTCATAAGTAAGTTTAAGAATAGCGCGGTTGACGCGATCAGGGAGACAACGTGGTGGTGGTGCATTCGAGATCGAAGACGACTGATTATGGTTATTGGGACTCAAGATCGACTGTGAGGTAGCCGGCGACATAGGATTGTCCTGTGGTGAGGAAACTTGCAATGAGCTATCAGGCAGTGAGTTATCTGGCGATGTCGACTCGTCCCTTTCAAGGATTTCGACATTGTTTTCATGTGAATGATCACCTCTTGTCTCAAGACATTACCACTTAGTTCTAATTCATTCACATCATTGTTTTCATGTGAATGATCACCACTTATTTCTAAGACATCACCACTTAAATCCAAATCATTCAACTATCTATATCTGGAATAGTATAATCAAAAGTTTGAACTTCTGTCTGATTCTCCCCCTGAAGTGAAGTCTCAGGATTAACAAAGTACATATCATTCTTAAGAAACGCAAGATCCACAATGACAAACAATTTTTTCGTCGGAGGGTGATAACAACGATACCCCCTTTTGATTTGAGGCATACCCCATAAACACACACCGTAAGGCCCGAGGTTCAAGGTTACTTATCTGCTATTTATGAAGATGAACGAATGCCACACAGCCAAACATGTGAGGTAAAAGGTTAGGAACTGTAGGAGCATCAACATATGAAGAGAGAGTCTGGAGCGGTGTCTGAAAGTCGACTGATCGGGATGGAACACAATTCATAAGGTACGCAGCTGAGGTAAGAACTTCTCCCCAAAAGGATTACGGGAAACGCGTCTCGAGTAAAAAAGCACGAACAACCTCTAGAAGCTAATGATTCTTGCGTTCTGCAACACCATTTTGTTGTGGAGTATATGGACGTGTAGTCTGATGAACAAAACCATGATGATCAAGAAAGGCACAAAATTCAGAGTTTACATATTCACCGCCATTGTCACTCTTGAGAACCTATATTTGTGACTTATATTGTACTTATACCATTTTGTAAAACTGCTAAAACAAAGAAGTAACTTCACTTTTGGACTTCATTAAACAAACCCAAGTCATACGTGTGCAGCCATCAATAAAAGTAACAAACCAATGAGCACCACTAAGTGTAACAGTTTTAGATGGTCCCCAAGCATCAGAATGAATTATCATAAACGAGATTGAACTTTTATTCAAACTAGGCGAAAACGAAGTACGATGACTTTTAGCCATTTCACAAACACCACATTTAAAGTTAAAAATATCATGCTTAATAGCCGAACGAAGCATGTCCAAGTCGACGATGCCACAACAAAATCTTTGAAGCTTTATTCCTATCCCCCTGATGTCCTTCCATTGCAAGAGCTTGAGTCAACAGTCGGGAATTGTTCGATGTCAACTCCAAGTAGTACAGCTTTCCCTTCCTAATACCATAATCAATCATCTTGCGAGTCCGAATGTCCTTAAAAACACAAAAAAGAAAACCATAAAATCACAAGACAATGTAGGGCGACAGTTATTTGAGCAACAAATAATCAATTATAGTCAAGAGAAGGAACAACGAGTACAGAATCATGATTCATGGGGGATGGTTTTAGGGTTTGTACCTGTCTAGAATCATAAGTCATATGTTTAGTAGCACCAGAATCAATTGTCCATGTATTATCCGTAATAGATGTAGAAACCTTTAAAGCCTTACCATCGTTAACTATATGTTCAGAAGGTACCTTAGTTTCAGCAATCAATGCACTCGACTTATTACACCAGGGATCATGAGTCTTGTCCCAATTAATAGGATAGCCAATAAGTTCAAAACAACGATCTTTTGAATGCCCTTTCAAACTACAGTGAGTGCACTTGTAGGGTGGACGGTAGAACGAACCAAAAGTCGGAATATCTTCCTTTGGTTGGATCTCATCGTAGGCCATTAATTGTAGTGTAAAGAAAGGTGAATGGCGTGGATTCAATTGAAAGGTGGGACAACCTTCCACGTTGCAAAAGAAAAAAAAACTTTGCCAAAAACTTGGAGAAAGTCTCGAATACAAACCGTGGAAGGTGGGCCTCAAAAAACTCAAAGCTCAAAATAAAAAACTTATCGTTACTTTTTGTTTTCTATCTTTTTCTTTTTTTTTTCTTTTTTTTTTCCTTCATCTTTGGGGCTTTCAAAACAACCGCAACTGCATATGGAAAGCAGTAGCTGGTTCAACTTCAATTTCAGACTGCAGCGGCAGATGCGGTTTTAGATCAAGATGGTGACGTGGGTCAAATTGATTTTAGTCAGATTGGTTTGTGCAGTAATGATTTCAGGAGAGGTGTTCCCGTCGATTCAATAGTAGAAGCAGCGGATCAACAACTGGGTTGGTGTTGGTATTGCAGCAGCAGTGATTCAATGTCAGTTCGTGAGCTACGAGGCACATGAGCTTCGATCTGGGCATGATGCAATAGTGGATCGTGATGGATACGTGATCGACATGGTGGACTCGGGTCAGCAACGACGGCGTCGTTCGTTGGTTGAACTGTGCATCCTAACTGGTGCGCTACTAGGAGTTATGTTCTGCGCACATTGCGCGGCTTCTTGCTTTTTTTTTTCTTAATCTAGGCTCTGGTGCCAAGAAGAGAATTCTTTGAATCATATGTTTATTCTTCTCAAGAAGAGGTATAATATACAATCTTAATTTTAACCAAATAAGGAAGAATAATTACAGGAAATTACAAAGAGATTTCTCCCATATTACACGGGATTTATCCTAAACAAGGAAATCCTAAATTATAGGAAACTATACAAGTCAACAAATACAACATGCTTCATCGTCACACATTACCCAAGCAGTGGAGACAGTTGAATCTGTTGTGGACCAAAATGAACAAATTATGGACATTATCAATAATGTTTTTCCAAATTATGGAGACAGTTCGAATACGCACGAGGAAGTAGAAGATGACGTCCAACACACCATGGATAGGGAAGCATTTGAAAAATATGAAAAAAATATTAAAAAGTATCAAGCAAGAATTATACCTCGGTTGCGAAGGATTTTCGATGCTCACGACCATTGTTGAGTTGATGCATGACAAAATAAAGTTTTGTATGTCGAACCAGTGTTTTGATTACTTTTTGGGAGTTTCAAGAGGATGCTTCCAAAGGACAATTGCCAGCCTAAAGATCATAAAAGTGCAAAGAAGATGCTGAGTGGTCTTGGATTGGGATATGAAAAAATTCACGAGTGTAAAAATAATTGCATTTTTTTCTACAAAGAGAATAAAGCGTTGGATAAATGCCCTGTATGTAATGAGTCGCGGTTTAAAAAGACCTCTCAAAATAAAATGATGAAGATTCCACAAAAAGTTATGCGTTATCTCCCATTAAAGTCCAGGTTGCAGCGATTGTATATGTCGACACACACTTCAAGGGACATGAGGTGGCATAAGGACAGACAAGTGGATGACGACGTTATGACACATTCTGCAGATGGAGATGCCAGGAAAAAGTTTGATAGGCTATACCTCGATTTTGCACATGAGCCTCGGAACGTTAGATTGGGACTTGCAAAAAACGAGTTTATTCCGTTCGGGGTTCTAAACCAAAATCACAGCGCTTGGCCAATCTTTGCAATTTCGTATAATTTGCCGCCTTGGAAATGCATGAAAAAAATAATATGATGATGACATTGTTGATAATGGAAGATCCGGGCACGTCTATTGATGTTTATTTACAACCGTTGGTCAATGAACTAAATGAATCATGGGAAAACGGTGTTCCCATGTACGTTAAATCTACTAGGAATATGTTCTCTTTGAGAATAGCAGTGATGTGGACTATAAACGATTTTCCTGCATACACTATGAATGGAGAACTAAGGGTTGTTACGCATGCCCAATTTGCAAAGAGAACACAACGTCTGGTTGGCATGCGAGAAAAGTTTATTCCCTAAGGCATCGTAGATGGTTGCCGTGGCACCGCGAGTGGTGTTAGAATGAGACAGCCTTCTTCAACAGCACATAGTTTCGGCCAAGACCCGAAGAATGGTCCGGAGATGAAATTTTGGCTTAGGTGAATCGTTTGGATTTTGCTCTATTAGGCAAATCCGTAAATATGACAAAACCAGACACACATCTGAATTGGACACACAAGACAAAATTGTTCGAGCTCCCATTCCAAATTAAAATTGAGACACAACATCGATGCAATGCATGTTGAGAAAAATGTGTTTGATACATTGGTCGGAACTATACTAGATATCGAGGGAAAAACAAAGGACACAACAAAAGCTCGAATCGATTTGGAAACAAATGGGCATTAGGTCAGGTTTATGGATGACGAGGGATGGAGACATAGCCAGAAAAAAACTTGTATCGCTTTCGGTGAAACCGGATAAGAGGAAAGAGTTTTTGAAGTTTATATCTTCTGTACAGTTTTCGGATGGGTATACTTCAAACATCGGCCGTTGTACAAACGTGGATAGAGGCAAATCCGATGTTAAACAGTTGTGCGACGATATTATTGAAGTACTATGCAAGTTTGAACAAATATTTCCTCTAGTTTTCTTCACAAGCATGATCCACATCATGATTCACTTGCTGGATGGGGCACTTCTAGCTGGAATTTGTCAACTATCGATGGATGTATATGATAGAAAGGTATTTAATCGCCATAAATACTTTAGTTCGTGATGTATGTACGATTTGACTAATTTTACACGTTATTTTGTTTATTGATGCAGACTACTGGGTGAATTAAAAAAGGGTGTACTGAACAGGGCAAAGCCCAAATGATCAATCTTGGAGGCATAGGTCTCATTTGAGTCACTTTGTTCAATGTACCTACAAGAAGTTGGTATGTACTTAACAATTGTGACGAGACAATTACCTACCTAGATGAGCATGAAGAGTTGATGAAACGGGAACATCCTGCACATTTATATGCCAAGAAGCACCGTGAATTGTTTCCTCGTTGATTTCCTAAAAATGTAAGTTGTTCATGTTTTGGGTTATTTGCATAATTGTAAATGGTAAACTAACATGTCAACTTTTTATGATTAATTTAGGTGAAGAAATTGAAGGACATGAATTCATCCGCTTACACTGAAGAATTGTACAACTTGGCTATTGGGCCCCTAAGCGCAGAATTGTACTTCGGTTTTCATGTAAATAGCATCAGGTTTTTGGTTGCTGATCGCGATGACAAGCTGTGTACGTAAAATAGTGGAGTGCCTGTCCCGGGTGCGGCCGACATTGCAGACATTGATTTCTATGGAAAACTGCAAGTGTTGTGCAATTAATTGCTTTACAAAGACCGCTATCAAGTTATCCTGCTTAAGAGTTGCTGGTTTGATACAAAACCACGTAGGGTTGGAGGTGTTAAGCAAGACGATGGTTTGCTTCGGTCAACACGCACAGATGTTGGTATAACGACGACACCTACATTTTGGCAACGATGACTAAACAAATTTTTCTATATAAATGACCCTAAGGGCGGGAGGGGATGGAAAATAGTTTAGAAGATTGAGCACAGAGGGCTGTATGATATTCTGAACCGAGATCTTGCTGATGACGTATATGGTGACATTGTTGACCAACAACTGGAGACTTCAACAGAACTTGGTGCAGATACACTGTGAGATATGACTATTGTACAAGAACCGTATCAGGTAGTCGGAGGTCTTGAAATTGAAATACCGATCGACACCATTATGATTGACCTCAGGGATCTATCGCGATACAATGCACGCGAACGACAATGTTGATGTGCCTACAGACGAGGAGGAATGGGAGTCTGAATATGACAAAAGTGATGATATTTATTCTAGTTTAGACGAGGATTAATGAAATTTTTTGATGTAAATGTAATGATATTTATTGAATGATATTTCTTTTGTATACAAAAAAAAAAATTTCTTTTAAACTTTGTAAAAAATTTATTAAACAAAATTTTTTTATTTATTTAAAAAAATAATAATTTAAATTTACAAATATGCACGAAGACGTGTTGGAAATGTTTGTCGTGCAAATATTTAAGAATTCATTTTTTTATTTAAAAACTGGTCGCGCGAAAATTTGAACACCTTCGTAGTGCAAACATGTAAAAATTTAATTTTTTTTTTTGCCAAAATTGGGTGCATTTTTATTTCTGCGCCTAGCTTCACTCTATCTCTCTTTCATTCTCTACATGCTATTCTGTCCGAACTCACTATCCTCTCTCTCAATTCTCTCCAGCTCTCGCTCTCATCTGCGTACGCTATCTCAATGTCTCCCTGTCTCGCTCTCTCACTTTCTCTGTGTTTCTTTGTCTCTCTATCACTCTCTGTCTCTCTCACATCCACCACACTCTGACGCCACACCATCTCCCCGCCACCGCAACATTACTAGGCAATCACCTAGTATCCCTTAATTCAATTATTTATTAGTGCAATTTTTCATTTTTTCTGTTGAATTGGTTTAATTAGAACATTTAGGAATTTAGGGTTCGAATTGGGAATCCTAGGATAGGGAATTAGGGTTTGAATTAGGAATCTTGGATTAGGGTTTTTGAATTGAGAATATTGGGTTATGGTTTTCGAGTTGAGAATATTGGGTGATGGTTTTCGAATTGGGAATACGGGGTTTGTATTTTTTTTTCCCTATTTCTTGGTTATAAACAAAACTGGGTATCGAATTCGGAATCAACTTTGGTGCTTTATCTGGAAAAATTGTAATCTATCAATGCATATGATGAGTTCATCTTTCCTCAACGGGATTTTATTATTTCAGGACGTTATAAACATGTCATATTGGCCCTTAGTCTCTAATCTGTATTTCATATTTATCAATAACCTTTGAAGCTATAGTTTTTTTTTTTTTTTAATTTTTATTATTAGGTGGATTTCCAATTGTGAATGGATTTGAACATATGTTCTCGAATTTGACGTTTAATTTGTCTATAGCATTTTTCCGATGAGTCAGGAAAAATGGTAAATCTAGTTGCTTTATATAGAAGTAGGTTAAAGGCTGTCCCTTCTGTATTAGGTGGTTTGGTAAAAAATAAGAGGTTAAAGGCTTGAAAATCACAGTTGTAGTTGGTAAATGATGAGAAGCATCTCCTTCCTTAAGAAACCCACCCTCCCCTCCCCTCCCCTCCCCTCCCCTCCCCTCCATTTTGTTAAAGGCTTGAATCATAATTGTAGTTGGTAAATAATGCAGGTTAAAGGCATGAAAATCAATTGACCAAAAAAAAGGCCTGAAAATCACAGTTGTTTTTAGCTTTTGCATGTTATTGAATATAGACCTTGAAAATAAAATAAGTTGATGATATAAACTGCTGTTTATATGCATAATTAGTACTAATCCAATTATCTTAAGCATGCTTTTCCTCTCAAAGCTTCCTTTGACATAAAAAGATCTACATCATCATGCATGACATCTTTTCTTTCCTGTTTACTGGCTGGCTTGAAATTTAAACTCGAGGTCTGCATTTTTGTTGAATAGATTTAAATGTCTTCATTTTATCAAAGATAGATTTAATGTCTTCTCATTCAACCTATGATTTCTTTTGTTGTATATAGACACATAGATTCATTAGTAGTTAAAAAAAATTTGGAAATATTTTTTATATGTCTTTACCAACTAAACATTGTTCAGGGTTTTTTTACGCATGTTTACTAACTAGCTCTTAGTATATTTCTTTTTCGTTCGAATGTTGGAAGATACCATAAATTTGATTTTTCTTTTTCAATTAAGCAATGATAAAGCTAAATAAATAATAACGGACTACTTAAAGTGAGGAACCAAATCATATAATAATGGAGCCAAGCAGGGCCGGCCCTGGCCCAGTGCCACAAGGGCTACTGTCCAGGGCCCAAAAATTGAAGGGGCACCAAAAAAATCCAAATAACTAGATATAAAAAAAAAAAAAAAAAAAAATTACTAGAGCCCAATTTCCAAATAAGGGACGGCCCAAGATTGACAACAAATTAAAGGGCCCAGGTTTTATGCATTAAAAAAAATTAAAAAAAAAAAAAAAAAAAAAAAAGTCATACTGTACATACACTCGGCAGGGACCACTTGGTCCCATAAACCCTAATTTCTAATTGTTTATCCGATTCCCCCAATCCCCATTCCCCACTTTCGGTCCCCCCCCCCCCAAATCCCCACTCACTAACTTCCAAAATCCCCCATCTTTTTTGTTCCCAATCTCCTGTGCAGCTGCTGTGCCTTTTCCAAAATCCCCATCTTTTTTGCTGCTGCCGTGCCTTGGACTTGGAGTGGGTGGGTGAGGTCTGCAAGCTGTGAGCAGCAACAGCCGACAGAGACAGACAGCACAGATGCACACAGCTGCACAGACAGCAGCACAACACCATTCAATTGGGTATTAGAATTTGACTACAAGTGCATTCACTCATCACCAACCCTTTTGAGTTTTGAGGTAACTAATTTTTTAAAATTTGAATTATCAATTCATAATTTAATATAAAACTTTGCAAGTGACATAGAAATATAATTATATGATAATTGATGTATAAAATTGTTGTTGTGGATGAATTGAATTCTTGATTAATTGAATTATTTGATTTCATTTCAAACCCAATATTTAGGTTCAATTTTATCAATTTGTATATGTTAGACTATGTGTTAGTGTTTTTATAATATATAATATAACAGCTAAAAGAAAATTGTATGAATCTTGAAGCACATTTGAAACATGGAAATAACATGGATGTAGATGGAGCCGACTTATGTTCCGAATTACAGGTGTTGCAAATGATGTTACCTGAAGAAGCATTTCTCTCTAATAACCCTTGGACATCCATGGAAATAGCAAACTTTGTAAAAGAAACTGACATGTGTCCTAATGTCATGATTGCTTATCGTGTACTGTTGACTGTACCTGTGACCGTGGCATCTGCAGAAAGAAGTTTTTCAAAATTGAAATTATTAAAATCTTACTTGCGGACCACTATGACTCAAGATAGGCTAAATGGATTAGCAATCTTATGCATTGAAAAGGATGAGATTGAAGACTTGGAGTATGATGATATAATTGATGATTTTGCTTCAAAAAATGCTAGAAGACAATTTCTTAAAGGTTTAAATTTCAAGGAGCTTTGCTAGGAATGGTTGTATATGATTGTATTTTTTATTGTCGGGGTTTAGGTACTATGTCCCCCCCGTTGTATATTTTCTCAAGTAATATAATTTGGGCGTGAGGGCCTAGCCCCCCAGCTTCGACTGGGTTCCAGCCCTCGTTAAATATTATTTTTTTTAAACATATATTTTCGTAATAAAAAAGGGCACATTTTGAACTTTCGCACCGGGCACCCAAAAACTCAGGACCGGGCCTGGAGCCAAGGCTTTGCAAGTGATGAGTGATTATGAACTAAACAAAAACTTAAGGGTAAATTACACAGAACCACCTCGACTATTGGGTCATTAACAGTTTCATACCTCGTCTTTAAAAAGTTTCAATGTCATACCTAATCTATTAATTTGTTGCAATGTACTACCTCCGTTACATTATCTGTCAAAGCCTCCGTTATTTGCTGACGTGGATTACGCTGGGTCCTATCCTCTCCACATATGAACCTCCACGTTGGTTAATGATACACGTGACTTGTCTAATAGCATGACACGTGTATATTATACTAAAATTAAATATATTTTTTTAGATAATAATTTTTTTTTAAAAAAAACCCTCGTGAACCGTGCCATTCGATTTGAAGCCTAAAAGGCCAACCGTGCAATTCAATTGCATTTCATCGTTCCAGTTCCCAAAAGCGAAGAACCCTAACCCTAATTTGATATCACCCACCCCAAATCTCCTGCCAAATCGCGATCATTAGTTTATTCAGCGAAATCCTTTTGTTTAGGGCTTGTCGTCGCCTACCTTTCTTTTGTTCGTTTTTGTCGAAAACCCTAATTTCTTTTGGTTTTCGAAGGATCTGACAGTATTTCGAAGGAATCGAAATGGGGTGGAATGTGCGAGAAGATCCCGAGCAAACGACGCCTATCTACTGTAAGTACAAATTTCAGTTCGTTTTGTGCTTCGTTGGTTCCCTTTTTTTATTCCTGTTATTCTGGGTTTGTTGATTCCAAAATATTTGTTGGCGATCTATGGGTTTCATTGACTGTTTATTGCAAATGCTTACTGATATGTAGTAGTAGAATGGGGGCATGTGGGGGCTTTGTTTATTCTTGTCGAGAAAAAGGTTGTTTGGGTGTTGGTGGTCCAGGGGTCCAGTGGGTGGTTTGTATTTTGTTGTCGGGGAAAAGGTATGGGTGCTGGTGGTCCTGGGGGTCGTTTGTTTATTCTGCAAGTGGAATAACAGATGGTCCTTTTGGTGTTTTGTTTATTGGAGATTGGTGGGGTTTTCAAATTCAAATTTATTCAAAATGATTACTGATTTGTTGGATAATGTGGTCCTCTTGTGGTTTATGGTGGGTGTAGTCCTAAGATTTGTTGAATATGTTGAATTGCAATTGCTTTTTTTTTGTTGGTGAAGAAGATGTGTTTTCTTTGGGCTTTTTAGGGCTTTGGAGAGCTTAAGGGTTAAGGTTTAGGAGGGCTTAGGGGTTTGGGCTTAGGGGTTTGGGCTTAGGAGTTTGGGCTTAGGAGTTTGGGCTTAGGGGTTTGGGCTTTAGGGTTTGGGCTTTAGGGTTTAGGGCTTAGGAGTTAGGGTTTAGGGCTTAGGATTTAGGATTTAGGGTTTAGGGCTTTAGGATTTAGGGTTTAGGGCTTAGGGCTTAGGGCTTTACGGGTTAGGGCTTAGGGCTTAGGGCTTTAGGGGTTAGGGGTTAGGGTTTTAGGATTTAGGGGTTTAGGGGTTTAGGGCTTTAGGATTTAGGGTTTAGAGGTTAGGGTTTAGGGGTTAGAGGTTAGGGTTTAGGGGTTAGAGGTTAGGGTTTAGGGGTTTGGGGGTTAGGGGTTAGAGGTTAGGGGTTATGGGTTAGAGGTTAGGGTTTAGGGGTTTGGGGGTTAGGGGTTAGAGGTTAGGGTTTAGGGGTTAGGGTTTAGGGGTTAGGGGTTAGGGTTAGGGATTTAGGGGTTAGGGGGGGTTTAGGGTTTAGGGGGGGTTAGGTAGGGTTTAGGGGGGGTTAGGGGGGGTTTAGGGGTTTGGGGTTAGAGGTTAGGGGTTATGGGTTAGAGGTTAGGGTTTAGGGGTTTGGGGGGGGTTAGGGGGGGTTTAGGGGTTTAGGGGTTAGAGGTTAGGGTTTAGGGGTTAGAGGTTAGGGTTTAGGGGTTTGGGGGTTAGGGGTTAGAGGTTAGGGGTTATGGGTTTGGGGGTTAGGGTTTAGGGGTTAGGGGTTATGGGTTTGGGGGTTAGGGTTTAGGGGTTAGGGGTTAGGGGTTAGGGATTTAGGGGTTAGGGGTTAGGGATTTAGGGGTTAGGGCTTTGGAGAGCTTAAGGGTTAAGGTTTAGGAGGGTTTTTCTCTGTGATGTGTATTGGTCTTTCTCTGGGATGTACATTTGGGGTGGGCTGTGGTCTTAGGGTTTTAACTCTTTTTTTGTTGTTGTGAATTTCAGGTTATCCGGAACTATTTTCAATTCGGGTGCATCATGGTGGGGAGCTCGATCATGAATACTACCATGGGGGGAAAGTGGATTATATAGATTATTGCGACAAAGACTTAATGTCACTCCCTGTGATAGATGATATGGTGGAATGTCTAGGATATAGTGACATGTTCATGAACTACTACTACAAGATTCCCAACATGGACATTAGTAATGGTTTGAAGCTTATTCAGAGTGATGCCGATGTACAGAAGATGTGCAACTTTGTTCCAAAGGCTCGACTATTAGACATGTACATTCAAGAATTGTCTGCAGAAGAAGCCCTTACCAAGGAACAACAATTTATGGAGTCTATAGAGTGCACCGGTCCAAGCACAGTGGTTATTGAGGAATTAAGTGATGAGGAAGGGGATGTTATGGCAAGGACTTGTAAACCAAGAAAACGAAAGAGAATTCTAGCTATTGAAGGAGAAGTGGCAGGTACAAGTGTGGCTGAGATTGAAGATGTACAAGTTGATGAACAAGTTGGTGAACAAGGTGTACAAGTTGGTGAACAAGTTGATGACCAAGTTGGTGATGAAGATGTACAAGTTGAGGATGAAAATGTACAAGTTGGTGAACAAGGTGAAGGGGAACACAGTGATACCTTCTTTGATGTACTTGTCGATGTTGAAGGAGACCAAGAAGGAAGCGATGAAGAAGATCCTGAAGAAGATCCAGAAGAAGATCCTGAAGAAGACAGGGACTTTGTAGAGAGTGATTATGGGAGTGATGAAGATAATCCAAATTTTGCTAAGTATCATGTGGGTCAGGAAGCACATGAGGTGCAAGTCAATGAAGGAGAAGGGGAGAGACAAGAAGAAGGACAACAAGAGGTTGAAGAAGCTGGAGACGGGGAGGTGAATCTGGTTCATGATCCAGATTATAATTCTGATGATCTGGAAAGTGTACATTCTGAAGATGAGGAAGGAGGCAAAAAAAAAGAGCATTATCCAGAGTTTAATGACAAAACGGACATGAAGAATCCAAAATTTACTTTAGGGCTTATTTTCAGAGACAATCTGCAATTCAAGAGAGCCGTGATGATGTATTCCTTAGTGAATGGATATGGGGAAATTCATTTTCATCGGAATGAGAAGTTGAAGATTATTGCCAAGTGTGCAAGGGACTGCCCTTGGATGTGTTCTGCTGGCAAGATTTATGGATCAAACAGCATCCAAATCAAGACAATCCTTGAGGACCACACCTGTGGGAGGACTTGGGAAAATAAGAATATGACTGCTTCTCTACTCACAGATTTGTACTTGGATCGGATAAAGCTGAATCCCACATGGCCTGTCGAATCCTTTGTATCCACTGTGGAATCCGAATGGAATCATGGTTGTACAAAGATGAAGGCTTATAGGGCATTGAATAAAGCTTTCAAGATTATTGAAGGGAAACATGCAGAGCAATATAGCAAACTGTGGGATTTTGCTGAGGAGGTAAGAAGGACAAACCTTGGAAGCACTGTGAAGTTGAAGTTGGATCGGGGAAGGTTTCAGAGGATATATGTTTGCTTGGGGGCATGCAAAGAAGGCTTTAAGGCAGGATGTAGACCTTTGATAGGTTTAGATGGGTGCCACTTAAAGGTTTTACATGGAGGACAGTTACTATGTGCTGTTGGCATTGATCCAAACGATGAGACATGGGTTATTGCTTATGCAGTGGTGGAAATGGAAAATAAGGCAGCTTGGATTTGGTTTTTACAACTGTTAGCTGATGATGTGGGTATAGAAAACCAAAATGGGTGGACATTTATCAGTGACAAGCAAAAGGGGTTACTTCCAGCATTTCAAAAGGTTCTCCCCAGATGCAACCACAGATTCTGTGTGAGACATTTGTACACAAACTATAGGAATTTGTTCAAGGGGAAGACATTGAAGGATGCTCTATGGGCAGTTGCCAAAACAACAACGGTTCCCCACTTCAAAAAGGCAATGGAGGAGGTTAAGAAGCTAGATGAGGAGGCCTACAAATGGCTAGTGAAGAAGCCTGCAACTCAATGGAGCAAGTCCCACTTTGATACCTATCCAAAGTGTGACATGTTGCTGAATAATTTGTGTGAATCATTCAATGCAGTCATACTAGTGCCAAGGCAAAAGCCTATTATAACTATGCTGCAAATGATTCAAACTATGTTGATGAAGAGAATTCAAATGAGGCGAGGTATAATGATGAAGCAAGTAGGAGATCTCTGCCCTAACATTAAGAAGAAGTTGGAAGAAGCTAAACTTTTAAGTGGCAGGTGCATTGCACAATGGTCAGGAGGGACCAAATTTCAAGTGGATGCTGGAGGTGGGGAACAATATGTGGTGGACTTGGTTGACAAGACATGCTCTTGTAGGAAGTATGACTTGACGGGAATACCTTGCAACCATGCAATATCTGCCATCCATTTCAAGAGAGAAAAACCTGAGGATTATGTGGATTCTTATTATTCAAAGGCACGGTATTTGGAAGTTTATTCTCACTTAATAATGCCGATGAATGGTATGTCATTGTGGGAGGTTACTGAAAACCCACCAATCTTGCCTCCATTGTATACAAGACAACCTGGAAGACCAAGGAAGAAGAGAAACAAAGGAGTTGCTGAATTGGAGAAAGATAGTGAACAAACTCCCACCAACCCACCAAATAATCCTGAAGGTCCTCCTAAGCCACTTAAGCTAGGAAGGAAAGGGCAAGGTCCTTTGAAGTGTACTATATGCAAGCAAGAAGGACATAATTCAAGGACCCATGATCGACATCTTCCTCCAAGGGACAAACAGGTAACATTTTGTACTTTCTTTAATCCTTTAATCCTTAATAGTTTAATCCATGTGCTCGAATGATTTTCTACTTTGTTATAGGCATCCACATCAGCACAAGGGAGAACATCATCATCAGCCGAAGCTGCACCTAGGAAGAGGACAAGGAAATCTATGGTAAAAACCTAATCATTTCCTTTGTTTACAATAACAAGTTTAGTTTAGAACCGTGCTTTGCATCTGACCTTTTGTAATGAACAAAATTAGGCATCACAAACCGGGGATGGTTCATCTGCAAATCCTGAAGCTCATCCACCGAGACCCACCAAGCAGAGAAAAACAAGACAAACCAAGACCTAAAGATGCCATAAATTGGAACAAATTACTGTTTTTTGGTTCATGTTTTATGTGCAAATAGGAAGTGAAATGATGGTACATGGGTTCTGGAATTAGACATCACAAACATTGAATTTCTTTTTGTTTTTTGAACTGATTTGGAACCCTGAAAATGCACTGTTTTGCTAGATGGATTTGACAGTAGGTTTTCTTTAATCAGTGCAGTGTGCATTTTGGGATATTTAAGAATGTCAAATGGATATCTTTGTAAATGTTGGATGGATTAACGATGCCATATGAATTGCAGTTCATCTTTTGTTCTTTGCAAATGTTTTGTTTGAAGTGGACTTTATGTTCATCTTTTGGTTGTATCATGTCTGTATGTAGGATTTCCATTTGGTTTTTTAGGTTGTATTATCTTCCAAACTTGGACCCTTTTAAAAAAAAAATTTAAAATTTTTTGGCGGGAAAATTTGTTGGCGGTTCAAAAAAAAATTTCAAATTTTTTTTTCCAAAAATGACATGGAAATTAATTTTGCCGGGAAATCTACGTGGCAGACCACGTGGAAGTTCATATGTGGACAAGATGGGAAGTTCATACGTGGCAGACCACGTGGAAATCCACGTCAGCAAATAACGGTGGCTTTGACAGATAATGTAACGGAGGTAGTACATTGCAACAAATTAATAGATTAGGTATGACATTGAAAATTTTTAAAGACGAGGTATGAAATTGTTCAAGACCAATAGTCGAGGTGGTTCTGTGTAATTTACCCAAAACTTAATTACAAAAATCCCAATGGTGCTTTCTCAATTCCTTGATTAAGACTACCAAAATTGACAATAAGAACGCCACAATTTGAGGGTTCTTTATACATATACACAAAGAACAGAACCCTCAAGCATAACATGTATAGAATTTGTAACTGATGCAGCATTACGTGTGTGTATATATATACACACACGTAATGCTGCATCAGTTACATAATTCTATACATGTTACGTTGCCTTCTGTGATTTCTGAAGCATTTATGTTGTTCTGCAGGGAGGAACCAACAGAGCCATTTACATATTTGCAATTGGATCCCTCGAAAAGAGAGGTGAAACTTGAGTGAAGCCACCTTAGTTATCGGAATCAATATCGCTCTTCGGTTGGCACATTCTCTCTTTCTCTTAATAATATAATGTTGGATCGCAACTAAGATTACGGCTCCCAATGCAGTTGAGTTCAGCTGCTTATTTGAGTTTTATTTGAACCATCAACTTTATGTCATCTTTTCTTCTAATATAAGCATTTGTGGTTGTTCGTTTCTGCAATGCAATTGTAACTGTGATTCAATAGTTTTGTCTGCCGTACTTTATCAAGTGCTGGCTTTTCTTTATCTCCAAGGCTAAAGAAAACTAGGTGCATTACTGCTGTTCTTGCTATGAGATATCAGATTTTGAGTAATTTGCATGATCAAGTATGTATAGATTGCAATCGTATAAAAAATTCATGATTGTTTTTTCTTTTTCGAACTTTGTCTGCAACTGTTGAACAAAACTTTATTCATATATAGAGATGGGGGCTGTCCGCCTCTCCCTTTGTCCAAGTCATGAATATGATACATAAGTACACACACACACACACACACACATATTCATCCTTACCTTCAACCAGAATAAGTACATGCTTGCCCTCTTCTATCATTCATCGATTCCTTGCAAGTTGCATTGTCTTGCAAACTGTTTTTCAATACAAGGTTTATTGACTGTGTGCTTCCTTGTTCTAAAAAGCTCATCAGTTCAACTGACCAACAAGGCGAACATTTTCTGAGGTTGAATGCAGTGTTTCCCTGCATCTACATTTTTTGTCCTTTTAACTTTCATTTTTCATGTTTATCATATAGGTTTGCATAAGGCATGTAAATAGGTTATACATATAGGCACGTGGGATACTATAGATGTTCCTATTGTGCATGACTATATATTTTTCGCGTGTATGGGTAATTTGATAATTCGATTCCTTCTTTAATGGTATTAAGGAATTTAAAGATATATCTTATTTTGCTTCAAGTTTAGGATATTTTTTTAGTATATACAAGCAAGATTAAAGTAGTGGAATGTAACCTTTTTTATTAATCGTTTTTGTAGATATCGAACTTAATTTCAAACCGCCAGGCGGCTAGTAGGGTCAGTCAGACACCTTTTCCAGCAGGTAATGTTACTGCCACCTCCCCACATGATATGGGCACGACGGGTGTCCCTCTGGTCACGCCTTTAGGGCCAACGATGTCTACGGCTCCTGCGTCATCGACTTCTTCAGCGACACATCCTGTACTAAGCGTCTGGCTTACTCATCGACGGTCCAAGAGTTCTGAGAAAGCTGAGCAATCTGGTGAGGCTTCCTCTGTCCATAGAAAGGGATCCTAGACAGGTAATGCATCTTTCTCATAGTATAATTGAAATTTTGAACCTTTGTTTGGTTGTTGTGAAAATCGAACTTTTAAATTATTTGGTTTGTCGGGTAGGTTCCTAAAAAGTCATTAGTTACAGCATACTGTCACGGAGGATACTGAAATATGTTGGTGGATGACAAAAGAAGATCCCCAATCTTCTTTAGAAAAAGTTGGTTGATAAATTCTTTGGTTACACTCTTAAAAAGTTATCTTTCTTATTCTTTTATTTCCTCATTAATAAAATTCTTCAGTATATTTTTCAAGTTACGAATGTGGTGTGTTAAAATTTCAAAGAGACGAGACTACTCACATCGATATTGTTCTCAACTTACATAATTACATGTGCAATCCAATATGTGTGTAGTTTCTTCACGAATTCAGGGCCAATGATGCAATTAGAAGTGAAAACACTTGATACAAGTTGTAAATTTTATTTTAAAGTCCCTAGTTTGTATAAACTGTTTGAATTGTTGGGTGGATCTGTTGTTTTTGTTGTTATATTGTCTGTAGGTTTGAAGAAATGTTATAGTTTTAGGGGAGGTTCTGTCGAATTTTATATAGAAAATAGAATTAATCTAATGTTTACTTTGTTTATTTAGTAGTTCAAAAAAAAAACCAGGGGCCCATGCAGACTTCTGAAGACGTCACAGACCACTCGCACCATGATCGAGAAGATCACCAGTACGTGGGATCCTCGACATCGTGCAGCTGCAACAAAAGAAGTAGCACAGTGCATTGGCCAGTGACATTGGCTTGGTTATCAGGAATCATTGCCCCCTCCTGTGGGAGTCATGGAAAGTTGTCCCATCTGAAGCTACGAAAGTCGTTCTTCATGAATTATCAGTAAGTATTTTCAACCTCAAATACTAAATTTTTATTAAGTATACAAATTATTGTAAATTTTAACTAGTATTTATTTGTTGAGTTTTGCAGCATCACTATGAGCTCACGAACCTCGATGCCAATCAAAACCAGTACATCAACGACTTTTGCGCCGGTAGGTTTAGGGCCGGGCCGGGCCGGGCCCAAATTTGAAAGAACTGGACCTACCCGTTTTAAAATGTAACGGGGCGGGCCAGGCCGGGTAGAGAGCTTTAGAGTTTTAGAATCGGACCTAACCCGACCCGTTTCAAACGGGCTGGTTCGGGGCGGGTCCACTGTTCCTATTACATTTTTTTTCTTTTTCATCATCACAGAAAGGGACGACGTCGTTCAAGTCGTCTTCCTCAGTCGTCGAGCCCGTTTCCTCCACGACAACCCAGATGCAGCTCAGACCATTCAAGCCGTCTTCCTTAGTCGTCTGGCCTTTTAAGTAGATGACTCGTCGAGCCGTCAGAGCGGGACTTCTTTGGCAAAAAGAACTTGAATAACTTAGTTTTTCTGAAGGGGTCGTCATTTTCTATCAGGAACGCTATGCCATTTACAACCCCGGCGTATTGAATTATTATAGCAGGTTGGTCTAGTAATTAGGGGGCGGCCGTTCGGTCGCCTATGATACTAGGACCAATAGGTCAAAAATGGGTTTGTGTCGCAGCTGTTGAACGATGTACTATACACATGTGTGGGCTTACAGGGCTAGGGCTCATAAACCCTTTCTTTCATTCATCAATAGGGCCCCATTCGGTCACTTTTACGGGCCGGGATCGATAAGTGGAAGTCATAAAAAAGAGATGCTTCTCTTCGCACGACGACAAATCAGAACCATAAAAAAACCCAACCAACACAAAATCAGAACCATAAAAAAAAACCCCCAGAAAAGACGAGTCAAGGAAAGAGGAAAAGACGAGTCAGAGAGATGAAGAGTGACTTCAGCAAGCTCTCAAGTGTGAAATCACACATGCAATCGAATTTGACGAAGACCCAGATGAAAAAATTGCTAAATAAACGCGAAAACGAAGAGAATGGACCCAAATACAGACAGCAATTTACCTATGCTAAACTCAAACACCACCACAACGGTAAGAATTGCCCAGACGGAGTAGCGGTTGAGCTGATTGAACGGCTCTTTGAGGAAGATGAGCAGCGAGACGATCATCAGCGCCAGACCCATCTTCCCAGCGAAGATGATCTTTTGAAGATCGGACTGACCCATCTGAACTGCCCGGCTCGAGACATGTTGCACGGTTCGGCACCAGCCGACGATTCGGTTAGAAAGTGCAGCAGCAGGGAGACCCCGAAGGCTCTTGCCCCTCGATGTGGAAGAAGCCGAGCTCGGAGTAGCTCTTATGGATGGACAACAAATGCTCTCTCTTCTCCTGGAAATTGTACTTGAAGGAACCCAATTTGGCTGCCATTTTTGTAGGGAGAAGGACAGTGGAAAACATGAGCTCGTGTTTGTTGAACTTGGAGATCTAGATACGATTTTATTAAATGATCTGATGGTTCTAGAGACCTTCTTGAAGGCTTCCCAAATTTGGTCCAATTTGGTGGGCTACCTTGTAAGTTGAGGGCCATTTAATCCACAATACATTATCCCATGCTACAAACAAGCCGGGCCGGGGGCCCGTTCCTTCTTATTTTCGGACCCGTCCCGCCCCGCTAATTTTGTAGACCCGCCCCGTTTTGTGTTTCAAATTTTTGGACCCGCCCCGACCCGTGGGTCCAAGACCTGTTTGCCCACCCCTAGGTAGGTTCACTCAATGGAAGAGCGACCTCCACAAGCATTATGAGAGATATGACGGTCCTAAGGTCGCTCTAGCAGTTGGGTGCCCTATAGAGTTGTTAGACCGCCAGGACGAATGGGAGTGGCTCTGCGGCTATTGTCAAGACGAAAAATACCTCGTAAGTATAATATATATTTCAATACTATTTAATCAAATTTTTTATATTTTTAAATAATATGTTAATTTTTTCATTAATTTTTTATAAATATCGAAACTAATACTTTTTTTAATTCAACAAAAAAAATTGAAGGCAAACTCGATCAGTCGGTCTAGGAAGAAGAAACTTCTTCACCACTTCGGCTCACAACACTTCTCTTATAGGTTGGAGGAGGGACATAAGGTAACCGTATATTTATTTTATGTTTTCATTCTTTTTACTCTCTATTACACAATTGGTTATCTATGTGATAATTTTTTTTTTTTCAGGGGTCAAAGTTTCCTGAGATTGACATGTTCAAGGAGATGTACGTTCGGCCCAGGGATGAGCTGACGAAGCAGCTTCATGTAAGTTATTCCAATTTTTTAATATTCAATTAGTATTAATATTAATTACATGTATATTAAAACTAATTTGTTTATTTCATTTTTCTAGTCCACCAAGGTGGAGAAGGGCCAGATCGTTTTGGAGGATGTGGCTTCCCAGCTTCCCCCAGAGACCTTGATCGAGGAGGTGTTTCCCCTTGAGGATGCCAGTTTTCAGATCATGACGGACACACTCGATCAGACCTTCGGTCGTAGGTATAGGAATGTTCATCGAGGGCTTGGGAAAGCCCGCCTTGGGGACTTGTCTGCCTCATCCTCCAGGTAGAGAATAGAAGAGGTCGAATTGCTAACATCTGAAGTGGCGGACCTAAAGGAGCAGATTGCCGCCCAGCAGTCTCAGCTTGCGGGCCAAAGCAGTTTGATGAACCAAATTCGTCTCGCCCTTCAAATCTCTGGCATTCAGTTCCCCAACATTGAACCACCTCCAGCAACAACCTCCTAGCCCACCGTCGCAGCAGCTACGACCTCCCAGCCCCTCAACGCACCTGCAACACCACCAGCAGGTTATTTTGACGTGGAAGACTACATATTCTTTTTTTTTTTAAATTGTTTTCAAATTTTAAAATATTTATTTCCGTTGTATGTACATTTTCAATAATTTTTTAATTCAATATTCTTCTTTACATCTTCTGTTTTTAATTTCATTAAATTAATTTATACATAAAACAATATTATCAACATTTAAAAGGAAAAAATAAATAAAAATTATTTTAAGAAATTAATTTTAAAATCTGACTGCGACGGCCTTATGTCCGTCGCGCAAGGGTCTAGGGGTCGAACCCAAGTTTCGTCACTCGGAGTATCAATCACAACGAAAACTCATTTGTCGGTCTTAGTTTTGTGCAACGACCACCTAATCTATCGTGCAACATTCAATTCGCGCGACGAAGCACTTTCCTCTGTCGCGCAGTGTCTGAAGTCGCGAGTTTTGCGCGACAGAATTCGCACGACGTATTCTTCGCCGCCCAATGTTTCCGGCGACCGTATTTGCCTTTGCGCGACGGATGTGCCTTCGTCGCCCAAGCAGTTATGCTTAGTAGTGATTCTATATCATCAATTTCGTCTTGCGACAATTGAATCTTATATTTAAATTAATCTTATAATTAGTTAACAATCAAACTATTTAGACACCCATAATTGATCTACGTAGTCTACTTTCTAACAAAAAGAGTTTATATAGGGTATTTGATGGTACACGCAGACAAGAGTTTGTATTTAGACACGCTGAAAAGGGTTTGTATAAAAGGAAAACTAATGAAAAGGGCTTGAAAACTTTGAGTTTTAACGATAAGGACAAAATAAAGGGTAAAGTGAATAGTATCAGGTTTGACTTTTTAGTGTAAAAATATGGTTTTTCGTTAAAGTGAACAGTACCGTGGGCTTTTCGTTAAAACTCCCTTGTATAAATGGAGAAAATTTTCCGGGTACCTAGAACATTAGTTGACTTGGTGTTCCCAATGAATAGGGTATCGACAGCTATCTATCTTATTTTTAAAATTAAAAATGTGCCACGTTTGTTAACTTTGGGCAATAGAATTCCTAATTTAACCTTAACATAAACAGTCAGAAGACTCATTGCACCCCTTCCACGCCAAGCACCCACCACACCAGCAACTACCCACCTCCGTCGGCGACATGTGATTCCCCCGGCGACATGCCGTCTCTTCTCTATTTTCCTCTTTTTCTTTCTCCTATTCTCTTCCCCACTCTTATTTGGGCATGGAACCCGATGATGGTCGACGGCACCCTCAAATTTGCCTTCGTCGATCTCCAAATTAAGAGTTTGTGAGGTTGTCGACGTCCCTTGTGTCCTTCTCCGGTGCGGGTCTCCTGGGAATTTGGGTATTTTGTTTTTCTTATTTAAAATTGGGTTTATATCACAAATGGTCCCTGAAATTGAAAATCGATCAATGTAGTCCCTGAATTTTAACTCGCGAATCAACGTGGTCCTTCTGTTAGTGTTCCGTTCGAATTGACACTAAAAAAATGTTAGAGAATCAATTTTTCATGGCAAAATGACAAAAAAAATGTTAGAGAATCACTTTTTTTTGCTTTTATTTTAGTTTTAGCACCAAATCCATGAAAAAATCGAGAGAAAAGTGAAGATGGAAAAAAGAAAAGAGAGGTAGTAAGTAAAATTATAAGTAACAGGGTTATTTTTTATCATTTTACCATGAAAAATTGGTTATTTAACCTTTTTTTAAAGTTAATTTGGACGGAACACTAACAGAAGGACCACATTGATTCGCGAACTAAAATTCAGGGACTACATTGATCGATTTTCAATTTCAGGGACCATCATGATTGATGGGGTCAATTTCAAAGACCATTTATGATATAAGCCCTTTAAAATTTATGTGTTTTATTTTATTTTATTGATCTGAAAAGATGATAAAATATAAATTTTAGGCTAAATTGGATTAATGGTCTATGTGGTGATAGGTTAATCGGATGATAACCCCGTGGTGAAAAAATTTGGATTTAAACTCTTGTGGTGAAGTTTCGTTAGGATTCAAATCCAAAATTAACATTGACGTCAACTTCCGTTAACATTTCCAACTTGGTTCTTTGGTTCTGCCTCTCCCCACCTGGTTCTTTGCATCCCATGTCTCTCTCATTTTCTCTCCAGACTTTCGGCCTGGAGCAAACCAATGGATATTTATCTGCATCCTAGCACCCAAATCCTAGAGTCATAGCTATAGTTATGGAACATATGAGTTAATTAACTAATCATTTTCAGCTTCAAAATAAAAGGAATCAAGAAATTAATAGCAAATTTAAATAATTAGTCTGAGAAATAAAGATTTCTAAGGGCGTCGAGCCCACACTGTAGCTGTAGTTTTACAGATCCAAATCACAGAAATACAAAGCCCCTCTCTTTTCTGGAGCCGACTAAAAATGTCGTGCTTAACAGAACATTGTTCGTTCTCTTCATACATGCCTCAGAAATCCTGTTCCTCTCTCTCTCCTCTCTCCTCTCTCCTCTCTCTCTTCAGCTTCCTTCGTTGTTTATTTTTTTGAGATAAAACAATCGAACCCCAAACAAAGATAATTCTTCAGTGGATGATGATGAGGTGTGCTTGCTGCTCCTCTTTTGACGTTTCTTGGGTTTTGTTTTGCTTGACTGGTGTGTGATTCTCAACGAATTAGTCCGACCCATCGATTGGTTTTGTTGGTTGGTTCAAATTTCATCATCTCTACATCCAACAAAACCAATCAAGAAATGTTAATCCAACAAAACCAGCCAACAAATTAATGATTAATTTACTGAATTGAATTAATAATTAATTGCAGGCTAAATTAACTATTCGGAAATGTTAATAGGGTAATATAGAAAAAAGACGTAGTAGGTTAAAGAAATATTAATTTTGGGTTTAAATCTTAACGGAACTTCATCATAAGGGTTTAAATTCAAATTTTTTTATCACGAAGATTATCTTCTTATTAACCTATCACCACATGGACTATTAATTCAATATAGCCTAAATTTTAGAGGAGAGATTCGATGGATTTTTTAGAAGTTTGGTGACAATGGTAGTCGGCCGCCGGAAAGGGAAGGGACAGGTGGTTGCTGCGATTCCTAATGAAAAAGTGACACTTGTCATTTTTATTCTATTTCAGATATTTTTTATTCTATTTCAGATATTGATGGGTCCTTTTAATGACAGATGACTTGATTTGATTGGGTTAAATGGTAAAATCAGTATATTTGGTCCTCCCGGATGAGGACCCAAGTATTGTCCTAGATATTATAGAGAGAAGATCATCGATCCTCTTTGTGAGGATTTTGGTGATTCTCCAATCACATTTTTATATATCATGCAATCAGTTTTCGTCAGGTACAATTTATATTTTTAAATATAAAAATAATGATTTCTAACCGGACGATGTACGAATATAATTTGATATCCTCACCAAGAGTATCCTGCCAAGATTTTCACTAAATATTATATGGTTTTGAAAACAGAGATGCTGCCTGAGGTTGTGTTGATAGTCGTGTAGAAAACTATGATTATTAATAATAAAAAATGGTAGACCAAATTAAATTAGTAATAAAAGGGGATTAGTTTCAAACATCTCTATTATCATACGATATTAATACTCATTGAAATTGTGGCCTTTCTTAAAAATTTAAATTTAGGGTTTAGTAGACTCAGTGATGGGCTTACGGCATGAGACAGTAACTCGTCCACGTCACGATCACAATTATAAATTAATTTATAAGTGTAACCGGTCAACCATAACGCCACTTGTTCCCACTCTTGACTGCTTGCTTCCCCCAAGGGAACGCTTTGTGGCTAATAATTTACTTCATTATCTCCAATTTTCTCATTTTCCAAATTTGGCCCTTTACTTGCATTGTGTTTGTTGATGCATATATCTTTCCGACCCGATCTACCTAATAGAAAGAAGCCACGTGGAAGCAAGCTGATACCAGTGGTGGAGCTACTTCTTACATACATAAGTAATTTGAACAAAAAACTTGAGAAATTGGATTGTAAATTGGATAAAAACTAAAAGACCCTAATTTCAATAAAGTGAATTAAAAATATTGTACAAACCCAGAAATCCAAACATGAGGTAAAGAGTAAGCAAGAATTTTTTTAAAATAAAAGTTAAAGCTAATGAAAATTTGATAGAATAAGAAGGGAAGCGAAGACTGCACGCAATAAGAGAGAAGAAGAGAAAATGAGATCTGGCCTGCAACGGAAAAGAGTTTGCATTAAAAACACACTTTAGTTTAAGAGTATTAAACTAATATGCAGCATGAGCATTTATTAAAATAGCAAGAAAAAAAAGGCAGGATAGGCCAGGGACCATTGTGGTTCCTTAGTAGCTCCACCCATGTTTGACAAAATAGTCCAGCTGAGAAGAGGCAGTGGGGTCAGGGGGGACACATTGGCAGATGGGACCAAGATATTCCAGCAAGAATGGCCTCCTGGAGCAATAAAGAGGTCGGCGCCCACAGAGTGACTGACCTGGTTGAGATGGCTCAGAACACCAACACAAGGTCATTAGAAGGAAGAACTCTGAACGTTCTCAGCTCGGTACCTTGGTGAGATGACCAACTTGATGCTTCTCGAAGAGTGCTACACTGACGACTCAATTTACCAATTGTAGAGATCAGGTCAGCTCGGAAGGCTATCATCACGACTCAAGCATTTATGAAGGTTGGTCAAAAGATCCGGGAATAGTTTTTAGATCCCCATATTGCCAATTGAATTTATGGTGGAATCTCAACTTCTTTTATGGTATCAGAGCAGGTTGTCCTACATGTGAATCCAAACGACCACACGTGTTTCATGTCATCCTGTTGTGTTATCCAAATGTAGGCTTGAAAATCCGCTACATGTCAGAGGGCATGTTGAGAATGAATCCCACATTAATGGAAGGATAGACCTTGCATGAGCTTATAAATATGTTGAGATACTCCCCATATTACTAATTAATTTTATGGTGTAACCTCAACTTCCTTCAACAACCCTATAATGCAACTGAGCTTCTACCATGGCAGAGCCTTCTGGGAAATAGGAGATTTGCTCCCCCTTAATTGTTGGAAGTACTCTTGGTTTCTCACCGAAGCACCAGTGGCAGCCACCACACCGGTATGACTCCAATAACCTTTCTGTTTATACTTTGCAGGTGATTCCACGTAGACAAGTTTGACTGTCTCGAACTTGGACCGAATGACTTGACCACCATGCCTTGGAGGTCCTTTTGTTGACTCTCAGTTCTGGCGACAACAATGTTTATGATCATAGGAACAACGAGCAATGATGTTAAGATATGAACAGATTGTATCAATGGTGATGTAGAATCAAGAACTAGAGAGAGAAAGTAAAGAGATAGCTGAATTGTAACGTCCCGAAAATTTATTTCGGAAGATAATTACTATGATAGGCCCAAATTAAACTCTTGTTTATTTACTATCATTAATCACAATTTATATATTTAATTCTAGTTACTCACAAAATATAATACCCAATTTATTTACCAAAAACATAAGGTTATTTTTTAAATTAATCACCCAATTCCTTTTCTTAGACAAATTCTCAACAAAAGATTAATCTCGATTATTTTAAGGCAGCATCTAACTCCCGTTAGACTGCCTAGTACCCATGAACGGGATCAAGCCTTTCGTAGTTCCCTAACATACCTCATATTATTACAATGTCTGATAAGAATTCCACCTCAGTCTATGAGTTTATCCAAGCTCAAAATAAAGGAATCAACAATTAAATCATCGTGATTCTCACCCATATATCTCATAATCCCAGCCACAATTATTGGTAGAATAAATATCAAAAAATTTAGTCATACACATTGGGAAAATAAATATCAAACATCAAGCCGCAATCCTTATTGGCTAAATAAATATCAAAATTTCAAGTCAAATCATCAGAAATGGCAAATCAAATATCGGAAATTCCGGCCAAAATCATTGGAATTTCAAATCACAATTACTCACCAACATGGGCAAAACAACAATTTCATCACCTTTTTCTTTTATCCAAATC
This sequence comes from Cotoneaster glaucophyllus, assembly GCA_036320875.1. Taxonomy (NCBI): domain Eukaryota; kingdom Viridiplantae; phylum Streptophyta; class Magnoliopsida; order Rosales; family Rosaceae; genus Cotoneaster; species Cotoneaster glaucophyllus. Next base: position 12,089,766 of record CM070067.1, read on the forward strand.
AGTGACTAGTAGACTGGAAAATATCGTAATATACCTAGCCAATACACATCGCACATTTTTATCATTTTAGTAATTCATTCTCGTAGCCCACACATGGAGCTTCTGTCACATCCCGGCCCGGGGTGGACCACTTCCCGGGCCCGCTCCACTACCGTAGCACGATATTGTCCGCTTTGGGCCCCGACTACGCCCTCACGGTTTTGTTTCTGGGAACTCACACGAGAACTTCCCAGTGGGTCACCCATCATGGGAGTGCTCTCGCGCGCTACTCGCTTAACTTCGGAGTTCCGACGGAACCCGAAGCCAGTGAGCTCCCAAAAGACCTCGCGCTAGGTAGGGATGGGAATATACATATAAGGATCACTCCCCTGGGCGATGTGGGATCTCACAATCCACCCCCCTTAGGGGCCCGACGTCCTCGTCGGCACACCACGACCAGGGTTAGGCTCTGATACCAAATTGTCACATCCCGGCCCGGGGTGGACCACTTCCCGGGCCCGCTCCACTACCGTAGCACGATATTGTCCGCTTTGGGCTCCGACTACGCCCTCACGGTTTTGTTTCTGGGAACTCACACGAGAACTTCCTAGTGGGTCACCCATCATGGGAGTGCTCTCGCGCGCTACTCGCTTAACTTCGGAGTTCCGACGGAACCCGAAGCCAGTGAGCTCCCAAAAGGCCTCGCGCTAGGTAGGGATGGGAATATACATATAAGGATCACTCCCCTGGGCGATGTGGGATCTCACAGCTTCACCCCGGAAACATTGGGTCTTTGTGCCCACTCATCCATTTCTCACATTCCACGGGTCATTTTACCTATTCCAACATTCCTCCACATTCCATGGGTCATTTTACCCATTCCAACATTCCTCCACATTCCACGGGCCTTTTTCGTCCAATTCAACATTTCTCAATTGCACAGGTATAATACGACTTTTCCATCTACTTGTCACAATTTCACAATCATCTCAACGTTCAACATTTTCATAATGCATATCATAATAACAACTCAATTCAAGATTAATCCAAGACTTTAATCAAGTGCTCATCTTCAAAGCTATAACATGCATACGATATTTAAAAAATTTCCTACTCCCACTCAATTCAATTTAATTCATGATGACTCACAAGATATGCATTTCACATAAATTCCTTCATACTCATAGAACTTATAAAATAATGCAATATTAATGCAATTCATAATTTACATCCACAACTCAATAATATCGCACATTGTAAGGTATGATCATTTGCTCATATACCATTTGTAACACCCTGAAAATTTATTTCGAAAGACAATTACTATGATAGGCCCAAATAAAACTCTTGTTTATTTACTACCATTAATCACAATTTATATATTTAATTCTTAGTTAGTCACAAAATCTCAAATTTATTTACCAAAAACATAAGGTTATTTTTAAATCAATCACCCAATTCCTTTTCTTAGACAAATTTTCAACAAAAGATTAATCTCGATTATTTTAAGGCTGCATCCAACTCCCGTTAGACTGCCTACGTACCCATGAACGGGATCAAGCCTTTCGTAGTTCCCTAACATACCTCACAGTATTACAATGTCTGATAAGAATTCCATCTTGTTCGAATAGATCAAAATCACAAGTATGGGTTGTAATTATCACTATAGCTAAGTTATGGGTTAAAGTGATGGCTACAACCTTCCAACTTGTCATCTCACTTCTTGTTCAACCATATTTCTCCTTTTGTCAATGTTTATCCCTAAAATCTGGGATTTTCCTTACTTGTATATTGTTATTTGTTCAGCCCTTGTTGTGTCCGGTTTTTAGGGCAGAAACCATGTGGTAGGTAATGGCTAAAGTCCACTAATTTGTAATCTGTTCTCCGGCTCTTCATAAGAGCTTTGTTCTCTCTCTCTTGTAAAGTTTATGATCAATATACAAACCTTAAAATTCAATATGGTATCAGAGCAGTGACCACAGTGGCTTGTCTCTGCATATCTTCTTCAACCTCTTTGTTTTCCATAGCTGATTCAAATGGCTAAGGAAAATCCTCCCAGTCCTGATACTACGAGCTCTAGTGTTTCACCCACTTTAAATTTTACCGAAGTAGAAGTTAATCCAAATCAAAGACTCAGTTCAGTTTTGCTGAATGAGTTCAACTATCTTCCATGGTCTCGAGCAGTTTCACTTGCTCTCGGTGGAAGTTCAAAGCTTGGTTACGTTAATAGAACCATTCAGGCACCTGAAATTTCATCACCTTTATATGAGACATGGCTATGCACGGATCAACTTGTCATGTCGTGGCTTCTCAACTCCATGGAGAGGAAGCTAGCTAATATCTTCAGCTACTCAGAGTCTTCTTTCCATCTCTGGAAAAATGTCTACGAGATGTATGGAAATCAAAACAATGCTACTCGGATTTTTCAACTGAAAATTGAGCTTGCAGGTTTGCAACAAGAAAGTAAGTCTTTTGTTCAACACTTGGGTGATATCAAGAGCATGTGGAATGAGCTTGATGTATACAAGCCTCACACCACAGATGCTTCCGTGCTTCTGAAGAGAGCTGAAGAAGATAAGATTTTTCAACTCTTGGCTAGTCTTAGCTCAGACTATGAAGATCTACGTAGTCACATTCTGATGAACAGTGAGTTGCCTTCCTTCTCAAGTGTATGTGCCATTATTCAACGTGAAGAAACTCGAAGGAAAGTGATGAATCTTGAAACCAAAATTAGCTTGCCAGAGTCTAGGGCATACTTTTCAAACCACAAGTTCTCAGATGATAAAATAGACAAGGGTACAAGGTTTGACCTGAAGTGCAAACATTGCAACTATGGTGGACACACCATTGACAAATTTTGGATTCTACATCCTGAGCTCAAGCCAAACTTCCAGCAGAACAAGGGGTTCCAGAGAAACTCACAACCACCCTTGTACATGGCTAATCATGCAGCTTTAGTTGCTCCTCCTTCCTCAAGTGAAAGCTTGCTTGACTTCACTTCCAATCTAGTGAACTTGATCAACGAGTTTGTTGTCTATTTACAAGGAAGACAAAGAAGTAGAGATCTAGATAATACAACTGGAACTGAAATTGAAAACCCTACTTCCTTGCTAAGCAAATTTGCTGGGTTTCTTGCTGATTCTGATCATGGAGGCTCAAGTAAACAAATTCTAGGTATATTGAAAGCTTTCTTCACTACTTTAAATGCTAGTCTTGTGCATGATTATTGGATAATAGACTCAGGAGCCACAAAACATGACAAACAAATCTTCACATTTACTTGACTTCAAAAAAATGAAAAAATCTTCACAAGTGTCAGTAGCAATTGGTAAGGGTGTCTCAGTTGTTGGAAAAGAGATAATTAAGTTGATCTCTGATCAAATAGAGTCATCAGCCTTGTATATTCCTTCATTTCCGTTTCACCTTTCTTCACTACTTTAAATGCTAGTCTTGTGCATGATTATTGGATAATAGACTCAGGAGCCACAAAACATGACAAACAAATCTTCACATTTACATGACTTCGAAAAAATGAAAAAATCTTCACAAGTGTCAGTAGCAATTGGTAAGGGTGTCTCAGTTGTTGGAAAAGAGATAATTAAGTTGATCTCTGATCAAATAGAGTCATCAGCTATATTCCTTCATTTCCGTTTCACCTTTTATCAGTAAGAAAAATCACAAGACAACTAAATTGTCATGCTATTTTTTCTTCTAATCAGGTCATCTTTTAGGATATAGTCACCAAGAGGAAGATTGGTGAGGGTTTCTTCCTAAATGGGTTGTACTATATTTCAAATGATCTTCTAAAACCTAAGAGTCTTCAAGTCAGCTCAAGCCCTTCTCAGAAACAACTACTTTGGCATCATCATCTTGCTCATCCCTCAAACCATGTTTTCTCCATTTTGTTTCCCACAATGTGTAAAAGTAGTTTGGAGTGTGATACTTGTCACTTCTCCAAATCTACTAGGTTACCTTTCAATTCCTCAGTGTCTAGAGCTAGTAAATTGTTTGAACTTGTTCATTCAGATATTTGGGGACCTACAATTGAATCTTTTGATGGTTATAAATACTTTGTAACATTTGTGGATGATTATTCAAAGATTACTTTGTTATACCTTTTAAAGTGCAAGACCGAAGTCATGAATATGTTTAAAGATTTTCATAAACTTGTAACAACTCATTTTGGTTGTCATTTTCACACCTTAAGGTCTAACAATGGCACTGAGTACATGTAAAATAACATGTCTCAAAACTTAAGTTCCCATGGGATATTTCATCAAACAAGTTGTGTTGGCACTCCTCAACAAAATGGAGTGACTGAGAGGAAAAATAGGGATTTGCTTGAAAAAAAACTAGAGCCTTAATGTTACATATGAATGTTCCCAAGAAGTTTTGGTCTCAATTAGTGCTTTCTGCTACCTATTTGATCAATAGACTGCCTAGTAGGGTGTTGGAACAAAAATCACCCTACGAAGTCATGAAAGGAAGAAAGATTGACTTGTCTCATTTGAAAAATTTTGGTTGTACTTGTTATGTTCATGTTGCTTCAATACACCGTGACAAGCTTGATCCAAGAGCTAGCAAATGTGTTTTCTTGGGATATTCTTCAACACAAAAAGGTTACAAGTGTTACAATCCTTCTTCAAGGAAAATCATTGTCTCAAGGGATGTAAAGTTTGATGAAACTACACCTTTCTTTAAACAATCAGTGGAGGGTTTAAGTCAGGGGGAGAATGCCTTCGAAATCTTCCCTTTACCAAGTCTAACAACCAGTGAGGGAAATGTATCCATGTCCACTGACAGAGAGCATGCAAATTCTCTAAGTCATGAAGAGGAAACCTTGCTAGAACCATCAATTCAGCCACCTACATCACACTCACCTCCTATGGACCTATAACCATCACATGTCTTGCCTCAAGGAAGAAAAAACCCTTATCATGATCGTCACCCTCCTTCAAGGTTGTTGGATTATGTGACTTACAATGCAAAGTATCTCGTTGCTGAGTACCTTTCATACCAAAGGGTGGCACCAAAGCATGCAGCTTTTCTCAACTCCATATCCAATGCTTCTGAACCAAGAAGTATTTAGGAGGCAATGCAGCAAGATGAGTGGAAGAAAGCTATGAAGGAAACTTTTGCTCCTGTAGCTAAGATGAACACAATTTGAGTGTTGTTATTTGTTGCAATTAACCATGCATGGCCTCTATATCAAATGGATGTCAAAAATGCATTTCTGAATGGTGAACTTGAAGAAAAAGTTTACATGAAACTCCCTTCGGTTCATCCTCAATCCAATAACCCCTAGTTAGTCTGCAAGCTGCACAAATCCATTTACAGATTAAAACAATCGCGTCGTGCTTGGTATTCAAAGTTGAGCTCAGTTCTTGAAGAAGTTAGCTTCAAGAGAAGCAATGCAGATTCATCTCTCTTTGTTTGAATTTGTCCTAGTGGTTCTTATTTATGTGGACGATCTCATTGTCACTTGTGATAATGCCACTGAAACTGTGTTACTAAAGAACACCCTCAAGCAGAAGTTTGTCATCAAAGATCTTGGGACACTCAAATATTTCCTTGGCATTAAAATGGCAACTTCTAAGAAGGGAATGTTTTTGAATCAACAGAAGTATATTCTCGATTTGCTTCAAGAAGCTGATATGGTGGATTGCAAGCCTGTCTCTACACCCCTTGACTGCAAACACAAAATGACCCTGGATGGAGAAACACTCACTTATATCAGTTACTGCCAAAGGTTAGTTAGGAAACTTATTTATCTTACAATAACAAGGTCAGACATTGCCTTTGCTGTCAGCTTTGTGAGTCAATTTATGCATTCTCCAACAATGGATCATTTGCAAGTTGTTAAGAGAATACTGTGGTACTTGAAAGGTTCTGTGTAAGAGAATACTGCGGTACTTGAAAGGTTCTGTGGGACGTGGTCTTTTGATGTAAAACAATGCTCACACTTACATAACTGACGCAGACTGGCAAGGCAAGTCAATTACTGGTTTCTGTATTTTTGTTTGAGGTAATCTGGTAAGTTGGAAAAGCAAGAAGCAAAGTGTGATTGCTTGATCCAATGCTGAGGCCCAATATAGGGCTATGGTAACTATTGCTTGTGAATTAATCTGGCTCAAGGGCCTTCTTTCTGATTTAGGGTTTCTAGCTCTCAACCAATGACTCTAATGTGTGATAACCAATAAGCCATGCATATAGCTTATAATCCTGTTTTACGTGAGAAGACTAAGCATATCGAGGTTGACTGACATTACATCTGTGAAAAGGTTCAATCAAAGATCATACAAACTCGTTACACTTCGAGTTCTAGTCAGTTTGCTGATCTCTTCACCTAGCCATTGGCGATTGCCGTGTTTCAAGGTCTTTTGTCCAAGCTTGGATCAATCAATCTCCTCAATCCAAGTTTGAGGGGGAGTGTTGGAATAGATCAAAATCACAAGTATGGGTTGTAATTATCACTATAGCTAAGTTATGGGTTAAAGTGATGGCTACAACCTTCCAACTTGTCATCTCACTTCTTGTTCAACCATACTTCTTTTTTTGTCAATGTGTCTCCCTAAAATTTGGGATTTTCCTTACTTGTATATTGTTATTTGTTCAACCCTTGTTGTGTCCAGTTTTTAGTGTAGAAACAATGTGGTAGGTAGTGGCTAAAGTCCACTAATTTGTAATCTGTTCTCCAACTCTTTATAAGAGCTTTGTTCTCTCTCTTGTAAAGTTTATGATCAATATACAAACCTTGAAATTCAATACATCTCATATCAAAGCAAGCCATAATCACACCAATAGATATCCAACAAAAGCATTATTTTAATTACCAACCATGTAATCCAATTATGCACAAAAGCCATAATCAACCAATGAGATAAATAATAAGATAACATTCCACGAAGTTTAGTATCAAACTCTGAAAAAGTATGTCGTATTTCCTCCACCTGGTTCCCTAAGCATTTCTCTCAGTTACTAATACAAGGATCCACCAACATGGCCAAATCCATTTTCACAATATAAGACATTACTAAATGCATGACATGAACTTTAATCCTAGTCAAAGTACTTGGAATTACTAATTTAACAGCCCCCAATTCAAATGCCATTTTGGTTGACCATTTTACCCCTATCTTCGTTCGTTTCTATTTCATTCGTTATAACTCTGTTTGGCGAATGGTTTTTGCCTACACGCTCATGGGACCAAGCTCTATCCAAATATGCCAAGAAATAGTTTAAAATATATTGTATAATTACGTTAAGCCAACTAAAGGCATTTTTGTCTTTTTTACTTATTGATAAATTTTACGAAATAAATTATAATATTTTCCGGAAACAAAATTTTAAAATTTCTCAATTAAATTTTCATAACCATAAATCGATTTATTTCCGATTTTCTCCACATTGTGAATATCTAATTCATATATTTAAATTTTCAGGGTATTACATGGATATTCTTTATATTAATGTTTTCTTAGTAGTAGAGTTATTACATTGAGTATATATGTATACAATCATACAATCATTAACCACCAAATCCTAACTAACTCTTTAATCAAGTGTCATAATCTAAGCTTACATAATCCGAAGCTTATAATATCTCTAACATCCCCCCTCAATCTTATGATTGGTAGAACCTAACATAAGGTTGGAACAATGTATTCGAAAAAAAAAAGTAGAACTCAAACCTTTAGTTAAGATGTTTGTGCAAAATGTTTTCTGGATGAAACAAATTGCACTGCGAGCTTGCTCTTGGCAACCCTTTCTCGGACTAAATGCACATCAATGTTGATGTGTTTGGTCTCTTGGTGCTGAATGAGATTGAAAGAAAAAGTTATGGCAGAAAAATTGTCACAAAAAAAAAAAAAAAAAAAAAAAAAAAAAAAAAAACTGGAGGCATGGAGATGGAAACATGCAAAAAAGTCAATAACTGTTGAACCCAATCAAGTTCAACAGCAGTGGTAGATATAGCTCTGTACTCAGCTTTTGTGAATGATCGAAACATTGTTTGCTGCTTTTTGGAATACCAAGAAATTGGATTGGATCCCAAGAAAACAACTAAACTTGTTGTAGATTGTCTGTCACTAGGATTTCCTACCCAATCAGCATCACTAAATGCTTTGAGAGACAAATCCCTTTTAGAATATGTAATTCCACAATGCTGAGTACCTTTCAAATACCTAAGAATCTTTTTAACTGCTATGAAATGAACAATCATTCGATTCTGCATAAATTAACAGGACTTGATGCACATAAAAAGCAATATCAAGCCTTGTATAAGTCAAATATTGTAAAGCACCTATAATGCTTCTGTATGAAGTGAGATTATTATATGGAACACCATCATCCTTGGCAAGTCTGTTGTAGGGAAGACAAGAAGTATCACAAGGCTTAGAATCAAGCATTTCTATTTTCTATAGCAAATCATGAACATACTTAGATCGTGACAGAACTAAACCAATTAATGACTTAGTGATTTGAATCCCCAAAAAATAATGCAAAGTCCCCAAATCCTTAATATCAAACTCATGAGTCAAAGAATCAATCACTTATTAAATTGCAACTTGTGCACTGCCAGTGATAATAATGTCATCCAGATAGAGAAGCATTACCACAATATATTTGCCAAGTTGTTTAACAAACAAAGAAGAATATGAGTATGTACTTTGAAACCCAAGAGAAGGGAGAAAGGCTATAAATCTCTCATTCCAAGCTCTGAGAGCTTGTTTTAAACCATAGAGAGACTTCTGCAATTTACAAACTAGATGAAGATGTGTAGTGTTTTCAAATCTTAGAGGTTGAGCCATGTAAACATCTTCTTGCAGAATTCCATGTAAAAAAGCATTCTTAACATCTAGTTGTCTCAATGGCCAATCAAATTGAACTGCAAGTGCCAAATCCAACTTAATTGTAGTAGGCTTCACAACAGGACTAAAGGTCTCTCCAGAGTCTAAACCAGGTTCTTGAATAAACGCATTTGCAACAAGCCTATCTTTATGTCTAACTATGGACCCATCTGAATTTTTCTTAATTTTAAACACCCATTTACATCCAACTAATTCTTTTGAGATGGTAAAGAAACCAAGTTCCAAGTTCCTTAAGCATGTAAGGCATCAATTTCCTCTTGCATAGCTTTACCCCAAACTGGATATTTCAATGCTGACTTATAAAAAACTGGCTCAATGGAAGACAAATAAGAAATACCAGAATCACCAAGAGCTCCTAGAAAAACTTTTGGCTTGACTATACCACTTTTTGCTTCAGGTTTGCATAAGATGCAAATTCACAAGTTCTATAAGGAGCACAACATGAAGAAATTCTGGTGCAAACTCAGTAATTGGACTAACCTTAGGTACCACATGGAAGAAGGATGGAGAACTTGCAGCTGCAGTAATAGATTGAGGTGTATCTGGTGCAGATAATGTTTTTGGTGTCTGTTACATTGAAGAAATAACAGATATATGGGTATGCACAGATGAAGATAAACTTGGTAATGAATAATTTGAGTGGTTTAGGCTAGGTAGAGATGATGAAGATGAAGTATGATCAGGTAGAACCATACCATTTTGTAAACTATGAACTGGTATAACTTGTGGTGCAGAAGACTGAAGAAAAATTGAAATAAGTTTCGTTAAACACTACATGTCTAGAGATAAAAAGTTTACTCTTAGACACATCATAGCACATGTAACCCTTATACTTTGATGCACATCCCGAAAATATACATTTGGTAGTTTTGGCTTAGAGCTTAGAGCTATTATATGGTCTGAGTAATGGATAGCAGAAGCAAGCAAATATTCTAAGATGAGTGATGACTGGAATAAAACCATACAAAAACTCAAAAGGTGACTTATGTTGTAAACTTGGGATAGGCATTCTATTGATAAGATATATTGCAGTTTGACATGCAAAGGTCCAAAATTGAGACGGTAGTTTTGCATTCTGCAATAAAGTCACAGTGGTCTCAACAATATGCATTCTTCTAAAAATCCCCGCCTAGGTGCTAGACGGCTGACTACCATCCTGATTAATGCCTAGACGTTTAAAAATTAAGAAATAGCGCCTAAACCTGCTAAGGTGCCCCCATAGACTGCATAGGCACCCTTCTAGGTTACGACTCACTTAGACAGAAAATAGATAACTTTCATTTTGCATTTTATTTTTTACAATAAATTATTAGGGACTTGTTGTATACTTAAATGAACACACATGATATGCATGTTCCCCATGTTTCCATTATGTTCCAATACTTCATTATATATATATATATATATATATATATATATCATTCTACTTTGTAGTTTATGATGAAATTATATATATTTGAAGTATAAACACACTTATGTACACGAAGTATAATAGATTTACTTAAATTTGCCTAGTCCGCCTAGGCCCTGCCTATCTGTTTAGGCGCTAAGCTCTAGCATGCCACCCGACTAGCTCCTAGCGTCTTTTAGAACCTTGACAATATGTCTATGTTTCCTCTCTACTAAACCATTTTGTTCAGGGGTATAGGGACAAGACTTATGGTGAGAAATACTCTTTGTTTGAAAAAAAATTCTAGAGCTGGTTAGAGAAATGATTAAGCACAAAAGCATGAAATGCTATGAAAATGGAACATAAATCAGATTTGTTATAGAGAGGAAACAATCAACAAAATCTGGTGCACTCATCAATTAGAGTAACATAGTATTTATATCGATCAACAGAGTTACATGGTGCTGGACCCCAAAGATCACTGTGTACAATTTGAAATGGAATTACATATACTTAGAAACACTAATTTGAAATGGCAATTTGGTGAATTTGCCTTCCAAACAATTTTGACACATACTAGGTACACTATCACTATTACATTTAATATTTGCTTTTTGTAAAACTAAAGTAACAACAGAGTTGGTAGGGTGACCTAGCCTACTATGCCAAACATTAGAGTTTATAAATTGACCAAGTTAGGCAACAGAAGAAGCATGTCTGAATAAAGAAGCTGGATGATAGTTGGCAAGTGAAGGGATAGGGTAAACACAATAATTTGGTCTCTTGTCATTGTAGAAACAAAACCAAATAGTGTGAGTGGTTTTTCCATAAATATGACAGCCAGCTATGGGATTGGATTTGTTGAGACAATATGGTGCAATGTGACCTTCAGCACCACACAGTTGACAAGTTTGTATAAAAAGAGCAAAATGACTACCAAAGTAAGTACTCGGAGATTGACCAAGCACTCCAGGAGTTAGTGTAGGCAACTCATGAGTTTGAGTTGGATAAGATTGTCTAGGATTATAGAATCTCTGTCTAGAATTGAATCTTTCTTTCCCTTTGTTTCTGTTGTTGTTATATGGCTAAAAACCAGCAGAAACAAACTGAGATTGACCAAAATTGGAATGAAATGACTGAGAACCAAAACCTTTAGACATTGGATTCCCTTTAGAAGAAACCATTGCAGTCATAAAAGGAGCATGAGACACAGATTCAACTATGACGTCCTCTGCAAGCAACTGAGTTTGAAACTCTTTAAGAGAAATGACATTCTCAAGGCCCCTTATAACACACATGAATGTATTATATTCAAGTGGCAAGCCATTCAAAGTTAAAATAACAATGTCTTCATCTGCAAAATACACACCAACAACAGAGAGATAATCTCTAGCTTCATTCTTTTGCATATATTGTGTAATATAATCAAACTATTTTCTGATGGTTTGCAAATTGGACTTCATTTGAAATATACTAGTTCTAGATACAGTAGAAAATTGTTCCTTGAGTCTGGTCTATAAATCCTGAGAACTAGTACTGCCAATGGCACAAGACATAGTAACAGGAGACAAAGTTGCATTGATCAACTGCATTAAGGCACGATCATGCAATTTCCAAACTGTAAAGTCATCACTTTCAATAACAGAGGCAGAATTTGAAGAATTAATGCCAGATTCACAGTCACAGATGCAAGTCGAGGAGGACAGGGTGTTAAGCCATTAACAAACCCTAGAATTCATTACTCTCAGGCAATAATTGCATTTGAAAATGCTAACTCAAGTAATTCAAATCATCCAATTTCACATTAACAGAAGTAGATATAGTAACTATGAGAGCAACAATTGGTGATTGTAAAAGTTGTAATTGTGTAGCAGTTACCATTTTCGCAGATTTGCAATAATAAAAGAACAAATTTTTAAAAGATGCACAAAGTAAAACTTATCACAAACACCTTGCGAGCAAGAATCGGAAAGAAGAAACAGTCGAAGAGCTGGATCAATCTTCAAGATCACTGCAAGAACCATAGAATTCGCAGAAAATTGACTTCGTCCAAGCTTTGCTTGAATCGAAGACACGAACTCTGAGTATAGATCAAAAGAATGCGGAAGCAGAAAGAGGATCGAAGAAGAATGCGTTAGCAACAATGGCGAGTGATACCATGTTAAGCTATGAACAGATTGTATCAATGGTCATGAAGAATCAAGAACTAGAGAGAGAAAGTAGAGAAAGACAGCTGAATATTCTTTGTATTAAAGTTTTCTTAGTAGTGAAGTTATTACATTGAGGTCGCTCAGTGCACGGCGACCTCACCGGCGCCACCGCGATGTAGAGGATCCTGTTCACGCTTCCTCGTCATCCATAGTCGAGGGTGGGGGCTCCCAGCCAGGTAGTTTTTTCTAATTCTCACTACGTTGTATTTTTTTTTTCATTTTAAAACTATTATTTCATGATTCTGAAAATTTGCTGGATTGTGAAAATGTGTTGCGGGTTGTGAATTACTGTTATTTTACTTTTTTAAGGTTGTGGGAAATGATATACAATAGGGGAGGCTTTGCAGAATTTTTTGTAGAAATTTTTAAGCTTAGGGTTTTCACCATATAAGTTTTTTTGGGCAGCTAAAAAAAGGATCAGGGGGCCTAATCGAATGTTGAACGCGGCACAGAATGTACGTCTGTCCGCCTCCACGATCAATATTGCATATGACTCGCGACATCGTGGAGCGGCTACTTCACAGCAACATAGCCTCGTCGTTACTTGTTGTGGTTGTGTTATTCGGAGTCATTGTCCTATGAAGTGGGAGACTTGGGCAAAAGTTCCCCAGGAGACGAAGATATTCGTGCGAGACAAGATGTCGGTTAGTATATTAATTTTTAGCCTTTTATCAATTTTTTCATTATGTTTACAAATGTTATAAATCAAAGTATATTATCTTAATATTATTAAATTTCTTTCTATTATTTTATTGTTTTTCATATTTGTAGGTCAATTTTGATTTTAAGGACATATCCCCCGAGGTCATCACCTACTTAGACGAGACCTTCGCAAACCGATACAAAAATTGGAAGTCCGATCTTCATAAGTATTTTAAGCGTTTTGATGATCTAGAAGCTGCTCGCCTAAGATGCCCATCTGAGTTGGGGGAACGGCCGGATGATTGGCAATGGCTCTGCAATCATTTTATGGACCCAAAATTTGTGTTATGTAGATAATATTTTAATAATAATTCATTATTGTTTTAGTTATTTTGTAAGCTTTTTAAAATAATTTCTTTCAAATAGTCGCACTAACATGTATATTGTGTGTTTAACAGAAGAAATCTGTTGCTGGCAAGATAGCTCGTGACTCAAAGACACTTCTTCACCATTCTGGCTCGAAGCCCTTTTCGTATAGGCTTGAGGCACGACGTGAGGTAAAAGTATATTAATTTTGAAATTGTATACAATTTATTTTTTATTATTGATTAATAAAATTTTCTTAATGTTTTTTTTTTTCTTCAGGCGGGTTCTAAGTTCCCAGAGATCGACACGTTCAAGGAAGTGTACGTTCGACCTGGCGATGAGACCGCTAAGGAGCTTCATGTAAGTATATGTAATTCTTATTATTCTTATATTTATGAAATGTTCAAATATTATTTATATTTTGTTATTGAACATTATATGTTTTTTCTTTATTATTACAGGATGCTATGGTGGAAAAGGGTGATACTGTTCTCCAAGAAGCAACATCGCAGCTTCCCCCGGAGACCCCGATCGAGGATGTCACTATACCTGATGATGTAGGTTTTGAGATCATGACTGATGTCCTAAATCAGAAGTTCGGTCGTCGTCATGGAAAGGTTGTTCGGGGTATGGGGAAGGCGCGAGTTCGTGAGACGGGTGCCTCATCTTCTAGATTGACCACAGGAGAGGTCAATTCCTTGAAGGAGGAAGTGACAACCCTAAAAGATAAGCTGGCAGCCCAGGACGAGCAGATAAAGGCCCAGGACGAGCAGATAAAGGCCCAGAATGATCAGATGAAGTCCCAAAACGAGCAGTTAAAGGCCGAGAACGAGCAGGTGAAGGCCCATATGAGTTTGATTGTACAGGCCTTAGCGAAGACCGGTCTCCAAATCCAGTTGCCAACACCTGATCTTGCTCCATCTTCGACCTCCTAGCCATTTCGCCCAACCGATACCTAGTAGTTTGATGTATTAAACTTAGAAGACTACTTATCGTAGTTTTTTCTTTTTTTGTTTAGACATCTTGTATGCACATTTTATATAGTTTATAATTAAATATGTTTTCTTGGTTTATTATTTATTGTTTAGAATTGAATTACAATATTTTATTAAAAATTAAATGCACATTTTATATAGTTTATAATTAAATATGTTTTCTTGGTTTATTATTTATTGTTTAGAATTGAATTACAATATTTTATTAAAAATTAAATCAAAAATATTTTTGTCCAAAAAAAAAAAAAAAAGAATTTGCGTGACGAAGAACATTCATACGTCACGCTAAGTGGGTTTGTGTGACGCATCCTACGTCGCGCAACGTGGGTTTGCGTGACGCACCCTACGTCGCGCAAAGTGGGTTTGCGTGACGCGACCTACGTCGCGCAAAGTGGGTTTGCGTGACGCATCCTACGTCGCGCAAACCCACTTTGCGCGACGTAGGTTATTTCTTCGTCGCGCAAACCCTGCTTTCACAGACTTTGCGCGACGTATGACACGCGACGATGATTCGTCGGGCAATTTTTTGAGCGACGTTTTTTGTACTTTGCGCGACGACGGACCTACGTCACGCAAAGTGTTTTTTTTACTAGTGATATATATATATATATATAAATATTCAATCATTAACCACCAAATCCTAGTGAAGTTATTATAATATCTCTAACAAATGCTTGGGTTAGTTGTTGAATTTTTTAGGTCGATGGGCTGAGGGACTTACTCTAACACCAGAGATAGTGTCCCTAATTTGGTAATTACCAAATGCCCAATCCATCAGGCGTGGAGTTTTATCACAAAATATCTCGGTATTAGTTAAAGTAGGGCAATCATATTTAAATTCATTATTTTTTTCTTTCACCCACCAATGTGGGATAGCCAATATTAGTAGACCTCCGCACAAGTGAGCAATGTTCTCATCATGTGAACCTAATGGTTAAGAATCATTCACTCGTGTAGACGATTATCCCTAACAAAATCCGAACTACACCACTGTAGACTTGCATTAACTGCATTTTATTACTTTATACCCTAAATTCTGAATCCAATCTAATAAGCCAACTTTCATTCCAAGATGAAGTACTAGACATAATATTCGATACGTGACGAGTTTAAACATTAAAAAGATAAATAAATAAATAAATAAAACAACTTAGTCAAGAACTAGTTTGTCCGACTAACTGATATAACTTTGAATCCTAGAACACCATGTTAGTTTGTTGTGGGAAAAAGGACCAATAGTTTTGCTCATAAGCACATACATATATAGGACATCATGAAATATATTCTGTAAAGAAGAGGCATCTTAATCTGAGTAATGTCTCACTGGAGTCATTCTAAATTAAGAAATAATGGAGACTGTATTGCTACACAACTTGCCTACACTATACGTTAAATTCCATCCTGGAATACAATATTATCTAGTCAGCATTCTGTCTTTTAATTATCACATGGACATAGATAGGAGTTGAAAAATATAAATTTATTACATGGAAAATATTACGATGTTTGGTTCATCTAGAACTGGCAGCCATTAGCTATGGACTTTGCAACAAATCAAAGGCCACTGTTGGAAACTGGCATATATAATGAATTTGTTACATGGAAAATATTACGATGTTAGGTTTTCATCTAGAACTGGCCCCCCATTCGCTATGGAGTTTGCAAGCAGTTCAAAGGCCACGGTTGGAAACCGGCGTACATAAAAAATTACAAATGGTTCTGCAAACATATTTTATTTAAGGGCGCATCAGAATACGATTATGATGTATTTATATTCACATGAAGAAAAAAAACTGTGTAATGTGAAACAGCGCAGCACCTTAATACAAGTAATCTACTTTTTTCCTTTTGTCTTTTCTGCTTTATTTTATCTCAATTATCGGGTTACGGCTATGTGTTTTGAGTGAGTAATTTTCATAACAACGCTAGTTATAATTAGGTGTAACAATATACTCAAATTATAGTACTTATATTTTTTTATTAATATATTTTAAAAGTGTAACATATCAAACTATGTCGTGCAACAATATTAAAACATGTGAAAAATCACACTACGTTGCAAATGTACTCAGTCCACACAATATCTCTACAAGCAACGTTAACAGCCTTATTGTGTGCGTGGTCAAAGAATATTTTCTTGGAGTCAAATACAATATGCTTAGGAAGATATCAATATATAGGTGATTAAAACCCATCTCCACTAATCAAGTTCCAATCAATGGTCTTCTCTTTAGACTATTCTTCAAGGTTCTAAAAGACGCTAGGCGCTAGTCGGGCAGCGGGTTGGGGCCTAGCGCCTAGGCGCCTAGGCGTCTAGGCGGGGTCTAGGCGGATTTAATTAAATCCATTATATTTCGTATAAATAAGTGTCTGTTTATACTTAAAATATATATGATTTCATCATAAACTACAAAATTGAATGACATATATATTATGAGCTATTGGAACATATTGAAAACATGGAGAGCAAGTATATAATGTGTGTTCCTTTAAGTATTCAACAAGTCTCACAATTTATTTAAAAACTAAAATGCAAAATAAAAGTTATCTATTTTATGTCTAAGTGAGTCACAACCTAGGCGGGTGTCTAGGCGGGTCTGAGTGGGCTAGGCGGGTGTCTAGGCAGTCTAGGCGGGCGCCTCAGTAGGTCTAGGCGCCCTTTCTTAATTTTCAAACGCCTAGACATTAATCGGGGAGGTGGCCAACCGCATAGCGCCTAGGCGGGGCCTAGGTAGCGCTAGGCCGGGATTTTTAGAACACATCTATTCTTTATTCATTTTTGTTAATACGCAGTCAAAGTCGATAGTCATCCACATCTTATATCCCACCAACCCTGTTGAAGTTTGAAACACCAAGTCTTCTCCTTTTGGCCATCTCTTCGTGATGTCTATATATACTTATCTATTTGCTTACTAGCTAGCTAATCAAAAGTTCATAAATACCATTTCTTAGTGCAATAGCATTATTTGGTAGTGAGGAAATTAGGGTTTCAATTAAAGGATGGCAGGAGAAAGAAAAGGAAGATCTTTGGAACAAACACCAACTTGGGCAGTTGCCGTTGTTTGTTTCGTTTTGGTTTTGATTTCGATCCTCATCGAATATTTCATTCATTTAATTGGAAAGGTGAGTAATTAGGCTACTTAATTTGATCATTTGGAGCCCTTTTGGGTTAATCATGAATGGGAAATGAGATTTTCTTATTAAATCTTAATTGCACTCTCTGCAGTGGTTGAAAAGGAGAAACAAAAGAGCTCTCTATGAAGCACTTGAGAAGATCAAGTCCGAGCTTATGCTATTAGGGTTCCTATCCTTGCTTCTAACGGTAGGACAAGGCCCCATTTCAAATATTTGTATATCGAAGGCTGTTGGAGCAACTTGGCATCCATGCAGTAAGAAGCAAGAGGTCAAATCAGACAAGAACGAAGATAGTAGTGTTTCAGATGACAACGCCCGCAGAAGGCTTCTCTCAGCCTTGGATTCCAGTGGGGGTGGCCGACGTGTTTTAGCAGCTGCTGGATATGAAAAATGTGCTGCCAAGGTACATTAAATTAATTGTCCATGCGTTTGGTTTTATAAAATTTAACAAGCGGATATAATAAAAAAGAAATATTTTAGGATTTGATTTAATTAGTGATTTTATATGATCTAATTAGGGTTTTGATATGATTTGATTTGGTCTAGGTTTCCTTTGTCTTGTTGACAAATGATTGTTTAGATTTATTTCCTTGTATTGCTCCTATGATACCTCAGAAGAATAAAGTATTGAAGTTGTATTTGAGAATTTTGATATTGTAAAGAATTCTAAATTTACCCTAAACCCATTATTTTCAACTGAACTAGCATCTCTTGTTAGATTGTGCTGCTACAGAGTTTTTCACATTTCAGATCAAAATAAAGTTTTTCATGTTATTCTGTCAAACTGTCGATTTAGAATAATATTCTTGATCGGAATGCCTGATTTAGAATATTACGACAAGGTGGTCAAGCAAATATATTACTTGAACAAATAATTTATAGGGTGTAGAATGAGTAAACTAGAGTTGGAATGAAAATGTCAATATAGGACCAAGTATTCATGCATATCTTTATTTCATGCAAATTAACCATGAAGTTAGTCTATGGTAATTTTTTGTTTTTCTTTTATATCAACAAAGTATATGTTGTAATTTTTTTTTTCTGCAGAACAAAGTTCCATTTGTGTCATATTATGGGATCCACCAGCTTCACATACTCATCTTTGTGCTAGCCGTCTTCCACGTGCTTTACTGCATAACAACCCTAGTTTTGGGCAGAGCAAAGGTATCTCTCTCTCTCTCTCTCCCCCCTTTATTATTCTCTCTCTCGAAGTGAATAATTTCAAATGTTTGGTATGGGATGGGATGCAGATGAGAAAATGGAAAACATGGGAACTGGAAACAAAAACAGCTGCTTACCAATTCTCACATGGTATGCTACCTCCCGCTTTCACACGTAATTTTATTTTTTGAAGTTTGACCAGCAACCAGTAATCCAATTATTTCTGACCAAATTTTACTACTTGATTAGTTACTTGTATAAATTGTTAATTTTTGTTTATTATAATTAGTTTATTTATGCTGTAGACCCGGAAAGATTCAGATTTGCCAGAGACACATCCTTTGGGAGAAGACACTTGAGCTTTTGGAGCCGTTCTCCCATTAGTTTATGGATTGTAAGAGTTGAAAATTCCATAATCTATTTGTAAATTTGTTTGATAAATGTGTCAAAACTAAAATTCGAGAAATACTATGACGTCAACAAAAGGGGGCACTAAATGCGATTCTTAGACAGTTTTTGTCAGTTTAACGTCTCTTAGATTCTCCTTTTTAACCGTTTTTGTTTGTATGTATTTCTGAATGAAAATCTCTTAATTTGATGTCCAATACTAACTTTAAATTGCAGGTTTGCTTCTTTAGACAGTTTGTAGGATCCGTGCCCAAAGTTGATTACTTGACTCTGCGACATGGGTTTATTGCTGTAAGTCTCTTAATTTACAATTTTCATTATTTCTTTCTGCATGAAATTAAAGTAAGCTTTTGGTTCATGGTTTGTAGGCACATTTGGCTCCTCAAAGTCAAACTAAGTTTGACTTCCAGAAGTACATTAACAGGTCACTTGAAGAGGATTTCAAGGTTGTCGTAGGGATCAGGTGGGTCACTAGTGCTAAGCATAAAGCATTTCAAGCCAATCCATTAATCACCTGACTATTAGGAAGTTAGGGCTTGGGGTAATTCCGTAGGAAACACTTCTGCTCAAATCGTTAAACATTTTGCAGAGAAGTACAACATACTTTATTTGTTAAGATAAAATCAAAACATTCAACAAAACGTTATGTGGCATTTTGTTTTTTTAAGGACCGAAGAGCTTATAGCAGTTTAAAAGCGTTTTTAAATCTTTAAAAGGCACTACGAAACATAATTAGCATGCTTTATGCTACCATTATAGTATAATATGCATGACTAAATACTTCATCTTTCAAAAATATCATCTGAGATTAACAACTTTCCACACTTGCAGCCCAACTATTTGGTTATTTGCTGTATTATTCCTCATGTCAAACACCCACGGTAAACTTCCCCTTACTTGCTAACCTATTTGTTTTTTTTTGTTTTTAATAATGGTTTCACTCTTAGTTACACCGAGATGACGTCCCTAATGATTTCCTTAATAATGTGTTTTTGTTGTTTGCAGGCTCACGTTCTTATCTGTGGCTCCCATTTGTTCCCCTAGTTGTAAGCGCCAATCCCCACCGTTCAATCCTTTTCCTCAAATTCCAACGTCCCAACAACTTGGATATTATTATACCTGATTTTGGTCCTAATCGCTTTGATTGTGCAGATGATCTTAATGGTAGGGACAAAGCTGAAAGTTATAATAACAAAGATGGGGCTCAAATTATCAGAAAGAGGTGAAGTGGTTAGGGGAACCCCACTGGTTGAGCCTGGTGACCATCTCTTCTGGTTCAACAACCCCCGACTCCTGCTTTATATCATCCACTTTGTTCTCTTTCAGGTAATAATTCACTTTCTTTCCAATTGGATTTAGTGATTTATACACTTTCGTTTTAAGCCTCTGCTTCTTCCGTGAGTTGAAGTAAACTGTAAAATATACAATTTGGCTCGTTGAGGCAAAAAGAGAGTGCGAAAATCACTACTGTACATGCATTTGTTGTGTTCTTTGTCTTATCAATTTTGCTAATACTCGTATGTTTTAACGCATTTTGTCCTCGTACGTAGAATGCTTTTGCACTTGCTTTCTTTGCATGGACTTGGGTAAGTAAAACTGTAAACCCATATTTACTTTCACGAGCCACCGTCAGGAAAAGGTGGTTTACATTTTTACCTTTTTACAGTATGAATTTGGCTTGAAGTCTTGCTTCCATGAGAAGTTGGAAGATGTCGTTTTTAGAATATCAATGGGGTAAGCTTAAATTATTTTTACATTTTTTTTTCACTCAAATCTTGCAGAGAAACTTATTTACGGTGAGAATTTAACTTACCAAATCCATTTCATTGGTTATTTACTGCAGGGTGATCATACAAATTCTGTGCAGCTATGTAACTCTTCCTCTTTATGCATTGGTAACACAGGTAAATAAGTGGCCATGATGCAAAATTAGATGCTAAAATAACTAAGAAATATTTAGTTCTAATTAACTGTACATTTCTGTGTACAAACAGATGGGTTCAACTATGAAGCCTGTAATCTTCAACGACAGAGTGGCGACCGCACTCAAAAAATGGCACATCGCAGCGAAGAAGCACGTAAAACACAAGAATGCAAGTCCAGCCACTGCACCAGGCACTCCCTTGCACTCCATGTCCCCTGTTCATCTACTACGCAACTATACATATGAACAGGACATTGACAGCATTCGGACATCACCAAGAATGTCTCATTTTGATAACGAAGGTTCAGACTCGCCGTTTCATCACCAAGACAATTTGACTCGGTCTCAGCAAGGTACAAACATGGAGGGTCAGAAGAAAGAGATTAGTGCTCATGGACCTAACTCAGAGAGCAATGCTTTAGGCGCTTATGGTTCGATAATTCAACATGAGATTCAAATTCACTCGGCAGAAGTCACATTTGAGAAATCAGAAAGGAGTTGAGAAATTAGGAAGTAAATGGTATACAACTTGCAACATTACAATCAAACCTAAAGCCTGATCTCATAAGATTCCCAACGAGTCACTGTACATGAAGATACTCGGTGCTAGATAACATTAGTTGTACACCTGTAACGTAAATTTTGATATTCATGCAAATAAACCTTCACCTTTATCACGTTGAGGCAGTGTAGATATCTCCATATGTAATCACTTCCACGGCAACACGTTGATGTGCTAATATACACGCTGTGGGGAACACGTATGAATGCATGCCTCCAAATGGCGAGCATGGTAATCAGATATTTCAACCTTGTTAATCTATGTTTCATTCAACATCAAGAACAGTGTGATTTTGAAAATTAAGGTAGGGAACAAAACCCCTTCAGATTGGAAATGCAATATCATGAAAGTGTAGAAACTCACTAGTTCGACCCAGTCAACTGGACTTCTTGAGAGGGCACATATCCTAGCTACATCAAGTTCAACACCTGAAATGGACTAATCATTAAATCATTTGAAAGAAGAAAATTGCTGACCTTACATTGCAAACCAATGTTACAAGCTACCGCGCTCCCTAATACCTGCAACGCCAACAGATGGATCACTGTTCCGTCAAATCTTTGCATGTATTAACAGGCGAAGTCAAATGTATCAACAATGGTCATGAGAAAATTCACCCACAACCAAAAATCTTGTGAGCAGAAGAACAGACTATTTTCTGACAAGAGACAAATTCGGCCCATGTTTCTCCAGTTCAGGATTCTCCGAGTAGAACACCTGCACACTATATTGACAGAACGCGGAAAACAAACATAAAGAAAAGCTCACTTCAAGAACTACAGCTTGAATAGAAACCAAAAGCTTACACAGAGAGAAATTTTACAGGGGAGAAACTTTAAGCAACAACTGTAATTAATGGAATTCATGAATCCTGAACTGGATGTTTCAATTACTCTCCATCGTTTAGCAAAACAAGTGGGCGCCTGTTGCACTTGCACATATCGCAACTCCTAAACTTAATACAATAATAAATGCTAACACTGTAAACATGGGAGAGCAAACTGTCAGAACGAGCCTGACATTAACCACAGATGCATCACCAATTCGCAACACTTTCCCAGCATCAGAAATCAGCAGATCACCACAGGATAGACTGTATTATCTAAAGAGCAAAATACATCCATTCAACAACTAAGAGGAAGAAAATCCTCACATTCACTTAGCGGAATTCACATTTGAGAAATCAGAAAGGAGTTGAGACACTAGAAAGTAAATGGCACTCGCCTTGCACCAATACAGTGAAAACTAAAGCTTGATAAGCTTTCCAACGGGGTCACTGTACATGAAGACGCTCGGAGTTACTGAGCTAGATATCATCCGTTGTACAATTGTAACATAAGTTTTGATATTCATGAGATTAAACCTTAACCTTTAAGCTGCTGTATATCTGGTTAATCAATTTCCATGTTACAATAATTCATTCACAAGCAAAAAACATGTTTCAATTTTCACATGCCTCCAGAGGCAAGTATTGTAATCCTATGCACTGAACAAAGTAACTAAAGCAAAAAACAATGCATCAAGTAACAAGAAGTCACCACCAAGTTAGAATGACCCAATTTCAAATCGGGAAATTATTTTCTGCTGGGGCCAGCCCCAAACCACAAATCTCATTTGACCCTGGGCAACCATATGAATTGACACGCCCCGTACGGAGGACAATGGGATATAATATTCAAGTACAAACCTTAAAAAATATAATATTCAACTGCCAACAATGTAAAAGTGATAATGCATGACATGTTCATATCATACAACTAATTAGAAGTACAAGCGGAAGGAATAGTAGAAAGTGCTATTACAAGAGATGTCATACGCAGAGAGGACACAAATTCACTGATATGGGAATGCCTCGTAGCTCGGGTCGTAGGTCCTGAGGGGGCGCAAAATAAAACATCAGTGGACCAAGTTATTATATGTATAATATTATTCTTCAACATACTAACCCCCAGTTTAGAAAACTCATATAGCATAATAAGTAATAGATTTTCCGAAAACCCTAGCATGCCATAAAACCTTTCATAAAACATATATTATAACAAAAGTGTGTTTAGTAGTGGTATCACAATCGCCCAAAGGCCCTACATCGCCCGACCACAGCCATATATAAATATCTTCCGATCGAAGCCACTACATCACCTGACCGAAGCCATATATAAATATCTTCCGACCGAAACCACTACATCACCTGACCTAAGCCATATATAAATATCATTTGCCCGTAGGCACATAGTATGAATAACCACTAAATAAGCACCTAAAATCATGAACATAATTTTTCCAAAATATATCCGGAGCTCAATAGCTCAAACATAAAATCAATAAAGCATGATATTTCATAAAGCGTAAATCTGATTTACTCATAAACTTTTCATAAAACGTAACCATAAAATCATGCTTTCATGTATGCATTTCTAATAATAAAATCATGCATTTTAGAAGGGGTCCACTCACAGATACTCCGTCGTCGAAGAGCCGTTCAAACTAGGGAGGACATAAATGCCGCTAACAAACGCACATAAGCACATAAAGAGACCAATTAATAAAACTCTACTAAAGCAATTGAATTTGGGAAAACGGATGTCATAAACCGATTCAGGATGTCGAAAAAACCTAAAGAAGGACCTCGGGTTCCCCCACGCGTCGCCACGGAAAAGCGGCCCGGGAGGCCACGTGCCGAGATTGGTCGTTGAAAAAGTCGTCGGCGCCACCTTGGACGGCGGTAGAGCACAGTACCTTCGGCGGAGGCACATGGAGCACGGCAAGCGCCCACGCGCAGACCAAGGAATCTGGGAATTGGTCTGGGTCGGGTCGGATCTGGTTCGGATCTGGATTTTGGGTTGCTAGGTTAGAATGGGTTATTGGGTTAGGCCTGGTTTGTTTGGTTGGGTATGGTTTTGGGCTGGATCCGGTTTTAGGATGCGGGTCGAGTCGACCCGGTTTCAGGCCGTGGGCCGACCGAAATCTGGGCAGGGTTCTAGAGCTTCGTTCAATCTCATTTCTTCATCATTTTCGACGTTCTAGCTATGGAAATGAAGCTTAGGATGAGAGGAAGAGATTTATACCAATTTGGAGACGTGTCGTGGTCGGAGTTGGCTGAAAAATGGCTTGGAAGGCTCGGGTTCTCGTCGAAAACTGGGGAAAGCTTACTCCGAGCTGTTTCTGCATCCAACAAACGTGTACAACTTAAAACATGCCTTGATCTAACCTTAAAAAGCCACCCAAAGGTTTCAAGGAACTTACTCACGTCAAAAAAGTCACAAAAATCGTCGGGGTTCGTCGGGGGAGACAATGAACAGTGACTCTGTCACTGTTGGAGTATCACAACCTTGGCACGGGGGTTTCGAGGTCACGATGTTTAGGTGGTGATGGGGGTCAGGTGGGGGTCTCGTTGGTGTTGTGTGTGTGTGAGTCGAGCTCGAAGGAAAAGATAGAGGTTGCAGAGAAAAGTGACTCGGGAAAAGAAGAGAACGAAAAGTGGGAGGAGAGAGATAAGAGAGTTGTGAGATATTTCAGAAAAAAAATGAGGGGAAATCACGGATAGGGAAAGGGATAAGGGGACAAGAATCTCATGTGAGTCCCTTTGGCTCACAATTTAAGAACACTAAAAACGAAACACGAAATATTCGAAAAACATTCGACATTTCGTAACGTAAAATCTTCGTTATAACTCCAAATTTGAATCCGTTTGCGCCCACGCGTTCGTTGTGAAACCCCGTCCCAATTTGAGTGTATTTTCATATTAACGGACTTATGAAATTACCATTATGTCCCTGAGTCGACTTTGTTTGACCGTCTATTCGAAATACGTAGTTTTAATTTTATTAAATTATTCTTATCGTACTTATCGCCACAAACGTGTAGGCATGAACAGATTCGAATTCGGATTTATAACAAAGATTCTATGTTCGAACATCGAACGTTTTTCAAATATTTTTGTGTTTCGTCTTTAGTGACATTATTTTGTGTGCCTTGTGGGACCACTTGCTTTTGGGTTGTCCCCCGGCCCACTCTCCTTTCTTCCTCTTTGGACCCGTGTTCTCTCTCCTTCCACACAATCTCATATCTCTCTTTCTTCCTCACTTTCTCTCCCGAGCTCTCTTTGTGCTCTCCCCTCTCCCGCGACACCCACACCCCCACCCACACTCACAAATCCACGGCAACACCTACCAGCCATTAAACCCTAAAGCTTTGGTGACGGGGAGGGGTTAGTGAAGGTTCAAACAAGAAAATCAACTCGGGGAGGTGTTTTCCAGTCTTTCGGCGAGTCCGATGGCTTTCGAGCCATGGCAAGAGACCATGAAGGTACGATCTCATTCCTTATCTCTCCACCTTCATTTTGGCTTTTAAATCTTTGGAAATGATCAAGAATCGGTGTTGATCGGAGCTTTGGAAGCTCCGGTCTTCTTCCTCGTCGAAACCCACCTGAAAACCGGGTCGACCCGACCCGATAACCCAAAATCCCATTGTACCAGCCCAAGCACTTGGGCCGGACTTTCAAGCCCAAACCCAATATAACCCAGCCTTAAACCCTTTAACCCAAAAACTCAAACCTAGGCCTTTGGGCCATGGAACCTTTGGCCCAGAACCTGGGCCCAAGCCCAGTTGCCAAGCCTAACCTTGTGAATTAACTATGTTTGTACTACTTATATATCAACTTGGTCCACTCATGTTTGTTTCGCACCCCCTCAGGACATGGGAATGAGGCATACGATCCGAGCTACGAGGCATTCCCCTACTAGTGATATCGTGTCATCCTCTTTGCTTTTGACATCATTTGTAATAGCACTTTTCGTTACACCTTCCGCTTGTGTTCTGAAATTATATGTATGCTCTGAACATGTCATGCATCATCAATATCATTTTTTAGATGGCTGAATATTATTATAATATTTTTGGTAAGGTTTGTATATTAAAATTTCACTGTGTAGTTAGCGCGAAATTTATATGCATGTTTCATATGTTCTCGGCATATGCATTCATTAAATGGCTTGAGTCACCCTCAGGTGTCGGCCAGCACGTGGCCATCCCGTTGTCCCCCGGACATCGGGATCGGGGCGTGTCACTCGTGGTTATGAGTATGATAACAATAAACTAATAAAAGTAATCATACGTGTTTGAACGAGACAGTCAACGAAAGTCAACATCTATGCCTCAAGGGCATTTGGTAGTTTCATACATTCGATACAATAAAATACTATAATTTTAGGACGGGGTATCACATGAATACATCAGGAAATACAGCAACCTTGTTAATCTATGTTTTAAGCATCATTAAGATCATCCAATTTTGATAACTGAGGGGAAGAAGGCCCTTTCAAATTCAGTATGCGATAAGCTACTAAAATGATGTTAAGTGAAAACGTTTAGAAATAGAAAAGAGGAAAGTTTGCTCAACATACTCGTGCATTATCTAGTGTTTTCATGTTCAGCATAAATTGGCATGCATTCATCGCTTCTCAATGGAACAAAGTTCCAAGAATCTGAAAGAATTACTTCTTGAGATGCACCTATCCTAAACCAAAATATAAACATAATGGGATCCACCAACCATAATCATGTAAAAACCAAACACTAACCTTGTAGGGAAAACCATGTAAAGATTGCTCCCTAACACCTGCCATGCCAACAGCTGCATAACTGTTTCACCAATGTTGGCGAGAGAAGCCAACTGTTTATATGGTTTTCTTCATCATAAGAAGATCAACAATGTTCATGAGCAATTCACACGCTACCAGTACAGTAACCTCGTGACCAGAGGAGTAATAGGCTCTAATTGTCTGATATAAGACAGACTAGGATGCATGCTCCACCAGTTCAGATTTCTCCAAGTAGAAAACTTCCAGACCACGTTGAAAGAAGGCAGAAATCAAAGAGAGAGAAAAACTTGCATTTAAACTACAACACAGTGGAATAAACCAGGAAACACATAGAGAGAGAGAGAGAGATCCTACGACCCTGCTGACTGAAATTCACTACTCCCCAGTTGAAGATTTGAATTACTCTCTTGCACATATCCAATCTCCACAAACTAGCCAACAATAATAACACCTACCACAACAACAGAAGAATCATCGAATCATCTATTCACAAAACTTCCGCTCGTCCTGTTAACTGGCTCTCCCAAAGAGGAGAAGATGAACGATGTACATGAGCAATCCACACACAACCAAACCTCATGAGTAGAATAGGATAGGTTCTATTATCTTAAGTACAAAACTATATCGCCTCTTTGCTACTTCACAGTTCAAGATTCCTAAAGTAAAGATAATGCATAGCACAATGTAATCGAAAATATCAAGGTTGGTTGCAAAGACACTCACAATTTCAAAAATCATGGAAGTATCAGATTAGTCTGTTCAAACCAGTGAAAGGTATCACTTGACTTAGAGGCATGTTAGCTCAAAGCATTACTACTTAATTCTGTAAATTTTGCATATTCAAGATAAATTGGTATGCATTATAAGCTTCTAATTGGAACAGTATCTGAAAGAAAAGATAGAAATCGAAGTAACAAAACCAACAAACTAGTATTCCGCCTTCTTGAGGGCGGAAAGGTAAGGCAGAAACTAAGAATACATAACTCAACAATTGTTACTACTTCGACATCACTCTAGATCTTGTTCCTTGACGTATACGATAATAAACTAAACTTAGCAAATAGAGAATAACTAGACACACACAAAATTTGTACTAATTCGGCATATCTTTTGTGACACGCCCCGATCCCGATGTCCTCGGGACACTGGGATGGTCAGGTCCTGGACCCATTTTTGAAGTCCGTTTTCCCAAATTCAATCATCTGAGTAGGGTTTGACTAAGTGTACCATTTATTGTGCTTAGGGGCATTTGTAGAGACGTTCTACCTTCGTTAGTCTGCGCAGCTTTCGATGGCGAAGTACTGTGAGTGGACCCCTTCTAAAAATGCATGTTTTAATGCTAGAAATGCATACATGAAAAGCATGATTTGATGAATATGTTATATGAAATGCTTTAAGATAACATGCTTACTGAGGCTAGTTTGAATTATTACTATTTTTCCTATAACCCATGTTCTTTATAGGATATCCGATCGATGACGATATAATATTTAGAACATGTTTCGAACACTTCTTTATAGTATAGACGATCGATGACTTTATACTATGAAGTTGCTTTTCAATACTCATGCTAAATGGTTTTGTATTTACCTAGTGGTCCATATTCCGCTACGGGACGTAGGGATAGTGTCTGGTCCGTCCCGGGCGACGGTTTGGTGCTGGCATAGGGCCTGGAGGGTGTTTCCTCTGGCTATTTAGCACAGAGAAGGGGAGCCGGCAAGGGGCCTGGAGTGTTATTTCCTCTGACTGTCTGCTCAGAGACGGGGAGCCGGCATGGGGCCTGAAGTGTTATATTGGACATTCACTAGCGATTATTATTATGAGTTATGTTTTGAGACATTGCACGACATGCTAGGTTTTGGAAAACCTGTTTATCATGATATATTTGTGTTTTCATAAAACCTGGGGGTTAGTATGTTGATAACTGTTATATTATATATATCAAATTGGTCCACTCACCTTTGTTTTGCGCCCCCTTCAGGACCTGGGAACGAGACTTACGGTGTGGATTTCGAGGCATTTCCCTACCAGTGATATCTTGATATTCTCTCTGCTTCGGCATTTGTGTAATAGCACTCTCTTACATTTTCGTTTGTACTCTGTATTAGACGTATGCTCTGAACCTGGTGTGTTTTATTTGGAATTTGAAATGGTTAGTTCTGTTGTGGATGCTTTTTAGCATGTTTTTAGTATTTGCTTAAATTAAATGGCTTGCGTCACCCTCCGGGTGTCGGCCAGCACGTGACCATCCCAGTGTCCCGAGGACATCGGGATCGGGGCGTGTCATTTTGCCTACATCCAGTTGTGATTTCTCTTGGTTGAGAAATCACGGCTTCTTTAATGGTATTTTATAAAACCCTTGAGCTAATCTCTCTTTTCTCTGTAGGCTCTGTGTTTTCTGCTTGCTTTTCAGCTCCTTGCTCTCTGCTTTTACAATTCCTAATTTAATTGTACAGGAAAACTTATCCTTTCCTAATCCTTATAGAACAAGAATACGTGCAACCTTTAGCTTTCCTAATACAATCCTAAACAAAATAAGACTAACAAATGACAAGCCAAATCCTAATAACAATAACCCCTGATTGATGAACCCAAAATAAAATTTCAGCACACAAAGCTTAGCATAGAAACCAAGGGGCCAGCGCAACATAACCTACGCACCCACGTATCTCGTCAATAGACAGCGTAGTACTGTCAAACACCCAGCCAAATATATGCAGTGAAATTTTACTCCATACAGATCAGATCAGAACATCCCTTCTAGATGGAATTCACTAAACCTAATTTGAGTATTTCAATTACTATCCATCCCTTGCTGCTACTTCGTAAGCCACAACAGATGCACACAGATTCATTGTTTAATCGGAATACATTCCTTTTCTAATTAACGCACAACCAATAACCTCATGAGCAGGATTAGGTTAACTGAATTATAGCAGAACACCATCGTTAGAAATTGAATGAAGTCATTACTAAACAAAAAACAATTGCAAAGAGAGCAACACAGATAGTGTTTACAAAACTAAAAATTATTCATTGATATACCAAACTGAGTTTTGACGATTGAAAGTAAAGATAGAACAACCCATTCACCATCCCAAAGAACAAAACACGGTGGCAGACTGGCCACTCAACACAATTACACCACCATCACAACCAACACATCAGAACAAAACAAAATGAAATTAACAAACTTTCTAGAAATCACCGCCGCGGAGACGAAGAACGAGATGGAGGGTAGACTCTTTCTGAATGTTGTAATCCGCAAGGGTACGACCATCCTCTAGCTGTTTCCCAGCGAAGATCAACCTCTGCTGGTCAGGTGGGATCCCCTCCTTGTCCTGAATCTTAGCTTTGACATTGTCAATAGTGTCGGAGCTCTCAACCTCGAGAGTGATCGTCTTCCCTGTCAGTGTCTTCACAAATATCTGCATACCACCACGAAGCCTGAGCACAAGGTGAAGGGTCGACTCCTTCTGGATGTTGTAATCCGCCAGGGTCCTGCCATCCTCCAACTGCTTCCCGGCAAAAATAAGCCTCTGCTGATCTGGAGGAATGCCCTCCTTGTCTTGAATCTTCGCCTTCACGTTATCGATGGTATCTGAACTCTCCACCTCCAGAGTGATGGTCTTTCCAGTCAGGGTCTTCACAAAAATCTGCATACCACCCCTCAATCGAAGAACCAAGTGCAAAGTTGATTCCTTTTGGATGTTGTAATCCGCAAGAGTCCTGCCATCCTCCAATTGCTTACCAGCAAAAATTAATCTCTGCTGGTCTGGGGGTATTCCCTCCTTATCTTGGATCTTGGCCTTGACGTTATCGATCGTATCAGAACTTTCGACCTCCAGAGTAATTGTCTTCCCGGTAAGGGTTTTGACGAAGATCTGCATACCGCCTCTCAATCTAAGAACCAAGTGCAAAGTCGACTCCTTCTGGATGTTGTAGTCGGCTAGGGTGCGACCGTCCTCCAATTGCTTGCCGGCGAAGATAAGCCTCTGCTGGTCCGGAGGAATCCCCTCCTTATCCTGGATCTTGGCCTTGACGTTGTCGATCGTATCGGAGCTCTCGACCTCCAAAGTTATCGTCTTCCCGGTTAGGGTTTTGACGAAGATCTGCATACCTCCGCGGAGACGGAGGACCAGATGGAGAGTCGATTCCTTCTGGATATTGTAATCGGCAAGGGTCCGGCCATCCTCGAGCTGCTTTCCGGCGAAGATAAGCCGCTGCTGATCGGGAGGGATGCCCTCCTTGTCCTGGATCTTAGCCTTGACGTTATCGATCGTGTCGGAGCTCTCGACCTCGAGAGTGATGGTCTTACCGGTTAGGGTTTTCACGAAGATCTGCATGATTTCGGAAAACGGGAGATGAAATTCGAAAGCGGGTTGAAATTAGGGATTTGGAGAATTGAGAGAGAGACTTGGGATCGATGAGAATTTGTTGAATGAATTGTGACTTGTGGGGAAGAAGGGAGGGGTAGATGGGCTTATATAGGGAAAGAGAAGCCGACTCTAAAATCCTATTTTTATGTTGGATTCTGTAGAGGACGAGGATTGTGCGGCCAACAAAAGTCGGTGAAACGAAATGTCTGGAAGCTTCTAGCTGGCCCACTTTTCTGGTGAGGAGAAATGTCTAGGATTTTCTGAAAATTTTCAATTCTGGGGGTGTTCCAACTCTGGAGATTTTAACGGCTAGGTACTCGGCGAAAGCACAACCAATAAAATTTAAGAAAACTAATAAAAAATTTAAAAAAATTTCTCTTTTAATGAAAAATTATTTTTAAAGGTATAGTGAATAGTACCAGTTAAAGATAAAAATATAATTTTTCGTTAAAAGTGAACAGTACCATGAGTGTTTTGTTATAACTCCCTAAAATTTAACGGTTACTTTCTCTTGGATTCGTCAGATTATGTTGTATTGTGATATTTTAATGATTAAAAATTAAACAGTTAAGCCACTTAGGTCTCGTATATTGAACTCATGAATGTGATGTCAACATATTGGACTCACACTAGTGTAATACATATCAAACTCGAATTTCTTGATTCCTAAATACAGTTATCACTCAAACTTTTGTGGATGGCCTCACTCTTATTATACATTTTTTTTTCATAGATTTGAAACACAAAATGACGCTTTGGGAGCCTTGGCAACAACTTCTATAATCTTTACCAGCACATAAAAATAAAAAACTTATTTACAACAACGCTTCTAAAACTCAATATTGATCTCATTTAATCTCATAAAACTCAATTTTTTTCACTTAGCCTACTAAAACTCAACTATATGTCTACCCCTTCCAATTTTGTTAAATAATCCGCCACGAAGTGAGAAAGAGAGGGGGAAAAATGAAATTAATTAACTAGAAAATTATTAGAGAGAGAGCTATTTATAGTCAAGCTCACTAACAGCGCATAGATGTCTTATGAGGAATTATTTAATGTGTTGAGAACACGGGGGTTGGATATGAGGAATTATTTATTGGACTCTACTCAATGAGCAAGTGCTCATGGAAGAGATTAGTACATGAAGATACTCCTGCAAGATGTACAATAATATCACTGTTCTAAAAATCCCCGCCTAGGCGCTAGGCGGTTGACCATCGTCCCGATTAATGCCTAAGCGTTTGAAAATTAAGAAATTGCACTTAGACTAGCCGAGGTGTCCGCCTAGACCCGCCTAGGCAACCGCCTAGCCCGCCCAGACCCGCCTAGATTGCGACTCACTTAGTTAGAAAATAGATAACTTTCATTTTGCATTTTATTTTATTTTCCAATAAATTGTAAGAGACTTGTTAAATACTTAAATAAATACACATTATATGCATGTTCTCCATGTTTTCATTATGTTCCAATACCTCTTAATATATATGTCATTCTATTTTGTAGTTTATAATGAAATTATATATATTTTAAGTATAAATAAACACTTATGATGAAATTGAGGTTCCACCATAAAACCAATTGGCAATATGGGAAGTAGTCCAAGATCATATAAGCACATAGCAAACCTTGTCCTTCACCAATGTGGGACAACTCTCAACACGCCCCCACACGTGTGGCGGATTTTCAAGCCTACAAGTGGACAACAACCGGGTGACGTGGAGCGCGTGTGGCCGTTGGGCTTCACACGTGGACAACCTTGCTCTGATACCATGATGAAATTGAGGTTCCACCATAAAACCAATTGGGCTTCATAAGAACCAAAGGTTTGGAATTTTCTGTATATGTTATTGATATGATCGGGGAAGTAAAATATATACAGAGATTATACATGATTAACTCCATGAAAGAAGGAGTTGACTTCCTAACTAAGTAAATATATATAAGGTAAACATATAATAATAAGGGATTTGATTCGTAAATATCTCAACACTCCCCCTCAAGTTGGAGAGTGAATATTATGAAGTCCCAACTTGTTTTTGAGAGAATTGAAGTTATCTCTTCCTAGTGCCTTCGTGAATATGTCAGCCAATTGCATTCGTGAAGGAACATAGGAGGGACAAATTAATCCAGCTTGTAGCTTCTCTCGAACAATGTGGCAATCAATTTCGATATGCTTTGTGCGCTCATGGAAAACTGGGTTCGCTGCAATGTGGATAGCAGCTTTATTGTCACAATAAAGGGCAATTGGTTTATCTTGTAAAACCTTCAAATCACGAAGTATGTATTGCAACCAAGTTAGCTCTAAACATGTGGTTGCCATTGCCCGGTATTCTGCTTCGGCAGAGGAACGAGAAACATTTGATTGTTTCTTTGACTTCCAGGAAATGAGGGCATCACCCATAAACACGCAGAATCCTGTGACTGATTTCCTTGTTGCCTTACACCCTGCCCAATCTGAGTCACAGTAGGCTTTTAAAGAAAGGTCATTAGCAGCCGGAAATAACAAACCTTGACCTGGACTTCCTTTAATGTATCGCAAAACCCGCAAAGCTGCTTGTAGGTGAGGCTTCCGAGGCTGATGCATATATTGACTTAAGGTTTGAACCGAATAAACTATGTCCGGTCTAGTAACTGTTAAGTAGATTAATCGACCCACCATTCTTCTATAGTGGGTTGGATCATGAAGTAATTCACCGTCATCAGGAGTAAGCTTTAAGTGCTGCTCCATTGGAAAAGTTTCCGGCTTTGCACCTGAAAGTCCTGCATCTTGTAAGATATCCAAGGAATATTTGCGTTGAGATACAAATATACCTTTCTTAGAACGTGAGAATTCCAATCCCAAAAAATACTTCAAGTTTCCAAGATCTTTGATGCGAAATTTTTTGAGGAGAACGGACTTCAAGTGTTCCATTTCTTGAAGATTGTTTCCTGTGAGAAGGATATCGTCAACATATATGAGAACCACAGTGAAAGAACTACCACAGGTTTTTGTAAATAATGAATAATCTGCCTTCGACTGTTGAAATCCAGCTTGTTGAATAGCACTAGAAAACTTGGAGAACCAGTTACGAGAGGCTTGTTTGAGACAATACAAAGACTTGTTGAGCCGACACACCAAATGCTCCCCCTGTCGGCGAAGTCCGGGAGGAGGGTCCATGTACACCTCCTCGTGCAAGTCACCATGGAGAAAGGCGTTTTGAACGTCTAGCTGATGAATATGCCAATTGCGAGAAGCAGCGACTGCGAGAATGCAACGAAGAGTGGTGAGTTTAGCAGTCGGGGAAAACGTCTCAATGTAATCGACGCCTTCAACTTGGGTGTAGCCCTTTGCCACAAGACGAGCTTTGTAGCGTTCTATGGTCCCATCGGAATGATATTTGATGCGATAAACCCATTTGCATCCAATGGGTTTATGCCCCGCAGGTAGAGGAACCAACGTCCATGTATGATTCTGTTGCAAAGCATTGAGTTCAGCAGTCATGGCTTGCTGCCAATTAGGGTCTGCAACAGCTTGTGAATAAGATGTGGGTTCGCTGTGGCCTGAGACAGTAGCTAAAAAAGCACGGTGTGGCAGAGATAGTCTTGAATATGAAACAAAATTTGATAATGGATATTTCGTACCTTTTACAGGAGTTGGCGTGGAGTCGGACAACGGTACTTGGGTAAAAGTTGTGTTGGACATATGGTAATCTTTATGCCACGATGGTAGGCTGTGGGTTCGAGTAGAGTGTCTGGTAGGAGCAGGCAAAATAGGAGATGATGGATTGGGATCGGTTGAATTGGCAGGTGAAGAGGTATGAATGGTTGATTCATGGAGAGAGGGAGGAGAAGTGGTGGAAGAGTGGGTGGGGTCAATATGGGTGGTAGCCACTGACTCATGAGATAAAGGGGTTGGTGTAGGAGCGGAAGGTGAGGAAATAAGGTGTGGGGCAGTGGCCTCGGAATCAGTAGATGTAGGTGGCGGTGGATGGGTAGAAGGTGAGGGAATAATGGGTGGGGTAGGGGGTGGGGGTGGATGGACGGATGGAGAGGAAATAAGAGGTGGGGTAGTGGAGCCCACATATTGACTAGGAGAATAAGGGTCAACTATGGGTAAAACAATTTGTGAGTTTTGATGGTGGTCTTCTGGAGTTAGAGATGCATAGGGAAAAATATTTTCATGGAATTTCACATCTCTACTAACAAGAAATTGTTTAGTCCTCAAATCATAAAGCTTATACCCCTT
Source organism: Cotoneaster glaucophyllus (assembly GCA_036320875.1). Taxonomy (NCBI): domain Eukaryota; kingdom Viridiplantae; phylum Streptophyta; class Magnoliopsida; order Rosales; family Rosaceae; genus Cotoneaster; species Cotoneaster glaucophyllus. The sequence continues at coordinate 12,125,615 of CM070067.1, forward strand.
TTGACCTGTTGGATAGCCAACAAAAATACAACGATGGGCACGTGAATCGAATTTTTGTAGTGGTTGAACAACAGTAGCATAACAGAGGCACCCAAATACCCTGAGATGATTGAGCTTGGGGGATCGACTGTATAACCTCTCATAGGGTGACTGATTTGATAGTAATGGAGTGGGTAACCTATTGATAAGGTAAACTGCAGTGAGAACACATTCCCCCCAAAAACTGAGTGGCAAATTGGCTTGGAAGAGCAAAGCACGTGCCACAATGAGAATGTGGCGATGCTTGCGCTCAACTACTCCATTTTGTTGTGGAGTGTAAACACATGAACGTTGAAATTCAACCCCATTATCAAGGAAAAATTCTCGTAAGGAGAGAAATTCGGCTCCATTATCGGACCTTATGGCTTTGATGGTGGTACTAAATTGACTACGAACAAAGGTGACAAAGGATTTCATGAGGGATTGTGTTTCGGACTTATGGGTCATCAAAAAGATCCAAGTGCACCTGGTGTAATCATCAACAATGGTAAGAAAGTAACGTGCCCCAGAAGTAGATTTAAGTTTGTGAGGACCCCAAATATCACAATGTAATAAAGCAAAGGGCACATGAGAAGAAATGGAACTTAATGAGAAAGGTAATCTTGTCTGTTTAGCCATGGGACAAACATCACAATTATGTTCAAGAGAAACAGTACCAGGAGGAAGCACATTGGAAAGTAATTTGAGGCGAGCTGGTGAAGGATGACCAAGGCGTCGATGCCATATACTGGATGTGTGGGAAACATGACATGAAAAGGGGGCTGTAGGGGCTGTATTTAGTGGTGACATGTAATAAAGACCTCCTCGCTGTTTACCCAAGCCAATTATCCTCCCCGTAGCCAAGTCCTGTAAAACACAAAAGTCAGGAAAAAGGATGACACAACAATTTGAGGATTTGGTGACTTTGCTAGCAGACATCAAATTAAGACGGAATGAGGGAACACAAAGAACATTGTTCAAAGTGATATTCTTGTCAAAAAGTATTGAGCCAATTGAAGAAATTGGAGCAGCTGAACCAGTGGGTAAATTAACTGAAGGCATAGAAGAACTATGTGTTTGAGTGAAAATAGAAGAGTCAGATGCAATGTGATCTGTCGCTCCACTATCCAAAATCCACGTATTAGAAGATACAGAATTGATTGATGGAAACTCACAAAAAAACCGACCTGCCGTATTTGCAAATGCATTGCAATTTTCTGATTTTTGTAATTTTACCATGGATATAGCTGCTATAAGCTGGTTAAGTTGTTCTGGTGTGAGCCCAGCAAGCAATTTGAAAAGATGTGTCCGCTGATCGGAGATAGAATTGTAGTTGATGTTTGAGTTTTCTCCCATTCCCATGATTAAATTGTGATTCATGGCAAGAAAAAAAAATTCGCTCTTGGAAGCTTCAAAAGCATATGAACACAAAAAGGAAAATCAGGAGCCACCACGAAGGGGCTCTGATACCATCATAAGAACCAAAGGTTTGGAATTTTCTGTATATGTTATTGATATGATCGGGGAAGTAAAATATATACAGAGATTATACATGATTAACTCCATGAAAGAAGGAGTTGACTTCCTAACTAAGTAAATATATATAAGGTAAACATATAATAATAAGGGATTTGATTCGTAAATATCTCAACAACTTATTTACACGAAATATAATAGATTTACTTAAATCCGCCTAGTCCGACTAGGCGCCCGCCTAGTCCCCGCCTAGCCGCCTAGCCGCTAGGCCCCAGCTCGCCGCCCGACTAGCACCTAGCGTCTTTTAGAACCTTGAATAATATGCACTCATCTCTTCTTTTAGCAAGATACGACATTTCATATCCTCAACATAAATCATTAGGATATGCGCCTAAACTGATTGATTGAGCATTCACAGAAATCTAATTGAGAGTTTCAACAAAGAAAAAAGAACTCAAAAATCTAAAAGAACCGACAACGGAGATCCGAGTGACCACATAAGCCACAAGCTAGCAATTTGGCTTCTCATTTTTCAGCTGTTAGATCAAATGAATTCAAAAGGATCCAAGGACAACAATTAACAGAGGGTGTCTGGAAGGTAAAAAAAGGTGACCACCCATAGGCTTATATTCCTTTGTAGAAGACAGATACGACGCATGCTTCACCAGTTCAAAGTTCTCGAGGCAGGAACACATACAAAGAAATTGAAACAAGGCATTATTAAAGAAAAATAACCAAACTTGCATCCAAAACCACCAAAGAATTGAAAACAAACAGAAGTATGTGGAAGTTTACAGAACAATTTTAGTACCAACTCGAGTTTTGACTGGACTGGCCAATCAAGAAAACACCTTACCATCATGAGCAATTCACAGCAGAGAAGTACAAAACAATGCAACTAGTCCATAAAATACACACAACACTAGTATAAAACAATCTATGAAAATGCATTCACACTAAAGCATCCCTTATTGATGGAATTCACCAACCATGATTTGAACAATCGACCCCTAACGTCCATAAACTCTGTCACCATGTATTGTAGCACGAAGAGCTCAACAATGTTCAAGATTAGCAGATGAATAGACATCCAAAAACATTTGACAAGACAACAAGCAATTATGCATCAACTGCAAAACAATTGAAAAGAAAGGGAAGCGTTTGGAGTTTACAAAACTAAAACTTCATACCAAACAGAGAGTGGATAAGAAGCTAGAACAACCCACAACCCAACTACATAAACAAACCATACTGAATTGGCCAGTTAACGCATCAAACCAACAACATATGGAACACAGATTCATAAGCCTCAGCAATGTTACCACACCATTATAGGCGAATAAGCTACAATGCCTTAAACATTTAGCACTTCACCAACAAGAACACCACCAACGACATAGAAAGAAAGCAATTGAAGGAAAATAAGAACACTAATGAAAAGAACGGGAATCACAAGGAGTTTACAAAACTAGAAATTGTTCATTAAATACCAAACTGGGAATTAACAACGAAAGGAAACATAAAAGAACACAGCCCACAAACCCTAAAACATTAACATGACTAGAGTGGCACACTGGCCAACAACCAAAACACACCACCATAACCACACACAACATCTAAAACCAACAAACTTCTTTCAGAAAACACCGCCACGGAGACGAAGGACGAGATGGAGGGTAGACTCTTTCTGGATGTTATAGTCTGCAAGGGTGCGACCATCCTCAAGCTGCTTCCCAGCAAAGATCAGCCTCTGCTGGTCCGGTGGGATCCCTTCCTTATCCTGGATCTTAGCTTTGACATTGTCAATAGTGTCAGAGCTCTCAACCTCCAGGGTAATTGTTTTCCCAGTTAGGGTCTTCACGAATATCTGCATTCCACCACGAAGCCTGAGCACAAGGTGAAGAGTCGACTCCTTCTGGATGTTATAATCCGCCAGGGTCCGGCCATCCTCCAATTGCTTCCCGGCAAAGATGAGCCTCTGCTGATCCGGAGGAATGCCCTCCTTGTCCTGAATCTTCGCCTTCACATTGTCAATGGTATCGGAACTCTCTACCTCCAGAGTTATGGTCTTCCCCGTAAGGGTCTTCACGAAAATCTGCATGCCACCTCTCAGACGCAGGACCAAGTGCAAAGTAGACTCCTTTTGGATGTTGTAATCCGCCAATGTCCTTCCGTCCTCCAATTGCTTACCAGCGAAAATTAATCTCTGCTGGTCAGGTGGGATTCCCTCCTTATCCTGAATCTTGGCCTTCACATTATCGATGGTATCAGAGCTCTCGACCTCGAGAGTGATTGTCTTCCCCGTTAGGGTTTTGACAAAAATCTGCATACCTCCTCTCAATCGCAGAACCAAGTGGAGAGTCGACTCCTTCTGAATATTATAATCGGCTAGCGTTCGGCCATCCTCCAACTGCTTTCCGGCAAAGATCAGCCTCTGCTGGTCCGGGGGAATTCCCTCCTTATCTTGGATCTTGGCCTTGACGTTGTCAATAGTGTCCGAGCTCTCGACTTCCAGAGTAATCGTCTTCCCGGTTAGGGTTTTGACGAAGATCTGCATACCTCCTCGGAGACGGAGGACAAGATGAAGAGTCGATTCCTTCTGGATATTGTAATCCGCGAGGGTCCGGCCGTCCTCCAATTGCTTGCCGGCGAAGATAAGCCTCTGCTGATCCGGAGGGATACCCTCCTTATCCTGGATCTTGGCCTTGACGTTGTCGATCGTATCCGAACTCTCGACCTCGAGAGTGATGGTCTTGCCGGTCAGGGTTTTCACGAAGATCTGCATGGTTCCAGAAGTTGGGGATTTGAAATTCGAAAGAAATTAGGGATTTGAGAGAGATTTGGGGACGATGGGAGAGAATTGTTGAGAGATTTGTGAGGAAGAGTGGAGGGGGTGAGGAGTTTATATAGGGAGGATAAGCCGACTCAAATCCCATTTTTTTTAGTCGGATTCCGGAGCGGACGAGGGATGCGTGGACCAGAAAAGTCGGTGAAACGAACGGCCCAGATGTTTCTTGGTGGGCAAGTGCCAACAATTGTTGACCTCCGATTTTTAGTTTTCTTTATTTGACGAGGGAGAAGGTGACCCACTCCATCTTGGATTTTTGTTGCCCTTTTCCTTGCTTGTGAAGGTATTTGGACTCCTAATTTGTTTGGACTTGTAGAATGCTACCTTGACGGGCTATATGTGGATTACACGCGTCAATATCGTATATGACATGCTAAAATACTTTTTTACTTTTCACACAGCTTTTTAATTTTCGCCTGTCTGATTTAATAAATTGAAGAAGATCGGAGGATAAAAATTAACAATGAGTGTGTAAAATGTAAAAAGATGTGTGTGAATAGAACATCCTAGTGTGAAATTATATGACCAAAAATAAGGGGCTATTTGGTATCTTGTATAAAAAGTTTCGTCTTTTCTCAAAACACGTTTTTGAGGAATATTTCTTAAAAATAAATTTTTTTAAGATTCTAAAACTTGTTTGTGTGTGTGATTTAAAATTGTTTTCAAAATACAACAATTAGAAAAGTAAAGACATCTCATCCTACAGTGTAATGGTAACATTATCCGAACTTGGAAATTTAAAGAGAAGAGAGAAAATGGCAAGACAATATCGGAGAAGAGACGAGAGAATATCAAAGGAGAGAGGGAGAAAGAGGAGAGAGAGAGAGAGAGAGAGAGAGAGGGGGGATGGCAATTGAAGGTAGGGAGTTTTAACGAAACACTTCCGGTACTGTTCATTTTTAACGAAAAACCACATTTTTACCTTTACCTGACATTATTCACCATACCTTTAAAAAGGCTTTTCGTTAAAAGAAAAAGTTTTTTTGGACTTTTCATTAGTTTTCCTTTGAAAGTATCAAATTCGGACGTGCCATTCTCATTACCAAATTCATAAGTTAGTTTTGACTCTAGCTTTTACAAATAGTACAACCAAATAAGTTCTCAAAACTTAAAAATTGAAAAGGAGTTTAAAAAGTTGAATTCAAGTAGAGGAAGGTGAAAAATACAAAAAGTCTCAAGCTTGACTCTCATGACTGGCACGTATGTTTACTTACAAATTATTGTTTAATCATAGTGCAGTTTAATTCCGCCTAACCCTAAATGCCATCGTAAAAAATACAAAAAAAAAAAAAAGATTTTCACACCCTCATTCTCTCGTTACACACCCCTACCTACCGATTTCGATCCATTAGATTGAATAAACCCAAAAAATAGAAATCAATGAACAGAAATGTGCAGGGGCCTTTAGAATGGTAAAAAGGTTGCGCGAGAATCCCCTCCCAAAAAAATTAAAAACCGAAAAAATAATTTGTTTTCAAGGTTTTCCCCTTTCCATCATAAACTAGCTTCTCAGTTTTGAAAAGGAATCATAAAATTAGAAAGAAAAAAAATCTATATACTAAAGCCATATACAAAACAACAATTGCAAAAAGGCTTCACAACATTTAAATGGAAGCCTGAAAACAAATTAATTTAAATTGGCTAACACTCCCTTTACATAACACGAAACAAGTCTTACTTCTTCCGTTTTCGGCATTATCTCTAAATATATATACAAGAATGGTATTATAATGAAGCGCTAATTAAATTATTTCTCCTTCATATTATCAGGAAGAGCACAACCTTTGCAGATTGGACAAGAATTTTTCATTGACAACCACTTCTTGATGCAGCTCACATGGTAATCGTGACCGCAACTTTTCAATGCACCAACATCATCCCTGTCATTGTACTCTTCCTGTCAATCGGGTAACATACGAGTTAGATTTCCAGCAGTTAAGCAATTTACAGTCCAATTGGTCTAAAAAGCGCTAAGATAAAATTAAAACCACACTAATGGAAACGGCATTCTTATAATTTCCGGTTTCAAGTGGAAGACTCTTACCAGGCAAATTGCACATGAACCTTCATCCTGGATTTGATCCGATGAACAATATATTGTTTCTGTTAAACACTTCGGTATCAAATCTTCAGACAAGCCTGTGCTGACATTCCCAATCCTTTCGCTTAGTGCGAGGAGTTCCTATTTGTTCGGACATTTCGTGAAATTCAGAATTCATGAAAGTCATAGGAAGAGAGAAAATAAAGGCATTTCCTATCCTTCGCCTAGTGCTAGGAGTTCCTTTTTGTTCGGACAGTTCAAGAAATATAATAAAGACAGGAATATCGACGTTACCTCATAACTCAAGTTGTCTATGTCCAGCCTCATGTCTCTATGATGATCAAGCATATTCCTCGACCCATGAAAAGCTGGGCGATCCACAGCCATAAAACCCTGCAGTGGTAAATGAACAACAATTGGCTCACCCGTTTTCAGTACTGAACAAGGTTTACACTGTTCATAAGTTTATTTTTTAGATTTATCAAATTTCAAAGCTTTTAATTAACAATAAAATAAGTGTCATAAGAGCATATTTTCCAGAGTCACATGGATCGTTTCGACAATGTTAATACCATCAGTCCTTACAGATGTATGAACCTGATTAAACATGAGCTTGAATTAAAACAGAATGCCCAACAACTATAGGCTAGCATTTTCAGATTTTACATGCTCGGAACTAGCTCGAATAGTTAGAGTGGGAAGTACACAACAGTTTGTATGCAAAGATAGGGAAAAGAAACTAGTGTTTTCTGACTATTAGAAAGGAGCTGCACACTTCTTGAATATAGCAAAATATGTTAAGATGCATCAGTTGAACTACATACCTCAGACGAAAACCGGTCCTGGAGAGCAGACTCTTCAGGGACTCGGTATCTATTATTAGACATCCTCAATCTACCACTCCTGTCATTATGACGCCACCCAACAGAGGCCGCTGGCCTAGGATGTCTTGGGTAATTTTCTGCCATCGGCTGCAATCCTTCATCTGAATGCACTGAATGTCCCAATCGCAAGTTGCTTGAAGAAGCCCTGAAGGCTGGGGGAGATCTTTGAGAATAGGTACTGCGAACACCCCTTACAGTTTGGGCTAAGGCAGCAGGATAACTTTGAGGAACAGCAGTACTTCTGCTCGACATGAAATCATGATGGTATAACCCATTATCCACAGAAGCATTACCACTACTTCCCACAAGGAAGTGGTTGGGATCATGACCAAAACCACTTGTATCTGCAGTTTAAAAGAAATCAATGAGTAAAAAATAACTTGACCCTGGGCACAAGACATAAATGAACCAAAAACTAACCTGGAGCCATAACCCTTCCATGAGGAGCGACACTAATATGGTTCCACTCATTGGTCAAACCAGTAGAACCCTGACCAGAGAGATCGATCGTACTAGAATGGTCAATAGGGAGATTTGTAGGACAAGAAGTATGCAAAGGATTGCTCGATAAATGCGTCCTAGCCAGATTGGACTCCAAATCATGTGCAGACCGGCTTCTCACATTTCTCATGGATCCGTCACCCCTAATTGAGAGTCCACTCCCTCCATAGCTAGGGATCATAGAGACGTGATCCCAAGGCATGTGTGAAGTATCCATGTTTACTTTCTCATGCTGTAATTCTGCAGACCTAGGGAGCTCAGAGGAACTACTTCCAGCACTATAGTGTCTGCTGGTGCTTCCTCTCTCAGATACTGAAGGGATCCCAGGGCTTTTTCTCTTATGAGGACCCCTTCCGTTGCTCATTGTGAGATCAACAAAACCACCCTCAACACCAAGGAACGTACACTGGTCATAACCAGAAGAAGGTGCATGGTGAGCATAGTTCCCACTGGCCATGCCAAAGGTACCAGCACTTATTGGATGCTGAAAAGGGTCATGAGATGGACCAGAAGTATCAGGTTGAAAATGTGGTGCATCAACATTGTGGTTCATGGAAGAGTACCCATATGACCTCGGAGCCGGGTTCCAATTTGAAGCAAAAGGCACTCCATCTATACACATGTTCTCTACAGGATAAAAGAAAGAACTGTTCTCCCCAGTGCCCTCCCAGCCTGCAGTATTAGGTCCGAAATCAGGTATAGTTCATCATGAATACAAAAGATATTCCACAGATCAGAAATTCAAGGTTTATACACTCAAACCTCAAATGACGTAAGAGAGTTTGCAAATTATAGACCAGACAAAAAGGAAAAGATAAATAAACTAAAGGAAAATAAAGACAGTACCCATATGCCCAAAAGGTTGTTCCGTGTTCATATGATTCCAATTCTGCTCATTTTCACTCTCAAAAACATGAGATGTGGTGAACTGATGTCTATGCCCCATAACTTTCGTCAGCTTACAGCCACGAACAAGTTATGAGCTAGAAATAGAATCTACCAAATAATACCACAACCTGCACAAAACGTAGAAAAGTAACTTCGTTAGCAATCAGACTGCGAGAGTCACAATACACATCAAGGACTCATATTGGACAAACATCAGAAAGGAAAGACAGCGGTGCTGCAGGTTCCCCCAAGCTGCATACATACTTAATTTCAAAACAAAGGCAAAATTTTTTTTTTTACTTTCTTTTGTTATTCTCATAACAACTTCACCCAAACTTGTAATTGCTTGTGTGAATGTAAGCTGGTATTCACAAATAATAGAATATTACATATTTTGTGTGTAAGTAGTGTGTAACCAAAATGTTTAAAGTTAGAAGATAGAAGAAACAGATAAAAGACTAAAAGATCAAAACCATTGACCAAAGATGACAAGACCTGTACGATTACAAGAAAATCACAAAATACCAATGAAGCCGAATAAAAATATTTAAGTTGTATGAGCACTGAGCAGTAAGAGGGGCAACAATATAACACCAAGATTTCAGCACCAACCCAAGTGCGTTACATCAAAACTTAAGTTTCAAATATAGATACCTCTAAATAAATGCCACCCGTACAAAATCATTTATTTGATATTAGTATTAATTTCTGCCCGCCTTTGCCCCAAATCAGGCTGTATCCAGAAAAATCTCTACATGTCATCATTATTAGATATTTCTAAGGTTAATCATGCATGCATTTCTCTTCTTTCAGCATTTTACATTTAAAAGACATGGAGGCCCACATCTAGGCCACTACAGTAAGAAGTTAGAAGTATTAACCATAAACTCTTGATTACTAACCCATTACAGAAGTATTGCTTGTAATAATTAAAACCTTTCTAAACACTCAGAGTGTAGATGGGAGAAAGGAGTCAGCATTCTCGTAGAAAATAATTTAAAGAAAAGAACCTTCAAACCAAAGCCAGACGGTTTCAAAGAAATTAAAACTGGTCATCAAAACAAACAAAAAAGGCAACCAACACATAGGCAAATACAAGATAAATTTAACTTCCAGAGATGGGCAAAGAAAAATGCAGTTTATTGAAACAAGTTCTGGCCTCACATGCCAATTGAAAATTTTCAAAATAGTTTGACTAAGTATGAAGTATATGCCACAACATCACCAAATAGCTCGACCAAGAGCGTCCTGCCTATAAATTTGCTTTCACACTTTGACCCACCAATCTCTGGTCCATTCAAGACCAATACTGAAGTAAAAGTCAAGATTTGTTCTGTTTAAAACAATTGTGCTGGGCAGAGATCCTTCAAATCCTAGTTGCACACCCACTAGCACCCTATGTCATTGTCAACCAACTCCCTCTCGCATTCATCTCCAATAAGATGGCATTTCATTGATAATAGGGAGAGCCATTTTTTCTGAGGGATAATAAATAAGAATGGAAAGTGTAAAGAAACAATTAGCTGAAAGTGAGATGCGGAAAGATGGAAACAGGACCTTCCTTGAAGATATTACCTGTGTTTGGAACTTTGAATCACAGGATTAGAAATCACCTAGCAGGTGTAAAGATGTAACAATCTCAATATCACACTATATCGACTTAAACTATTTCTTGACAATCAAATATCAACAGTAGAATTTTAAAATAGATAACTAAGACCAGAAAACCCACTACCAGATGTCCCCTCGCCTCCAAATTCTGAAAAAAAACTCACAGTTCTTAATACTTACATCCCTAAAGATATTTAAAAAGATGCTCTCATCAAGGTTAAATGAAGGAACTGTTCCAGATGAAAGCTGTAAATATTTATAAATGAAAAGTACAATTCATATGTTACAAAATAAGTAGAGATGAAAAAAGTAAAATAAATGGAAGAGAGTCTTTGGAGACAGTAAGATCAGGTTAGTATAACCATAAAATGTATGTATTTCTTAAACCTGGAGCCTTCTCTGTCTACAACAAGTTTCTACACTAATAAAATCCATCGCCCAATATGAAGAGAATCTTCGTCTGAAGACTTAAGGGTGTTGTCTTCATATCATACACATCTTGAGACAGTTTACAATTGAAGCTATAGAGTACACATAGAGGTATACTTGCACCCTAAAATGTAGGATTGGAGATCTCAGAAGAAAGAAGCACAATATTAGTATTTGTAAAACTCTCTCTGCAGAGAGGCTCATCAGCAAGATGATGTCCTAAGAAGCAGCCAAGATATTCTCATAATCTCAAATCTGGAAACTCTTCTTTACGTGGAAGCACAGCAAAGAAACTGTACAAGAGTCAAGGGTGCATAACCTATGCCAATCTGAAGAAACCCAAACCACCGATTATGAGCTAGCAGCCCACTGCCTCCCATCCAGGTAAGACAAGTATAATAAAAGTTGAAACACCCCAACTACTCCCTCCACCCTGTTAGCCTACACCAAGGTCTGTGTATCAGTGATACAAACATCAGCTCCTCAGAGTTCTCAGTGATGATTGCCCGTTACTCACGGGTAAATCATCCACCACAAGGGTAATGGTAAGTGGCACTAGATCCAAAAGTTCAATATGCAAACCAAACTGCATGGTTCAGTCCAGTCACCTGAGCACAAGATTCTCCAGAGATGGCATGTATCAATGTATCAAAAGCTGGTCAGCATGCTCTCCGTTCATTGACACCTCCTAAGCACACAATCATCAGTATATCCAGAATATCCATCAGCTCACTGCTCTGTTTGGCACCAACGTACAGCAACATCACAAAGGTAACTCCAAATACTAGGAAAAATGAGAAGAATGAATTGACCAAAGGAACTTTACGAAGTCAATTGAATTTTCCCATGGCATTATATTATAGCCAACCTCTCCGTCACCTCAGTCTGACATTTCCCATCACTAAACAAAGGGCCAGGAATTATCAATCTAACAACCATGACTCTATCACCGTCAAGGCTACATTTTTTTTCTATCTCAAGTCTGGCCTCCCGCTAGCTCAGGTGGTTAGACCCAGTTAAAGAGAATTTCAGTTTCTTACTATCTGAGCAAGTAAAAATGGAGTCTTTAGTAGTTAGTATATACTGTGCTCTCACAATACTACAACTGACTTAGGCTCTCATAAAATGGCAGCAGATCGTGCCAATAAATCCTGAAGAAAAGACGAGGCTTCAATTGAGATGCTTTTTATAGAAGACCAATTGATCAAAAATTCCCTGCAACACCATTCATAATTCAGAGCATGAAAGGAACCACACACCACCCCCTCCCCCCACCCCCACCCCCACCCCAACCCCAACCCCCCAAATTGCCAAAAAGAAAAAACTAACGTAAGACGTCAAATGTGATTAGTTATTTAGAGAGCTATAGTAAGGCATGACATGAGAAGTATGAAGAAACATGACCACTTTACTGAACTGTAAACCTTAGAAAGATATGGCTCTAAGAAACTCTCACCTGCAGGTGCAGTTGTATCACCTTCAGAACTTGGGTACTAATGTTCCTCTCGAGTAATACAAGCATTCAATAATAATACACCACCAGCACACCAAAACCTGCATAATAAGAACAGTCTAAACCTAGCCAATGCTAAGGTAATTCAGAGTGACAATTTATTATCTAAAAACCCTCAAATCCACCAAGCAAACCTCCATTGAAACTAAACCCCAGGGGAGGTAAATCTCTATGAAACAGTAGGTGGGACCCTGATGTTAGTTATAGATAAAAATCACTTCCCCTGAATAACTAATTACCGGGGAGATGTGATTTATGATTGCAATCACCACCACTAATATAATGATCATCATATCATCTGCCCGCCCGGGTTCATTATATACATGCTACAACAATTATACAACAGAATTAAACCAAACAACCACAATTCACAGCTCCATTTTACACAATACAGCATCCACATTAACACAAACTAAAAATGCCCCAAAAATCACAAATTCCTAAATAGAGGAAAGACAGATACATACATACATACATACATACATACATATATAATATATATATATATATATATATAATTTTATAAAGCAGCACCATCAAACAAGCAAACCTCATCGATAAGAGGCCGGAAACAGCACGACAACAACAACAAAGAGTACCGAACAGGATGATCAGAAACGTAGAACGGGAATTGATCGAGGAAACGATGATCGGACCTCAAAAAAATTTTAAAAAGACAAATTAAAAAAAAAAAGTGAAGAAAATGATAGAAAATCGTGCAGAAACAATAAAACGACGATCAAGCTCAGGAAACTGAAAGGCTTAAGAAAATGAAGGAAAAGTCATACCTTTGAAGTCGATGAAGGGCTGGTTCTGCAAAAGGAACAAACTTTTAGAGAGAGAGAGAGAGGTGCTATTGAGGCAGGAAGGAGAAAAACATGAATAAAGCGGTTGGGTGCGTTGTTTGCACAAATAAGAGGAGGAGAAATTGTCTGGACTGCCCACAAATTTACCGGATACCGACATAACCTCTATTCACTCTATTATTAATCACTTTTAATAATAATAAAATAATGATCAGTTTTCTCAAAAAAAAAAAAATAATAATAATGATCAGTAAAATGTTAGAACATCTGACATAAAGACATAAAACAGTAACAAATCACATATCATTTACTCAAAGCGAAATGTTAAACTTGACATGGAAAAGAAGGTTGACATGGACAAAGAGGTCAAAATTTAAGCTGCCTTCAAATATGGTTTTTGCTATTTCCAAAGGTATTCCACTTGCGTTTAGGGGTGGGTTCGGTACGGTTACCGTACCAAAACCCTCATACCAATTACCGTATCAAACTTTCCGCTTGGTAAAATATATTACCATTAACGTACCAAGCTTTCGGTATACCGAAGTTCGGTATTGCCAAAAGTTCGGTTGGCATGGTATGGCAATGGTAATTGTCATTTTGTTTTGGGACAAAATTTTTTTTTTGTTTTTTTTACCCAATTGAAGGGCAAAACTTTTTTTTGTACCTTTATCTCATACATTGTAGCTTAAATTCATCTATTATTCATCGTTCACAATTCACACACACAATAATTCAAATAATGCACCAAGATTCATGATAAAAATTAAGCTTGCAATCCAAATAGAAGTTACGAACCAAAACAAATAGAAGTTAACAATCCAAATAGAAATTCAAGTTTCAAACCAAATGAAAATTGGAACTAAACTTCAAAAGTAGAATTCCTTGATCAGTTATTCAAGCTTTAGATGTCAAAGCTTTTGAAGAATGCATTGAACTTGTAAAAGATTGAGTTTGTGTCAAGCCTACATAACAAACAAATCAAACATATTAATTAGTAGCAAAAAGAATTAAAGTTGAAAACCATTTAATAACAAATTTACTAAAAAAATTAAAGTATATCTTTCTTATTTCCTATTTTTTCATTTCCTTGTAAAATTGAAGCATATCTTCCGTTGGTTCCTTGGAGAAGTTTACTTCATCTTCCCTAAGCCAACCACTAGTACAATCTAGTGCCTCTACTATTTTAGGAATCAAGGATGCCCTAAAAAGGTCCACAACCCTTCTTCCTAGGCTAAATGCATTTTCATTAGCAACGATTGAAGTGGGGGTTACAAAGATATATTGGCTATTTGTGAAAGAATTATGAACTCTTTTGTATTTGATTTCCACTATTTCAAGAGATCAAAGTCACTAACAACAATGCTAATATAAGTAGGGTTTTATTTTCACATTATTGGAATATTATAAATATGTGTTATATAATTATCTATTATATAATTTATAAATTATATATTTTATTTTATTTTCGGTACGGTACGGTAATGTACCGTACCATGAAATTTTGGTACGGTACATTACCGTACCATTACCGATTGGCGCAAAAAATTTGGCATAAAATCGGTATGGCACGGTTGGCAATTCGGTTGGCACGACAATTTGGCAAAAAAATTCACCCCTACTTGTGTTACCTTAAATGCTAGCATATTTAAGTATTATTTTATAATTTTTAAACCAATAACAACTCAACTTTTATTATTTTTAAAAAAACATAAATGAAGCAATAATTTTTTGCATATATGTCAAATATTGACAATATGTCAAATTGTCAAGCCAGCCATCAAATTTAAATTTAATGTTTTGAATTTAACATCTCATTTGAAAATATAAGAAATAACGGTAAAAAAGAGAGGCAACACTAGTGGTTTCCAATCAAAATGTGAATTCCTATCTAGCATGACATAGAATGACGGTAGAGGAAGTTGTTATCAAATTTGACACCAGCTTCAAAATTATTTTTAGTGGGTATTAAATATTTTTATAATTTTTATTATTATCTTTTGTTTTACAAATACTAACTACAATTATGAAAAGTAAAGAATAAAAAGTAATAATAGTTTAAATTTGGCATATCAAGTGGTGAATAAAATTTGCAAAAAGATCAATATGCTACATAAGCCTTCAAATTTAAATTTAGTGTTTGAAATTTGACATCATCTTTGGGGAGTAGGATTCTCTCCCCTCCTATTCTCATCTTCTTCCCTCTCCTCCTTTCACAATTTTCTATTACTCATTTTCTCTATAAAAAAATCAATACCGATATTGACGTGGTTTAATCATAACCGTTTAAATAAAAGGAGAGAGAATGAGAGAGAAACTAGGAGATGAGAAAATTCTCTTTTCTTCTTTAGAGATGGTATAAATGTCACATCCCGACCCGGGCCCGCTCCACCACCGTAGCACGATATTGTCCGTTTTGGGCCCCGACTACACCCTCACGGTTTTGTTTCTAGGAACTCACACGAGAACTTCCCAGTGGGTCACCCATCATGGGAGTGCTCTCGCGCGCTACTCGCTTAACTTCGGAGTTCCCATGGAACCCGAAGCCAGTGAGCTCCCAAAAGGCCTCGCGCTAGGTAGGGATGAGAATATACATATAAGGATCACTCCCCTGGGCGATGTGGGATCTCACAATCCACCCCACTTAGGGGCCCGACGTCCTCGTCGGCACACCACGACCAGGGTTAGGCTCTGATACCAAATTGTCACATCCCGACCCGGGCCCGCTCCACCCACTCCACCACCGTAGCACGATATTGTCCGCTTTGGGCCCCGACTACGCCCTCACGGTTTTGTTTCTGGGAACTCACACGAGAACTTCCCAGTGGGTCACCCATCATGGGAGTGCTCTCGCGCGCTACTCGCTTAATTTCGGAGTTCCCATGGAACCCGAAGCCAGTGAGCTCCCAAAAGGCCTAGCGCTAGGTAGGGATGAGAATATACATATAAGGATCACTCCCCTGGACGATGTGGGATCTCACACTAAAACTACTCTAAACGCAGTCGTAATTTTAATTTATTTTTGGAACAGAATTTAATATTTATTTGTAGAGAATGGTAGGATGCTTTTTATCCAAATTAGTTTTAAACTTGCAAAATCTTCCTTCTCACTTCCGAACAGGTGCCAGTCTTTGAGGTCACCAAATGCGTAGTGCACGGTCTTTATCTGAGCATTTACGTTTCTCTTTCATTATTCCCTTTTTTTTTAAATAAAAAAAAATCTTATCTCATTATTGTCTTAATCTTGACTCTTTTGCGTATGTGAACCGTAATCTAAAATGCCTAAAAGAATGAGAAAGTAACTTTGATTACGAGGTCCTTCATTACACGCCTATTCCCTTATGCCTATTAATTTTTTCCTAGATCATGCCCAATCTATCTGTCCAATTCGATTTCAAAAGCGATCAAGAGGGTTAGAATGAAGAAAAAACTTGCTCAAACCCAACTTAACCTCAACCCGATCATTTATTGGGTTGGGTTGAATTGATGCCTTGCCGCCCATGTTAACGCAAACTCAACACGATTTTGAGTTCGAACTTGCTCATGCATATATTACTCATCTCACTTCATATTATATAAGTTAAGTACAAGTTTTGGAATGATAATACTTGGAAGTTAATTGTTGATTTTTCATATGGATAGTGAACTTTTACATTTCTTTTGGTTGAAGATTTAGTATTCGTCTTGTAATTTAATTACACTTTGCATGGTTGAAACATTAAAAATAGTTTCCAAGTTATTTGCTTTAACTTTTATGTGGATTTATGATGTGCAAATGAAATTTTAATTCATATTGACGTTGTTTTCAAAATTTGAAAAATCATTCAAAATTATGAACCTAAATCCAATCTAAACCTAAATTGTGAAGGTTGTGTCAGAGTTAGGTTGATCATCCAACCCACTCAAGTTGCACCCATACATACTATAAATTTCTAGTATGAAAAAGTGTATTGAATTTTTTAAATATATTTATAAGCTAAAAAAACATATTTATAAGTAACTGGCTAATCCCTTTCCAAAAAAAATCAACACACCAATCACTACGCTTAGATTTATTTAACTATCAATTCAAGAGTTTGTATGAAGTTACTCCTGAAAATAACGGGTATAAAGTGAAAAAAATTACGTGCCACATTTTATACCTCTATTTACACACCCCGACCCGGAACGTCCACTAGGACTCCGAATCGAGCCATGCTGGCCGACACCTGGAAGGTGACGAAGCCATAAAGTGTGCTGATGTGTAAAAATGTGAATAAATTTAAACCTAAAATGTCGAAGAGCAGAATTGCGCGGTGAACGGGATTGAGCCCATTTTCACACGTGATGTCAGAGCATAAGTAAAGTACGGTAGCATGGGTAAGAATCATACCCTCAAAGGCAGCCATCTATACCGAGATTCGCCACGAATCCTTGTCGATACGAACCTTTAGCAATTTAAAACCTGGAGGGGCGCAAAACAAGAAAATGTGAGTGGGCAAAAACAAAGCTCTTCAAAACCATTTCAATTAACAAACGTAGTAACCCCTCGCCGTAAATTCTGTATAATGTCCCAGAAAATAGAATATATATCTATATCAAAAACCATGCTCAAGATAGCAAAATCCACATGTATATCATGCCAAATATCCCAATATAAAGAAATAAGTAAATCATGCGAAGTAAATCACTGGAAAGTAACGTATCAGCCGGATCCACCTAATGTGGCCTGTACGGCTGAACTATAGCTCATCAAGTATACTTAGCCGGATCCACCTAACGTGGTTTGTACGGCTGAAAGCTCATCAAATATGCTCAGCCGGATCCACCTAATGTGGCTCAGCCTGATCCACCTAATGTGGTATGTACGGCTGAACTAAAGCTCATCAAATATACTTAGTCGGATCCACCTAACGTGGTCTGTACGGCTGAAAGCTCATCAAATATGCTCAGCCAGATCCACCTAATGTGGCATGTACGGCTGAACTAAAGCTTATCAAATATACTTAGCCAGATCCACCTAACGTGGCATGTACGGCTGAAAGCTCATCAAATATGCTCAGCCGGATCCACCTAATATGGCCTATACGACTGAACTAAAGCTCATCAAATATACTTAACCGGATCCACCTAATGTGGCTTGTACGGCTCATAGGCAATCTGTACGACAATGTCGGAGTTGCATAAAACGTAAATATAATCATGTCATAACTCTATCATTTCAAATAACACCATAAACTCACCTGAACTTACCTGCGAGTCCCGCGTTCACCTTAGCACTTCAAAACGTTCACGATAATTACAGGTAGGTAATATGCATATGGGTATGCCATAATGCAATCTAAATCTCGTTCATATCATAGTATTTAAGAATGTATAAATATATATATGACATGGCATAAAATGTATAACTCAACTTAAAAGCGTTTGTGGAATTATCCATCGTATATATACAATAAAAAGGAAAAGATCCACTCACCTGGAGTCCGCGCTACGATTCCCTAACACAAACATTGAGGAGTCCCAAAACGATCGGCGCCTAGAACAATTATCAAACTACATCTCAGAACTCTTAAACAATAGAATTCGTAACTCACATAAAACATATCCACAAGGATATTCTAGAATCATTTGAGCCTTATTGATCAAAAGTCAACCATCAATCAAAGTTCGACGGTAGGGTCCACAACTCCACATACTCGATCCGAAAGATCCGTAACTCAGATATCTGATCTGTAACTTTCAGAGATCCACATTATACTTCTAGAACAACATACTAAAGTTTCGTTACGATCCAACAGTTGGATCTCCGCCAATTTCCAAAACTGAGTGGTGGTTAACGTTTTATTTTATGAACTTACAAATCCAATTTGGGAAGATCCGTACGTCAGATTCCCAATCCATAAGTTCCTACATTCTTCAAATATTACATACTACAACATATCAAAGTTTGGTGACGATCCAACAGTTGGATGGTCGATTCACATATTGACCTAACCACGTATCGTAATGAAATTAGGTTCAAATGATCAACCTACGTCAATCAAATATCAAAACTGAACTTAGGGCATTTAACATAGCCTAAAAATAGTGTTGGTCGCCCACTGGCCACGCACCGCCGTGGGTGGCGGTCGGTGGCCCTGACACGCCGGAAAATCCAACTATTTCCAAAAATTACCAAATTTTGCAGAAATGAAGATCTCAATGAGAGGAACAACTTTCATACCTGTGACCAAGGCCAATTTGGCCTGGAAAAACTCCAATTTTACAAAAATCCTCCGAGTGGCCGAAATCTTTTGAGCCTCGCCGCTCCTCCGTCAAAGGTCCGATGATCGTGATTCTTGTCAAGTTTTGCTCCTGGAAGGAAGGGCTACCAATCCCATGTGAAGCGCTACCGTGATCGTTGTCGGAAATGGACGTAGCTACCCTAGGGTTTCGTCGGATCCGAAAGGTTCTCGTGCTCCATTCGTCACCCATGATAACCCATAAGTGAAAATAAGGTGATGGCTCGAATGGGTTTTTATGAAATGAGTAATTTGACACCTGCCCCATCGTTAATGGTGGTCGGAGTAGAGAGATACGGTCGGGTCGAGTCGTGGGTCAAGGGGAGACCCGGCCGTTCCCCTCATTCTCTCCTCTTTCCTTTCTCTCATTTTCTCTTCTCCTAATTGGTCACCTTTTTCTCTCCCTGCCTCTAATTGGGCAACGCCTCTTCCTTTTTTTTTTTCTTTCTTTTTTTTGCATCCTAGCCGTCCATTTCCTCTTCCTTTAATCTAGGCCATCCAAGTGGCACACCAATTTCATAAAAGGAATTTCCAGATTTTTCTAAAAATAACAAAATTACTAAGATGCCTCAAACTTCAAACGTTAATATCTTCTTCGTTATAACTCTAAATCACGAACCGTTTGCGCCCACGCGTCCATAGCGATGAGTACTATGAGGATGTACTAGGAAAACAATCCTTATGTGACACGACATAACAGTCAACAAAGGTCAAAGTATATGCCTTGAAGGACATTTTTGTATATTCACTTATTAAAATTATAATTTTTCAGGACGGGTCGTTACATCTATCCTTCTCTATAACTTTCATTGTGCAACATCTTATGCCTCATGTGTTATTTTATAACTCTAACTTTCAGATATTCTAAGACCTACTGTCACACCCTGATTTCAAGATACATCCAAGATCGATACATAACGTCAAATTGTAATCGGACAACCCCTAAATTTCGAGCTAAATTCAAAACTTCAACAAACTACATACACAAAGCACATAATAAACAGAACCAGCTGTCTCATAAGTTAAGTGTCGACACAACCATTAATTTAACAGCGTAGTATATTTACTTTAATTCATAGATGCATCTAACATTTGAGTTAGACTGCTTACATACTCTAAGATAGGATCAAGCCATTCGTAGTTCCCTAATCAAAACTTTCTCATGACATTAACTAGCAGAAAGCAGAGTGTTCCAGAATCACTCCATGGAACTTGACGAACATGATTCAGTAAATTCTAGACTAAATGACCATATAACAATCAAGATTGTCATTTCATCGTCACATATATCACAATGTCTTCCAACCATAATTCTTCATTCAACGACAAATAATATAATGAACCAAATATATATAGTATCAACATTTAGTCACACTAATCAACTAAAAATAAGATCAATTATCATTTCACGCAATTTAATAAAGCCAAACACCGTAAGCTCTGGTGTATTTCCTTGCTTGGACTTCAAAGGAACAACATTGTAACCCTAAGTTACAAACACAAGCATAAAATTTGAGCAACTCCTATTCACAAGAATATAGGATTTCGGACCAACTCAATGGAACCAATAGAAAGTGGGATCTAGGACCACTCAAGGGAATACAATGAAGATAGGGTTCTGGACCACTCAACGTAACCAAATAAGGAAAGAGATTATGGACCACTCAACTGAATCTAAACGGAAAAGGGCTCTAGGCCACTTAACCAAACCGAGTAAGGACAGGGATTCCAGACCATTTCACGGAATCCAAACGGAGGAAGTTTTCGGACCACTCAATAGAACAGAATAAGGAAAAGGGATTTCAAATCACTCAACCGGAATCTAATGAAGATAGGGTTCAAGACCACTTACCGAAACCCAGGCGGAGCACTGTCCTAGACCACTCAACGGAACCTAGTTTAGAACATCTTAATGGAACTAGACATGATACATGTTTGATGTCACACATTTCCCTGAAATGGTTAACGGTCATCTATTAGGCCTCACGTTTCATAAACATTTCAAATATGCATAGCAAACCTCATTTCATAAAATAGATCGATGACTGAATTTAAAAGCAACAATTTAGTAGCAAATACATTTTATAAATTCATGTCATATCCACTAAGTATACTAGAATGAGGATTTTCAGGGTAATAATTGTACCACATAAATTAAAGTCACCCATATATAGAAGTCCAATAACCACATGAATCCTGGTAAGGCGTCACTTACATGCAACTCGAGGTGCATATCTCATAAGATGACATGCTAAACAAAGTAGGCCCACTTTGCTTTATCAGGACTCTAGTAATGCTAAATTTAGTATCTAAGAACGATTTAGAACATTTTGACCAAAAGTCAACCCTTGGTTAACAATAAGGTCAGTCAACCATCCCACGTAACCCAATCTGGAAGATTCGCACGTCAAATTTTTGATTCGTAAATTCCAAATATTCTCATATTAATCCCACAACAATATACTATAATTCATAACAATCCTACGGTCGGATCTTCGCCTACCACAAAGGTCAAGTGGCGCCAATTATGAAACTAGTTCAAATAGTAAAATCTTGTCAAACAACTCTCAAAAATAGATACAGGGCATGGAAATTAGCCTAGGTTGTGGCGACCTGTCCCTGAAAATTGATATTTTTATAATTTTAATAAGAGGATTTACGAAAATGCCCTTCGAGGTACGTACGTTTACTGGGATTAATTGCAGTGTCATGTCACGTAAGACTCATTTTCTTGGCATATTCTCGTATTACTCGTCCCTACGGACGCGTGGGAGCAAACGGTTTATGATTTGGAGCTATAACGAAGGAGTTATTGACGTTTGAAGTTGGGGACATTTAAGTAATTTAAATAATTGTTGTAGAATTTCAGAAAGGGTTTATATCACAAATGGTCCCTGAAATTGACCCCATCAATCATGATGGTCCCTGAAATTGAAAATCGATCAATGTAGTCCCTGAATTTTAACCCGCGAATCAATGTCGTCATTCTGTTAGTGTTCCGTCCAAATTAACATTAAAAAAAGGTTAGAGAACCAATTTTTCATGGTAAAATGACAAAAAATAACACTGTTACTTATAATTTTACTTGAAAAAAAAGGTGGTACCCTATTTCTTTTACAAGATAAATGATCAAAGGTGGACTTTGGCAGTAGCTTTTGGAGCTAACCCAATTTCTTTAAAAAAAAAAAAGGAATGGAGCTAACCTAGTTAGAATTATTTTTTACTTGATATTAAAAAAAATTGAAATTTTCCACTTTTTTTGTTTTTATTTTAGTTTTAGCACCAAATCCATGAAAAAATGGAGAGAAAAGTGAAGATGGAAAAAGGAAAAGAGAGGTAGTAAGTAAAATTATAAGTAACAGGGTTATTTTTTTTATCATTTTACCATGAAAAATTGGTTCTCTAACCTTTTTTTAAAGTTAATTTGGACGGAACACTAACAGAAGGACGACATTGATTCGCGGGTTAAAATTCAGGGACTACATTGATCGATTTTCAATTTCAGGGACCATCATGAATGATGAGGTCAATTTCAGGGACCATTTGTGATATAAACCCTTTCAGAAATTATGAATTAAATTTGGTGTGCCACTTGAATGGCCCAAATTAAAGGGATAAGAAAACAGAAGGTTGAGATTTAAAGAAAAAAATAGGAAATGAGAGAATATGAGGAATAAGGGGAAGAGAGAGAAAGAAAGTGGCCAATGAGAGAATAAAGAAAGGAGGGGAAGGAGAGAGGAAGAAGAAACGGGGGATAGGCCGAATCCCCTAAATGCATGAATTTGGTGCTTTCTCCGATCAAATTCCGGCGAATTGCACCGGCTTACTACTTGGAAACTCTTCCATGACCTTCCCTCTCCATGTTACACCCCAAAAATCACAAAATTTGATTGTGGTTTGGTGAAAAACGCACCCTGTGGGTGCCGTACCTTCCTTGTTCGAAATCCACCAAACCTGAAATATTTTCTTCCAATTACCACCACCCATAGCATCCTCTTGAGGCCTAGAACAAAGCCCAAACAAGTTTGGGGGCGGCGGAGTTGTTTTGGAGTCGGATCGAACACACCCAAATTCAAGGGTTTCTGCACGGTTTTGGTGAAATTGAGGTGTTTCCAAGCCAAATTGGCCTTGGTCACATGCGCCGATCGTTTGGGACGTCTCGATGTTGGTATTAGGGAGTTGTAGCGCGGACTCCAGGTAAGTGGGCATTTTGGTTGTCTATATATGTATATATGCCTTATGTTTTCCCAGAAAAGTCATTTATTTGGCTTTATGCTTTGAACTATCGTGTTAAATATTTATAAGTTCAAATATGTATTTATTAGTTGCATATACTATGGTCGATGCTGCGGAAGCCCAGGTAAGTTCCAGGTAAGATTATATGTGGTTAATGGTAAGATGTACGGTTGTACCTAGTAACAGTTAGAATTTATATATCGGTGGTTCCGACATAATATAGTCGTACATACCACTATAGGTGGTTCCGACATAGTCTTGTCGTACAGACCACTATCGGTGGTTCCGACATAATATTGTCGTACAGACCACTATAGGTGGTTCTGACACAGTCTTGTCATACAGACCATTATTGATGGTTCCGACATAATCTAGTTGTACAGACCACTATAAGTGGTTCCAACTCATGTGCAGGCGTATGTGATGAGCTATAGATTCAGCCATACAGGCCACTATAAGTGGATCCGGCTGACACATTATTATTCATCATTTTAGTTCAGCGGTTTGGCTTGATTATTTATATGGTATCTTGCAAGATATACATGTTGGGATTTCTGGATTATGGAAATGATTTTGAGATATATATATATTTGTGTATATTATATCTTCTGGGAAATTATACAGGTTTTACAGCGAGGAGTTATAGAATTTGAAAAAAGAAATGTTTTCTAAAAGCTTTGTTTTCGCCCACTCACATTTTCTTGTTTTGCGCTCCTCCAGGTATTAATTGCTAAAGGTTCGTATCGGCGAGGATTCATGGCATACTTCAGTTTAGGTGGCTGCCTCTGAGGGTATGCCTCTTACCCATGCTACTGTACTTTACTTATACTCTAACATCGCGTGTGAAATGGGCTCAATCCCGCTCATCGCGCACTTCTGGTCTTAGACACTTCAGGTTTAAATTTATTCACCTCATCGCGCACTTCTGCTCTTAGACACTTCAGGTTTAAATTTATTCACCTTTACACATCAGCACACTTTATGGCTTCGTCACCTTCCAGGTGTCGGCCAGCACGGCTCGATTCGGAGTCCTAGTGGACGTTTCGGGTCAGGGTGTGTCAGTTTGGTATCAGAGCATAAGTTTGGGCAGTATGGCATTCATCACATGCGTGATATGAGCATTTGCAGTTCTTGAGCTTAATGCTTGAATCTTGCCACCTCGTCGAATACGAAAAATGTATTGGTTTTCCTGAGTTTGAGTAGTTTTGTTGACTTGTTGACTTTTAGAAAGTCAATTTGGCGAACCTTTATAGAATTAAAGCGAAGAATTTCTTTACCAAGGGAAATAAGTGGATTTGGGACGAGTGGATGACCCTAAAGCAAGGCTAAAGTATTGATATCGGTGGATCACCAGAGAATTATAAATTAATTTCATCACTATTCTTTAGCTATCAGTATTAAATTTTTCGAGATTGGAAATCCGGAATAGTTTTAATTCCTTGGTAGTACCCGTTAGCATGCCATTTATTTAGGATTGCTACGAAGCTTACTTCGTCGAGATTCCAAGATTTTCGAGGGCGACGACATGGTATTAAAGTGGTAGCGTTCAGTGAAAGAAATGCTTGGGAGACAATCACTTATGGTTTCCAATAGTATTAGTCTTCTTGATCGCACTAGTCATCATTTCGACTTTTCAAGAGAAAGATCGACTTCCGTTAAGCCGTTCTAAAGTAGATTATTAGTAAATTCCTATTTCTAGTTTTGGGGACATCTTAGCCATTATTAGTTTCCAAATCACTTTTGGTGATGTACTCGTCATTTTGATGAGTATATGCACCTAAGTATGCGTTGTTATGCTTACGATTAGTTTGAAATCTTTGAAGTAGTGAGTATTTCTTCTAGAATTATGAAACCTCCCTTTTAGGACCAGTTTATTCTTAGACATTAAAACCATCTACCTGAGTAGACTCTAGTCGGTGATCGGCCTATGGTGGCGCTATTAATTGACAATATTGTTCGATATCCAATGACCGTTAACCAATATTCATGAGGTATGATTTCAGATACCGGACAGAGGTGCTAGTATCTAGGAGTGATATCTTATACGAAATATTGGTTCACAGTTTCAGGGTAACAAATAATATTTAAATATCATGAATTTGTTAATTAGAGCGCAACCAATAGACTGATTAACAGTGGTTGCTAAAGTCGAAGAATCTAAATGTTGGGAAGTTAGAAGTAAGCCTTGTATTAGGATAGTAAACTTAGTTGTTTATACCTTAACACCTCTCTAGGTAAGCATAACCTCCCCTATTAGTCACCTTTTCGATTACCTTCACTGATAGACAGTAGATGACACACCTCGACCGAGATCGAGGCATGCTGGCCGTTACGTGAGGGTGACGTAGCCATGTGCACAGTGCGGAAGCAATAATATAGCGAGAATTTCGAATGAATAAAAACAAACTTCAAGGAGTGCTAGAACAGAAATAAGTGTGAATACACAATCAGAGCATAAATAATCTAGGTGCAGTCAAGCATAAGAAGTACTTAATTAAATAACACCCAAAGGTGATCCTACATATGTGATGGACTGTCAGAACCTCCGTTGATCCTCGTGAGCCACCAACAAGCTACCTAAAACCTGGAGGGACGCAAAAACAAAAGCGTGAGTGGGCAAAAACAAAGTTTTTCAAAAATCATTTCTTAAACAACAGTTATAACCCCTCGCCGTAAAACCTGTATACTTTCCCAGAAAATAGTATGTACATATACCAAAACTCAACTGAAATCATCATCGTCAAAATATGAAAATAAATCATGAATATGCCATGCCATTTAAACCAAATCATCAGGTAAGTAATTCAAATGCAATAATAACTGCAATATCTCATCAGTTGAACTTTAGCTCATAAATCATGCCTGCACACGAGTCGAACCCACCTATAGTGGTCTATACGACAGGACTGGGTGTAAAACAATACGCTTTAGTGCTACAATCACGTGAAGACTGTGCGAATGATCGCAGGTCACCTACGAGTCGAACCCACTGAAAGTGGTCTATACGACAGGACTGTGCACCTAACTTGGATCCAAGATGAGCGTGTGGTGCGGGAGGTGAACATCACGTGAAAGATTATGCCCCTAACCCTGGGCGGGAGCACTAACACCGTGGTGCAGGTTAATGAGATCTCGATGCATCTCATCATACTCTTCATAACTCAACTTCTTATTAACAACATATAAACTTACCTGGAACTTACCTGAGCGCCCGCAACGTCGTCAACCATGCATATATAACTCATAATGTATATGCAAAAGAATAAATATATTGGCATGGCAATTCATTGATAAAATCATTTAAAATGCATTTCTGGGAAAAATACTTAGCATATAGGTATATACGGAAAACCAAAAGCCCACTCACTGTTATGTAGACGGATCGTAACCTCCGTACCTAGCCTGGCTACGCTCGTCCTCCGGATAGGTCTCGCCTAAGTGAGAAACAACTATAATAACGTTATTTTAAAGCACATAAACGAAACTAGGAAATAACTTATCATACATTGCTCAATTGGGGTGTTTGAATATACCAAAGTGATCTACACAACCTCAGGAACATCCCCATATTTTTAGATTTATTTTTTTACCCTTTACGTGCCTTCACGCGCCAACCAAGGCACGGCCAGACGCGCCACCCACGCGCGGGCACGTGCCTGGCACACTGACGGTGTCAACTAACGCCGTCAGGAATATTCCGTTAAAATACAGAATATTCCATCTAATCTAACAAACGCCGTCAGAATATTCCGTCACAGTTGACGGAATATTCCCCCTTCTTCTCAGGCGAGTCGCTGGACGCCGGCGACTGTTCGCCGGTTTCTGGGAATTTTCTAAACCTTATATCTTCTTCAATTTTGCACCATTTTTCTCGTAATTTATATCAAAATGAAGCCCTCGACAAGTAGAACAACGTTATACCTGTTTGAAGCTTCAAAATCCACGGGATCACGCCGGAATAAGCTTCGATAATCCGGCCAAACTTGAAACTCATCGATCTTGTGATTCCGACGTCCAAATTTCACCAACGATGCACTCCGAGCATCTTGAGAAGGTCCTTAAGCTTGCTATGGTCCTGAAAATCGAAGAAAATCATCCATTAAAAAGTTGGTGAATAGTGACCAACTCGGAGGTTCGATTTTCCAGGGTTTCCTTACGTGAAACCTTAACCAAAACTCACCCATAAGGCTCAAGAGGAAGTTTAGATACCTTTTTGGACTTTGAAATGCCGTAAAACCTCCACGATTGCTTTGGTGCCACTGTTCCCTCAACGGAGCCTACGGGTTCTAGGGTTTTCGACGGTGCCACAATCAACCAATGGGTATGGTTGTGTTCGTAGACCTTCAAGGATGACAATGGTGCACTTAGTTTGTTCGATCTGCAAGGTTCTGGAATGATTTGGGTGTTGCCGTACTAGATGCAGAGAGAGAGAAAGAGTCCGAGAGTAAGAGAGAGAGAGAGATGAAGGTTTCAGATAGGTGTATGTGTGTGGTCCTTACACAACCAATCACACAACACAAAAATCTAAACTTAGTTTCTAATTGGTCCTCAACCAACTTAATGCAGCCCTAACCCTAACTCTAATCTAGCAAGGTTCCCACAAACTAGGAACTAAGGTAATTGGTCCAAATTCAAGAATTTTGGGCCTTGAAACTTAGCCCAAAATAAAATATCAACCCAACGCTCAAGGGTAATTTCGTACTTTCACAACTTCGAGGAAAAATAAATGTATAATTTTCGGGACGGGCTGTCATAATCTACCCCCCTTAAGAAAATTTCGTCCTCGAAATTTCAAACAACAACAATACAAAACAACTGCTAATAACCATAAAACAAACGTGGGTATAAATCTCTCATTCTATCCTTTGTTTCCCACGTTGCTTCTTCCACTGAATGATTCTTCCATAAGACCTTTACCATTCGAATAGTCTTGTTCCTCAACACTTTGTCCTTCCAATCCAAAATCGTCACTGGCTCATCTTCATAAGTCAAGTCTGGACTAATCTCTAAGGGTTGAGGAGGTTTGACATACAAAGGATCTGAAACATAATGATGAAGCATAGAGACATGAAACACATTGTGCACCTTAGATAACTCAAAAGGCAACTTAAGCCTATAAGCAACTTCACCAACTCGCTCGATGATCTGGTAAGGTCCGATGTACCTAGGGCTCAACTTACCCTTTTTCCGAACCTTACAACTCCTTTCCAAGGCGATAATTTCAAGAATACCCAATCACCAACCTTATACACTCTGTCAGTGGCATGTCTATCAGCAAGGCTCTTCCGACGATCCTAGGCCGCTTTCAGATTAGCTTTAATCACCTAAACATTCTGATTAGTCTCCGCTACTATCTCAGAGCCCACCAATGGTCTCTTACCAACTTCCGACCAACACAACGGTGTACGGCAAGCTCTGCCATATAGTGCCTCAAATGGTGCCATTCTAACGCTCGAATGATAACTGTTATTATAAGCAAACTCCATCAAATCTAACTTTGCATGTCAATCATCACCAAACTGAAGTACTGAAGATCTTAGCATATCTTCCAAAGTCTGAATTGTCCTCTCTGATTGACCATCTGTCTGAGGATGGTACGCTGTGCTGTAAAGTAGATCTAGACCAATAGCTTCCTGGAATGCCACCCAGAACTTAGAAGTGAACCTGGGATCCCGATCCGAGATAATACTCACTGGTACGCCATGATACTTCACAATCTTGATCAAGAACAACTCAACTAATTTGTTCAGAGAATACTTTTCCCTCACTGGAATGAAGTGCGCTGACTTGGTAAGTTGATCTACAATCACCCAAACGCCATCATAACCATTCCGTGTACGAAGAAGCTTGTACACAAAATCCATAATGATATTTTCCCATTTCCACTAGGGAACGGGAAGTGGTTGCATGAAACCAAATGGCTTCTTCCTTTAAGATTTGACCTGTTGACAAACTGCACACCTACTAACATACTCAGCAATTTCTCTTTTCATACCTGGCCAATAGTAAAATGGTCTGATGGTATGATACATCTTAGTGCTTCCTGGATGCATGGCATATGCTGAAATGTGTGCCTCGTCAAGAATTTCTTTCTTTAATTCTTCAATATTTTGCACATACATCCATTTATCTTGCATAAGCATGCCATCAGTCTCACGGACTCTGAGATCCTTTTTCTTCCCTTTAGAAATTGCAAAAATTAACTCCTGAACTTCCTCATGATTTCCTTGAGCTTCGAGTATACGATCAATCAAAATGGGCCTAACTTGGAAACTAACAAGTAAGGCTTCCTCCCGTGCTTCTACCAAGGCTTCTTCTTTTTCTTCTAATCCCAATTTCACTCCAGTAGACCTCAAATCTGCAAGAAGAGGAACACGAGATGCGTACAATGCATTAACTCGACCTTGGGACTTCCTACTCAGTGCATCAACCACTACGTTTGCACGACCAGAGTGATACCAAAGTGATCTACACAACCTCAGGAACATCCTCATATTTTTAGATTTATTTTTTTGACCCTTCACGCGCCTTCACGCGCCGGCCAAGACATGACCAGACGCGCCACCCACGAGCGGGCACGTGTCTGGCACATTGACGGTGTCAACTAGCGCCGTCAGGAATATTCCGTTAAAATACAGAATATTCCATCTAATCTAACAAACGCCCTTAGAATATTCCGTCACAGTTGACGAAATATTCCCCCTTCTTCTCAGGCGAGTCGCCGGACGCCGGCGACTGTTCGCCGGTTTCTGGGAATTTTCTAAACCTTATATCTTCTTCAATTTTGCACCATTTTTCTCGTAATTTATATCAAAATGAAGCCCTCCACGAGTAGAACAACAAACCTGTTTGAAGCTTCAAAATCCACGGGATCACGCTGGAATAAGCTTCGATAATCCGGCCAAACTTGAAACTCGTCGATCTCGCGATTCCGACGTCCAAATTTCACCAACGATGCACTCCGAGCATCGTGAGAAGGTCCTTA
Source organism: Cotoneaster glaucophyllus (assembly GCA_036320875.1). Lineage (NCBI taxonomy): Eukaryota > Viridiplantae > Streptophyta > Magnoliopsida > Rosales > Rosaceae > Cotoneaster > Cotoneaster glaucophyllus. The sequence continues at coordinate 12,156,111 of CM070067.1, forward strand.
AGCTTGTTATGGTCCTGAAAATCGAAGAAAATCATCCATTAAAAAGTTGGTGAATAGTGACCAACTCGGAGGTTCGATTTCCGGGGTTTCCTTACGTGAAACCTTAACCAAAACTCACCCAGAAGGCTCAGGAGGAAGTTTAGATACCTTTTTGGACTTTGAATTGCCGTAAAACCTCCACAATTGCTTTGGTGCCACTGTTCCCTCGACGGAGCCTACGGGTTCTAGGGTTTTCGACGGTGCCACGACCAACCAATGGTATGGTTGTGTTCGTAGACCTTCAAGGATGACAATGGTGCACTTAGTTTGTTCGATCTGCAAGGTTCTGGAATGATTTGGGTGTTGTCGTACTAGATGCAGAGAGAGAGAGAGAGTCCAAGAGTAAGAGAAAGATGAGGGTTTCAGATGGGTGTGTGTGTGTGGTCCTCACACAACCAATCACACAACACAAAAATCTAAACTTAGTTTCTAATTGGTCCTCAACCAACTTAATGGAACCCTAACCGTAACTCTAATCTAGCAAGGTTCCCACAAACTAGGAACTAAGGTAATTGGTCAAAATTCAAGAACTTTGGGCCTTGAAACTTAGCCCAAAATAAAATTTCAACCCAACGCTCAAGGGTAATTTCGTACTTTCACAACTTCGAGGAAAAATAAATGTACAATTTTCGTGACGGGCTGTCACAGTAGAATTGAAGCACAGCTAATTCCTCCCTGTTAGAGTGAGTGGTTTATCGAGGAATCTGTGAAGACCCTTTAGTCGTGACGTAGTGAAAGGCATTATTATAGTACGTTTTGGAGGAAGTACATTCAGCTCTGATGATGACTGCTATTTCATTGTTCGTTTTTTTTTTTTTCTTGAAAATTTATTTGTGCGCACGAACAATGACAGTGAGAGTTGTAATCTGTGTAGGAGGCGCACGAATCTGTCGTCTAAAGGAAAAAAAAAAGAAGAGAATGCTCTGACTGCACAGATCCGAGCATGCAAAAGGTACAAATGCATGTTGTAAAATGTTGAACGCCGAATGGGAAAGGACTAGTTTAATGTCACTGTATAGCTCAAGTTCGGTCTCTCTGTGCATGTAGGTGACTCGGATCGAGTTTATATCCGAGAGAAAAGGAAACCCAGGCTGCGGATCCAGCGAGTCAAAATGTGAAAACAAACCACCCAGTCGCGAGGACGTAGGATTTGAAAGGTATAAATCCTGAGATCTGCTGTCATTTATGTTGGATGTGTTGTCTGGGAAATCACCCCCAAACTTCAGATGAGTAATAACTGGAAACTGTAGTTGCTGATTGTTGTGTTGTAGGATGACGACTCAAGACCCGCATGGGGGCTCGACGGCGGAGGGGCGAGCACACTGAAGAATGGCCGCATAGCGAACCCCAAAGGTATAACTTCTGATTCCTGCACTTTGTAATTTCTGCGGTCTGTTGAAGCATAGGCTAGGAATGTGGTTGATGGTAACGTAGACTTGCTGCTGGGTGCATGATTCCAGCCTAGGATATTCTCTGTATGAATGCTTGCTCTGTCCTGTTTGTGATATGCAAAAAGTCAAATTTTTAAATCAAAAATAGAATAAAGAAAATACAAACTGTAAAGGAAAATTAAACAATTAATATATTTTTTTTATTTTGTTATTTTTTTTATTTTGAAATTAATTGACAAATTAGGAATTGAAATGCATCTAGATGGAAAAAAAAATAAACTAAAAGAGATAAAAAGTAAAGAAAAAGTTAGAAAATTGGGTTGCCTCCCAATAAGCGCTTTATTTAACGTCTGTAGCTAGACGGAATAGAAGCCCAGTGATTAAGTTGCTGGATCCTTCAGAGTCGTTGACTCGCTGAACTTCCTTAGGAATGGCTTTAGTAGATATTTCTTGACCTTGAGCACGCCACCCTTGCCCTCTGTTTCAATGTCCACTTTGCCGTTTTGAAAAAGCTGCTTAACCATGTAAGGGCCGTTCCATCGAGACTCTTGTTTCCCTGGAATCAACAACCACACCTTTTTACCAGGCTTTATTTTCTCAAAATGTGGGCCGCCTTGCAACATTTTATGTTTTTTCTTCATTGGCTGGACATCACTCAACACTCTTTGCTGCTGTGGTTCTAAACTTGTGCAATCATGAATGAAATTTGGAGGCTTTATGGACATATGGTCTGTTGATCTGGTCATGAATGTGTCACAAGATAAACTATCTAATGCATCAACCCGCATGCATTCTTGCTTTTCTGCTGGTTGTTTGGCTGCTTCAAACAAATTAAAAACCACTGATTTATCTTGGACCCTTAGTGTTAAAGTTCTAGCTTCAACGTCAATAAGAGTACGGGCTGTTGCCATGAAAGGGCGGCCCAAAATGATGGGTGTTTTCAAATCCTCATCCATGTCTAGAACCATAAAATCCGCTGGCAAAAATAAGTTGTCCACCTTGACAATAACATCTTCAATGACCCCTCTAGGATAAGTAATTGATCGGTCAGCCAATTGAATAATGCTGGAAGTTGGCTTTAGCTCACCTGCACCCAAACGTTTGAAAACAGAATAAGGCATCAAGTTCACACTAGCACCTAAATCAATTAATGCACTACTAAAATCACAATTTCCAATGGTGCAAGGGATAGTAAAACTCCCTGGATCTTTCTTCTTTGGAGGCAATTTAAGTAGTAAAACTGCGCTGCACTGTTCTGTAAGCACAATTTTTTCTGACTCAACAAGCTTTCTCTTCTTACTGCAAACATCTTTCAAAAATTTGGTATACAAAGGGATCTTTCGAATGGCTTCTAATAATGGTAAATTAATCTGAACTTTAGCCAATGTTTGCATGAAATCCCTTAATTGCTGATCTTTTGCTTTGGGCTTCAACCTCTCGGGATATGGCATCGGGGGCACATAAACACGTTCCGACTTTTCTGCAGTTTCTGCAGTATTTTCGGATTTGTCCAGTGATTGGGCAGATTTTGTAGCACTTTCAGAACCTGTTTGTGGTTGCACAAGTACTGCCCGTGAAGTTCCAGCACTGTTTTCTGCATCACGATTGTCATAACCTTTTCCGGATCTCAATATCCTTATTGCACAACAGTCTTCTGTACCTCTTGGATTTTGAACTATTTGACTGGGAAATTTTCCTGGTTCTCTGCCTGAAAACTGGAGTGAAAGCTGCCCTATTTGTTGTTGTAGGTCTTTCATGGTTGCTTGTATGTTCTGAACGTTTTGGTTGGTCTTTTGAATTTCTTGTCTTGTTGCATCAAAACTTGCCTTAGTGTGATCTGCCAATTTTTCTATTGCGACTTCCCAAGAAGGTTTAACCTGAGCAGCAGGTTGCTGTACTTGTTGAAACTGTGGTTTAACCTGCTGATCTCTATCCCACTTGAAATTTGGATGATCTCTCCACCCCGGGTTATAAAAATTTGAGTAGGGATCATTCATGGGCCTTTGATAATTGTTGAATGCATTAATCTGTTCTGTTGCATGCTCCGGATATGCCTCTCTATGCGGGCAGCCCTTAAATTCATGTGTTGTGATGCCACAGATGGTACACGCTGCTGCAGTAGTAGGCTGCTGGACAGCAACCTGCTGGACAGGTGCTGCTATTCTTTGTAAAAGCATGTCAAATTTTGCATCAAAATTTTCTAACTTTTTCTCCATCTTTTCTATTTGTGCAGATACATGAGATGAGCCACTAGACATCTCAAAAACACTTCTGGTCTGAGGTAGATCAACTGCCCATTGCTGAGATTCTGTCGCCATTTTCTCAAACAATTGATATGCTTGCAGTGCATTTTTGTCTGAATATGTTCCTCCACAAGAAGCATTAACCAGAGTTTTAGTTGTCAAATTCAGCCCTCTGTAAAATAAATTCATTTGAGTGTCACCATTAATGCCTGAATGTGGACATCTTCTGAGTAGATCCTTGTAATGTTCCCATGCTTCATGAATAGCTTCATTAGGTTTCTGAGCAAATGTTAAAATCTGAGTGCTCAGATCAAGTGTTTTTGAAGCAGGGTAATATTTGCTTAAAAATGCAGCACTGAGTTGATTCCATGATGTAATGCTTCCAGATGGGAGAGTAAGTAACCATCTCCTTGCAGCATCCTTCAAAGTGTAAGGGAAAAGTCTGAGTTTAATAGATTCAGCCGGAAAACCTCTCACCAGGATATTTTTGCACCCCATCAGAAATTCAGTTAGATGCATGTTAGGATCATCTGTTGATAAACCATGGAAAGAAGGTAAAATCTCCAACATATGATGCCTAATCTCAAACGTAGACCCGTCTTCAACTTCAGGATAGGTAATGCAACTCGGGACCTCTGTGGCATGAGCTGCCAAGGATTCCCTCAGCGGCTGTCCCGCTGTTGGTAGAACAAACGCCATGCCCTCTTTGCTAACCAAAACCTCAGTAAATAGATTATGCAAAACAGTTCCCTGCAGTGAGGGTTCCCACTGCAAATTCTGCTCTCTACGTCTTTTTCTTGCTGTCTGTTCAATTTCTGGATCAAAATCTGCAAGTTGCTGTTTTTGTGATCTGGTACAGACCATGCAATGCACAATCTGCAGAAAATAAAATAATAAAAAAAAACGAAATTAAATTTTTTTTTTTTTTTTTAAATTTATATACGGGATTAATCAATTGAGAATATGATAAACCAAAATCAATTTAAATTCAATCCCCGGCAGCGGCGCCAATTTCTTGATAGGATTTTTACCACCTGCGCAAAGAGGGATAAAAACACTTAAAATACTTGCAAGAGAAACAAGGTTATTGTAGTATAGTTGGCTTGCAAGGTCGTTCTCCACATGGATTAAATTAAACAGATTAAAAGCGAAATTAATTCTCAACTAATTAATTAAAACACAGATTTTGGAAAAGATGATTTAACGACCTAAATTAATTAAGACAAATTTAATTAAAAAGATTACTTAAAAACTGCAATTGTAAAGAAAAAGAAAGAAATAAATTTGTAGAATTCAAGACGAGAAAATACTAGGGTTCCGCCGTCACCCTAACAATCCTATGTAACTCTCCTAATTCCTCATGAATTACACATGCATATTTTGAAGGTTTGATTTTCCTAAAGTATGCCCTACTTGGGACCCCAACATAGAACGTATATCTAACATGCAACCCGTCTGTGGCGTCCAGATCGAATGTGAACATGCAAGACTCATTAAGTTTTGTGAAAACCTTTTGAAAAACCATATAACTCCCAAGACGTGTCGTCCATCCTAAGTAGTTACACATGTTAACCACAAGAAGCCTTAGCCAATTTTAGGGACAACCCTCCGCCAAAATTGCATCCAATTACTTTTCTAAATATCCTAATGGTCGCGAATCACTAAGACAAATAGATAGTTTAAAGCACAGTGATTAACAATCCAAAACTCGCATGCATAAATTCATAAGGAAATTAAAAAGAGACTACATATTCTTGCTAGGGATCATGGCCTCACCCTAGCAAAAGAAAATTAGCTATGCATATTCATAATTAAAATCAACATAATTATATTGAATGAATAGGAATGAAAACACCTTGAATTAGAAGATCCAAAGCCTTGAAAACCCTTGAATTTCCTAGCTCCAAAGTTGAAAAAGAAATAATAGTCGTAAAGAGAGTCCTCTAAAAACTCACGGCCCCAGCAATTTATAATTGCTGAGCCTTCCCACAAAACCCTAAAACCCTAGGAAACTTAGTCAAACTAAGAAACTAATTAAATAATAATAACAATATCTTAAACCTAATTAAACTAGGAAAAACTGCACATAAACTGCACAATTACGTTCTGGACCTAATCCAGCTCCAAAACTGGCCCAAAATTGCTGGACTTAAAGTTTGAACTATTCTGAACACTTCTCCAGAAGGCCACGAACCCATCTGAGGTCATCTTGGGCTCCAAAAACGCAGTTTAAGCCCAGAAACGTCATTAAACTGCAACGCGCACTACTTCTTCAATAAATCGCCAGAAAATAATCGCTTGGTAGAAAAATCCCAAATTTTGACACGAACAAGCCAAGAGACACACGAACGTCCTCCAATTTGAATTACTCCAAAATTCGTCCGTTTGATCATGTTTTGCTCCAGGGGAAGTCGAATGTCCTATATTGGAAATATAAAGCAAAGTATCAAAATTCTACCAAGATAATCACCAAATTATACTAAGAAAAGGGTAAAATATATAATATAATATTGACTCATCAGCGATCTGATCAAATGTGGAGATATGAAAGGAATTAAAACTAAGGCTCCACTTGAGGTGTTTGAAAAGAATTCTCAGTCTAGGTGAGCTCCGCTTTTAGTTAGAGTAGAAAGGATGATTGAGGAAATAAATTCTAAACTTCCTAACAGTCACAGTTTCTTATATGTTTTCTATCAGAGGATGATGACATTATAAGAGAGCTGCTTCTAGATTTCTATGTTAGTTAGGCAAACAGAAACAAGACCATATTGTCATCTTGACATAATTTTATCTTACCGTGCTGTTCATTTCACTTCCAAGCCTTTGGAAGTCTTTTAAGAGGTTATGAATACTAGATTTTGTTCAATATCACATTACTACCATGGGAATAACGATTGGTCTGGAACTAGTCACGCAAACTTTAGTGGACGTGTTATATTTTGTTCGTTCCACTATTAGTTTGATGGCAACACTATCTTTATTTTAGTGTTTGTATTTATGGCTAGTTTAGCTATGGCACCATTGGAGCCGATATACAGAAATTTTATGCTCGGTACATGGTTGATAAACACTTATCCTTGTTGAGGTTATGTGTAACTGTGGTTACGCTTCTGATTATGAGCGTAGCATCGTTTGAGGAATGGTATAAATATTTATGCACAATATGTGGTTTACCAAAAGAGTATTGTGAGCAGGTATTTGAATGACCGAGGTTGTGATATGGAAAGTTATGACATTGAGGATATTGCCTGAGGAGATAGTGCGTGAGCACGATTAAGATTTTGTTCTGACGAGGTATCTTTAATTCCCAATGAGGAGCAAGATGGTAATATTGCATCCTCAGGAATTTCTCACTAGCTTGTTGAGACAACGATAAGTTATCGGCATTACAGGCTGTAGACTGTAATATCGATGGCTTGATTATTGGATTCACTGAGCTAATAGGCAAGACTGCTTATCTATGACGACACTTACTAATTAGTTATGGTTCGAACTTATTCTCGAAGTTCGTGGCACGACAAATGTTTTGGTGAGGTCCATTTTCAATTTGAGTATTGAATTTTGTGTGCAAGCACTTTCTACGAGATAATTCTATTTATATGAGTATTTATGCTAGTGCGGAGGTTGGGAAAGTTATTTCTACTCTTGGTTTTAAAGTTGACACAAGAGTTTGAATGGCAAGTTTTATGTATATATATTGTCAATATTTTAGATATGTAAAATTTTTCTTATATTAATTTGTAGTAGTTGGTGTTTTCGACTTTACGGTTTTACAGATGTTATACTACTATCTTTCAAGGAAGGAAGAAGGTATGAGTTTGGAGGCATGAAGGAGGAATAATTGAAAGAGGAAGCAATCAATTTCTCCCTTGGGTAAGTATTTAGATAGTTATGCTTTTTCTACCTTTGAGAACTTATATTTTACAAGATATTTAAAATTTCGGGGACAAAATTTTTAAAGGGGGGAAGATTGTGACGACCCGTCCCCGAAAATTGGGATTTTTATAATTTTAATAAGGAGATTTACGAAAATGCCCTTCGAGGCACGTATGTTGACTGGAATTAATTGCAGTGTCATGTCATGTAAGACTCATTTTCTTGGGATATTCTCGTAGTAGTTGTCGCTACAGACGTGTGGGTGCAAACGGTTCGTGATTTGGAGCTATAACGAATGAGTTATTGACGTTTGAAGTTAGGGACATTTAAGTAATTTAAATAATTATTGTAGAATTTCAGATTATGAATTAAATAGGTGTGCCACTTGGATGGCCCAGATTAAAGGGATAAGAAAACAGAAGGCTAAGATTTAAAGAAAAGAATAGGAAAGGAGAGAAGATGAGGAATAAGGGGAAGAGAGAGAAAGAAAGTGGCCAATGAGAGAAGAAAGGAGGGGAAGGAGAGAGGAAGAAGAAATGGGGGATCGGCCGGATCCCCTTGACCCGCACCGGACTCGGCGGAAATGCATGAATTCGGTGCTTTCTCTGGTCAAATTCCGGCGAATTGCACCTGCCTACTACTTGGAAACTCTTCCATGACCTTCCCTCTCCATGTTACACCCCAAAAATCACAAAATTTGATTGTGGTTTGGTGAAAAACGCACCCGTGGGTGCCGTACCTTCCTTGTTCGAAATCCACCAAACCTAAAACATTTTCTTCCAATTACCACCACCCATAGCATCCTCTTGAGGCCTAGAACAAAGCCTAAACAAGTTTGGGGGCGGCAGAGTTGTTTTGGAGTCGGATCGAACACATCCAAATTCAAGGGTTTCCGCACGGTTTTGGTGAAATTGAGGTGTTTCCAAGCCAAATTGGCCTTGGTCACAGACGTCGATTGTTCGAGAAGTCTCGATGCTGGTATTAGGGAGTTGTAGCACGGACTTCAGATGAGTAGGCATTTTGGTTGTCTATATATGTATATATGCCTTATGTTTTCCCAGAAAAGTCATTTATTTGGCTTTATGCTTTGAACTATCGTGTTAAATGTTTATAAGTTAAAATATGTATTTATTAGTTGCATATACTATGGTTGATGTTGCGGACGCCCAAGTAAGTTCCAGGTAAGATTATATGTGGTTAATGGTAAGATGTACGGTTATGGTAATACCTAGTAACAGTTAGAATTTATATATCGGTAGTTCCGACATAATATAGTCGTACAGACCACTATAGGTGGTTCCGACATAGTCTTGTCGTATAGACCACTATCGGTGGTTCCGACATAATATTGTTGTACAGACCACTATAGATGGTTCCGACACAATTTTGTCGTACATACCATTATTGATGGTTCCGACATAATCTAGTCGTACAGACCACTATAAGTGGTTCCGACTCATGTGCAGACATATGTGATGAGCTATAGATTCAGCCGTACAGGCCACTATAAGTGGATTCGGCTGGCACATTATTATTCATCGTTTTAGTTCAGCGGTTTGACTTGATTATTTATATGGTATCTTGCAGGATATACATGTTGGGATTTCTGGATTATGAAAATGATCTTGAGATATATATATTTGTGTATATTATATCTTCTGGGAAATTATACAGGTTTTACAGCAAGGGGTTACAGAATTTGAGAAAAGAAATGTTTTCTAAAAGCTTTGTTTTCGCCCACTCACATTTTCTTGTTTTGTGCCCCTCCAGGTATTAATTGCTAAAGGTTTGTATCGGCGAGGATTCGTGGCATACTTCAGTTTAGGTGGCTGCCTCTGAGGGTATGACTCTTACCCATGCTACTGTACTTTACTTATGCTCTGACATCGCGTGTGAAATGGGCTCAATCCCGCTCACCGCGCACTTCTGCTCTTAGACACTTCAGGTTTAAATTTATTCACCTTTACACATTAGCACACTTTATGGCTTCGTCACCTTCCAGGTGTCGGCCAGCACGGCGTGATTCGGAGTCCTAGTGGACGTTCCCGGTCGGGGTGTGTGATAGGTAGACAAAGTGTGTCATTTGGCCCAGGCTCCGCCACATGTGGCGATCAATGGCCACTACTTGCCAAAATCTGTCCAGTACCAAAGTGAATTGATTGGTAGTGGAACGAGAACGCAAGATCGCATTCAAAGAAGCTCAGGAAAAACTAGAACTTTGCTCCGCGACGACGTAGACAATGTTGGGGTGGAAAAGGAAGCTAGGGTGGTGCTGAGTCGTTTTTAGGTGGTGGTGTTGCCTAGAGTGGCACGGGGTTGATCAGAAAATCGTTAGAAAAGCTACTGAGAAACCGATCAGCGTCGTGGGTCAAGGAAAGCTAACCAGGTCAGATCGCGGGTTGAGTTTCCCCAAATGGTAAGTCCTGTTTTAGTTGCTATTTATAAAAATTTCAATTTACTATTTTGCCCATTCCTTTGGTCGCTTCTCCATCATTATGACTCTATTTTGCAAACGGTTTTCGCCTCTGCATCCGCGAGATCGAGCTCTGTCCAAAAACATTAAGTATGACCTGACAGGTCTACAATTTTTTGGCTTTTGGTCCTTTAGTCCTGTCTATCAGGGTTTTGAGAGATGGGATGACCAAAGTTTTCTAGTGCTGAAATTTTATTTTAATATTTTAATATTTTTTGTTCTTTTTTATTTTTTTAATTTTTTTGATAGAAATTCTTTTTAATTTTAGGTGTAGAAAAAGAATTGTTGTGGAGATTCGAAATTTAATGATTGAAAATGATAAGTTAGTGTTAAAAGACAAATGGATCTGAATAAAACTTCCCAAAACTATTTTCTGAGATTTTTGTAGTTCGCACAGGCTGTAGTTTGCTGCTACTTTGAAACCGCTGTCACGCTCAAAGATTAAAAACCAAAGCTTTTCAACTCTCTGTAATTGATCGAAGGGAAAGGTGGTTTGGTAGGACAAGATGAGCGTCATCGAAATCTTGACGAGAGTAGATGCGATCTGCCAAAAGTACGACCGATACGACGTCGAAAAGCAGAAGGATCTCAATGTCTCCGGCGACGACGCCTTTGCTCGCCTCTACGCCTCCGTCGAATCCGACATTGAAGCCGCCCTCCAGGTCCTCCCCTCTCTTTTACACTCACACACGCTCACACTCACAAACTACGATTTCACTCAATTCGATCTCTGTTAGGTTTCCGAGAAAACTCGGGAAAATTTAAGAAGCTAGTTGCTGATCCGGACGAAATTCCCGAGAATTTGAGGGTGATGTTAGGTTTATTCGTCCTGTGGTGTGTTGAACTGAATTGGAGTATTTTTTTGATCTGCAGAAAGCGGAGACTGCTTCGAAAGAGAAAAATAGGGCATCTGCTGTTGCACTGAATGCTGAGATTCGTAGGACCAAGGCTCGATTAATCGAGGAGGTTCCCAAATTGCAGAGATTGGCTGTAAAGAAGGTCAGCATTTCACTGCTTCAATGAAATTTGTTAATTTTCGTAATTTGGAATTGTGCATTTCATAATTTTTGTATTTAGAGGGGCACATTCAAATCAGAATTGACAATTGGAATACGATTGCACTCGTTTATGCGGATTTTAGTACTTGTTTAGTGAGATGAGGTCAAAAAATATGTGGGATGCCTCTGTGTTTGTGTGTAGTAGAATTGCCAATTTTGACTGTCTAGTATACAAAGAATGATTACTTTGCGGGTTGGGTGATGTTTTTCATAATTGATTCATTCTATTGTTTGCAGGTTAAAGGGCTTTCATCCCAAGATTTTGCTGCTCGTAATGATTTGGTCCATGCATTGCCAGATAGGATCCAGGACATCCCAGATGGGACTCCAGCTGCACCCAAACAAACTGGAGGAGGTTGGGCAGCTTCAGCTTCTCGTACAGAAATCAAATTCGATTCTGGTAATTTCTTACATTTTATTAAGATTGTTGGGTGCCTTTTTAATGATTATAGTCTGTGTGCAACTGAATTCTATTTGATTATTTTGGATAAACTTTACTTATATGTTTCGTGTATTAATAGAGGGACGGTTTGATAATGAATTCTTCCAACAGTCTGAGTCGTCGAGTAATTTCAGGCAAGAGTATGAAATGCGGAAAATGAAGCAGGCAAGTCATATTTATAGAGTTGTTTTTGTTTACACTGGAGATTTCTTTTTGAAGAATGTAAATTGCATGCTTGCTAGTTAGATACTGTGAGTTATGGATGTGGGTTTGTATTATGTATTTTGACATCACAGGATCAAGGTTTGGATGTGATATCAGATGGTTTGGATACGTTGAAAAATATGGCTCAGGATATGAACGAGGTTAGATGTTTTTGCATGGTTCTACGTGCTGATTTGCAATATATATACATGTCAAATGACTTTATCATGTGCTATGCATAGGAATTCGATAGGCAAGTTCCTTTGATGGATGAGATTGACTCTAAGGTGAGAAAGATTACCCTCTTCTAGTACTGCTTCCAATATGTTCAGTTGAATTCTCAAAATGAATTACTAAATGTTGCTTCCCTTTTGAACAGGTCGACAAGGCATCTGCGGACCTTAAGAATACCAATGTTAGACTGAAGGACACAGTCAACCAGGTGAGTGTAATTGTGGCTTTTCTGTTTATGATTGCACATTCAAAAATTTTCTTTTGTTTCTTTGTTAGTAGAATTAATGAGAGTTTTGTTTTTGTTACAGCTGAGGTCCAGCCGAAATTTCTGTATTGATATTGTATTGCTGTGTATAATTTTGGGCATCGCTGCATATTTGTACAAGTAAGCTCATATCCATTTACATTAACCTACGTGTTGAGATAGATAAACGCCTAGACACTTTTCCATGTAATTTAGTCGTACATATGTGAAGTTTTGAGAAGTTGGGCTAGTAGCCTGGTTCTAAGAAGGTTATAGAGATAACTTGATGTCACTACTCTGTTCATACTATGATTTTACGTAATTAGACTCTACAGCTACTTGAACCATTAAACGTGGGCTTTTACTTTCACCCAATTATTTGTTTAAGGCAGTAGAATTGAACTTGATCATTTAAACCCCTGCATTCTTGTGTGAAGATGTGTTGTTTTTGTATTCTGATCGGATATACTCCTTTGCAGTGTACTGAAGAAGTGAGGTGGTATAATGGGTGGTTTGATCAGTTCGACAGTATTATCGGCTTGTCGGTTATCGTTTTACATTTTGAGGACTCACTTTGGTACTTGATGCATGTTATTTGATTGTTTATTTCATGTTTAAGAGTGCCTATCATACCAGCATGAATGTATTTCTTTTGTACTAGTCCAGTTCATCATCAGTCTTGTCTGTATTATTATACTTAAATGTGAAGTTGGCTGTGTTTGAATTCATCAAATTGTTAGAAACTTTGTTGACCAACTGTATTGACTACTTCCTATCGATCTTATACGAATCTTCTCATGGAATTGGGTTGTTCATCCTGGGCCTGACTGAGTTTCTATCTTCCCATACCTTGTTTGCTAAAGATAGTTGATAATTAGTCGTAAGTGTTGCGTTTGTAATGTGAGAAATCTAGCGATCAAAATGCTGATTGCAGCAAGCTATTTCGAGTGGCCAATGTCTAAATAACAACAAAACCAGGTTCTGGCGCTTGTATGGCCAACGACAATTCCAGTTTCAGACCATACTCTCCATGTTTCACACGTTAGTGGTGCCTCCTGTTAAGTCTCCAACCAAATCCATGGCTAGTGGGATGTTGTTAGACTTGTTGCTCGGTATGGATAGAACATCGGGGCATTAGGATTGAAACTTGGGTCATCTCCAATTGAAAGGGCTAAACATAATCCCGTTCAAAATTATAGCCTTACAAAAAATTATTTTTAAATGAACAGTGTCAGGATATAGTCATATGTCATTTCTGACCAAAGGGGCTAAACATAGCCCCCTCGATAATTTATTACTTACTTTGATTAAACTATCGTTGGATGTTTTCAAATCTAACTGTTAAATTTGAATCAATTATTGTAATTGAGGAGTTGGGTCCCGCAAAAAGGGCTCATGGGAGGGTTATATTTCACCAGCATGATGCTCCTTATAACCAAATAATGACCTTGTAGGTTCCATAGAATTATGGCATAGCCATCTGTTGGAGATGAGTTTTGAGGTAAATTAGATCATTTTTTGGCTTTTGGACCTTTAGCCATCTCCAATGGAGATGACCTTACAGTACAAAAGTTTAGAACATACTTAAAGCTGGACACCCAATCTATGACTTTATGAAACCAAAACTAGGATACTATGTGCCACAAATTGAACTATACACACTAAATTACATAAAAATCACCATTGCAGAGTCCCGATTGCATGTAAGTTTTCCTCGTCAGTTTGGGATCTTGAATTGAAGTAGCTAATTACAATCCGCAACACCAAACTCATTTACGTGCTTTACTCGTCCCTATGTATGACAAATTGAACTATACACACAACATAAAAATCACATTACAGAGTCTCGGTTGCATGTAAGTTTCGCTCGTCCTAGAGATCAACCTTTGTTTGGGATCTTGAAATGAAGTAGCTAATTATAACCAAGGTTCTAAAAGACGTTAGGGGCTAGTCGAGCGGCGAGTTGGGGCCTAGCGCCTAGGCGGGGTCTAGGCGGGCTAGAAGGATTTAACTAAATCTACTATATTTTGTATAAATAAGTGTCTATTTATACTTAAAATATATATAATTTCATCATAAACTACAAAATAAAACGATATATATATATATATATATATATATATATATATTATGAGTTATTGAAACATAATTAAAACATGGGGAACAAGCATATAATGTGTGTTCATTCAAGTATTCAACAAGTCTTACAATTTATTGAAAAAAAAAAATGTAAAATGAAAGTTATATATTTTCTGTCTAAGTGAGTCACAACCTAGGCGGGTATTGGAGGGCTAGGCGGGTGCCTAAGTGGGTATGGGCAGGCTAGGCAGGTGCCTGGGTGGGTTTGGGCAGGCTAGGCGGGTGCCTAGGAGGTCTAGGCGGGTGCCTCAGTAGGTCTAGGCGTCATTTCTTAATTTTCAAACGCTTAGACATCAATCGGGACGGTGGCCAGCCGCCTAGCGCATATGCGGGGCCTAGGCAGCGCTAGGCAGAGATTTTTAGAACAATGATTATAACCCGCAACACCAAACTCATTTACATGCTTAATTCATCCATATGTATGACAAATTGAACTACACACTAATTTACATAAAATCACCTACACATAGTCCCGGTTGCATGTAAGTTTCCCTTGTCTTGGAGATCAACCTCTATTTGGGATCTTGAAATGATGTCGCTAATTACAACACGCAACACTAAACTCATTTACATGCTTTATTCGTCCCTATGTATGAAAACTTGAACTATACGCACCAATTAGTTTGCGTAAAAATCACTACCAGAGAGTCTTGGCTGCATTTAAACTTCTCACATTTTGGAGATCAACCTCTATTTGGGATCCTGAAATGATGTAGCTAATTACAACCTACAACGTCAAACTCATTTACATGTTTGTATGATAAATTGAACTTTGGACACTAATTTACATAAAAATCACCATCACACAATCCCGATTGCAATCACTATCACAGAGTCCTGGTTGCATATAACTTTTTCTCCCTCTTGGAGATCAACCTCTGTGAGGGATATTGAAGTGTGCTAACTACAATCTGCAACACCAAACTCATTTACATGCTTTATTCGTCCCTATGTATGACAAATCAAACTATACACACTAATTTACGTAAAAATCACCATCACACCAGTTGCATGTAAGTTTCACTTGTCGTGGAGATCAACCTCTATTTGGGATCTTGAAATGGTGTAGCTAATTACAACCCGCAACACCAAACTCATTTACATGCTTTATTCGTCCCTTATGTATGACAAATTGAACTGCACCCTCTAATTTACATGAAAATCACTATCATAGAGTCTCGGTTGCATTTAAATTTCTCTCCTCCTGGATATCAACCTCAGTTTGGGATCTTGAAATGATGTAGGTAATTACAACGGGCAACACCAAACTCAATTACATACTTATATTCATCCCCATATATAACAAATTCAACTTTACACACTAATTTACATAAAAATTACAGTCACGCGATTGCATGTAAGTTTGCCTTGGCTTAGAGACCTCTGTTGGGATTTCGAATGCGTACTTTATCTACAAAATAATAAAATATATATCCACACAAGCACACCTCATCACTGCTCTAGCTAGCTACTCCCTTGCACTGGAAGCCGATTAATTGACTAAGTTCTTGATACTGGATCTTGGAACTCCATTGATCTACATTGAAATTGTTATTTTCGGCTGATCCAGACTGGTCTATTCCCCAAAAATTCATACCACAACAGTCACGGCCAGTCGAGGAATTAACTTCCTCCTTGTATTCTCTGCTACATATCATCTTGCTTGGTGTTAAAAAACTCTTGTACTTAATTCCTTTTGTGAGAATACGAAGGTAAAAGAGTCACACATTGGTGAATGGAGAAACCTTTGCAAGGGTTTATAAGAAGTTGAGCTACAACCCATATTGCCAATTGGTTTTATGGTAGAACCTCAATTTCTTCATGGTATCAGAGCAGGTTGGCCCACATGTGAAGCTCAACGGCTATACGTACTCCACGTCACCAAATTTGTGTTGTCCACTTGTTTGGCTTGAAATTCGCCACACGTGAATGAGGCGGTGTGTGAGGATGTGAAGGTAAAAGAGTCACACATTGGTGAAAGAAGAAACCTTGCAAGGGCTTATAAGAGGTCGGGCTACTACCCATATTGCCAATTGGTTTTATGGTGGAACCTCAATTTCTTCACCTTCAAAGGGTTAATAAACTATCAAGGGAAGAAACTAAAAGTGGCTTGTTGGTTTTGTTTGAATTATTCCCATGAATAGAAGTACTCGCGTTTCCAGTGTTGGAAATATTGGCGATGTGGATGCTACTTCTCCTACAACAAATCACATTAGATAAATATTAGTATATGATAACTTTCATTGCTACAATTAATTACATAAAAAATGAACAAAATAAGATAAAATACTTATCTTTGGTAGGTAGAGAACGCTCTTCGTCGATCATTGATTAGAACAATTGTCACATCCCAACCTGGGCTCCACCACATCCCGGGCATGACTCAATTGTAGCACGATATTGTCCGCTTTGGGCCCCAACCACTCCCTTACGGTTTTGTTTCTGGGAACTCACACGAGCAGAACATCCCAGTGGGTTACCCATCCTGAGAATGCTCTGGCCCATTCTCGCTTAACTTCAAAGTTCCTATGGAACCCGAAGCCAGTGAGCTCCCAAAAGGCCTCGTGCTAAAGAGAGGGGAGCATGCATATATAAGGCACATCACCCCCTGTCTGTTGGTCGGTGTGAGATCTCACAATCCACCCCCCCTAAGGGCCCGACGTCCTCATAGGCACACTTGTACCGAACGGCAGAATGGCTCTGATACCGAACTGACACACCCCGACCCAGAAAGTCCAATTAGACTCCGAATTGAGTTGTGCTGGCCGATACCTGGAGGGTGACGAAGCCATAAAGTGTAGTGTAGTGGAAAAAGAATGTGAATAAATTTAAACCTAAAAGTGCCTAAACAAAAGAGTGCGCGGGTGAGTGGGATTGTACCCATTTCACACGTGATGGTAGAGCATAAGAACAATACAGTAATTAGGGTGAGGGTTATACCACTGAAGATAACCATCTCCTAAGATTTACCAGAACCCTCGTTTACACGTAAGCTCAACTACTAAACCTGGAGGAGCGAAAAACAAAGTTGAGTGGGTCAGTAAAACAACGTGTAAGGAAAAACCTTTATTTTTGAATATACTAACCCCTCGCCGTAAAACAAGTATAATTCCCTTTAAAACATACTACGTAAGTATGTAAACAATAATGCCACAACAATATAACCAATAATATGCCAAAACATGATATATCAAATGCCACAGTAATATAATCATGAGATAATCAATTATAACTAAGTGCTCATCCATCTAAGCTAACACACGAGTTCGAACAGATAATTTCTGACACGAACAGGACTGGGTGTAATTAATACGCTCTAGTACTACGATCACGTGAAGGCTGGTGCAGAAGCACGGCCACATACAAGTCAGATTGCCTAATGTAATCTACCCGAAAGGACTGACACCTAACTTGGATCCAAGGCGAGAGAACGGTGCGATGTGAACATACATGTGAAGGACTGGCCTTGGCCCTGGGGCGAGTACTAACACCGGCGCAGCAAGATGAGCATGTACATATATCTATGAATGTCATGACAGTAATATCCCAACCATATAGCAGCATTTATCATAATTATATCACAATAACTAATACTGGGCAATATAGGCGTAAAACCGAAGTAACTACGCATTTTTGGAAACTATAATATGTATAGGTATAAAAACAAACTGCCCACTCACCTGGAGTCCGCGTTACAACTCCCTAGCATGAATATTAAGGCGTCACGATCGTCGCCTAAAATAATTATCAAATCACAACTCAGCATTCTTATCGATAGAACACGCAACTGACATAAAACACATCCCCAAGGACGTTCCAGAATGATTTGAAACCCATTGACCAAAAGTCAACTGTCCATTAAAGGTCGACTGTAGGGTCCACAACCCTACGTAATTCGATCCGGAAGATCCGTACATCGGATTTCCGATCCGTAACTTCCAAAGATCCATATTATGCTTCTAGAACAACATCCTAAAGTTTCAGAACGATCCAACAGTCGGATCTCCGCCAATTGCTAAAATTAAATGGCAGCTGAAGTTTAAATTTACGAACTTACAAATCTAATTCGAAAAGATCCGTAAATCAGATTCCCGATCTGTAAGTTCCTATGATCCTTAAATATTATTTACTATGAGGTCCTAAGGTTTGGTGACGATCCAATGGTCGGATCATCAATTCATGCAAGGACCCCGTGACGGCCAACTACGAAACTACATTAAAACATCGTAATTTCACTAAACGGATGTCAAATATGGAATCGGGGCTTCAAAATTAGCCTAAGATGGTCAGGTAGGGTCTCAGCCCACGCGCCGCCGTGTGTGGTGGCCGGCCACCACGGTTCGTTGGAAAATTCCACTATTTCTAAAAATTCGCAAATTTCATAGAAATGAAGATCTCAATGAGAGGAACAACTTTCATACCTTCCACGGAGTCCAAAAGTGGACGAAAGACATTTTGCCCACAAAGCTGGCGGGTACCTAAAGCTTCATGGCGTTGAATTGTCATCTACGGTGGTCCAACGGGGTCAAGGTTGGTTGGGATTTGCTCATGGGATGATGGGCTACAAAGCCCAAGTGGTGGCATCGGCCATCGCTTTGCCGATTCGCCGAAAAATTGAAAAGGATGGTCGGAGCACTGCGAGAATCGTCAAATTTCGTGGCCTCAAACCCTCCACATACCGTGGTTAATCAAGGTGGTTCTTGGGTGGGTTTTGTAGAGGGGAATGAGAGCTTCAAGATGGTGGTGGTGGCATCGAAAAAATCCACCGGAGTTGGCCGGAATCGGCCTTGGAAAATGGGAGGTCGCGGTGGTTCGATTGGGTTGGGTCACGGGAAGGAGAAGCTGAGAGCTTATCTCCCTTTCTCTGATTGACTGCTGCCCTTTTTTTTTTCTTTTTTTTTTTTTTTTGCAAAATATGATTTGTCCTTAATCCTTTTAACTTGATTGGTCACTAAGTCATCTTCTAATTGGTTCCCTTCTTTTCCACTTCTCTGGTTGGTCTTCCAAAGAAATAATATGATTGGTTCCTTAATTCCTTGCTTAAATCTGAGTGGTTTCTTTCCCACAAGATGGGAGTTCAATTTAATTAAAACTAAACTTTGAATAACCAACTTCAAACGTCCGTAACTATACCGTTATAATCTGGACTCGCAAACGGCTTTCGCCTATGCTTTTGTACCAACGAGTACTACGAGGATACGCTAAAAGAATGATATGCTAAAAGAATGAGTCCTATGTCTTTCTAACAGATGGTCAACGGAAGTCAAAGTCTTTGCCTTATAAAAATGTAAAATTAAGGACTGGTTGTCACAATCTACCCCTTTATGAAAATTTCGTCCACGAAATTTAAAATCATTTATTACACAAAACTCAAAGATAGGAAGAATAAAATATGTGTACGTAAAGAAGAAATCAAGTCAGAGCAGTTGCAAAATAGGAAAAATGCCATTCCGTCACTATCGGAGTGCAATGATTCCTCTCTCATGCCTCCAACTTATACTTTCCTTCTTCCTCAGTACAATACTATAATATAATAGTTTTCGCAGAAACAAAATGTCAAAAATATTTATATGTACTAATGTCTTGTTGAAAATACATATGATTTTTCAACTATGCATAAGGTTTAGAGTAGTTGTACTGATTTAAAACTGAACATAGGATTTTTCAACTATGTACTTGCGCGTCGCGTAATCCGAAAGTAAGTACATAATATCCTTGGGTCGAGCCCAAGTAATAAATAGGTAAAAACAACAAATGTGCAAGTAAGTACACTAACGTAAAAGAATCTACCTATTTTCTTGATTAACGAATCCAACGAATAAGTCCTTGACATTACGGCCTGCAGCCCACGATATCGACAACTCACTGTTGTCATGATAAGCAAATAACAAATTCCCGAGGGTGCAATATTACCATCATGCCTCCCATTGGGAAATACACAAACAACGTCTAGCAAGCCTCTACCGTGCTCATGCACTACCCCCCTTGGGCAACAATAGCAATAAAATAATTCTATATAATGAACTCGCACAATTGAATACTTATTCGTAAAACTCCTCAGTCAAACAAGTACTAAGCAAAGAATGTCCAAACTACGTCTCAAACATGCCACAACCAAGACCAAAAATTGTAACCGTAGTTACAAGCAGTTATAACATAAATAAGTGTTTAATACAATCATGCTACAACTATAGAGCAGATAAACGTAACACATCATGAATGTCCGGGTAAATCGTTCATACTAGCCGTTAGTCTGAAGGTGAAATGTAGTCAGTGACAAAACTTACCACACGTGGCCTTCAAGAAGACTTTCCCAAAACTCTGTATTAAAACTCGCATCACGATGAGATACAATAGTG
This sequence comes from Cotoneaster glaucophyllus, assembly GCA_036320875.1. NCBI lineage: Eukaryota > Viridiplantae > Streptophyta > Magnoliopsida > Rosales > Rosaceae > Cotoneaster > Cotoneaster glaucophyllus. Next base: position 12,176,813 of record CM070067.1, read on the forward strand.
GCACACCTGCCATGTAGTCGAGTCAACGTAGTCCACAACGCCTTAGCAATCAAATTCATAGTGAAGTTCTCCTGAACTTAGTGAAAACTAACTACGTCGAAAAGGCTAGAAGAATACTCAAGAATTTGTGAGGTCAGTGAAGATTTTGAACACGTTTCTCCATACAGAAGTGTTATCCAGCTATCGAATAAAGATGATGACTGTTGACATGAATAAAATGGTTCGATTTGAACGGTTTTAACCCTTGGAAAATAAAAGCGATACTCTATCATGCTGTCTCTGCATAGTTGAAACATCCGAAGAATACGTCCTCCTGGATTTCGAAATGATCAGGGTCATCAAAAGGTGTAAAATAGGAGTAAGGTGAGACAACACTTCAGTTGTCAGGAACTTTACTCATTTCCAACAACTTAAACTAATTTAACTTTCCTCAGTCATAAGTGAGGAAAACACTGTAGCTGAAAGCTTCGCCAAAAATTTGTCGATAAATTGACAAGATCAAGGATATCTTAGTTTCGCAATACTTTGCGAGAATTTCAACCTGCTTCCGCCAAACCCTTTTTGGAAAAAAGGAAAGAATGTCGTTTACCGAGATAACGTCTCCCAAGAAAGTACCAACTTAACAATGATTACCTGAGGAAATGGTATATGGCTAAGTGTCGGCGTTACTAAACACTCCAATTTTAATTTTTTTTTTGCTGAAATTGAGGTGAGAGTCATTGGTAAGATTACTCCGAATTTTGTCAGGCTATGAAAGAACTCTCGGTTTCTAAAAGTTGATCAGAGAGACCAACAACTCGAAGTAGGACTAACGGTTTTAATCGTCAACCAATTGAGTTGTTGAAGTCTAGGTACGACTCTAAGGTTCAGCCTTTCGCCTTCGCGAATAGGTTCGAGATTCCCAAGATAAAGTGTTTAGTCCCTGGTTGGGTAAATTCCTTATTCGTAAACTTTGTAACCGAGTTTCTCAATGGCGTCAGAAACGTTCAATATGAAGCAAGGAAAATTGGTGTAATACTAGAAAGTGGTTCGATGATGTACTTCACTTCACAATTTGGTGATATCCAAGGTAAAATTTTGGAATAGGACGCCAAAGGTATATGTTCTTGAAACGTACTATACTACTAACAATTCTACGACACGAACTAAAAGGTCTTCACAGTTTTCTCAAAACTCAAATCACTCTATCAGTGAGATATCATTTTGTACCTCGATTCTAATGTCCACCTATGGAAGTGATCGAGAGGTGGCTAGTCAAAGATGTTTCATTTACCTAGGTAAGTGATAAGGTAAAAACAACCATGAGTTTACTGTCCTAATACAAAGCTTGTTCCTAAGCTTCCACGATTCTAGCTTATTCGGCTCAGGTAGCCACTATAAATCAGTCTGTTAGTAGCGCCGCTAATTAACGGGCTTAAGATATTTTAATATTGTTCGTTACCCTGAAACTGTGAACCGGCATTCTGGCATAAAGGTATCACTCCTAGATACTAGTACCTGTATCCGGTATCAAAAATCATACCACCGAATACTGGTCAACGGTCTTTGGATATTGAACAACATCGTTAATTAGTAGTGCCACCGTAGGCTGATTACGTGTTAGAGCCCATTCAGGTGATTGGGAAGGAACTGGTCAAGCAAAGTAGTTCATTGATCTTAGAAAGATTCGATTACTACTTTTGGGATTTCTGTTACTCCCAGGATATGAACTCACACTTCCAAGCCTATACTTACCCAATTGATGAGTACAACAAAGGAAGGAAAATTTGGGAATTAGCGTTGGTTGAAAAATTCCAAGGCTAAAAAAAGAACTTGCTAACAATCTAATTTGAAAATGGACTTAAACGGAAGTCGATCTTCCTTCTGAAGATCCAAAATGATCACCAGTACGTTCAAAGATATTATTGCTAATAGGGACCAAAAGTGTTTGTCCCTCATATGATCTTCCGTCAGGTGCTACCACTTTAGCATCAGGTTATCGCTTCAAATATTTCTAGAATCTTGATAAAGTAACATTCGCATGGATTCTAAGAGAGGGTAAACTAATAGGTGCTACCAAAGAAACAAAACCATTTTTGGTTTCCTAACTCAAAAGGTTGGTAAAAACGGTGGGAGAAAAGCAATATGATTAATTGGTAAATCCTTGGTGAAACTGAACTCTTGATGCATTAGCCCGGCTACGGGGCTAGCAACTTGTTCTCCAAAACAAAAATTCCTTGGTAGGGAGGTTCGTCGTTTAAAGTCTAGAGGCAATTTCCAAAATGATTTTCTAAAATGATGATAAGTTGTCTAAAGTGCCCAAACTTAAGGGAAAGTTAACACGTTTTTTTTTTTTGTGCTCAATGAGGTGGCAAGATTCGAAAATTAGGTTCAAGAACCAAGAATGCTTACATCACGCGTGTGATGAATGCAATACTGCCCAAACTTATGCTCTGATACCAAACTGTCACATCTCGACCCGGGCTCCACCATATCCCGGGCACGACTCAATCGTAGCACAATATTGTCCGCTTTGGGCCCTGATTACGCCCTCACGGTTTTATTTCTGGGAACTCACACGAGCAGAACTTCCCAGTGGGTCACCCATCATGGGAATGCTCTGGCCCATTCTCGCTTAACTTCGGAGTTCCTACGGAACTCGAAGCTAGTGAGCTCCCAAAAGGCCTCGTGCTAAAGGGAGGGGAGCATGCACATATAAGGCACATCACCCCCTCTTCGTTGGTCGGTGTGGGATCTCACAACAATATTTTAGGTTGAGGCATGTAATTTCAATATCCCTACTAGTAGATGTTGCACCTCTAAGACAATGTCTCAGTACAGGTTATGGCGCCCTACTCTTCAGGATACAACAATCTATGATCCTTGTAAGCGTACACTTGCAATACTTGGATCGAGTGAACAACTCTATTCTTCCATTGGTATGAATACAGGAAATAAATATAACACTTGAAGAATGATGGATTAAGAGAGAACCGAGTCTTAAAGATTGATATAAAAAAAAAAAAAAAAAAGGGTAGTCAAGGGAAAAATAATAGAGATACATATAAGCAATTGTTATTCTTATTTTTTCCATGTATCTCACAGATTGAGGAGTGTTTATAAAGGATATGAAAAGGTACAAAATGATGATTGATAGGTTAAGGACGGTATAAAAAACGTTAGTCTCTATAATGGCCCAATTAATGGGTTAATCTACATGACATATTCAAAGTGAAAAATGGAATTCAATGAGTATTATTGCACAATCAAATGCCAACATTATGAACCCTTTTAATGCGTCAGTTTTGGTTTGCAAAATAAAATTGGAATTAAGATTAAAAGAAATCTTTAAGAATGATATTAATATGATCAACGAGGAGATATATTTTGGAATACCCAATAAAAATTTCAACAATTCCCCACATATTTCAAAATACAATTTGAATCACCAAAAGTGAATTTGAGTAACACAAGTTTAAAGAGGACAAGGAAGTACCAACGGAAAGTAAGAATCCAATGCATCAAAACTATTTCTTTTGGACTATGAACCAGCCTTAGGACGAGTTAGCCGTAACTCACAAAAATTTGGTGAAAATTAAATTTTCGGGTAAATCTCAGTTTATTACTCTCAAGTTTCGTGGTTTTCAACATTTGGTACATGAAGTTTTTTTTCGTCCCAGAGTCATACCTAAGGTGTTAATTTTGGAACAGTCTCATACATCCGTTAGTCTGGCTGTTAAGTATCCCGTTAACTGATGACGTGGCACCCATGTGAACAATGATTGGGCACCACGTGTCAATAAAAGGTCCGCGTGGAAATTAAAAATTCAAAAAAAATAATTATTAAAAAAAAAAAAAAGACAAATCCCCTTCTTCTTCCCCAGAATCCCCATCCGTGCCCACCCCCATCATCCAGATTCTCTCCTCCACCTTCGAAACCGTGTCTTCCTATGCGTCTGCAGGCGCCCATTGCTGTACGAAAAGAAAGTATCAGTTGCTGCAACAGCCAGCTCAGCACGCCTGCACCAGCAGCTCCCCTGAACTAGCCTCCTCATTCAGGATCACGTTCTGATAAAAAAATTTGAGAAACCCAGCCTTGCAACTCCTTCCCCCTTTCATGGCAGCCCGTCTACCTCTTCTTCTGCTACACTCAGTCCCACTACCCCGATTTCACCCACACCACCGTCTTCTTCAACAAAATGCTCGACGTCATCGACAAGTCCTGGAACATTTGCACCGCTCAGATCCGGTCAAGGTCGAGCTCAATCAGTTTGAGAATGAAGTCAGAGATGTGAATGCGGCTCGATCTGCTGTTTTGTCCAGATTTACGGTCGATTTTTAGAGATTTATTGTCAAATCTGCAAGGAGAGTGGGAGAAAGTGATGAACAGTAGGGGTAGGGGAAGGTGGTGGTTGCGTACAGAGAAACAAGGTCGTCGAAGAGGATGAGGGTTGAGTGGGTGGAGTCGAAGAGGGAGGGGGAATGATGGATGTGCAGAGGTTGGGTAGGTGCAGATGAGAGAAATGAGAAACAAGGCAGAAGGGTCTGGAGTTTGAGGAAGAAGACACTTTTTAATTTTTTAATGTTTAATTTTTAAATTTGATGTGAAAATTACTTAACACGCAAATTAAACCCTATTTTTGACAATTGTAGTATATGATGCAAGTAGGGATCGTTCTAGGCCGGGGATTAACTAGGGATGCTAATCAACATAATTTAGACTTAAAAACACAAAAACAAACTTAAAAACGTTTAAATAGACTTAAGGGACTCAAAACAGGTTTAAAAACACTTAAAATGGCTTAAAAACACTTTGTGGACAGATTCTAGACACTAGGGATGGTTTTGGACGAAAATTGGTTTTAGTTTGACTCAAAACACTTGAAAACACAAAGAAAACAGATTTTAGACACTTTAAAACAAGAAAGTAAAAGGGGGGTTTTGGTTTGGACGAATTTGAAAATAAAACAAAGACTTTGTAAAGTAAACAAGTTTGAAAACGAATTTGAAAACTTTGATGGTTGATGGGCTAGCTAGAGGGTCCTTCTCCACACATGACACATATGCAACACAAATCAACTTCCAGTTATTATCTTTTTAAATTATGAATGACAACGCCCCAGATTAACCGTGAATTGCACTAATTAACCTTCAGATTTTCCTAAGTTCATTGAATTAGATAGAATACGTATCCAACCAAATTATCCTTATTGATGATAGCATACTCAAAGGTCATTAAGTTCGTTGAAAACCATAAGCATTGACGAGGAAAATATGACAACATATATGTTTTCCCAGAATTTAACTTAACACGATTGTGACTAGCAACCTTTACTACTTATGAATACAAGTTCATAATATGCAATTCCCTTATATTCTAGCATCAAATTCATGCATGCAAACTAAGTTGGCCACCTTAACCCACATACAAGAATAAGTTTTGAATCAAACAGTTAAGCAAATTACATTCATAACTTATGAAATAATAACTGGATAATCAATTCATGTCACATATATTATCATGGCTTTGAAATCGCCCCTAGCTAAAACGAGTTTAGCCTCTCATGTTCACAATTACACACAAGAAAATTGAATTAAACATTGAAGTATAAGGATAGAAAACACCTAGAAGTATGGATGCAGCCACGGCACTAAGTCCTTCCTCCTTGCAATTGCGGCACAAGAGGCTTATGAGTGTATGAATCTGTATGAGAGGGGTGTATGTCGAATGGGGGGTTGTTTTGTGATGTGAGGGTGGCATGTGTGGAGAAGAACCCCTTAGCTAGCTTTCCATCCATTCACTTTAATCAAATTCGTTTTAAAATCTGTTTAGTTAACAAAGTTTTTGTTTTGTTTTCAAATTCGTCAAAACCAAACCCCCCCCCTATGATTTTCTTGTTCCCAAGTGTTTAAATCTGTTTTATGTGTGTTTTTAAGTACTTTGAGTCAAGCCAAAACCCTATTTTCGTCCAAAGTAGTGTTTAGAGTCAGAAACTGCCCAATTTGTGTTTTTAGGCAGTTTTAAGTGTTTTCAACCCATTCTGAGTCTTTTGAGTTTATTTTGAGGTCTTTGAGTCTATTGAAACGTTTTTAACTCTGTTTTTATGTTTTTGAGTCAGTTTAGAGGTTATTAGCAAGCCCTCCTAATCCCCGGTCCAGAACGATCCCTACTTGCATCTATACTACATTCTACAACAAGAGGGTTTTATTTGCATGTTAAGTAATTTTCACATCAAATTTTGGCGCCGTTGCCGGGGATTAGCAACTTTGCTAATCCCCCGGTTTTTCCCCTTTGTTTCTTTTCGTGTCTTTTCTTTTTAGTTTCTGTTTTGTTTTGTTTATTTTACTTTTGATATTTGATTTAGTTTTCTTTCTTTGATTTTAGGTACTAGAGAAGCAAGACATGGCAATTGCTAATATTCAAGCTCAAATAGCGAATCTTACTTCTCAATTGTCGCAGCACATCGAAAGGACCACAATGCAAAGTGTCCCTATATTTGGTGCGCCCTATACGCGAGGATATGAAGCTGATCAACGAGATTGGAGCAATCCTTCAAATTCTACGTGGTGGCAACAAGTCCAACACAAAGCATATTGGCAGCCATATGAGGAGTTCTATTCAGAGCCTATACCGCCACCTCAACCTTTTCAACGAAATTCAGGTTCGTCAATAGATTATAATCAAATTTTTGATGAACTAATTTCTTTGGCGCAGAGCTCACAAAATCAAGCCAAAGAGGCTCAACAAGAAGGATATTGGCAGCCATATGAGGAGTTTTATTCAATGCCTATGCAGCCACCACATCCTCCCCCGCAAGAAGCCCAAACAAATTTAGGTTTGTCGATGGATAATGATCAAATTATTCAATTACTAACCACTTTGGTACAGGGGCAGCAAAATCAAGCCAAGAAATTGGGCGAACTGAGGAATCAAATGGGCGAGATCGCAGAATTCATGGGGCAAATTCAAGAACAAAGTGGCATGGACGTTGGAGATGAACCCAAGATGTCCGAATCAAGCCAAAACATGGATGAACAGTGGCTGCTTGAGGAAGAGGAAGATGACAAGACCACGGCAAGTTGGGAACCACCTTTGCAGCAGACTACCCTTGCCGCAACCCCCTAAGGACCCTACACCACCCACTTTAGGTAAGGTAGTTCCATATTCAATACTTTCTGACCCCGTTACACCGAATGTGCCTATTCGTTGCAGATTCATGCAATCCAATGAAGAAGATGGTGAGAAAGGCATCTTCGAAACCTTTTCAGAAATTCAAGAGAAAGAGGTGGCTGGGGATTGTCTTGAATTAATCAAAGAGGATGTGCTTGCAACAACAATTCCTAATGAAGTTGAATTTTATGACACGGGACAATTCACAGCCACAATTCACTCCCACAACATCCCTTGCCGCAACCATTCATATTTCAGCCCTTCCATCCATCTTCCACACACCTTGCCGCACCACCCATCCACCCTAAACACCACCACACCATCTTCCACCATTCTACACCATTCATAACCCCCTAAACCTATCCACAAGTCTTGTGCCGCAGCAAAGAGGAGAGAGGACAGTCCATAGGTGCGCTTGCTGTTCAAGATTGGATCATTGGAACGTCTAGGTGTTTTCTTTCTTTTATTTTCCATGTCTAAATTTGTTTATCTTTGCTCTGTGAGTATGAGAACTTAAACCCCCCTTGGCTAGGGGGGGATTCGAAACCATGTTTATGCTTGCTATATGATTTGATTACTTCTAACTGTGTTTCATAAGTTGTGAATTCAATTTACTTATCTTCATGAATTAAAACTGATTTGTGTGTGTTGGTTGAGAGTGCACGCTTAATTGTCATGCATAAATTGAATGCTAGGATATAAGGGAGTTTCACCTAATAGTTATGAACTTATATTCACAGGTAGTAAAGGTTGTTGATCACAATCGCGTTAAGTAAATTCTTGGCATAAGTTTCATGCAATTCATAGTAATGAGTGCCTCGTCAACGCTTATGGTTTTCATAGAACTTAATGATTTCTGCTTGTATCTCTATTATTCAATTCATGTAGGGAACTTATGGGGAATACTTTGGGTTGTCGTATGCAATCATCCAATTCAATAACTTAAGGGAAATCTGAGGGTTAATTAGTGCAATTCACGGTTAATTTGGGGCGTTGAGAATTCATGGTATATTGAAACGCAATTGGAAATCGTTTTGTATGCAAGTGTGACATGTGTGGAGAAGAACCCCTTAGCTAGCTTTCCATCCATTCACTTTAATCAAATTCGTTTTAAAATCTGTTTAGTTAACAAAGTTTTTGTTTTGTTTTCAAATTCGTCAAAACCAAACCCCCCCTATGATTTTCTTGTTCCCAAGTGTTTAAATCTGTTTTATGTGTGTTTTTAAGTACTTTGAGTCAAGCCAAAACCCTATTTTCGTCCAAAGTAGTGTTTAGAGTCAGAAACTGCCCAATTTGTGTTTTTAGGCAGTTTTGAGTGTTTTCAACCCATTCTGAGTCTTTTGAGTTTATTTTGAGGTCTTTGAGTCTATTCAAACGTTTTTAACTTTGTTTTTATGTTTTTGAGTCAGTTTAGAGGTTATTAGCAAGCCCCCCTAATCCCCGGTCCAGAACGATCCCTACTTGCATCTATACTACATTCTACAACAAGAGGGTTTAATTTGCATGTTAAGTAATTTTCACATCAAATTTTTTTAATATTCGCGTGGGACCCTTATTGACACATGGTGCCCGATCATTGTCCACTTGGGCGCCACATCATCAGTTAACGAGAGACTCAACAGCCAGACTAACAGATGTATGAGACTGTCCCAAAATTAACTAAATGTTGAAAATCACGAAACTTGATAGTAGTAAACTGAGATTAACCCTAAATTTTCTATGAACCAATATTTCTTTGCGTGACATAGGATTAACGATCCATATTGAATCCTAGGCCATGCGCCCACCTGGATATTCATGCTTTAGAGAACCTACCTAAGCTCTCATAGGAAGCGACCTCACTCCCACACTCAAATAGGTGAATCCATCAAGTGTGCACTACTAATATAGAACAGAAGCGGAAAACTAGAAGAATATCTTTGTATTCTGCTAGGAAGCCTTGAATCCACACGGACATTAGTACTCTTCAATGAGAGAACTTAAGATGGTCTGTAAATTGATTATTGGATACCGATAAGTTAAGGGAACAAGCCTTCATTATATGGCTAGGTGCTCGGTGATGCATAAATGCAAAATAAAGAGTACATAATTGTAATGCATGAACCTAAGATAAATACACTAGCGGTTACAATAGGGATGATTAATGAGATGAATGAACGATGAAATTTAATCATCAAAGTGATCATAAACCTTTTTCATTAATGTGCTACATCATTCTCCCTTGCTTCAGGCAAACTCGTCCCTGAGTTGTCTTCATAGCGAACCACATCAACAGAATGACAATACTCAAACATATCAGCCACATTGAACGTAGGACATATGTTCATGTCAGCGGGAAGATCAACAACAAAAGTATTATCATTGATTTTCCACTTGATTTGGCAAGGGCTATACTTCTTGTCTTTCAGTTTATTGTAGGTTCCCACAAGAAATCATTCATTTCGTATGTTTTGGTGGGTGACAATAGACAATAGCAAATGGAGACTTTCTGGTGGAACGATTAACCATGTTGTTATATGCAAACTCAGCTTGTGTTAATGCAAACGTCCCATTGCTCTGGCTTATCTCTAAAGATACAACGAATAAGATTTCCCAGAGTTCGATTGACAACTTATGTTTGTCCATCAGATTGTGGATGACTAGTGCTATTGAAATTGAGAGAAGTATCAAATCTTCGCCATAAAATCCTCCAAAAATGGAACAAAAACTTAGTGTCACGATCAGAAGTAATGGATTTAGGAACACCATGCAGACGAACAATCTCCTTGAAGAAAATATTGGCAACATTGATAGCATCAACAATTTTCTTACAAGCTACAAAATGAGCCATCTTTGAATATCGATCAACTACAACAAACACGGGGTCTGCACCTCTTTGAGTTTTAGGTAATCCCAAAATGAAATTCATAGACAAATCCTCCCATGGAGCCTCTGGAATGGGCAATGGAATATAGAGACCTGTATTTTGAGATTGCACATTTGCTACTTGACAGACTTGACATCTTTTCACAAAATTTCCAACATCTCGCTTCAATTGTGGCCAATAGTATCTTTCTTCTACAAATGCCAATGTCTTGTCTCTTCCCAAATGTCCACCAAGCCCACCACCATGAAACTCTTGAATTAAATGCTCTCTTAGTGACCCTCTAGGAATGTACAATTGATTCCCTCGAAAAAAATAACCATCTTGGATATGCATGTTATCCACAATTTGTCTCATTTGTAGCTTGTCCCAAACACTAGAAAAGTCTTCATCTTCATGGTATAATTCCTTGAGGTATTCAAATCTGATGACCTCGGCTCGCATGGTCACAAGTAATAATGATCTCCTGCTCAAAGCATCAGCTTCACGATTTTGTGTTCCTATCTTATGTTTTAGTGAAAAGGTGAACTGTTGTATATAGGTGATCCAGCTACCATGACTAGATATAAAGAATGAATTCTCTATAGATTAGGTATAAAGAATGAATTCTCTATAGAGGTAATGCTCCTAAACTTTAAGGCTTGAACAACAGTATAAAATTCTAGCTCATAGGTAAACCATTTCTTGCGTGCTTCACTAAGCTTTTCACTATAAAATGCAACTGATCTTCCTTCTTGTGATAAAACAACTCCTATCCTGAAAATTGAAGCATCACATTCCACTTTGAACAAATTGTCAAAATCTGGTAAAGCCAAAACTGAAGCTGTTGAAAGTTTTTTTTTTATTAAGGCAAAGCTTTGATCAACTTTTTCACCCCAATGAAACTTTCTTTCCTTCAAACATTCAGTTATTGGAGCCATGATGCTACTAAAGTTTTTGATAAATTGACGATAAAAGGTGGTTAAACCATGAAAGCTTTGAACTTCACGCACTGTTTTAGGAGTTGACCACTCACGAATTTCTCTAACCTTCTCTTCATCAACATGTATTCCATCACCAATAATAAAAAATCACAAAAACACTAGTCGAGTGGTCAAAAAACTGCACTTCTTCAAGTTGATATACAATTTATTCTTTTGCAAAATAGTTAACACCATTTTTAAGTGTGCCAGGTGTTCATCTTCATCTCGGCTCTATATTAAGATATCATCAAAATATACAACAACAAACTTTCCAATAAAAGGCTTGAATACCTGATTCATTAATCGCATAAAAGTGCTTGGCGCATTGGAAAACCCAAATGGCATTACTAGCCATTCATATAGTCATTCTTTCATCTTAAAAGCCATATTCCACTCATCACCAGGTCGTATGAGAATTTGGTGGTATTCACTATGCAAATTGATCTTAGAAAAAACCTTTGATCCAGCCAAGTTGTCAAGCATATCTTCTACCCTTGGAATTGGGAAGCGATACTTGACTGTGATTTTGTTAATGGCTAGACTATCAGTGCAAATGCGCTAATCACTATCGCCTTTAGGGGCCAAAAGTGCAGGAACGATACAAGGGCTTATGTTTTCCCATATGAACCCTTTCTGCATCAAATCCTCGACCTTGTCTTGTAGGATTTTGCTCTCTTTAGGACTCATCCTATAATGAGGAAGGTTAGGAAGACTAGCTCCATGAATAAAGTCTATTTCATGCTGGACATCCTGCATAGGAGGCAAATTTGAAGGCAGTTTGTTGGGGATAATGTCATCAAACTCCACAAGTAAAGGTTGAATTACTTTTGGAATAGGCAGATTGTGAGGTTTGTTCTTCTGTACCACAAGCGCATAAACTTGTCCACCACTTTTCATTTCAGCATGCTACAATTCCTCATTATTGTTCATCAGAAATACTGTCTTTCCACAAGCGCATAAACTTGTCCACCTCTTTTCATTTCTATCACCAAAATATACACATTGTCTCACCCTCTGTGAGTTGCGTCAATATCATATTGCCATGGCCTCCCCAAAATCATGTGGCATGCATCCATGTCAACCACATCACATATTACTTTATCAACATACTTTTTTCCAATTGAAAAAGTAATGGGGCAAGTTTCAGTCACATTTAATTCCACACATTTCCTGATCCACCCAAGTTTGTAAGGTGCATGATGCTTTTTTGTCTTTAGTCCCAGTTTTTCTACCATTTTCTTGGAACAACATTCTCACTACTACCATTATCAATGATCAAATCGCAAACCCTCTGATTTATTGTGCATCGAGTTTTGAAAATGTTATGACATTGAGGAGGTTCTCCATGTTTTGGTGTTAATAACAGTCGGATAACCAAAGACCTTTCGAGCAATTCTCCATCATCTTCTCCAATAACTACAACTACCTTATAAGTGAGTACAACACCTTCCAAATCTTCTATTGGTTTCTCTTCACTTGTCTATTCTATTCCTAACAAATTCACAATTCTTTTTTTTTAAAGACAATTGTTGGACAAGTGCCCATGCTTCCCACACCTGTAACACTTATCTTCCCTAGGCTTTGCATAGGTGTCTTGGGGGACATCTTTACGCCCTCTGGTTGTTTCTGGTTTCTATGAAAAACTATTGCTGCCACGAACTTCATTATTGATATTTCCAGTTGTTGGTTGTGATGAGAAGGTTTGTTTCCCTCTGCTTGCTACAGATCGCGACGAATCAAAAGTAGAACTTTGATTTGCTTGATTCTTCGACCTGTCCATTTGAGTTTCCATCTTTGTGGCTAAATTAATAGCCTTTACCATGGTGAATACTGATTGCATAGAAACCCTATCTTGAATGGCTAGTCGTTATCCACCAATGTACTTGGTTGTTTGTTGCACCTCAGTTTCCATGAGACCATTGCGTGAAACTAACCTGTAAATCTCCTTAGTACAGGCTTGGACAGTTCTACTCCCCTGCTTGCACTCTTGGTATTGTTGGAAAAAAAACTTGTTCATAATCAGGAGGTAAAAACCTTGCCTTCAGTAACCACTTCATCTTTATCCATGAATGCACATAGATCTTCTTTTTTTTTGACGAGTTCGTGATACCTGAAGTTGCTCCTACCAAGTAGAAGCTCCACCTTTCTGCTTGTAGGCAACAAGTTTGACTTTTTTTCTTCAGGAATCTCCATGTATTCAAAGAACCTTACTACTTCATTCAGCCAGTCCAAGAAATCCTAGATATAGAGGTGACCATTGAAGCTTGGTAAATCAATCTTCATACGATAATCTCTGTTTCCACCATGATCATGTTGTCTTGGAGGACCATTATCTCATCCTAGCCCTCTGAATATCTCATCAGCATATTCTTCATCATCGCTAGAATCTTCATTAGTTACCTGACATTGATCTTGGTACGTAGGAGCACGTTCTCATCTTGGACCCTGATTGTTAATATTCGGTTGCAATGCCAACCTGACAAGAGCTACCTGGATTTCAAGCAATGTCTGCTGGGTTTGATTCTAGTACACCATAAATTCAGCTCTTGTAAGAGCCTCTACCTGACATTCATCGTCGTTAGGGGAATTGGCCATCAGCCTAAGGAAATACTTGGCTCTGGTAACAACTGATGTAGAATGGAAGCAGAAAACTAGAAGAATATATTCGTACTCTACTAGGAAGCCTTGAATCCACAAGGAAATTAGTACTCTTCAATGAGAGAACTTAAGATGGTCTTTAAATTGATTATTGGAATACCGTTAAGTTAAGGGAACAAGCCTCCCTTATATGGTTAGGTGCTAGGTGATGCATAAATGAAAAATAAAGACTACATAATTGTAATGCATGAACCTAAGATAAATGCACTAGCGGTTACAATAGGGATGATTAATGAGATGAATGAATGATGACATTTAGTCATCAAAGTAATCATAAACCCTTTCATTAATGTGCTGCATCAACTAGGGGTGGGCACGGGCCGGGCCAGGCCGAAATTTGGAGGGATCGGACCAAACCTGCTTAAAAAGGAAACAGGACGAGCTGGGCCGGGTATTGCAAATTTGATTACTGGAACCGGACAATGGGCCTGTTTGAGACAGGTCCACGGGTCTTTTTTTTTCCTCGGTTTTTCGATGGCCTCCTGGACTCATTATCCTCCAGATCTTCAACTCAATCTCCGACATCAAGACCCACATCTGTTTGCCACGCCGTTTTCAAATCTGGTACAAAACCATAAACCCAATTCACCACGAAAATTCTATTTTCTCAGTAGCTAAACAAAAAACAAGAAGGGACGACCATCGATGGTGACCATTCGGGCTCCGAACTGGACACCGATAGTAAAATCATGCACAGGTTGGAACCTCTTATCCGTGAATTGCAACAACAAGCAAGATATTCCGACACCTACAAATCCAAACCAAAAACCAAAACCAAAATCCAATTGTTTTAAAACCTCAATTCTCAAACCAAACAAACAAACAAAATAAGAAAAATCAAAAGGCTGGGGGAGAGAGAGATCGAGAGACTGTGGGAGAGAGATCGAGAGAGAGGAAACTTAGGAGAGGAGAGTCTTCGAAAAGGTGTGAGACACTGCGGTGGAGGTCGTGGTGGGGTGTGGGTATGGGTGTGGGTGTGGTCTGTCTGCTCCGGGAATGAGAGTTGCACCGATGGGGGAAGAATAAACAAGGGGAGGAATGAGGGAGAAGTATCGAGAGATTGGGGGTGTGTGTGTGTTCTCGGAAAAGCAAAAGCATCGAGATAAGAGAGAGGGAGACAAGGAGACAATGTTCACAGGCAGCCTAGGAGACCGAGACAATAATATATTTAAATTGGGATGTTACACAAACGGGTCAGTCGAGTACTCGTTTTTTATACTTCTGGACCCGGCCCGCCCCTAAAATTCTAAAGCCCCGTCCCGTTTCTCTTTTTTAAAATTAGGAACCGGCCCATACCCGTCCCGACCCGCGATTTCTACACCCGTTTGCCCACCCTTAGCATCAACTGCAGTCAAGCACACCACCCATATATAGGATATGGTGTTCATTACGAACATAAGTTCAACCTTGTACGCTGCAGGAGTGGCATTATTCACACCATAGAGATAAACTCACAATATCATAAATTTGATAGTGCACGCCTGATCAACAAGTGACTTGTTTTTACCCATATAAACCTACTTCATGGGATCTCCATTCACATAGGTTGGGTTACCATCACTCTTGATTGATGTTATAGGCATGCGTCTCATCCCCCTCGATGTAATAATCATCATTAGCAGTTAGCTTGTGGATTTGTCAGAAGATTAGCTAGATTCATTTCTGACCTCAAACATATTATGTCAAACGCATATATGCAAGATAAACTTATATTTAGCTCAAGCTCTGATAGCTAGGCTATCACCACACATAGACACATATAAATCTAGTCTCTTCCATAAAAGGATGTTTGAATAATAGACACATTTGAGAATGGTCTCTTCCATAAATAGTGGGATATCTCAGGACATACATAATCATAATTAGTCTCTTCAACAACCTCCGCAAATCTATTTTGTAACCACAGGTCTTCTCTAAGACTTACTAACTGAAGTTTCGTTCTGTACTTGCATATCTAGTTAAAATATCTTTAAAACATCGCATCTCGACATATCATGGTAAGTATAAAAGTTAGAATAAGCATCGCTATACATTTCATGTATAACGGAACACTCACTACTCATCAGTTATCAATTAAGAAGTATCTTTCAAAAGTTTTAGCACTTACTACATGACTTTTTCAGTCCATGAAACTTTTGGGTGTATCTGCTCAAGATCTCAACTGCATAATAAGTTAGATAAATTAATGTAATACATACATGATGAATTTATACTCTTACTTCCAGATGAACCCATGATATACTTGCAGTGGTTTTAGTATACTCCACATAGGTGTTTCATCACATATGAAATGACAACCACTTATCATTGTTGTCTGGGTATCTTTTTAGCTTTACCCTTGCATTTCCATGTAAGTCATCATCTGCAAAAAGACTTTTCCATACAAGGGATCTTCACCTCCACAATTTGAAATGATATTTTGAAAATTGTTAACTGTTACCAATCTCACCCAGCTTTGCATCCAAACTACTGACAAGATAGAATATTAGCCTTAAAGACTAATTCAAGAAAAACATATAGTACAAACAAATTTTGTTCTTATGCCAAATCATTATATGAAGATAAGAACCCCCACAATTTCAACTAAGTAACAAAGTTCATGTATGGCATTCATTATACTACTTTTCAACCATGCTCAAAATGCATTAGTAGTTAAGCAATATTGTTAATTACAATTCCCTGGAGTATACCGCAACCAGACCTGCAAGTATTGTATTAAAATTGTCCCACCGCACTGATAATAAGTTAAATATAATATGCTTTAAAATATACGACTATAAATGAAATACTAAAATATGTTTTTGTAGGAAGCAGAAGGGATTCCTATTTTTCAAAAAAATGGAGACATCATCTTGACCGTTAGATTTGACTTTAATGAAATCCTGTGGTTGAGATTATGTAGCCTGTGATTTAATCTCAACCACAAAATTTCATTAAAATCAAATCTAATGGTCAAGAGAGGTATCCCCATTTTTTTTGAAAAATGACCCTTCCCTTAAAGGGCCTGTGTTTTTGTAAGTTAATTTCTTCCATAGGAATTAAGGGTCTAGGCCCTTAGCCGAAATTAGCGATTTTAACTCCATATGCAATGGCACTCCTCTTTAAGATGGATTAGAAACTTCTTTATCACTAGTTGTCACCAAAATCATCACAACAATTGTACCACCGCTCCTTTGTAATAGCTCTGATTATAGTATCACTATAGCTCAACCACAAAAACATTAGATCCATACGAATTTGAGATCAAAAATTAGTTTAAGCATCAAATAATACATGATGTAGCTATAGTTTGAAAAGAAAAGAAAGTAACAACATGAATAAAGTTAAAGATTGGAAAACGTTTGTACAAGTAGACTATTAACAATAATGTCACTTAATAAATTGAATGGCTCAACAAAAACAAACTGAAAACTCCATTAATGGACAAACTTTTTCCCGAAGCGTAAATCCAATCGAGAGCAGTTTTCCTTTTTTTTTTTTTATCATTCATGATTAGAAATTGAAATCATCAACGAATTAAATACGTTGAAAAAACAAAACGCATAGGGACCTTTGTGAATTTCATTTGAATTTAGAACTAAATTAATAGTGTCTTAATTATATTTAGTGTTCGGAAAATATACTTCTGCATTAATTCATGAGTATACCTGCTTAAGTCCTTTATTTTCCACCAATCGCGTGCTAGTCTCACAAGTAATGCATCATGCTTAATTGAAATTAAATCTTAGTATCTCCTCATATAATTAATTGCACATGGTTTGTATTTCGGTATACCTGCTCAATATCACATCTGAAACATCTTGTAAACACATTAGTTACATAAAAATGTATTTCACATGATCGTTAGCACCAGTAAATGTAATATTAAGATTATCGCAAATGTATATCCCAAAATCAGTACTTAAGTATCGCCCTTCCCATAGCTTTTACTGAAACTTTGTGTTTACCTGCTAAATTGTGTCACCTGCATATGTTGCATAATATATACATCATATGAATAATACACAATTACTCAATAATTTCACAAAGGTGTTAAGCCGAAACTAAAATTTGAGGATGACCTTTCACAATGACAATAAAATTATTTGGAGAAGGAATCATCTCATTAATTCTATTGAGTATTATAGTTGTGGAACCAAAAATAATTACAAGGCGACACGTGGATTTTCGGATTAAGGAGACAAAAATGCCCTTGAGGTGCATCAGAATTCCTACGCGCTAGCAGCCGGTAATTATCGTCGGTCAAGTCAAAGGTGCCCATAAAAGGTAAACAAATCCGAATTATTTCACCCATCCACATTTTAGGTAGTTATCTCATAAATCTACCAATTATCCCGCATAAATGGAGATAATTGGCAAATTAATGGGATTATTCCTCATTAATTTGTCAATTGAATTAGCCTTGAAGCCAAAAAATACCCTAAAGGGCCGGTCCTCTCTCTCCAAAGAGGGGCCGGCCACTTCCCCATTATTTCCTATATTTCCTTCCCTTTTTTCCTTCCTTTCTTAAGCCAATCATCCAATTACTCATTATAACCCTTTTTCATAAATACAAACACATTCCCTTTTGGTTTAATTAGCCAATAAATGGGCTAATTAAACCTAAATTAAACACAAAAAATCCTAGCAAGGGCCGGCCACCTTTTCTCCAAAGGGGACCGGCCATCTCCTATAAATACTACCCTATTTCTCACAAAACCTAATTCCACTCCTTTGGCAAAAATACTCTAAACACTTTTTCTCTCGAAAATTCTAACTTTGGCATCCGAGGTTCTTCGGCCAAAGCCCCCCATTCATCGTGGGCGGGTGAGGTTTTTGGCCTTGACCTAAGGTGTTAATTGTTTTGTAGGTGTAAAATCGTCCAAGACCGAAGAGGAGAAAATTTGCATCCACAAATTGGTGCTTTCATTGAGAGGAGAAATCTACGCTCGAAAAAGACTCTCGCACATAAAAGGTTTTTTCTTCAATTTCTAGTCCATTTGTATCTTTCGTACGTTTTTATTATTAGAATGTTTTATTCGTAAAAAGTTCTTTGATAAAGCGTATAAAAAAGAAGGAAACGAAAAATACATAATGGTTAGAAATCTAGAAAATTCCACGAGTGACAATTCAAACATTCAAGACATGGGACCGCGGCGATCTACGAGATTGAACGTGATTCTAGGGGAGATGGCGCCACTACCACGAGGCTCCACCATGGGAACCACCGCGGTGACCACCCGCGGCGAGGTCCATGGCACGCTACTACAATCCAAGCCGCACCACCCAAAGTCCATACCACCAAAACCACGGCCCAAGCCTCGCACTCGTATGCATCTCGTGCTGAGCATCCTGCTCCTGCAGCCAAGCCTGCTCCTGCAGCCATGACTGCCCCTGCAGCCCAGACTGCCCCTGCAGGCCGGGCCAAGCCTGCCCCCGCAGCCCGGCCTGCCCCAGTGGTGTCCCAAGCAGCCCGAGTCGGCTCGAGGCCATTTCAACCATCTAGACCGACCGTTGAGCCGGGAGCGATTTCACAGCCTTTCTTCACATATTTGACATTGACCAACTCAAATCTTGTGCCCGGAATCAACCATCCATCCATCGCTCAAGGAGGAGCATTCCTTCCTAATTCATCCAATTTGAGTGGCGAGCAGCACTTGTCTCAACAAGTCATGGAGTTGACGAGCGCCCTAGCACAACAGACAACCTTGGTGAATCAACTTTTGCGGCGCACCGAGATCCGACGTGCCCCAGACGAGGAACCTTTCCGGCAACATCCTGGCAAGCAGCCGATCAATCAGACCGAGCAGTCGGGCTGTGTGCAATCTCGGCTGGGCCCCCGAGATAACGTGGACTCCCATCTTAGCGCGAGGACGAGCGTGCACTCTCGGTTAGGCCCGCGAGCGAGCATACAATCAAGGTTGGGGCCACGTTTTGAAGAACCACATGAGCAGCCTTCCAGGCAGAGCATCCATTCACGCTTAGGCCCTCAAGGAGCATATTCCACGTCACTTCAGAGGATGCAACGTGACACACGAAGGCAAGCATCCACTCGATCCGCTTCAAGTTCAACAGGCAGCCCGCGGAGAGACCCCTCACCAGCTAGGCAGCCAAGGCAACGACAAGTGGAGCGTCCGGAGGAGCAGCCTAGACCGATAGGCCAAGGCTTGGGACAGCCCAGGGCTCCGCTGCCCCAGCAGAGACAAATCCAAGAAGAGGTGGAAAAGCTTTTCAATGAGCGATTGCGCGAGTTCCGACGTAGCGGCACGGCCGATGAAGCATTGCGGCGAGAAATGACCAACATAAGCCGATCACCCTTCACAGATGAGATCGAGCAGACGGAACCACCGCATAAGTTTAGCATGCCGCACTTTACCTCATTCAAAGGAGATGGAGATCCAGAGAGGCACTTGAAGCATTATCGAAGTGCAATGGTCCTTTACCGGAGTAATGACGCCTTTATGTGCAAAATATTTGCCACCACCTTGCAAGGCGAAGCGTAAGATTGGTTCCACACCTTGCCGCCACGATCCATCCAGAGCTTTGACGATCTTTCCTTGGTCTTCACCAAAGAATACTCATCTTACTGCTCGATCAAGAAAAAATCCGATCAATTGTTCAACGTGAAGAAAGACCCGAAGGAATCACTCCGCGACTACGTGAAGAGGTTTAAAGCTGAGAAGGCGAAGATCGTTGGATGCGACGACTCAATAGCCAGTGCAGCCTTTCAAAAGGGCCTCCCTGCCGATCACCCCCTATTTGGAGAGATGATCATGAAAGAAGACTTGACTCTAGCAGATTCCTTTGCCCTAGCAGAGAAGCATGCACTCTGGGACAAGGCCCGACGAGTAGAAAAGGCGTCTGAGCAGCCTAAAAAAGAATTGGTGATGGCTCAAAGAAAGGAGGATGGAAAGCAGCCCAGTAAAAGCAGACAGGAGGCCAAGCGGAGGGATAGGCCCATGACCAAAGAAGGCTCCACGACCAGGAATTACTCGAAGTTTTCAATTCCGATCCATCAAATTCTCCGCGATGTAAAAAATGAGCCATGGTTCAAGTTGCCGAGGCAATCAAAAGGCGATACTTCCAAGCTGGACCACACCAAATATTGCGCATTCCACCAAGGACCAGGTCACACCACTGAAAGCTGCTTCAATTGGAAGAATTATCTGGAAAAGCTTGTGAAAGAAGGTAAGGTCGACAAGTATCTGGACAGGCCATCAGCGCAGCCAAGAAGGAATGCTGAGGAGGAAGATGAGCCACCAGCCAAGACAATTCGGATTAATGGTATCTTTGCCGAATCCGAGCACTTGGGGGCCACCAACAACTCGAAGAAGAGGAAGATCCAGCAGGCCATATTGATCTCACAAGTCCAGACAGCCGACGCACTACCAGGGCCCATCATCGGCTTCACCGAGCAGGACGCAGAAGGCGTTGACTTACCGCATGACGACGCGCTGGTGGTATCTGTCCAAATAGCCTATGCCATAATCGACCGAATGATGGTGGACAACGGAAGTGCGGTCAATCTACTTCAATTCTCAGTCATCCAGAAGATGGGCTTGGAAAGCACAATAACACGTCGAGCAGAGGTACTCACTGGATTCAATGGGCACACCTCAACTGCAATCGGCCAAATCACACTTGACGTGAAAACATCGCCAGTAGTCTCGAAGCAAACATTCACGATCGTGAGCGACCCATCCCCTTACAACAGGATCCTTGGGAGGCCTTGGTTGATCAAGCTAGATGTTGTCACTTCAGTCAAGTACCAAAAGATCCGCTTCCGCATCCCGGGCAGAGGAATTGGAGAAATTAAGTCCGACCAGGCAGCATCCCGACGATGCACTGTGCAAATGTTGAAAGAATCAAGGAAGAAGACCTTCACTCCTGTGGAAGTCACCGAAGTCCAAAAGGATGATGAAGCTGCCAAATAGCAATTACAGCAGGAGGATCGAGAAGATGGCGCTCAAGCAGACGAGATAGGCTGGAAACCCGAAGAAGACGCTGAAGAAATCATTCTCAATCCGCAGCAGCCAGAAAAGACCGCTAGGATTGGCTCTCGCCTAAGCCCAACCGGGAAAGAAGAACTCACCACCTTCCTCAGGAAGAACCGGGACATCTTTGCATGGTCACCATCCGACATGCCCGGCATCGACCCAAAGATGGCTTGCCACAAATTACATGTTGACCCCGCTGCTAAGCCAGTAATCCAGAAGAGAAGGCACTTTGCGCCCGAACGAGTAGCGATCATCAAGGCCGAGATAGACAAGCTGCTGAAGGCCGGATTCATAAAAGAGGTAGCACACTCTGCATGGCTCGCCAACGTTGTGCTAGTTATGAAGAAGGAGAAAGGCAAATTGAGGGTTTACGTAGATTACACCGACCTCAACAAAGCATGCCCGAAGGATCCTTATCCAGTCTCCCGAATCGACCTTTTGGTGGACTCAACTTCTGGAAACCAGCTGCTCAACTTCCTGGACGCATACTCTGGCTACAACCAAATAGCCATGCACGAGCCCGACAAGGAGAAAACCGCGTTTGTGATCGAGCGAGGTACATACTGCTACAAATTCATGCCTTTTGGCCTCAAGAACGCAGGAGCAACCTACCAAAGGTTAGTGAATATGATGTTCAAAAAGCAGATTGGGGTTACCATGGAAGTCTATGTCGATGACATCATGGTGAAAGGCAAGCAGCGGTCAGACCACATTCGCAATTTGGCGGAAACATTTGACATCCTTAGGGCGTACAAGATGAAGCTCAATCCTGCCAAATGCACATTTGGAGTATCTTCAGGCCGATTCCTAGGGTACTTAGTCACCCAACGAGGGATCGAGGCGCATCCCAAGCAGATCCGAGCAATTCTGGAAATGAGGTCTCCCACAACCTTGAAGGAGATCCAAAGCTTGACCGGACGAGCAGCCGCCCTCAACTGTTTCCTCTCGCGGTCCACCGATAGATGCAAGGCTTTCTTCAAAACCATCAAGAGGGCGCAACGTGACAAATGGGATGAAGAATGCGAAAAAGCCTTCCAAGACCTGAAGAAGTATCTCACATCGCCTCCATTACTATCCAAGCCGGAAGCTGCGGAGGACTTGTACATCTACTTAGCAATCTCCGAAGTAGCAATGAGCTCTGCCCTCATACGAGAAGAGCTGGGGGCCCAACTACCGGTGTTCTACACTTTAAAAGCTCTCCTCGATGCGGAAACAAGATATCCGAAGATCGAAAAATTAATTTTGGCTCTAGTTGTGGCAGCTCGGAAACTCAGACCGTACTTTCAAGCTCATACAGTCATCGTCATGACTCAATATCCTCTACGATCCATCCTGCATGGTCCGGATGCTTCTCAACGAGTGATGAAGTGGGCACTTGAACTAGGCCAATATGGTTTAGTCTTCCGACCCCGTACAGCAATAAAGGCCCAAGCCTTGGCAGATTTCATAGCAGAGTTTGCGCCTGGCCTAAGCAACGCAGCAGAGGAGCCCGACGATGTCCCAAAAGTAGCCGAGACCCTAGCTCCGCCTGCCTCCCTCAATGGCTACATTTCGCATCTGCACGTCGACGGCGCCTCCAATCATAAAGGTTCGGGAGCAGGCGTGGTTCTCATTACCCCAGATGGCTCACTGCTCGAGCAGGCGATCACTTTAAGCTTCAAAGCATCCAACAATGAAGCAGAGTACGAAGCCCTACTGGCAGGCCTCCGAATGGCGAAAGACTTAGCAGTGAAGAAGCTGGCAATCTATTCTGATTCTCAGCTGATTACTAGCCAAACCACGGGGGAATACACGGCGAAACATCCAAGGATGGCGCAATATCTGGAGAAGGTACGCGAGCAGCTGGAGGCATTTCAGACTTACACGCTCACTCAAGTTCCACTGATGGAAAATGCCCATGCAGATGAGCTAGCCGGCCTGGGCTCTACCCTCGATCACCAGCTCAAGCGTTCAATTCCGGTGGAGTACCTAGATAAGCCGAGCATAAAGTCCGAGCCAACAGCCGAGGTGACGCAGGTTAGTGTAACTCCAAATTGGCAAAGTCCTATTATAGATTACTTGGTCAACGACACGCTCCCCACGAAAAGATTGGAGTCAAGGAAACTTCAAACCCGAGCAGCACGCTACTACATGTGGAAGGGCATTTTAGTTCGAAGATCCTACACCGGACCGCACCTCCGATGTTTGGCGCCTCTCGATGATTTGAAGGTCTTAAGTTCAATCCATGAAGGCGTTTGTGGGAACCATTCTGGATGACGATCTTTAGCGCAAAAGGCTCTCAACACAGGCTACTACTGGCCAACCATGTATCAAGATGCCCGGGAGTTGGTGCAAAAATACGACCGCTGCCAACGTTACAAGCCTGTACCGGCCCTGCCTGCCAGCGAGTTACATCCACAAGCAAGTCACTGGCCGTTCATGCAGTGGGCAATCGACCTGGTTGGGCCCATGCCGCCAGCTGCTGGGGGCAAAGGAATGATGATCGTGGCCACCAATTATTTCACCAAGTGGGTAGAAGCGGAGCCCATGACAACAACGACTCAGGCGGACATAGAGCGCTTCATATGGAAGAACATCATTTGCCGCTTTGGTATCCCTCAGTCCATCGTCACCGACAATGGCCCGCAATTCGTGGGCAAAGACTTGGTGGGATTTTTCCAAAAATACGGTATAAAGCAACATATGTCTACACCAAGGTATCCGCAAGGCAATGGGCAGGCCGAAGCTTCCAACAAGACGATCCTCGACTGCCTCAAAAAATCCCTCACCGACAAAAAAGGAAAGTGGCCAGATGCACTCCCTGGATGTCTGTGGGCGTATCGTACCACCAAAAGGCGAACAACCGGAGAAACCCCTTTCTCTTTGGCGTTCGGTTCGGAAGCAATCATTTCTCCCAACATCATCATGCCAAGCATCACCACCCTGCTGCTAGATGTCGAGCAGAACAGCGAAGAAATGGCCACGAACCTAGACCTAGCGGAGGAAAGGCGCGAGCAGACCATAGCCCGCATCGTATCCAACCAGCAGCAGCTCCTCTCTAGTTACAACAAAAGGTCCAAAATCCGGCAGTTTCAACCCGAGATCTAGTTCTGAGGAAGGCCTTCATCACTGCTCGAAGGGAGGGATCGAAGAAGATGGACCCTATTTGGGAAGGACCTTACAAGATCAGCAGAGTAGGCGGCAAGGGAAGCTACATCCTCGCCACCATGAATGACAAGGAGATCGAAAAGCAGTGGAACACCTACAACTTGAGGAAGTACCACGTGTGATCTCCAACTATACCCGAAGGCTCAAGCAGCTCAGACGGGCACCACCTCGCAAGCCGAGGACTATCCAGTTGTTCTGCAGTCTTTACGATTAAGTTATTTGTTCACTTGTTTTTCAATGAGGAACTCTTTTACAACTTGATTCCATTGTGACAACTGATCACTCCTGCGCTTCAAAAAAAGATCGTGCCCTTCTTAGGGACTCACCGCAGGAATAGCACCCGCCGAGGGGCCAATATGCTCTCCAAAGCGGGAGGATAAACTCTACACTCCGAATGTCCAGACGTGGATGAGCCTGGTTGCCCTAGTATAACTAGATGCACGATGGCTTGCGCCGGGATTCCTAGAAGTAGCCACAATGGTCTTTTTCAAGGCTTAGCTAATTGAAGGATTTTGGGTCTCTTGGCCTAATCCGCGGGGAACCGGGCCCTAGAGATGGAGGGGCACATTTCCCTGGAACCCTAAAGCTACTACCGAGTGCACTAAGGTAGCCTACGGATTCCGGAAGACTGCCTACGGCTTGCCCTTCAAGCAGTGAAGCCACACTAGACTTATACAACCACACATTCTTGTGAAAGGTTAAACAAGCTAGCAGGCATATACGAAGTTTTATCCACTACCGACATGCTACGTAGTCGATAAGCTTCACCTCTGCCAAGCGCGGAACGACTTGCACCAAGTCCTAAAGTGTTGTGACACTTGCTGCGCAACCTACGGAATTGGAGAAAGCCAAGGTTAACAGCCTAGTGGTCACACGGATTTGTCTGCTTCTGTAAGTAAGGCATCCGGCTGCCGACCCTACGGCTAACAACTTTGCAAAAGTTCTACACCAACACCTATGACTACGTAAGCTACGCGGCCTGTCTGCGTATAAAAAGGTGGCGCGCCTGCTACTGGCCTATAAAGTCTAAAGGTTAAGGCATGAACAAAAGAAGCGAAGATGGAGAAAAGCGAAGGAAACAAGTTTATTAAATTTTCTAACCAAATTGATAAACATCTGACAAAGACTGGAGGAGTTCAAGCAAAGAAAAAGTAACAAGGAAAAATAAATCCTAAAGGCTACCTAGAAGACTACTCTTCAGCAGCTTGGCCACCCGACGACTGCTCCATTGTCACACCTTCGGCAGCCACCAACTCCAGCAGTGGTACCATCTGGCGCTTCATTCCCGGCTGCCCCGCCGTGGACACTTCCATCTCCAACTATTTCACCGATGGAGGACTCGAAAGTAAAGGCGAGCAAATCTTCTGGAGAAATAGAGAAAGTCTCAAAGTCTTTTTCAGAAAACTCAAAATCAGACGGCCGTCCGAAGAGATGATCAACATAACCAAGTTTGTAGAAATCAGATTGGTTTTGAGTCAGCGAAGCCTTAAACCCAGCCTTCTCACTCTTTAGATGCTCAACTTCCTCAAGCAGACAAGCACGAACCCGCTGCATTTCCTCCACCTTTTTTTTCAGACTATAGTTAATCTTCAAAGCACCTTGAAGCTCCAGCACTTGAGGCTCAAGCCTGTCAACGATTTTCTTGGGGTATATCACTTAGTTGTAGGCGACGATCAGTTCTTCATCTTTAGCATAAGCAGCGGAGCGGGTTTCAGAGATGGATCGTTCGAGATCCTGAATCTGAGGTATGTAACGTTCAATCTCCTTCTCTGCACTTTCATATTTTACTTGAGTCGCGTCAAGCCTAGCCTTCAAGTTCGCGATCTCGTGGCGAGCGGTCTCAAGTTGCAGAGAAGTGGGGGCAGAGACGTTAGACCCCTTCAAAGCAGCAAGTTCAGACTCCAAATTTTTAACTTTCTCGACCGAGGAGTAAGGTTCAGCAGCCATAGACCTCGCCACCTCCTGGGCAGCCTTGGTATCCTCTCGATCAAGAACCATGGATTCGGCAGCCAAGATCGCCGTTTTTTGTATCATGGTCAGCAGAACAGCCTTCCTGTACTCAGGCGTATGCTTCACGAATGAGCCTGGACCAATGATCCCCTTGACGCCATCTACAAATTTAGCACACGCATCCATATCCTCAAGAAGGTCCGGCCTCAAAAGCGCACAAATCTCAGCAGCTTCCTTGGAATTAGACTTGGCGGATTTACTAGGACCGTTGGCTCAAGCAGTCTCACTCCCCTCAGAAGGCAGCTTGGTCTCAGCAGCGGAAGGGACAAGATTTGGCGCCACCTTAGCAGACGAGGATGTCATGCCATTCTTCACAGAAGCAGGCCTTTCCGAATGAGAATCAGATCTAACCCCGGACGGACGTTTTAGCACAAACTTCGGCACTGATGAACCTCGATGTTGAGAAATCCTATCGACGATCAAGCTAGCAGCCTTCGGAACGGCAGGCGTCACTGGCACAGGTCCAGCAGTCTCTTTTGACCCGC
Organism: Cotoneaster glaucophyllus; assembly: GCA_036320875.1. Taxonomy (NCBI): domain Eukaryota; kingdom Viridiplantae; phylum Streptophyta; class Magnoliopsida; order Rosales; family Rosaceae; genus Cotoneaster; species Cotoneaster glaucophyllus. The sequence continues at coordinate 12,204,064 of CM070067.1, forward strand.
TCTTGGAAGAAGTCGAGTCAATCACAAGCTTGGGAGCAGCTGGTGAACCCCCGCGAGCAGCAGAGGAAGTCTTCGACCTCTTCACATCAAACACCTCCTGAGCAGCGGATGAACCCTCGCTGGCAGCCCGTGGTTTCTTTTCAGCAGGTGACTCCTGGGCAGGCGAGGAATGCCTCTTCCTTCCACCATCGTTGGCGGCAGGCTCCACTACAGTGATAGGACGGGCCAATGCAACTGCCTTGATCCGTTTTAATTCTTCCTTTTGGGGGCAATCCATCTTTCTCCCTACGAAGAGGACTTAGCAGCCAGCGCCATTCACGATACTCAGAAGGAATACCTAGAGCAACATGCACTTTCTTCATGTCTGGGGAGACCTTGGGAGTTGAGCAAACTCCAAATCTACAAGGATGGCAGAGAGCAGTCAGAAAATTGAAGAGCAGTTTAGCATCAAAATCAAGCAGCTGAGAAGAAAATTAAAGCAGCCTGCTTACCGGATATGAAGACTGTTGACACCTGCAGCTCAGGGGAGTGATCGGACTCCTACTAGCCACTTATCTCCAAGGTCTCTTTGGCCTAATCATGATCACCCTTACTTGAATTGTCAAAAAGTCTATGACGAGTCCGCAGCTGCCCAACTCCATCAACACGACCTCTGTCGAAGAAGTACCAGAATTCGTTGGTAGTTAGTCCAAAATCAAAGAATCGGCTCAAATTGTGGAACCCCACCATCACTCGAACCGCATTCGGAGAACATTGAGCAGGCGCACATTTCATGGAGCATAGCACTTCTTGGAAAAAGCGCGGCATGGGAAAGGTGAACCCCAGCACGAAGTAGTAAGGATGGAATTTGATAACTCTCCGAACTTCATCGCATGGCTCACGGCTGCTACCATCCTTGACCCGCCTCACACGCACTTCAGATGGAATGGCATGCCAATATGTCTCAAGGAAGTCTCTGAATGAGTCATCAGAATTGATCTTGAAGTGAGCAGCCTTGAAATAGCCAACCTTGCTCAAAGACCCGCCTTGACGATACAATGGCGGCACAACGTCATCATTCTTGAGGCTCGAGGAAGACATGGAGGAGAAGACTCTACAAGGAAGGGTACGAGAAAGATTCGTTAAAAGGTTGCAAAAAAAAATAAAAAATAAAAAATAAATTTAGGCCTTTGCCGCAGGACCCAGCAACCAGCCAGGCCCCATGGCCTAGTCTTCCTTCTCCAAACAACAGCGCCCTGCGCCCAACAAAAGGAGCAAAACATATATATATATATATATATATATATATATATATATATATATATGTATATATATGTATATGTATATGTATATATATGTATATGTATATGTATATATATGTATATGTATATGTGTATATATGTATATGTATATATATGTATATGTATATATATGTATATGTATATGTATTTTCCATGGATTGACGAATACCAAGATTCAAGGAAGACAAGAAAATTAATTTTTTCTTACCTAGAAGCAGCGAGGAGCGATCCTTTACACGGGAAAGATGTGGAAGACTGCTAGAGGAGGGGGAACAAATATCCTCTAAGCTCTCTTTCTCTCTTGTAAGGTGAAGTAAATTCTTCTCTGAAGGTTGATTTAATAATCCACTTAAGGTGGACTTAAATAAGCTTTAAGGGAAATTTACTTCCCTTTTTCCTAAAGGGATTTATCTTTCTATTACAAGAGGAAAATCAACAAAATAGGAAGCAGCTTCAAGTTTCCCAAAGTGGGAGAATCTCTACACCTGTTGCCCTTTTCTGCGAGCAGCCCAATAGGTGTGGGGGCATTTGTGGAGCCAAAAATAATCACAAGGCGACACGTGGATTTTCGGATTAAGGAGACAAAAATGCCCTTGAGGTGCATCAGAATTCCTACGCGCGAGCAGCCGGTAATTATCGTCGATCAAGTCAAAGGTGCCCATAAAAGGTAAACAAATCCGAATTATTTCACCCATCCACATTTTAGGTAGTTATCTCATAAATCTACCAATTATCCCGCATAAATGGAGATAATTGGCAAATTAATGGGATTATTCCTCATTAATTTGTCAATTGAATTAGCCTTGAAGCCAAAAAATACCCTAAAGGGCCGGTCCTCTCTCTCCAAAGAGGGGCCGGCCACTTCCCCATTATTTCCTATATTTCCTTCCCTTTTTTCCTTCCTTTCTTAAGCCAATCATCCAATTACTCATTATAACCTTTTTTCATAAATACAAACACATTCCCTTTTGGTTTAATTAGCCAATAAATGGGCTAATTAAACCTAAATTAAACACAAAAAACCCTAGCAAGGGCCAGCCACCTTTTCTTCAAAGGGGACCGGCCATCTCCTATAAATACTACCTTATTTCTCACAAAACCTAATTCCACTCCTTTGGCAAAAATACTCTAAACAATTTTTCTCTCTAAAATTCTAACTTTGGCATCGGAGGTTCTTCGGCCAAAGCCCCCCCCCATTCATCGTGGGCGCGTGAGGTTTTTGGCCTTGACCTAAGGTGTTAATTGTTTTGTAGGTGCAAAATCGTCCAAGACCGAAGAGGAGAAAATTTGCATCCACAATAGTGACTACAAGAGACTAAGCATACCCCATATTTTCAAGTGTGTCATCACTTGTAATAAAGTTTTTTTCCTGTACACAGGCTCTCCTCCAATCCCCACAATTTGTGTGGTGTTCTAAAAATCCACTTGACAAACTCATTAGTAATATATGAATGTAATGATGCACTTGAAAAATAATATTAGTCAACATAATGAATTGGAATAAACGTATAGTCAAACTATGATTTAGAATGATTTTAAAGGATTTTAAAAGTGATGGATTTTATAGGATTTAGAAAGATTTAAGACTCCTACAAAATTCAAATGGATTTTAAAGAATTCGAATGAATTCGAATGAATTTGGTTTGAAGATTTTGATGAATTTTGGTGGATTTTCATATAATTCTTTTTATTAAAAAAAAAAGGAAAATCTTTTCCCTTGCCCTATTGTACTTGATAACACTGGGTGCGTTTTGGGAACATCTGCCTGCTATCATACAAGATCGTATGCTTTTTCTTCAGAACGAAATACGCGCTCTTGAAAACAAGAAGAGGGCGCTGCTCCAAGAACGGGAGGGGCTCCTTGTGGAGGTTGCCATCCTGATAGCCACTTTATCCCCTCCCTATTTCGTGTCCCCTTTCACACCATCACAACTCCATCTCTCTCTCAATTGAGCACTGCTACGCCACCAGCAACCCTCATCAACGACTAGCCTTTTGTTCATTCAATTTTTTATTTATTTAGCCGATGTTCTAGTTCGCCAATAATTGCAGCAACCTGATGTGATAAAAGCTTAGCACACAAATTCAACCCTCTTTTCGACAATTGTAGTATATATGTAAGTATGGATCGTTCTAGGCCGGAGATTAGGAGGGACTACTAATCTACTCAATTTAGACTCAAAAACACAAAACTAGACTTAAAAACACTTAATTAGACTCTTATGACTCAAAACTGACTCAAACTACTCAAAACAAACTAAACAGACTCAAAACACACAAAACTAACTCTAAGGGTGATTTTGGACGAAATTAGACTTAGTTTGACTCAAAATTCTAAAAAGAAACAAGTTTAAACCAATTCTAGACTAACTTGACACTAAACAATGAAGGGAGGTTGTTTTTGACGAATTTAAAGTAAAAACAAACAGATTAAAACACTAAACAAGATTGGCACGAAATTGGGTGAATTGATGGGTGAAAGGCTAGCTAGAGGGTCCTTCTCCACACACGACACATATGCATACGAATCAATTTCCAGTTATTCTTCCTATAAACCATGAATGACAATGCCCCAAGTTAACCGTGAACAGCACTAATTGACCATCAGATTTTCCTAAGTTCATTGAATTGGACATCGCATCGCAACCAAATTATTCTTCTCAAGTTCCCTATTAGAACAACATGATAGAGATACATATCAAAGATCATTAAGTTCTGTGAAAATCATAAGCATTGACAAGGCATTCATAACTATGAACTGCATGACACTCCTGCCAGGAATTTTACTTAACGCGATTGTGACTAGCGACCTCCAATACTTATAAATATAAGTTCACAACTATTAGGTGAAATCCCTTATATTTTAGCATCAAATTCATGCATGCAAACTAAGCGGACCCTCTTAATCAACACACAAGAATAACTTATCAATCAAATAGTTAAGTAAATTGCATTCACGATTTATGAAACAATAACTGAAGGTAATCAATTCATATTAAACATATATGTTCATGGCTTTGAATTCACCTCTAGCTAAAACAAAATTAGTTCCACATGTTTATAAAAATTAACAACCAATCTAAAAGAAACAATGAACTAAAACTAAGGATAGAATACACCTAGAAACGCTCCAGGCTTCTCCTTCCTTGTAGCTGCGGCAAATTGGGTTTAATTCCTCTGGATTTGTCTCTTAAGCTCTCCCCTTCAATTGGTGCGGCATGTATGTATTTATAGGGCTAGGGGCACGGCTCCAAGGTAGTTTTGGAGAAGGATTTGGTACTCCAAAGGTTGTGTTGGAAAGGGATTGCATAGCACAAACCAACAGGGACAAGGATCAAATTTCTAGGCTTCTAGAAAGGGGGTGTTGCGGCACCCTTTTAGGAAAAGGATTAGGCTTCTAGAAATCAGATATTTAGGTGTCCTAATATGAAAATAACTCCCCTTTGCAGCTGGAATTAAGGTAGAATAGGATTAGGATAAGGTTAGGATAAGATAAGATAAGGTTTTGGATAATGCTTGGATAATGTTCTTGTTTCTTGCTGACTCCTTATCTTCTTTGTCTTGAATTAATTTCTCCATATCTCTAGCACATTCCTAGCCTCTCTTGGTCTTCAATTTCGTCCATCCACTTTGCTCCATGCATGTGCTATCCATTTCAAGCCCAAAACTGCTCTAAAATGCTCCAAATTGCACTTTCTTGCCAACTTTGTCATTTGAACCTGAAAACACACGAAAATAACTTAAAACACTCTAATAAATAGAAACTAACTATGTAAATGCAAGAAAACAAGCTAACTAAGTCGCATAAATATGCTCCTATCACAACCTTCGAAAAATCATCCTCATCAGCCCCGTCGCCAAAATCTGTTTCATCAGCAATTCCGGAAGCATTTGGAGGAACACCGAACCCATCCTCATCGACATCTGGAGATCTGGATGAAAAACAGGTTATACACCAACACTGACATCCGGAGATGCATATGCAAAGAATACATGGCCACATTGATCGCTACCCAAATCCTTTTCTGCATTGAATTCACGTCCTAGGCACCGTCCCAGAGATTTAGTAGCCACTGAATTTTAAAATCCTTTAAAATCTTTTAGTTGACTACATTAGGATTTTAAAATCTTTTAAAATCCTCTCAAATTCGAGTTTGACTACACCCCTAAACTTCCGAGAAGTAGTTTATGCATATTTGATTGCTAAAATTGTAGACAATTACGTACTTGGTTGTATGGTTGACAAATAAAGAATAAAGTCAAAAGCAAAGTGGTTAGTCATAATCTTGTGTTAGACCAATATGTATATGCCTTTCCCTTTGACTATAACTATGGAATCAGCTCACATAACACAATATTAGAAAAGTTTTGACATAAAAATAATTGAGTGACTAAAATAACTTGTTACACGGAACCTTTATATATAACCAATAAGACTTCACGCCTTTTTGAGTTCTCCATGTACCAAACGCTTGCTTCGTTCTCTGGATCAAAATTTTATCCCTTATATTCACCAAAGGTTGGATCCTTTGCTCTCGGACTAATGAGAGGCCATAAGAAAAACGTATCACCTTATTCATTTGGTCGATGACAATTCCCCTGTATTAGAACCAATCAAATGTCAAGTAGATAATATATAATAATTTGCATAGTTTATTTCGAATGAAAAATTCAACAATATATACAATACATATCAAAATATAAACATGTAATAAAATTGCATATAAATTACAAATCACTGACTTGATATTTGAAGATAGAGGCTTGCAGATGCAATCACCTAAGACAGAAATTCGCCCCTACGCCTATGCAGTAGTTCAATGGACGTCTATCTTGCAGGATACAACTATCTAATCCAAGTTCTTGCACTCGAACTTGGATTCTAGGCGAATTGGTTGTGGTGTTTCTCTGTGATAGATGAAAGAAAAGAAGCGATGGAAATTATGGTTTGTTTCTGATCTGATGGCCATATATATAATGGCGAAAATGAGCAGTTAGAAGCCGTTCATGATAAGAACGGATGTAACTGTTGTGATCAGTTTTATCCTTTCGGAAAAAACTGTATGCAAAAATAATAAACGTAAAAATAATACTTGTGTTTTTCATCCATCTTTGACATTTAATATATGCACCCAAACCCACCATGTCTAAGGCCCAAGGTCCATGGCTTTGGCCCAATTTCTTTCAAACCATAAAGGAGTGAAAACACATATAAAGAGGTGCTAATTATGTGGAATGGACGATGTGGGACTGTATGTCCCCCACAAGTTCACAATTTCCAACAATATCCCACATTTTCTATTCAAACTCTAGCACCGTATGCTACTTGAGCATGGCTCATGTTATAAGATTGTTATCACATGCCACTACCATATCTTTTATATTTCAGTTCCAACTTCGTCTACCAACATATAGAACAATATATAGGTGATAAGTAAATGATGGAAGTAGAAACCAAAATCTACTCTTAAGATTGTTGGAAATATTGGCACTGTGGATGTTACTTCTCCTACAACAAATCACATTAGATAAATATTAGTATATGATAACTTTCATTGCCACAATTAATTACATAAAAATGAACAAAATAAGATAATATACTTAGCTTTGGTAGGTAGAGAACGCTCTTTGTCGATCCTTGATTAGAACAGTTGAGGCTGGTAATTTCAGTGTCCTTAAGAGTAGATTTCGCCCCTCTAAGACAATGTATCGATATAGCAGGTTATGGCGCCATACTCTCCAGGATACAACAACCTATGATCCTTGTAAGTGTACACTCACAATACTTGGATCGAGTGAACAGCTTGATTTTTCCATTAGTATGAATACAGGAAATAAATATAACACTTGAAGAATGATGGATTAAGAGAGAACTGAGTTTTAAAGATCGATATCAAAAAAGGGGTCGTCAAGGGAAAAATAGTAGAGATACATATAAGCAATTGTTATTCTTATTTTTTCCATGTAACTCACGGATTGAAGAGTGTTTAAAAGGTACAAAATGGCAATTGATAGATTAAGGACGGTATAAAAATGTTAGTCTCTATAATGGCCCAATTAATGGGTTAATCAAGATGACATATTCAAAGTGAAAAATGTAATTCAAAAGAGTATTATTGAACAATCAAATGCCAACATTATGAACCATTTTAACGCGTCAGTTTTGGTTTGCAAAATAAAACTGTAATGAAGATTAAAAGAAATCATTAAGAATGATGTTAATATGATCAATGAGGAGTTGTATTTTGAAATACCCAATAAAAATTTCAACATCCAGTTTCCCTGAAAGCTTATGCTTTAAGCGGTTTTAGCATAAGGAAGTTTGGGAGAGGCAAAAATGTAGGGTTACATTGGACAGTCTTTGTACAGATAGTTCCGGACCATTTCGATGCTAGGGTTTGTATCCTTTGAGCAGGGCTCATGCACTTACATAGAGCAGGCACCTAGTTTATAGCTAGGAGGGCTGTTTTGATCTTCCCAAATGCTCCTGGTGTTGTTGCATTTTTGTCGAACCCGACATAACATCCAATCATCCGACCGCTGTAAAAAGAAGAAGTAGAGTTAGGTTTTAACAATACTGAAACATAATAGGATTCTCCTCATATCGTTTTCCGTCCTTATAACATCGCCTAAGATTAATTAAGCATCGCAGGCTTAAGATACAATGCATTGAAAATATAATCAAATGAAATCTATATGACTGTTTTGGACATAAACAACAATATCAACATAGCAAACGACATTAGAAGTTAATTACAAAAGTGGAAGAGAGAAACGACGAATATCGTTAGACAAACATTTAGGGTTAAGATATTATGTATTGACACCAATCCTCATGCTAGCCTCTTCTCTCAATAGCTAGCAATGACTAATATTGGTCAGACTAATATTTAGGGTCGTTTAATAAATATTTTGTTTTTAGATTAGTTAGTTTTAATTTTTGTGTTAGAAATTGAGCAAAAATAAAGAAACCAAAGAAAGACAGCATAATGGTTTTACTGAATAATCCTCTTCTCATTTACTGACTCAATAATTACAATTACATTTGGGGTATATATATTGTCAAAGCTATGTACAAAACTTTCTCTAACAACCTGTAACAAACATAACAACCTAACCAAAACTATACAGGTGTAACAAGAATAATTTGCTGCCTAAACTAAATGAATTGTCATGACTTGGCATCTTTATCTTTACACCCCCTCAAGCTGAGCTTGGAAAGACTAGGAGTTCCAAGAGAAGGCTTGGATTGAAGAAAGAGAAACCGATTCTTAGACAAAGATTTAGTGTGAATATTAGCTATCTGGTCCTGGCTGTAAACATACTGAACTTTAACTAGATTTGCAAGAACCAGCTCCCTTATATAGTGGTAATCAATTTCCACATGTTTGGTTCTGGCATGAAAAACAGGGTTTGATGCAAGGGAGATGGCAGAAATGTTATCACACCAAATGGTAGGTTTAACAGAGAAGAAGAAACCAAAATCTCTGAAAACTTTACATATCCATGTAACTTCAGCTGCAGTTTGAGCCAGGGATCGATATTCAGCCTCAGTAGAAGAACGACCTACTATAGGCTGCTTTTTAGCACTCCAGCTCACTAAGTTTGAGCCAAGAAACACACAAAATCCACTCGTGGATCTCCAGCCCAGTCTGCATCAGAGTAGGCTGATAGAGTGAGAGGACCTTTATGAAACCATAGGCCATGTGAAGATGTACCTTTGAGAAATCTGAGTATTCTCTTGGCTGCCTGCATATGTGAATAGATGGGAGTATGCATGACTTGACATACTTGATTAACTGCAAATGCGATATCAGGTCGAGTCCAAGTTAAATATTATAGTCCAGACCCTTTTTTTTTATGAAATCCCTTGGCAACAAGTCGGGCTTTATACCTGTCAATGGTTCCATCAAGCTTTTTCTTGATGTGAAATACCCACTTACAACCTACAACATTCTGGGATGAAGAAGAAGGAACCAAAATCCATGTTCCAGTTGATTGGAGTGCATTAAATTCAGCTTGCATAGCTGATCTCCACTCAGCAAATTTAGAGGCCTGATTATAGGTTGTTGGTACATAATCAAGAGAGGGTGATAAAGGGTGTTTGGTAGCAGTGTAAGCTTTAGGCTTAAAAATGCCATTCTTTGATCTAGTAACCATATGATGAATGTTTTGAACTGGTAAAGATGGAGAAGATGAGTGAGATTGTAAAGGGCTGAAATTGTGTGGTGATACAAATTCACTAGAGGTAGGAGCATTTAAAGAAGGATTGATGGAGTGAGAACTTGATAAGACAGACAGTGAGTTGGAATTGGGAAATTGCAGATCAATAACAGGAGAGACAGTTGAGACAGTAGGGATAGAATCATAATTTGAAGCTGACTTGGAAGTAAAAGGAAAAGACTTCTCATCAAATAAGACATGCCGAGAGATATAGATCTTGTCAGTGGTCATGTCTAAGCACCTGTAACCCTTATGTTGTAAACTATACCCAAGGAAAACACACTGCTTGCTTTTGCCATCAAGTTTAGAGGTGACATAAGGTTTTAACCATGGGTAACAACTACACCCAAACACCTTGAGCCTGGCATAATTTGGTAATGTATGAAATAATAACTCCATAGAGATTTTGCGACCTGTTAATCAATTATGTAGCAGTGGATATAGCTTCAACCCAATAAACTTTAGGAACATTAGAAGCTACTAACAATGTTCTGGCTGTTTCTACAAGATGCCCATGCTTTCGTTCTACACATCCATTATGTTCAGGTGTATGTGGGCAACTGACTGATGAGAAATTCCATGCAAATTAAGATAAGACTTAAAAGAAGCACTAGTGAATTCACCCCTTAAGTCAGAACTTATAGCCTTTATTTGATTACCAACTGATTTTTCCACATAAGTCTTGAAAGTTACAAAGGTAGAATACACCTCAAATTTTCTTCTCAAAGGAAAGAACCAGCTATATCTGGTGTAATCATTTACTAACAGCAGGTAATACTGAAAACCACTCACAAAAGTTACAGGGGCAGGTCCCCATACATCACAATGAAGTAAAGCTAGACTATGGGAAGTAGATGAGCCAGCGGGGTGAAAGGGTAGTTTATGGTTTTTAGCTATAGCACAATCAGAACAGAAGAAGTCAACTGAGGATTTACCTTGCAGTGCAAGCTTATTACCAGAAATCACTTTTCGAAAGATATTGGATGAAGGATGACCCAACCTACTATGCCAAATTTGCACCGGAGCTTTAATACTGACAAATGCTGATGAAGAAATTGAAGAAGAGATACCATTTGAAGTAGAGCTTTGCAAAGGATATGATCCATCTCTAACTGGTCCCCGCAAAAGCATCTTCCCGTGAAACGATCATTTACAAATAATCCATCAGAATCAAGTGTCAATGAACATGAATTGTCTTTGACAAATTGAAAAGCAGACAACAAGTTGTGCCTCATTTGAGGAACATGAAGTACATTGTTTAATTTAAAAGAAGTACTGGGAAAATGTAACAAAGATGAACCAATATGGTTGATGGACAGACCTTTACCATCACCAATATAGACTTTATCTTCACCAGTGTAAGGAGATGGAGGAAAGATGTTGGAGATGTCATTGGTAATGTGAGAAATTGCGCCAGAGTCAATGAGCCAAGAAAGAGGAGAGGGCTTTGATGTATAATGCGCACACATTGTAGCAAGCTTTGCTGGAGGGATTTTATCAGAAATTTCGGATTCATGCGGTTAAAGCAGTCTATGGCCTCATGACTTGTATTTCCACAAATTTTGCAAGGAATACGAACCCCAGAGGAAAAAGAACCACGAGAATGGTAATTATGACCACGATTGGAACCAGAAGTGAAGCCAGAATTGTAGTTGCCCCGATTATTGCCTTTATTGCCTTGATTGTTGAAAAATCAATTGTTCCTGCCACGATTGGAATTGTATCGAAAAGAGTTTTGAAGTGGTGGATGTTGAGCAGAAAATGCCTGAGGTGGTGTAGGAAGAAAATGTGGTGAAGCTTGAGCCGAGAGAGCATGAAACGGTTCAGTGGTTGCAGAAGAGGCAATTTTCTTCCTTCGATTCATGGAAAGCTCATTTATGAGTAATAATCCATGTAATTCATCAAGAGATGTTGAAGAGAGACAGAGCATGATAGAATCAATGAATGATTCGAACTTATCAGGAAGACTAGCCAGTGTGGCGGCAGCGATAAGATCACGATCTGAAACCGAAGCTCCGGCTGCAGTGAGGGAATCAGAAATTTCCTTAATTTGTTGTAGATAATCAGCCATTGATTGGGAGCCTTTCTAAATACACTGAAGACGAGAACAAAGATGACGAATATGAGCATCAAAGATACCACCAAAACGCTGCTCAAGTTTGAGCCACAGATCTCTGGACGAAGAAACACCAACAGTAAACGGAATGACTTCCTCAGAGAGTGTTGAATTGAACCAGATGAGAAGATTCTGATCCTTCTCATATTAGGTCTCAAAAGCAGGATTGATTGATCGATCAGGTAAAAATGGCGCCGGACAAGGTTTAGTTCCATCAATGAGTCCAAGAAGCTTGTAGCGACGAAGAATTGGGGCAATAAGAGCACACTATGTCGGATAATTCGAACGTTTGAGCTTGATCGACACCATGCTACCGATGTTTTGAATCGTAAGAGAAGTGTAGGATTGGGACGAATTAGGGTTTGAAAAGGAAGAATTGGGATTCTGAGTGGGAATTGACGGAATTGGAGAAGATGATTCAGAAGGTGACGCCATCAGAGATCAAGATTAAGAAGACAAAAATCAAGACCAGAGCACAACAACAGTTAATTTCTTACAGATCAGAGATCAAATTAGAGATCGGAGAAGAAAGCACAACGGAGGAGACTAGGATCGAAGAGTGCAGTGAGGCGGTGGTGCTGGATACCATGAAGAAACCAAAGAAAGACAGCATAATAGTTTTACTGAATAATCCTCTTCTCATTTACTGACTTAATAATTACAATTACATTTGGGGTATATATATAGCCAAAGCTATGTACAAAACTTTCCCTAACAACCTGTAACAAACATAACAACCTAACCAAAACTATACAGGTGTAACAAGAATAATTTGTTGCCTAAACTAAATGAACTGTCATGACTTGGCATCTTTATCTTTAAAAAATACATGGGATAAATGAGAGATGTATAAGAGTAGAGGAAGGATGATTTGAAAAATATAAAAGAAATGCGTGATAAAAAGAACATGAAATGTAAACTGAACACAAAATATAAAAAACTATTTAAATTGTTTTCTTTTCAAGATTTTGTTTTCATTTATTATTCTTTATTTCTTTCCTTCTCTTCCATCACCCTTCTTCATCCCTCCTTTCTCCATATGTTTTCCTCATATTTCAAGTACAAAAAATAAAAACTATAAACTAAAACAAAATAGTTATCAAACAGATCCGTATATTGTTAGATTCTCAATATGAATCTTATACTTAAACAACAATTAATTAAGATTGGATAATGGTTCAAATTCGTAGTATGAAAACATAAGCATTTTATATTGTCTTAGAAGATTTTCCATCATTTTAATCCAACTCTCTGTGTGTGTGTGTATATTTATTTATATGATATATTAAGCAAATGAGAACGAGGAGTGTGACATTCAATTAAGAAAAATAAGGCTCCCCCCCCCCCCCCAAAAAAAAATGGAGGTGACGTAATTGTACACATAGTCAAGGTACAGACTCATATTTACACCAGAAACTGAAGTTTCATGAGAAAACTCCAAGAAATAAAACACAATTATAGAAAAAATGGAGAGACAGAATAAGACCAACTTGATCTCCAAGATTCGATTGCATGTCTTTTCCTCTTTGGAAACACTTTGTCACCATTTTTCTCTGTCCAAATTTTGGAGTCTCTTTCAACAATTCTCCTGTCTTCTATTTTTCTTTGAAATTTCAGAGATTGCATGCGCAATTATTTCTCCATTGAATTGTCATGCAATTGAATAATGAATAGAGTAAATTGTAGCAATGGTCCCTCAACTTTAATCAAATTGGAGCAATGGTCCCTCAACTAAAAATCCATTACTATTGGTTCCTCAACTTATCAAAATGTGTAGCTATAGTCATTTTCATCAATTTAATCAAAATTTTGTTAAAATAAGTTATATTGGAATAACCATTTATATAATTAGGGTCCCTCAACTCATCAAAGTGTGTAATTATGATCCTTTTCGTCAACCACGTCAAAAAATTTGTCAAAACGAGTTATGTTGGAAGGACCATTGCTACAATTGGGTTAAAGTTAAGGGATCATTTCTCCAATTGAATTAAAGTTGAGGGACCACTGGTAATGGATTTTTAGTTGAGGGACCATTGTTCCAATTGAGTTAAAGTTCAGGGATCATAGCTACAATTTACTCTAATGAATATATCTACTACCTTCTGATTAAATTAACCTACCTATAGCCGTACCTATACTACATTACAACACAAAACCCTAACCCTAAGTCCAAAACTAATCATATATTAAGTACATTCTTTTCAAATGATCAGTCTAATTAATGAACCGAGGTTTCTAGTTCGTCGTTTATTTTGATCAGCTTTCAGAACGTTAACTTTGAGGAGATTATTTGTTTTCAGCCTTCAAACCATTCCTGCTGGCCAAATATTTCCAAAAATTAATGGAGAAAAACATGGCCAACATCACTCTCAGACAGTGAATAAAATATCGATATCAGTGGAAAATATAGTATATCAATATTGATATCGATTGCCTTCGATAGAAATGATGGAAATTTGCTCAAAAATATGGAAATTTAAAATTATTTTCTAGAGAATGTCATATGAAGCCACAACACACATGAATCAAGAATTAATTATTAGATATTGTGTAAACAATAAGTATGTGATATGTAAGAAGAAAAACTTCCTTATAATGACAAGTAATAAAATAAAGCATTTCACTAGAAAGAATAAATTGTACATAACTTAATTGAAATTTTCGTCATGAAAGCAGCACAAGTTTTATTGAAGTAAACTAATACCATAAAGAAAGAAATTAAAAATAAATAAAATAAAGAATGCATAGGCTCATGGATATTTCCTGCAAACTTTTTTGAAAATTGCCTGCAAATACGGGATATTTTCTGAAAATATCGAGGAAATTGACAGGTTTCCGAAAATATCGTGAATATGGACTTCACCCCCTCTTTCCATGTCGTTCCCTGAATTTTTGAATATTTTCCGTGGAAATATCGAGCATATCCATGATATTTCACACACTGCTCTCAGGGAACAAAGATCTCAATTACTTTGACCCTCTTCCACTCAACTGTCACTCCATTCAATCCATGTGTGCAACAAATATATATTAAGTTAATTAATTTTCTATTAATTTACTGTCACTATGCATATTAGTCACATCTTGAAAGCAGGTCACTTTAATTGAGAAGGTAGATTGAGAGAGATTGAGAACGCATATACATCTTAAACTATGGTTTGTTCTCATGTTAAGAGATTCAGATAACTATATTAAATGATAATCAAGGTGTGAAATTGACTTACTAGAATCGTTTTCACTGGGTTCGGATGATGGTTCCAGTACAGATTAAACTATGGCTTCCATTCATTATTCTTGTTTTGCATGTCGACCTTACTCTCCTATTTCTTTTCTTGTTGTCTGATATATATGCTTCTTCTTCTTTCTTTCTTTTTTCTTTTTTTCTTTTGGTAAAAGAGAAAAGATTTGGAGTTCTCATCGGTAGTTTTTGCTTAGGTTGAAGTTATGGATTCTTCTTTTCTCGATTGTCTTCATAGTTACATGTTTCGATGGAGTTCTCAAGCCCTTGCTATAAAAGAAGAAAAGAGAAATAATAGGGTGATGCTATAGAGAGACCATTATTTTAGACCATATTTTATAGACAACATGAGTTGATGATTGAATTTCTTCTTTAATCATTAAAAATCGAATATCCAACTATCAACATTCAACAGCCACATCATGTGGGTTATAGAATATGGAATAAAAAGATAGTCTCCCTAGCATTTTTCAAATAATATTGGTCTAGACAAATATTGGTAGCGAATGCTTGGTCTATGATGGTTGTTGTTGGTGTAACTGAAGATGGTGCTTATTTAGAACAAACATTGACCACTTATATGCTTGATCTAGGGTAAATTTCGACGTTGGTATTGGGATTGGCTTATTCGAATTTGAATTGGAATTGTATTGAAATTGACGTTGGAATTTTGCATTGGCATTGACATCGACATTGAAATTTTTTATCGGCATCAGTAATAACGTAAATAATGGTTTTCTTACAAACTTATGAAATTCAACAACAAATAGAATAGCACGTAGCTTGTCGGTTTAATGGACACATGGTCAATTGTGTAACAGTTTGTAACTATTTAATGGTTGTTTTTACCAATTTTCATAGAATTGAGACATAAATGTTATCCGATGTCCTGAACCACAGAAGTGCAAATTATAATGACTCAAGGTTACAATTCAAATTTTAAAGGGTTAGTCACTATGTTCTAAAAATTGTCAAATACAAAAGTGTTAAAGTTACTAACCTTTGTACCTTTAATTGCCTCCTCAAGTTAAGCTTTGGCTTTTGACGTGGTATTTAGATGGTCTATCTTTTACTTACTATATGGATGCTAGATTGATGACATGCATATTAACAAATGATATACAGAGATTACATAAGAACTTTTAAAAGAACATATTAGTAATTTAGATATCAACAGAGAAAATAAAAAAAAATATGACTTACGTGCGTGAATTAATTTGGCATGCATGTAGAGAAAATTAGTCCACCTAATGAACCGTGTGAAAAAACGTTAACTTGATGGTTGACAAATGAAATGGCCAATTGTTATTGTTTGTTTTCCTCAATTATTGAAAGACAAAGACAAAACTGTTATATGCACAAACCACCTGGTGTAGTTAGTCGATAAATTAATGACTTGATTTGATTAATTGGTTAGACAAACTCTTCCTCCCACAGCAAGTGCTCCCCAGTGGGTTCTACAGTTCGTGTTTTGGAAAACATCTATACCATTTTCTTTTTCTTTTGGAAGTTTTCACTATGAACTCTTCATGAAATTGAAAACAATTCTTAATCACCCCAATATAGAATATCAGCATATATATATATTAGCTCCCAATATTATATGGTTTGTATATATAATGTGATATTTTGCTAAAGGGAGAGGTAGTTTGTTTAAAATTGTGGTACAGAAAAATGCCTCGCAAATCGCATTATTCGGATTCTTTACATCGACAGCTTGCAGCCAACTCCACAGCTTCATTTTTAATTGGCATCAAGAATTAACAAAACAAAAACAATTGAAACCACAAATCTCTAGAAAATAATTCCGACAAAACAAATATCTTTTTATAATTAATATTTAACAATAGTGCGATTATATAAATCCGAAAAAGAAATAATTAAGTTAGAAATTTTTAGAAATTTAAACATTATGTTTGGATAAGGGAAATAAACTTAGAATTTTGACAAAAGTCAGAATTTATAATTGACTGCCCTAATTCCTTTGTTTGGATTCATAAACATAGAAATTTAAAATTTCACCAGGAAATAAACTTGGAATTTGCAACGTCCAATTCCAAGTATAAATTTCATGTAAATAGGTGTCATTTCCAAATTTTTATGAGTGGGAGTTTAAAAATAACAAATTAAGTATTCAAAATCCATTGTTCTTTTAAGTTAACCAAACAAGAAAAATCACAAATTATAGAAAATAAAATTCCGTCATTTTAAAATCCCTTTGTAATCTTAAATTTCTTCATCCAAACATAGTGTAAAAGATCTTTCTCATTAGACTCTGTATTCTTGGAAACCAAATTTTTCTCTTGTCTACGTTTACTATAAATATCATAATTTTTCAAGCCTTCTCCTTCTCTCTAGCGATTTCCCTCCCCACTTTATCTCTCTAATTTTTAGGTCTAGAACATATCTATTTTTATAGGAATATATTTAGGAAAGGGATCCGCCCTTTCTCCTAGTCCACCAAATCAGGGGATCTGTACCGTTGAAAATTGATTTAACGGCTGAAGTTATTATAAGTTTTAAAGTGGGCCCCTGTTTGTAGCCGTTGGATCAAATTTCAACGGCACAGATCCCCTAATTTGATAGATTATGAGGAAAAAATTCAGAGATTATCCCTTTCCATATATTTAATTATCCCAGTGGCCCTCAGCCCTCGTCCACGTTTAATTTAGATCTGGAGGAACACAAGTGAGTCAGGTGGGGAATACCCTAATTTTTTTTTTTTTATTAAAAAACCCTGGAACTGATTTTCAAGAGTTATTAATTTCGCTCTACAACCTGAACCTTTTTATTTCGATATAGATCTAATGGGCCACTTAGTACTATGGTCTAATAGTATTCTTCTTCACTTGTAAGTGAAAGGTCTTAGGTTCGGTTCTCGCCAAATGCGAGTTTGAACCATATTATTGGTGGCCCATTATGCGGCTAAGCCTGCCCCCCCCCCTCTCCCTTAATGTAGATAATATCGTTTGTTCAACAAAAAAAAAATATAGACCTACTGGAGTGTACTGCATGAGTATTACTTAGAGCAAGTCCAGTCGTGGACGTAGCTCGGGGGACAGGGGAGAGGAAAGGGCCCGAGGCCCGGTGGACTTAGCTCCAGCCATGGAGAGCCCGAGTGAGGGTGAGAGCCCGAGGGCCGGGGGGTGGGGAACCGACAGGCCTGGGATTTTTTTATTTTTTTGTGTGTCAGGCGCGTGCCCCTCACGTGCAAGTGGGGGCGCGTCGCCCGACCGGAAATCAGGCGCAGGGCCCGCGGAAGCAGCTTTGGCAGGTGACAGTTGGGAAGCCACGTGGCTTCCCACGGTCCGTTCGATCCAAATGGTCCGTAATTCAGGCCGTCCGATTTGCAACGGTAATAAAAAAAAAAAAAGCTGATTTAATATCAACCGTTCGATCTGAGATCAACAGTTGATATTCATCTGCTTTATAAATTTAAAAAAAAATAGTTTTAAAATTAAGAAAAGTTACCGTTGTGACACGTGGCACAATCTGGAGTGTTGGAATTCAAATTTTTTTAAATCCAACGGCAGAGATTAATTATTTGAATAAAAATTTAAAAAATAATGTAAAAAAATCGGAAAAAAATTGTAAAACATCTGCAAAAAAATCTGAAATAATTTGTAAAAAATTCTTTTTACTTTTCTATAAATACCACTTCTTCTCCATCTACCTTACACCACAATTTCATATTTTCTCAACTACTTTCAATCAAATTCCTATCTTTCTCTCAAAGTTTCAATCCAATTTTTTTCCACAAAATGACTACTGATGCAGGTACGAATTGGTCGCTTCTTGAAGATGTTGCGTTGTGCACTAGCTGGTATGAAGTTACTCATAATTCCCTTACGGGTAATGAGATGCAGTTGCGAGAAATGTGGAGTTTAATACATATCAAATTTCTTGAGCAAGTGGGGGGGACAAGAACCAAAGAATCGGTGTCCAGTCGTTGGAAATTACTTAGCCATTCCTTTAG
The DNA here is from genome assembly GCA_036320875.1 of Cotoneaster glaucophyllus. Classification (NCBI taxonomy): domain Eukaryota; kingdom Viridiplantae; phylum Streptophyta; class Magnoliopsida; order Rosales; family Rosaceae; genus Cotoneaster; species Cotoneaster glaucophyllus. Next base: position 12,222,897 of record CM070067.1, read on the forward strand.
TACGTGGAGAGACGCCTTGACACAAGCTAGTAGTAATCTTCGAAGTGGGGAAAATTATGCGGATGAGGTAAGAATATATTATAATTATTTGTTTGTATTATTTATTTGTTACCTAATTTCATTATTATTATTTATTTGTATTATTTATTTGTCACCTAATTTCATTATTATTATTTGTTTTCATTATTTAGTTGTCACCTAATTTCATTATTATTATTTGTTTGCATTATTTATTTGTTACCTAATAATTTCATTATTATTATTTGTTTGTATTATTTATTTGTTACCTAATAATTTCATTATTATTATTTGTTTGTATTATTTATTTATTTGTTACCTAATAATTTCATTATTATTATTCATTTGTAGCAACTTCAAGCACAAGCATGGTATGCTGCCAAAATCAAAGCAAAACAAAAATCATTCAACCGGTGGGAATGTTGGAATATTGTTAAAGATGCTCCTAAATTCAAAGTTGTGCCTGTTGGTCAAGAAGTATACATGAACAGCACCCCTCTACACATCACCCCTATACACAGCACCCCTCTACACTCTACACCCGATCATGGCTCCCATGTTGATGAAGAAGATGGAGAAGAAGTTCCTGAAACGCCGAATCCTGAACAAGCGTCGGGGTCGACCCGTTATCCAATTAGGCCTCAAGGTAAGAAGGCTTCAAAGAGGAAAGGGAGTGCTTCCAAGAATGATTATGGAAAGTACATGCAAGAACTTGCTCGTCAAGGTGAATTGACGTTGGCACGGGAATTGGCGAAATATGAGGCTGATAAGGCTAGAGATGAGGCAAAAGCTGCAGCTATTCAACAAGCATTTCAAGCTGAACAGAGGGAAAGAGAGCTACTTAGGCAAGAAATGGAGTTGGTTAGAGAAGAAAGAATGGCACAACGAGATCGTGACATTATGAACACGCCTTTAGAAGGGATGTCCCAGATTCTAAATATTTTTGAAAGTCGGAGAAGAAGGATGTGGTGCAAAGGAGGCGTGCAAGAGAAGCGAGATCAAGAGGAGATGGTCCTAGCACAACAAGACAAGATCATCCTAACACCACAAATTGGTTAAGTGATGATGAATAAGGTACTTTTTGTAATTGGAGCCCATAATTTTCCAATCACTTTGGGTTGTAATTTATTATTTATGTTGTTTCCAATTTATTGAAGTTAGTACTTTATTTAAAGTGAGAGTACATTTATTTAATTTTGTAATATATTTATACTAATAATAGAATTAAAAAACACACCAAATGGAATTAAAAAACACACCAAATGAAATTACATAAACACACCAAATAAAATTACATAAACACACCAAATGAAATTACATAAACACACCAAATAAAATTAAAAAACACACCAAATAAAATTAAAAAACACACCAAATAAACTCACTACAAAAAAACACACCAAATACAAACAAACATACTAAATAAACTTAAGTATCTTCAGCTTGTTTCAATGCCCACTGGTGCTCTATCAAGTCAATTTGCCAAGCATTGTGCATAGATGACCTTTGAAGTGCAGTATATCGTGCAATGACCCTTTCATTGTAACGTCCATCCCTTTCTAATGGCTCGTGTTGCACGGGTTCTTCGATGGCATCATGCGCACAATATATCCGTGTTCTTGAATTGTTCATCGTGTCTGGCTCTGGCTCATATTCATCAACCGCATCATAATCGAACTCATCTTCCACAATCATGTTGTGAAGAATGATGCACGTCATCATGATGGATCGAAGTGACTCTACATCGAACATTCTGGCAGCACCCCTGACGATCGCCCAACGAGCTTGGAGGATACCAAAACAACGCTCCACATCCTTCCGGCACACATTAAATGCCGTCAGCTAGGTAGTATGCCCCGTCGTACCTACGTCCGTTGACGACGTACGTGACTTTTGATGCCTTTCCTTGCAGGACGTCGTTGAACACTGGGGATTGGGCAAGGACGTTGAGATCATTTTGAGCCCCCGGAACCCCGAAAAAGGCGTGCCATATCCATGTATCAAAAGATGCCACCGCCTCCAAAATGATAGATTTTGCTCCTTTTCTGTCCCCATATGCGCCTTGCCATGCACTTGGACAGTTTTTCCACGTCCAGTGCATACAATCGATGCTTCTTATCATCCTAGGAAAACCTCGCATCTCGCCATTCTTCAGAAGCCTTTGCAAGTCCATGTCAGTAGGTTTTCGGAGGTACTCTGCGGTGTACAAAGATTCGACTGCTTCGCAAAACCTCATCAGGGCCTCAAGAATGGTTGATTTCCCCATCCTCGTTATCTCATCCACTTGGTCTGCAGATGCTCCATACGTAAGCATCTGCAACGCAGCAGTGATTTTTTGCTCAGGCAGGAGACCCATAGCACCACAACAATCCTTCTTTTGCACAAAGTAAGAATCATGGTTGCAAACATCAGTCATGATTCTGTTAAACAAATGTCGTTCCATTCTAAAACGACGTCTGAAGTACGTATCAGGAAATGCACTATTATGGACAAAGTAATCGTCCAACAGCTCTTCACCCCGTCGTTGCCTGCTTCTATCAAGGTTTTCGGAACGGCTGGGCCTGCATATCTGAGCAAAAGTCTGGTTGACTCGACGGGAATGTGAGGCTCTGGCCATTCTTGCTTCGTCATCTCTCCTTGTACGCTCCTCATCCTTTTCCATCTCATTTTGGGCTATCTGAAGGTTGAACATTCCTTCAGATTGGTTAAACAATTCTTCCTCTTGCTGATCGAGTTCCCACATCATCCTTGATGAAGAAGAAGACATTGTAAAAGGATGGATGGTGAAGAAGAAGCAGAAACTATGAATAATGAGATAGAGATGTTGAGAAAATTGGTGTGAGATTTGTGAGGATGAAGGGTGGATTATATGGACGATTCAGAAAGGATTGGATTGTAGATAGGGCCACGTGGCATGCCGTCATTCGTTAAAAATCTGATAGAAATCTATCCTCAAAGATTCTGAAAATATAACGACACGTGGCACGATCGTATTAGATAAAAATCTTATCGAAATCGATCTCCAATTATTATCTTTTCGGATAATGACACGTGGCACAATTTCGAACGAGTTAAAATCTGATCGAAATCTATCGTCAAAGATTCTGAAAAGATAACGACACGTGGCACGATGACATTGGATAAAAATCTTATCGAAATCCTTCGCTAAATAATTGTTTTTTTTATAAAATGACACGTGGCGCAACGAGAACGATTTAAAAATTCTTATCCGAAATTACAAATAATTTTATTTTGTATTATTTAAACAAACAAACAAAAAACTAATATTTTAATTGCCTATTGCCAGGGGGAGGGCTCCAAGAGTGGAGATGCAAATGGCAATTACTGTTCATTAATGGCAGTTACTATTCATTTAAGGCAGTTACTGTTCAATAGGGTGGATTGAATAGTGGATTGCCAGGGGAGGGCTCTATGGGTGGAGTTGCTCTTAGCCCTAAAAAAGAAGGCCAGGGATTTGATGTCCCTAAATTTGTGTCTCCTTTCATGTCCCCTTCTAATTATGTCCTTAAATTTAACTTGTAATTTAACAGTGTCAAATGTTTAATAATTTTTTTTTTTCAAAAAATGTTTAATACGGTTAAATAAATAAAAACTAAAAGTTAAAAAATTAAAACCAACAGCCACCCAAATTCCCATCAACACCAATTCGACAGCCAACAACATCGATCTATCATTGGAGAACTCCACGGCTGGCAAAACCTCCTTGTCTCTCTGTTAGCCATTTTTTTCTCTTCAAATACCAATCGTGATCGACCCAGCCTGTCAAACATTAAATTTTATGTAAATTTTGGTATGAGGAAGCAAGGAAGAAATCTGGTCAACCTATACAAACGAGATTTGAATCGACTCGATGACAATAATATACGAGATCATAATATACGGGAAGGTTCGACTCAATCATCCTGACTGAGATTGTGAGATATAGAAAGAAAGAGTGTAATGGAAGCTTCAACGGCCGTGTGAATTGCAGCCGACTGAGATTGGAGGGAGTTGCAGACTTTCGGACTTCCAGTTGGGATTTGTTTTCTTTTTGTTTTGATTTTCAATTTTCTTTAGTGAATCAGTTTTTGTATTTAAATAAATATCAGTTAAGAAAAGTTGACACCTTTAAATTGGGAGTTAAGTTAAATGACATAATTAGAAGGAGACATGGCAGGAGACACAAGGTTCGGAACAGCAGATCCCTGGCCAAAAAAGAATTAAAATATTATCTTCTGTTTTCTAGAGTCAGACAACCCCATGTGTTGCTGGCTACTCCCAAAGCGAAGGGAGGGTCGTCTTCGGTGAGATGTTTTGCCATGGGTAGTAAGAAAATACACATATATATTAATTATCTAACTTTTTGGTTCAGAGGAATGGGAATTAGCAAATAACACACATCTTGATGTTGGATTAATTTGTTTAAATTGACTTGGAAGGAAAAGTAAACAACTAATTATTCATTCTTGCTTTGTGGTTACTGTGTTTTTTTTCTTCTCACAATTGTGGGTATATGGTATAGGTTGGAGATCATATTCGAGGCATCACTGTTTAATGTTGCTCCAAGACAGATTTTTATTTCATTTTTGTATACAACATGTGTGCGTATCCATCGATAACGTCTATAAAAAGTTATTTCATACTAAGGGTACCCACATGCATATATAAGGTGTTGATATGGGTATCATAAACTACTTTTTTTTCTTTCTTTCATTTGAATATATACAAGCGTGGATTGAAGAAGAAAATTCCAATCATCAGGATAATCCACCACTTGCCCTATAAACGTTTTTTCAAAAATAAAATTTACGTACTTGAATTCTTAATATAGAGTTTCACAGTTTTAATAAATATTTTCTTAACAACATAACATATCAGATATATCAACGAATAATAGGTGTAAAGGTTAAGGATGTCAGAAGACATATACATATATGTGTGTGATAATCAGTGTTCTAAAAAGCGGCCTAGGCGGCCGCCTAGGCGCTAGTCGTTGCTCAGCCGCCCCCATTAAGGTAGGATCGGAAGAAAAATCGGCGAAGGAATTAGGCGGAGCCTAGACGACCGCCTGGGTGCTCTAGGCGGTGTAGGCGGTCTAAGGCGGAGTCGAGGCGGCTTTCGGTGAGATGCGAATCCTGACTTTAATAAATTAGCCATGGTTGCAGAGCTTGGTTTCGGCGGGCTTGCAGGCACACTCACCATCGCAGAGAAGAAGAAAGTGAACAGTTAACCCTTATCTTTTAATTTGACACGGCGTCGTTTTAGTTTTCTTTAAGTTTTGTTTACTCTTTACACCACGTGGCTTAGTAAGTGCCACTCTTTTCGCCCATAAAGAAACCAGGAACCAAAAAAACACTATGTCATATAATCCTGATAGCACTTTAATTGAAAGAAAATGGTACTAATCGACAAAATAAGAAAACAAAAAGAAAAGAAAATGATACTATTATATTTTGTAAGTACCCTAGTTCTTTTTTTTTTTTTTGGTATACACTATCAAATAAAAAACACGCTATATTTAATTTTTATGTTTCATCACATATAAAATAACATAAGATATATATGTTATATAATGCATTTTGTTAAATTAATAAAATGTAAACTTTATAATTTATGTATTCTTCTATTTTACATTTTATTATTCAAATACTTCATAATATATATGTCATTCTATTTTCTGGTTTATGATGAAATTATATATATTTTAAGTATAAACAGACACTTATTTACACGAAATACAACATATTTACTTAAATCCGCCTAGTCCGCCTAGGCGCCCGTCTAGGCTCCGCCTAGCCGCCTGGGCGCTAGGCCCCAACCCACCGCCCGACTAGCGCCTAGCGTCTTTTAGAACCTTGGTGATAATAACCTCGTCCTCTTTGTCACCTCATCTACCACAGTTCATCCTCCCTTAAAATAATTCCTTAGTCTCCCTCCGGAAATTTAGGGTTTAGATCTGTTACAAATAACACATTGGGTTTTGCGTATTTGTTTATTTATATATGCGTGTGCATGCAGTATTTGAAAGAGATCGAGAAAATTAAAACATTGGGTACCGAATGGGGATGAGATAGCATCAAATGTCTGGGAGGAAGCTCCAAATGCTTGGAGCCAAAAGCAGTTGTGTATTTTATTTATTTCTTATGCACTTTTTTTATTTCCTATAACTATATTTACCTCTAGTTTCATGTGCATATTAGTTTAATTAATCAAGAAGAAACCGTAGCTCTGCTCAAAGTCCGCTCAGACGACGTCAACATATACTTGTTTAAGAAATTCTAGCTCCTCTGACGTGGTCAGGATATATTTACATGTTTTGTGATGTTCCAAACTACTATTTAGGTTATGCAGAAATTTTCTCAAGACCCAGCTGGTCGGTTTATGTACTATAGAGCAAGAAATTCGTGGTACTCTAAAGCTATAACTAAATTACTGTATATATGATCATAGGTGACAATTGAAAAGTCATACCATAAAGCATGGATCTAGAGTATCAAAGCTTTGTAGAGGCTGGAATGTATGTATAGAGTGGCATGGTCACCAAGTCTATGAGCTCACTGCAAACAGAAGTCAACTTTGCCAACTAATTAGGCTGTAACTTGGGCGGCTTAATGAAAACTTGATCGTGTAATTAAGTAGGCCTATCTCAAAATTTGATTTGATACTACTAACATGGCCTTAGAGGGTTGCATGCAATCTAATTAATTAACTCCTTAATTATATATACACACACACACACAAAGGATCGCTCAAGTGTTAACTAGTTATTAACTTAATACAATGCTAATTACTTATCTAGAGATATCCTACAAAAGTAATTTCATGATGCGAATTGTTTATTTTTTGGTCATCACTCATAGATTATCTCATAATTTTGAGCATTTCATATTGACTATACACTATGTTCATCTATTTGTCAAACCATAGTTAGAAAACTATAAATAACTTCTGATTTCAATGAATTTTGTAGAGATGACCTTTTAGCGATAACCTAAAAAATGATCGGTTAGAATTATTAGAAATTTGTGAAATGTACTCAAAAGTCTCAAACGAGTGGCTAACACCATTTTAGGTGACTAATTAACTAGTTAGCCCTTGAGTGTTCTGAATATACACACGAAATGATCGGAAAATTAAGAAGGTACATAATATTGGACTACAGTTGCTATATTTCGTACAAACACTAAGATTTAATTACGTTAATCAGAACCTCAAGAACTTAATTAAATTGACAATGACTACATTATCATATGTCTCACCCGCTATGCGGTTCCGATCCGATCTTGTGATTCGAATGGTCTATTTTTTCATTCATGCATCTTTCAATATTATTTTAAAATTACTACTCTTACTACATATTTGTATCATTTCTCTTATAGAGACAGGACCCACATGTGTTGGTAAGTCTTACCTCTAGTAAAGAGATTGTACAATATGTGGTAAGTGTAGCATTACTCTTATTATTTATTTAAAATTTTGAAATTTAAAAACTACATTAATGAAGGAGTGTCTGGCGTGTTCAAGTTAAGACCAATTGTAATTCATTGATCCTCTCTCCCGATCTCTATACATATGAAAGAAACCTTCTATTTATTGAACATTAGGTGGGAATCATATATCATATATAACATTACTATCTAATAGCTTAAGTATTATATTATTTACCAAGCATGTGAGGAAACTAATTTAGTGAGTTCATTACTATTTGATGTGTCCATAATCAATTAGAAGAATTTAATTTAAAAATAGACAAATATTTAGTTAGTGAGTTATAATCATAAGATATTAAGAGAAGAATTTGGAGAAGTAGTAGGATTAATCGCGGCCACACCCACATGCTCGTGGGATGATCCCAGCATTTCCCAAGATTTTCTAATTCATTTAAATAGATGGCCTGCACTCTCCAGTAGTGACCTGGTACCATACCTAAAAATACAGTATAAGTCTGGAAGATGATCAGTAATATCAGCATGACAGCTTATACGATCGTATGTGTAAGAAATATCACGATCACGATCATGATCATGATGATGATGGACAGTGCAGCATGCATGCATCGATCATGCATCACAGTCCTCAGCTTTCTGAGTCCCCTCTTTTTCCCACAGAGAAAACTCATCGAGAGAGACACAGAGGTATCACGGACGGTCCTTTCAAACGCCTCGGGAACCACATGCATATTCACGCACAAATTTACACATTCATGTCTGATATATCTCTGCTTAAGTATTAATTTATTTGAGTCCAACTTTAATTATGGCAATAATCATTTTAAGCCGATCAAATCCGAAAGGCTGGTAAAAAGGCAAGTAACTTTCTGAGAATTACCTTTTTGATTCGATCGCTAGCTTCAAAAACCTTTAACCTTTTAACTAATTGTATATTTGTAAACATAATTGGGGTTTGAGCTCAGAAAACAACAAAATGCACACTAACCTACACATTCTGCTTTCGCTTGCAGACCCTAGCGAAAGCTAGCTCATGACTCTGCCTCTCACACACTTCCACTTTTGCGTACGTGTGTGTAGAGAAAGATTGACTGAGTTTATCATTATGTCCCATTCTTGGATAATAATACATTGTTACATATAAATTTTTCAGTTTACAATAAAGTATTATCGAACTAAAACAATATAATAATTGCGAAATCATTTCATATAATTTGCTCTCATGCGTGTGACTCTACTGTCTGAGGAGATAGTGAGGGTGGTGGCCCATCAAAATATACGGCTGACCGACTTTGAGGATAAAGGAGAGACTTAAACGAGTAAGACTATACGACTGCAGAGAAGAAAAATAGAGAAAGAGAGAGACGGAGAGAGAGCGCTTAGCCAGAAAAATATACAAGGTGATATATTCTCTTTTAGGCATCATGGTTTTTAGTTTTTTTCTCTTAGAAAATCAAACAGACAGAGGCAAAAACCAGATCATCATCAACCTCTAGCGTCCTATATTTTTGTGAAAGGGTTTTTGTAATTTAAAGTACTACTCAACGAAACAACACTTGACTTGGGTTTTGGCAGAATCGATTGGAGTGTAAGTCTAAATACAAAACACTTGTTTTTTTGTTCTTCTTTTAGTCTCCTTAGAGCCTTTCCAAAACTAGTCTGTTTTTCTTTTATCTTTTTGTGAGCGACTAAACTACAAAGAGAGAGATGCAAATGATGTCCGGTGATGGGTTTTCCATTAATATGCCATCCGCCATTGATGCGTTTGCACAAGAGCATCAACTAAATCCAAACCTTAGCGTCCTTAAACCCAATCCTCCTAACCCCGTCGCGAAGAAGAAGAGAAATCTCCCAGGAACACCAGGCAAGCAACCTACCGCTACTTCATTTATAATATTATACTTTAATTTCCAACTTATGCTTTTCATTCTCAGGCGGGCACAGAAGCCACGCTAATCTTATCTGAATCTCCTCGAATATACAATACATATATTCAATTTACTAGTACATATTTTGGTGGTTTTGTTCTCAATTTGTTGTTTCATACTTTGGCTCAACAGATCCAGATGCTGAGGTTCTGGCCCTATCTCCGACGACCCTAATGGCAAAAAACCGTTTCGTCTGCGAAATATGCAACAAGGGTTTCCAGAGAGATCAGAATTTGCAACTTCACCGAAGGGGTCACAACCTTCCTTGGAAGCTCAAGCAGAGACTGAACAAAGAGGTGAAGAAGAAGGTTTATATTTGCCCCGAGAAGACCTGCGTCCACCACGACCCATCGAGAGCTCTCGGAGACCTCACCGGAATAAAGAAGCATTTCAGCAGAAAACATGGAGAGAAGAAGTGGAAGTGCGAAAAGTGTTCGAAGAAATACGCAGTCCAATCGGATTGGAAAGCTCACTCCAAGACCTGTGGGACTAGAGAGTATAAGTGTGACTGTGGAACCCTTTTTTCCAGGTAACATATCTTCATAAATACAGAGGGTTTTTTCTTCTTTCTATTTTTGAGTAATTTTAATGTTTGCTTACTTGAAGAAGAATTGAGTGCTCATAATGTGTATAGAGTTTGATGAGTTTTAGGGTTTTTATATTAATGCAACCATATATGTATATGATTGGGTAATAAATGGGGTTTCATTTTTTATTTTTTATTTTTTATTCTTTTACATGAAATTTCCCTTAATTACAGGAAAGATAGCTTCATAACACATAGAGCATTTTGTGACGCCCTAACTGAAGAGAGCGCTAGGCTCGCTACTTCATCAGTTGTTGGAGTTCCTACAAATCTCAACTTTGGAAATGATGCAATGTTAAACAATCCGATGATGAACAATAGTCAAGCAGTAGTTCAAGATGTGTCTCACATTTCCATGCAGTATGAGCAAGGTTTGATGAGGCAAGATTGCAACGGCTTAGATCAGCTTCGTCAACATGAGAAGTCAAGATTGTCACTTTGGTTGAATCAGCAGGCAAATAGTAATTCTAATCAGATTAATCTGATGGATGATATGCGAGCAAATCCTAATCATCCGCTTTATGTAACATCATCAAGCTCTAATACTTTTCCTGAAATGGTGCAAATGCCATCATCTTCCAACAATGTCAATCTTTTTGGCTCATCTGATTCCATGTCAACTTTTGGAGCTTCAACAAGTGGTGCGAATCTGTCATTGTCACCAGTTCAAGAAAGCGGGACTAAGAAACTCATCGGAAACAATAGTAATCTGGTGGGCAGCAGCGTTTCTAAGCCACCGGCAGCACCAATGTCCGCCACAGCACTTTTACAAAAAGCAGCTCAATTGGGTTCGACTAGAAGCAGCAACAATCAAGGCAGCAGCTTGGGTGTAAATGTAATGTCCTCGTCATCTTTTTCCAACACTTTGATGGGCTTCTCGAACATGAACCAGGATCGATCAAACGAGCTTCATCAATTTGTTCAAAATGCACATCAATCAGGTGGTGGTAGTGCAAATTTGAGTTCATTAACAAGTTCATCATCACATACTAGTTCTACTACACTTGAGCAGCTGATGAATACTATTCAAAGGGGTTCGAACAATATCGGAACTATCGATCGTCAAAACAGTCCAACTAGAGACTTTCTGGGCATGGGAGGAGGAGGAGGAGATCATGCTGATCAGTTATCCCATAACAATAGGCAAATGTTTTTTCCACAAGATCTAGCCAAGTTTGCATCTTCAATGAGCGAATTCACTAGCAATCACTAGAGTCCTAATCAGAACACTCGGGGAAGGACTAACATATACAACTTCTAGACACCACAGTAGTTCCCGTGATGAATAATATAATGTTGTATGCAAGTCCTCCTCGAAAACTCGAGGTTAATGTTGACATATATTTAAACTCAGTCTGAGTCAGGATACTGAGTTGATGAATTCAAACAGCTGGGGACCGCGGACTTGCTGAAGGATCAATCAGAGAGAGAGAGGGAGATAAAGAGGGAGAGGGAGAGGGGGGGAGAGAGTGTCTCTGTGGCTCTGTCTCTGGATGCAGCAGGCAAATGCGGTCACAACTAGCTTAGCTAGAGAGTTATGTATATTTGCATCTTTTCGTTGCTGTTTAGGTTGTTTTATCCTGTGTGCGTTTTTTTTTGGTAAATGAACGATTATATTAAAAGAGAACCAACAGAAGCAACAAATTACAACACGATAACAGCAACAAAGACCGAGATAAAAACAAAAAATGCAGGAAGCCTGTAAACAGCTGCAACAACCCAACCTAACAACCAGCACCAAAGGAAGAACAACCACATAGTGATTGTGGAGCCAAAAATAATCACAAGGCGACACGTGGACTTTCAGATTAAGAAGACAAGAATGCCCTTGAGGGGTATCAAAAATCCTACGCGCGAGCAGCCGGCAATTATCGTCGGTCAAGTCAAAAGCGCCCATAAAAGGTAAACAAATCCGAATTATTTCATCCATCCGCATTTAAGGCAATTATCTCATAAATCTACCCATTATCCCACATAAATGGAGATAATTGGCAAATTAATGGGGATATTTCCCATTAATTTGTCAATTAAATGAGCCTTGAAGACCCAAAATATACCACAAAGGGCCGGCCCTCTCTCTCCAAAGAGTGGCCGGCCACTTCCCCTTTTATTTCCATATTTCCTTCCCTTTTTCCTCCTTTTTAAGCCAATTATTCAATTACTCCTTATTACCCTTTTTCATAAATACAAATCCATTCCCTATTTGGTTTAATTAGCCAATAAATAGGCTAATTAAACCTAGATCTCACACAAAAACCTTACATAGGCCGGCCACCCCATCTCCTATAAATACAACCCCTATTTCTCACAAAACCCAATTCCAATCCTTGGGAAAAAACACTCTAAACACTTTTTCTCTCTAATTCTAACTTTGGCATCGGAGGTTCTTCGGCCAAAGCCCCCCCCATTCATCGTGGGCGCGTGAGGCTTTCGGCCTTAACCTAAGGTGTTTATTATTTTGTAGGTGCAAAGTCGTCCAAGACCGAAGAGGAGAAAATTTGCATCCACAAATTGGTGCTTTCATTGAGAGAAGAAATATACGCTCGAAGAAGACTCTCGCACACAAAGGTTTTTTCTTCAATTTCTAGTCCGTTTGTATTCTTTCGTACGTTTTTATTATTAGAATTTTTTACTTGTAAAAAGTTCTTTGGTAAAGCGTATAAAAAAAAAAGAAAAATACATAATGGTTAGAAACCTAGAAAATTCGATGAGCAACAATTCAAACATTCAAGACGTGGGACCGCGGCGATCTACGAGATTGAATATGGCTTTAGGGGAGATGGCGCCACTACCACGAGGCTCCACCATGGGAACCACCGCGGTGACCACCCGCGGCGAGGTCCATGGTACCACCGTTGCAGTCCAAGCCCCGCATTCGCGCGCACCTCATGTTGAGCAGCCTGCTCCTGCCCTCGCAGCCCAGCCTGCTCCTGCAGCCAAGCCTGCTCCTGTAGCTCAACCTGCCTACGCAGCCCAGCCTGCCCCTACAGCCCAGCCTGCCCACGCAGCCATGCCTGCCCACGCAGCCTAGCCTGCCCCTGCAGCCCAGCCTGCCCACGCAGCCTAGCCTGCCCCTGCAGCCCAGCCTGCTCCTGCAGCCCAGCCTGCCTCAATGGTGTCCCAAGCGGTCAATCAATCAAGCCGAGCAGTCGGACGATGTGCAATCTCGACTAGACCCCCGAGATAGCGTGGACAGTCTTAGCGCGAGGAGGAGCGCGCATTCTCGGTTAGGCCCACGAGCGAGCATACAATTAAGGCTGGAGCCACGTTTTTGAAGAACCACATGAGCAGCCTTCCAGGCAGAGCATTCATTCGCGCTTAGGCCCTCAATGAGCATTTTCCATGTCGCTCCGGAGAATGCAGCGCAAGCCCACGAAGAGATCCTTCGCCAGCTAAGAAGACCAGGACTCCACCGCCCCAACGAAGACAAATTCGTGTCAAGCCTAGTCCTCAAGTTCGCGATCTCTTGGCGAGTGGTCTCAAGTTGCAGAGAAGTGGGAGCAGAGACGTTAGATCTCTTCAAAGCAGCAAGTTCAGACTCCAAACTTTTAACTTTCTCAACCAAGGAGTAAGCTTCAGCAGCCATAGACCTCGCCACCCCCTGGGCAGCCTTGGTATCCTCTTGATCAAAGACCATGGACCCGGCAGCCAAAACCGTCGTTTTTGCATCATGGTCAGCGGAGCAGCCCTCCTGTACTCAGGCGTATGCTTCACGAAGGAGCCTGGACCAATAATCCCTTTGACGCCGTCAACAAACTCAGCGCAGGCGTCCATATCCTCAAGAAGGTCCGGCCTTGAGAGCGCACAAATCTCAGCAGCTTACTTGGAGTTAGACTTGGCAGATTTATCAGGACCACTAGCGCAAGCAGTCTCTCTCTTCTCAGAAGACGACTTGGCCTCAGCAGCGGAAATGACAAGTTTTGGCGCCACTTTAGCAGACGTGGATGTCTTGCCATTCTTCATGGTAGCAAGCCTTTCCAAAAGAGAATCCTAAGTGGAGCGGCACCGCCACCACAAATTTCCACCACGGGAACCACCGTAGTGGCTACCACGGTAGCCCACTACGACGAGGTTTGTGGCGCCATCACCGCGGCCCGAGTCGTGCCATCCAAGGTCCCGGCCCAAGCCATGTTATTCCAAGCCCGACGCGAGCCCAATACGTTGCCTAGCCGAGCCCAAGCCTCGCACCCACGTGTGCCACACGCTAAGCAACCCACTCTCGTGGCCCAGCCTGCTCCCGCCGAGCAGCCTACCCCCGTGGTCTTTCAAGCAGCCCAAGTCGGCCCAAGATTATCTCAGCCATCCGGACCTACCATCGAGCCGGGGGCATTTTCACCATATTTATCCGCGCATTTGACACTTCCCAACTCAAATCCCGCGCCCGAAGTCTACCACTCTTCCATTGCTCAAGGAGGCACATTCCTTACAAGCTCTTCCAATCCAAATGGTGAACAACACTTGTCTCGACAAGTCATAGAGTTGACGAGCGCCCTAGCACAACGGACGACCTTGGTGAACCAGCTCTTACAGCGCACCAAGATGCGACGTGTCCCCAAACGAGGTGTCTCGAAGAAATGACAAGGGCAGACGAATAACCTCTCCAACAACGTCCCGACAAGCAGCCACCCGACCAGCCTCTAACTAAGCGTTTGGGCAGAACACACTCCCAATTGGGCCCTCGAGATAGCGTATACTCCCGTCTTAGCGCGCGGAGGAGCGTGCACTCTCGACTAGGCCCACGGACGAGCATACACTCACGGTTGGGGTCACACTCCGATAGTCAACATGAGCAGTCTTCCAAGCGAAGTGTTCATTCGCAGCTAAGTCGGCAAGGAGCATCCTCCACATCACATCAGGCAGCATGACGGACGGAGAGAAGCAGTCACTCAATCCGGCTCAAGTTCAACCAGCAGCTTACGAAATCCCTCGCCTGCTAGGAATCCACCACATGCACCGCTACCGCGGCATAGACGAGCCGAGCACATAGAAGAGCAGCCTAGACCAACAGGTCAAAACTGGGGGCAGCCGAGAGCTCCGCTACCCCAACAAAGGCGAATTCAGGAAGAAGTAGAGGGAATCTTGACCAAGCGATTGAGCGATTTCCAACGCAACGAGGTCGCCGACGAGGCACTACGGAGGGAGATGACCAACACAGGCCGATCACCATCCACAGATGAGATCGAGCAGACGAAACCTCCGCGTAAGTTTAGCATGCCTCACTTCACATCATTCAAAAGGAGATGGAGATCCAGAGAGACACTTGAAGCATTACCGAAGTGCCACAATCCATCCGGAACTTTGAAGATTTTTCCTTGGTCTTCACCAAAGAATACTCATCTTACCGCTCGATCAAGAAAAAATCCGATCACCTGTTCAAGAACCCGAAGGAATCACTCCGCGACTACGTGAAAAGGTTTAAAGCAGAGAAGGCTAAGATCGTTGGATGCGACGACTCAATAGCCAGTGCAGCCTTTCAAAAGGGCCTCCCCTCAGATCACCCCTATTTGGAGAGATGATCATGAAAGAAGACGTGACTCTAGCAGATTCCTTCACCCTAGCAGAGAAGCATGCACTTTGGGACGAAGCCCGACGAGCAGAAAAGGCGCCCGATCAGCCTAAAAAAGAATCGGTGGTGGCTCAAAGAAAGGAAGATGGAAAGCGGCCCATCAAAAGCAGACATGAGGCCAAGCGGAGGGACAAGCCCATGACCAAAGAAGGCTCCACGACCCGGAATTACTCGAAGTTTCCAATTCCGATCCATTAAATTCTCCGCGACGTGAAGAATGAGCCGTGATTCAAGCTACCAAATATTGCGCATCTCACCGAGGACCAAGTCACGCCACCGAAAGCTGCTGCACTTGGAGGAATTATCTGGAAAAGCTCGTGAGGGAAGGCAAAGTCGACAAGTGTTCGGACAAGCCGGCAGCGCAGCCAAGAATGAATGCTGAAAAGGAAGATCCAGCAAGCCCCATTGATCCCTCAAGTCCAGGCAGCCGACGCACTACCAGGGCCCATTATCGGCTTCACACGAGAGGCAACTTTGATCTGATACCATGATCGAGAAGATGGCACTCAAGCAGATCCGAGAAATTCTGGAAATGAAGTCTCCCACAACCTTGAAAGAGATCCAAAGCTTGACTGAACGAGCAGCCGCCCTCAACCGTTTCCTCCAGCGGTCTACTGATAGATGCAAGCCTTTCTTCATAGCCATCAAGAGGGCGCAACGTGATGAGTGGGATGAATAATGCGAAGAAGCCTTCCAAAGACCTGAAGAAGTATCTCACATCGCCTCCATTACTATCCAAACCGGAAGCAACGGAGGACATATTCGCATGTTTGACGGTATCTGAGGCAGCAATAAGCTCTACCATCATACGAGAAGAGCTGGGGGCCCGACTACCTGTATTACACAGTTCAAAAGCTCTCCTCGATGCTACCAGAAATTCAAAAAATGAACTTTGGCGATAGTTGTTACAACCTGGAAGCTCAAATCATACCTTCAGACGCACGCAGTCATCTTCATGACGCGCTATTCCGCCCAATCTAGACGCACGCCGATAAAGGCACAGACACTGGCGATGCAAAGTTTTCTGACAAACGTAACAACTCAGCCTAAAAGGTGTGCCAAGGGCAGACGGACACTAGAAGAACGCACTCGGAATCAAGCTTTGTCCTCGTCGCCCAAAAAGATTCTACATAGGAGCATCATGTACCAGCAGTTGAGCACTACCTCCTGCTATGTGTCACACGGCCCCAGCCGACCTTTGTTCCATAATTCAACTCTAGAGTGGGCCAATACCGGCAGTTGAGCACTTCCTGCTACGTGTAACATGGCACCAGCTCTACAGCTCCCTACCGCGCCTTCATGCCTAGCCTAGGCAGCGCAACAGAGCGGTCCAACGACGCACCGGAAGCAGCCGAGCACACCTTAGCCACACCTGCTCGCCCCGGAAGCAGCCGAGCACACCTTAGCCGCACCTGCTCGCCCCGAAAGCAGCCGAGGACACCTTAGCCGCACCTGCTCCCTCAATGGAGATTTCCAGCATTTGCATGTTGACGACACATCCAACTACAAAGGTTCGGGAGCGGACATGGTCCTTGCCACCCCAGACGGTTCAATGCTCGAGCAGACGATCACTCTAGGCTTCAAGGCATCTAACAATGAAGCAGAGTACGAGGCCCTACTGGCAGGCCTCCGCATGGCGAAAGACCTAGCGGTGAAGAAGCTGGCGATTCATTCTGATTCTCAGCTGATTACTAGCCAAAACCGCAAGGGAATACATGGCGAAGCATCCAAGGATGGCGCAATATCTAAAGAAGGTACACGAGCAGCTAGAGACATTTCAGACTTACACGCTCACTCGAGTTCCACGGACGAAAAATGCCCATGCAGATGCGCTAGCCGGCCTGGGCTCTGCCCTCGATCACCAGCTCAAGCGTTCAATTCCGATGAAGTACCTAGATAAGCCGAGCATGGAGTCCGAGCCAGTAGCCGAGGTGACACAGGTTAGTGCAACTCCGAATTGGCAAAGCCCTATCATAGATTACTTCGTCAATGGCACGCTCCCCACAGAAGGGTTGGAGTCAAGGAAACTTCAAACTCGAGCAGCGCACTACTACATGTGGAAGGACATTTTAGTTCGAATACCCTACGCCGGAATGCACCTCCGATGTTTGGCACCTCCCGATGATTTGAAGGTCCTAAGTTCAATCCATGAAGGCGTTTGTGGGAACCGTTCTAGAAGACGATCTCTGGCGCAAAAGGCTCTCAACGCAGGCTACTGGCCAACTACGCATCAAGATGCCCGGGAGTTAGTGCAAAAGTGCGACCGCTGCCAACATTACAAGCATGTACCAGCCCTGCCCGCCAACGAGCTACATCCACGAGCAAGTCCCTGGCCGATTCATGCAGTGGGCAATCGACCTAGTAGAACCTATGCCGCCTATTACTAGGGGCAGAGGCATGATGATCGGGGCAACCGACTACTTCACCAAATGGGTAGAAGCATAGCCCACGACAACCACGACTCAGACGAACATAGAGTGCTTCGTATGGAGGAACATCATTTGCTGATTGTCATCCCTCAGTTCATCGTCACCAACGACGGTCCGTAATTTACGGGCGAAGATTTGACGAAGTTCCTCCAAAAGTAAAACATCAAGCAGCACATGTCAATGCCAAGACATCCTCAAAACAGCGGGCAGGTCGAAGCATCCAACAAGACGATCCTCGACTGCCTCAAGAAATCCCTCGCCAACAAGAAGGGAAAATGGCCAGAAGAACTCCCCGGATGTCTATAAGCATATCGCACCACCAAGAGGCGAGCAACCGGAGAAACCCCTCTCTCTTTGGCGTTTGGCTCAGAAACAATCCTTCCTCCCAACATCATCATGCCAAGCATCACCACCCTACTGCCAGATGTCGAGCAGAACAGTGAAGAGATGGCCACGAACCTAGACCTAGCGGAGAAAAGGTGCGGGCATACCATAGCCCGCATCGCATCCAACCAGCAGCAGCTCCTCTCTAGTTACAACAAAAGGTCCAAAATCCGGCAGTTTCAGCCCGGAGATCTAGTTCCGAGGAAAGCTTTCATCGCTGCTCAAAGGGAGAGATCGAAGAAGATGGACCCTATTTAGGAAGTACCACGCGTGATCTCCAACTACGCCCAAAGGCTCAAGCAGCTCAGACGGGCACAACCCTCGCAAGCCGAGGACTACGCCCGAAGGCTCAAGCAGCTCAGACAGGCACAACCCTCGCAATCCGAGGACTACTAGTTGTTCCGCAATCTTTACAATTAAGTTGTTTGTTCACTTGTTTTTCAACAAGGAACGCTTTTACAACTTGATTACATTGCGGCAACTGACAACTCCTGCGCTTCAAAGAAGCTCGCGCCCTTCTTAGGGACTCATTGCAGGAACAACGGCTCCCGAGGGGCCAATCTACTCTCCAACGCGGGAGAATAAACTCTTTACTCCGAATATCCAGACGTGGATGAGCCTGGCTGCCCTAGTGCAACTAACCATTGTAACTAGCTGCACGATGGCTTGCTCCGGAATTCCCAAGTAGCCACGATGGTCTTTTTCACGGCTTAGCTAACTGAAGGATTTTGGGTCTCTTGGCCTAATCCGCGGGAACCGGGCCCTAGAGACGGGGGGGGCACACTATCCCGGGAAACCCTAAAGCTGCTACCGGACATGCTAAGGTAGCCTACGGATCCGGCAGACTGCCTGCGGCTTGCCCTGGCAGTAAAGTCATGCTAGACTTATACAACCACACATTCTTATGAAAGGTTAAACAAGCTAGCAGGCATATGTGAAGTTTTATCCACTACCGACATGCTACGTAGTCGATGAGCTTCACTTGAACCAAATCCGGAAGTGTTGTAGCAATAGCTGCGCAACCTACGGAATTGGGAAGAACCAAGGTTGAAAGCCTAGTGGTTACGCGGATTAGCCTGCTTCTGTAAGTAAGGCGTCCGGCTGCCAACCCTATGGCTGACAACTTCGCAAGGCAACAGCCTAAGGATCGCACGGATGCGGCTGCTGCAAATAAGTAAGGCGTCCGGCTGTCGATCCCGCAGCTAACAACTTTGCGGCAACTTGCGCCAAGTCCTAAAGTGTTGTGACAATTGCTGCGCAACCTACGGAATTGGAGAAAGCCAAGGTTAATGGCCTAGTGGTTACGCGGATCCGCCTGCTTCTGTAAGTAAGGCGTCCGGCTGCCAACCCTACGGCTAGCAACTTTGCAAGGAAAAGTTCTACACCAACACCTACGACCACGTAGGCTACGCGGCCTGTCTGCTTATGAAAAGTGGCGCGCCTGCTACTTGCCTATAGAGTCTAAAGGTTAAGGTATGAGCGAAAGGAGCAAAGACGGAGAAAAGCAAAGGAGGCAAGTTTATTATATTTTCTAGCAAAATTGATAAACAACTGACAAAGACTGGAGGAGTTCAAGTAAAGCAAAAGCAATAAGGAGAAACAAATCCTAAAGGCTACCTAGAAGACTACTCTTCGGCAGCTTGGCCATCCGACGACTGCTCCATTGTCATACTTTCGGCAGCCACGGCAACTTCAGCAGTGGAATCATCCGGCGCTTCACTCCCGGCTGCCCCGCCGTGGGCACTCCCATCCCCAACTATTTCACCGATGGAAGACTCGAAAGTAAAGGCGAGGAAATCTTCTGGAGAAATAAAGAAGGTCTGGTCTTAAGAGCACGCAAATCTTATTAGCCTCCCCAGAAGCAGGCTTAGTGGAACTCTCGCAGCTGCCCACGTAAGCAGTCTCTTCCATCCCAGCAGATTTCGGCATTGGGGGCACATCTAGCAGCCTCATTTCTCTTCCCATTGGAAGAATTCGTGCCAATCATAGACCTCTCGGCAGCAGGCGGACCCTCACAAGCAGTGGATAAAGTCTTCAATTTTGCCCAACCGGCATCTCTTGAGCAGCCTACCTTTCTCCCGACAAAGAAGACTAGGCAGCTAACACCATTCATGGTACCCGGCAGAGAAGCTCAACCCAACATTCTAGCAGGCATGAGGCCTACACGCCCAACACTCCAGCCGCCCATGAAGCCCGCAACCTTCTCATTTCTCTCAATCGCCAGCCTGGCCCAAGTCAGGTCCAAGAGCCCAAAGGACATGAGCCATGCAGCTCGCCTAGCACTGCGCCCCAGCGCCACAATCCGCGGCCCCAGCCGCTCAAGCTGCCCTTGGCTCTAGGCAAGCCGAGCTGCCCAAGCAGTGGTCCCTGCCACGATATCTCCTCGGCCTCTGCCGAGCCAACTCTTGGCCCCTGCCAGTCGACGTGTCGCACCACCCCGACGTCTGCCCCGTAATAGCACTATCCAAGAAGAAGGCAAGAAAAATTAAATTATTTCTTACATCAGTGCGGCACGGAGAAGACGAAGAAATCAACGTAAGACGGTCCTTTTCACGGGCAAGATGTAGAAGATTGCTAGAGGAGGGGGAACAAATATCCTCTAGTTTTCTCTCTCTTGTAGGGTAGAGTAAATTGCTCTCCAAAGTTGATTTAATAACCCACTTAAGGTGGACTTAAATAGGCTTTGAGAGAAGTTTATTTCCCTTTCCTAGAAGGACCTAATTTCCAATTAAAGAGAGGATCAACATCGAGATAGGAAGCAATCCTATAGTTCCTAGAGCAAGAAGATCTCTACACCTGCTGCCCTTCCCTACGAGCAGCCCAACAGGTGTGGGGGCATTTGTGGAGCCAAAAATAATCACAAGGCGACACGTGGACTTTCAGATTAAGAAGACAAGAATGCCCTTGAGGGGTATCAGAAATCCTACGCGCGAGCAGCCGGCAATTATCGTCGGTCAAGTCAAAAGCGCCCATAAAAGGTAAACAAATCCGAATTATTTCATCCATCCGCATTTAAGGCAATTATCTCATAAATCTACCCATTATCCCACATAAATGGAGATAATTGGCAAATTAATGGGGATATTTCCCATTAATTTGTCAATTAAATGAGCCTTGAAGACCCAAAATATACCACAAAGGGCCGGCCCTCTCTCTCCAAAGAGTGGCCGGCCACTTCCCCTTTTATTTCCATATTTCCTTCCCTTTTTCCTCCTTTTTAAGCCAATTATTCAATTACTCCTTATTACCCTTTTTCATAAATACAAATCCATTCCCTATTTGGTTTAATTAGCCAATAAATAGGCTAATTAAACCTAGATCTCACACAAAAACCTTACATAGGCCGGCCACCCCATCTCCTATAAATACAACCCCTATTTCTCACAAAACCCAATTCCAATCCTTGGGAAAAAACACTCTAAACACTTTTTCTCTCTAATTCTAACTTTGGCATCGGAGGTTCTTCGGCCAAAGCCCCCCCCATTCATCGTGGGCGCGTGAGGCTTTCGGCCTTAACCTAAGGTGTTTATTATTTTGTAGGTGCAAAGTCGTCCAAGACCGAAGAGGAGAAAATTTGCATCCACAGTGATTCTCCGTTCTTGAGAAATAGGCATACTTTGTGAAATCACGTCCCCGAATTTCATTATTTAATTACGCATTTCGTATTTAGACGATTTCATTTTTTTTTTTTTTTTTCGTTAATTGAGTGTTAATTATTTAGTTACAAAAACTTTAATTTTCGTGAATAGTCATTTAAAATGCGGGGTCACACTTAGTGTTGCACATACCCAATAATACTGAAAGTGAGAGGCGCTTTGGCATCTTTAAGAAGAAATATGAGGCCGTCGATAATTTCAACAGTCAGGAAGAAGGGAGAAACTCGTTGAAAAGGGCATAAACAAGTGATATGACAGGCAGAGAATTATCCCTTCAGTCTCTACCTCGTCATCACTAGGAAATTCTATGCCATGGGAGTATCTTGTTGTGCATGTTCCTGACAACATTGACTGGAGGATTGATGGATTATCACTCCAGTGAGAGATCAAAGTCTTTAAGGTAAAGATTTATTACTTTTAGTTAGTTCAAATTTATTCCTTATTTTGTACTTGTATCTTTTTATTTTGGCTTTTATACATGGTTGGTCCTTGCGTTTAATAAACAACACACACACACACACACACACATAGGTTCTTCTTGTTGAGAAGTAAGCTTGTTTCAGATCAAACCAAGCTCAAGCTTCTGCAATCTGTTCTTCATTTTCTTCTTTCTTATTTTTAAAGGTTTAGTTCTAGTTGCAATATATGGCTAGGATTAGAACATCTCAATGGCTTGCACTATGCCAGTTGTTATATCAGCAGTGTGTGTTGAAGTGAAAGCGTGTTGTGCACGTGAGATCACTTCGGATGCTTGACTCGTGTAGCTCCAATGGTTATGTTATTCCTTTCCTTTTGTTTTGGATCTCAATATGAATGCTCAAAGTGTGTGAATGAATAAATAGGAGCTACGAACTCCATCTTCTTCTTCCTTAAGCACAGATAGCAACTTCAATTTTCTTTCATTTAATTTGCACAAAACACAGAGTAATACAATTCAATTTAGTTAACAAACACTAACATGGCCTCAGAGCTTGGTTCGATTTGAATCAAGGGGTGTGAACTGTGAATAAATCATTTGGGTTTTCAATGAAGAACTCAATTGAATCAAGGAACGAGATGGCTGGATATGGAATTGAGCTTCGAGCTCTGATCTTAAACGGAGTTAACTATGACTTTTGGTGTATCAGAATGAGGGCAATTTTCAAGTCCCAAAACTTCTAAAAGTTCATGGATTAAGATTATGAACTTCCATCAAATTTAGAGGATGAACTCCTTGACAAGCAACAAATTGTTACTCAGGATCTGATTGCTCGCAATGCAAGGGCTTTAGAGTTGATTCAATGGGCAATTTCCCACGAGATCTTCCCTCAGGTTACAAATTAAGAGACGACCAAAGCAGCTTGGGGTGTCTTGAAGCAGTAGTATAAGGGTGACTTACAAGTTATGGCAGTGAAACTTCAAGGTATTCATCGTGACTTTGAATATGCTAGAATGAGAAATGGTGAAGCATTGTATGATCCCTTGACTTTTAGATTATCTGGATTGATTAATCAAACAAAAAAGTATGGTGAAAATTTTCCAAACAAGAGAATTTAGAAATTATTGATTAGTCTTACTCCAACATATGATTGCATTCTATCTGTGATTGAGGGAACTAAGAAGTTAAGTGAGATTAGTCCAGTTAGGTGGTTGCTACATTGAAGGGATATGAACAAAAGCTTATTAGGTATGTTAAGGATCAAGATGTGACTGAGAAAGCATTCAGTAGCCTTAGTATGCAGCCTAGAAATAGTTCACAAGTTAGTAATTTCAAGAATAAGAAGTTTTGGAAGCGTGAGAGAAATTTGGGACAATTTTGAAATGTAATGGCAACAAGGAAATACAAAGGAAGGTTGTAAAACTTGTGGAAACTTGAACTATGGTGAATGCTGGTTCAATGGAAAACAAAAGTGCCACAAGTGGGACAAATTTGGTCACATTGCCACATATTGCAAACGTAAAATGGTTCAACAAGTTCATTATGCCAAGTAAGTTGAGGAGGAAACTTCAGTGTTCTTTGCATGCGATTCTACAACTATGGTTAAGAATGAGCATGTATGTTTTATTGATAGTGGTTGTAGTAACCACTTGATTTCACATGAGTCATTACTCATAAATGTGAACATGATTGTGAATACTATGATCAAAATGGGAAATGGTCAGATTGTACAAGCCACATGGAAAGGTATTTTACTGATTAAGACTAAGAATGGAATAAGATACATTAAGGAAGTGATGTTAGTTCCTGGTTTATATGAAAATTTGCTTAGTGTGGGTCAAATGATCCCATACAGATTTTTATTGTTAATTAGAGATAAGGTGGCAATCTTTGAAGAT
The DNA here is from genome assembly GCA_036320875.1 of Cotoneaster glaucophyllus. Classification (NCBI taxonomy): domain Eukaryota; kingdom Viridiplantae; phylum Streptophyta; class Magnoliopsida; order Rosales; family Rosaceae; genus Cotoneaster; species Cotoneaster glaucophyllus. Next base: position 12,247,228 of record CM070067.1, read on the forward strand.
AGGCAATTTGAATATCATGTGGCAACTATGCAAATGACAAAGAATAGATGTTTTCTTTTACTCATGGAAACATGAATTCAATGGTTAGAAAAGATGTGATAGAAGAAAATGCATGAGATTGGCACATGGAAATGGGACATTTGAAATTTCAACATCTGTAACTACTTGAAGAGAAAGAAATAGTGAATAGGCTACAAAGACTAAAAGGAAATGGTTGAGTGTGTGTAGGATGTGCTGCAGGAAAACAACACAAAGTTTTTCAATAAAGAACAAGTATGAAGGGCTTCACAACCATTGGAATTGATATACTTTGATGTGTGTGGGCCAATGCAGGTGACTATAATGGAGGCAATAGATATTTTCTCGCATTCATAGATGATTATACTAGAATAAGTTGGTTCTTGACCTTTAAGTCATAATTGTTTGTAGTGTTCAAGAGGTTCAAATGTATGATAGAATGATAGTCTGGTTATCTAATGGTAGAGTGAGAAGTGATGGAGAAAGAGAGTACACTTTAACTGAATTTCTCACTTTATGTGAAAACACTAGTCTTGGATTGTTGTTTACTCTATACATCAAAATGGGGTTGTAGAGATGAACAACATAACTATGGTTAAGAGGGCAAATAACATATTACATGAGTAGAAGTTGCCTTACTATCTTTGGGATGAAGCTGTCAACATAACAGTCTGTTTGCTCAATAAATGTTCTACAAAGGTAGTGAAGATAAAACTCATTTTGAAGCGTTTAATGGAAGGAAGCATGAAGTCTCAAAGTCTTTGGATATGTATGTTACAGTCACATTTCTATTTCTGGACAATTGAGATACAAGTTAGATGAAGCTTCAATCAAGGGGATTTTTATTAGGCATGGAAAGACAAAAAAAGGGTTATAGGGTGTTCATTCCTAGGACAAAGAATATTATACTTTCTAGAAGTGTACTATTTGATTAAAATGCAATATGAAGCTAGACAGCTGAGAATGAGGTGTCAAAGACCATTCCAGTGAACTTGCAGTTAAATGAGAATTTCAATGAATTTGAAAATATTGAGGTGAATGTGATTGCGGGATCTACATAGTTAGAAAAGAGTAACTCTTAGAGAAGAATGTTTCAAGATTCTATTACTGAGATTGGAGAATCAAGTTCTACAAGCACCACTCTTGTGAAATTAAAATCACAGAGTGATGTGTATGATGAATGCATCTCAGCATCTAAGATATATGAAGAAGCTACTACTGATAAAGCTTGGAAGAAAGCCATGAATGCAGAAATTGAAATGATTGAGAAGAATCAAATATGGGAGTTAGTTGATAGACCAACAGATAAACCAATTGTTGGGGTCAAACGGTTGAACACAAAATTGAACTTAAATGGCACTATACAAAAGCACATAACTAAATTGGTTGCTAATGAATATCCTCAGAAGCCTGAAGTAGACTACAACGAGACATTTGATCCAGTTGCAAGACTGGACATTATAAGGATTCTTATTGCACTTGTAGCTCAGAAAAGTTGAAAATTATATCAACTTGATGTAAAATCAGATTTCTTGAATGGGGTGCTAAATAAAAAAGTATATGTGGATCAACCTAAAGGGTTCATTGTTTCAGAATCCGAATACAAAGTATATAAGCTCATAAGGGTCTTTATGGACTGAAACAAACTCCAAGAGTTTGGTATGAGGAAATTAACTCATATCTACTTGAATGTGGCTTTTAGAGAAGTCATTGTGAAGCTACTTTGTATATCAAGATCAAATAAGGAGGATAATTACTTATTGTCTTCGTTTATGTTGATGACATGGTGTACAATGGTAGCAGTATGAAGTTGATCATTGAATTTAAAGATGACATGATGATGAAGTATGAAATGATAGACCTTGGACTTCTATATCTACTTTATGGGACTAGGATACTACAATCTGAGAATATGATTTTCATTAATCAAAAGAAATATGCTCCGGCTCTACTAGAGAAGTTTGGCTTGAAAGATTGTGAGCATGTGAGCATTCCTCTTGTAGTGAATGACAAGCTAAAGAAAGATGATAGTAATGAGCCTGCATATGAAGTTATTTATAGCCAAATTGTGGGAAACTGATTGTATTTGACAACAACAGGGCATGATATTATGTTTGCTACCAGGTTATTATCAAGATTCATGCACAATCCAATCAAAAAGCACTTTGGAACTGTAAAGAGAGTACTTGGATACATCCAATGAACTCTTGATTTTGAAATTGAGTATGTGAATGGAAAATCTACTATTTTTTTAGCTGGCTATTGTGACATTGATTGGGAGGTGATTAAAATGACGTGACAGTTGCATCTTTTCATGGGCATCAATGAAGCAACACATTGTTGCATTGTCAAATGCTGAAGCTGAGTATGTCAATGCTTTAGAGGCTACAACTCAGGTACTTTAGCTTAGATTTGTGCTTGAAGATTTTGGTTAAATACAAACTGGGGCATGATAAAATCGCCGCAATTACTATGACAAGAAATCTAGTTTTTCACTCAAGATCAAAACATCAACCACATATATCACTACATCATAAATGCATTGTGGGAGAGCATAATTGAGTTGATTTACTACAAATCAGAAGAGCAATTAGCTCATAATTTCACCAAGGTTTTGCCTAAAGATCATTTTTGTTACTTGAAAGGCTTACTGGGGGTGAAATCTATAACAAACTTAGAAGAGAGTGTTGAAATGTAAGCTTATTTCAGATTAACCAAGCTCAAGTTTCTGCAATATGCTCTTCATTTTCTTTTCTTTTTTGTTTTAAAGGTTTAGTTCTAGTTGCATTGTAAGACTAGGATAATCGCTTGTATTTTACCAGCTGTCATATTAAATGTGTGTGTTTAAGTGAAAATGTGATGTGCACGTGAGATTGCTTCGGATGCTTGACTCGTGTGGAGCGTGTGTAGCTCCAACGGTCATGTTATTCCTTTCTTTTGTTTTGGATCTCAGTATGAATACTTAGAGTTGTGAACAAATGGAATATGAGCTATAAACTCCATCTTCTTCTTCCTCAAGCACAGATAGCAAACTTAATTTTCTTTCATTTAATTTGCACAAAACACAGAGTAATACAATTCAATTCAGTTAACAAATACTAACAATTGTTGGGCATTTGCTGTTGTGGCCGTAATAAAAGCGTTTCATAGTGTGGATTGGAGGGGATAATGGCTATTCCAAAATTTACAGAGATGTGAATTGGAGGGGATGAGTTTTCCTCATACACCTATGTATTTGTGTAGATGTTTGAATAAATACATATGTATTATAGAGTTTTTGAGTGAATTTTGATCTAAATATTTTTTGAATTTTTTAGTCGTTGGATTTAATTTTGGATCGTTAGATCTTTTTTTTTATCGTTAGATTTGGTCATATTCGATCTCAGCTGTTGGATTTAATATATTTATAAATTAAATTTTTAAAAAATAAGTTTGAATCTGGACCTTTGGATCAACCAACGATCCAATCATGTGGGCCGTCGAATGAAAAACTAGTCATTGGGCTCAATTTGGTGGCCAACAAAGCTATTAGCTTTGGTTCCAACCCATTGCAGCATTGTCACGTGCATGAATGTGAGGCGCACTAGTGTGCTGACTGTGGATTTTTTGCAGCTACGTGCACGTGCAATGTTGGGCCAGGTTCTTAATGTGATATGGTATTTTTTTTTTTAGCCCAACGATTGAAAAAACATTGAGAGGGTTTTAAAACTCAATTTAACCCAACCATTGCAAATAGTCAAAGGTGGATTCTATTCAAATTCAAAGTTTCTCCACTAGAATAAGAGTTCAAATCTTATGTAGTCATTTTGTGTGTGGATTGGCTTGCAGTTCTTTAGAGTATTCCTAATGAAGGACTCTATATAGGGTAATGGATATAGCCTAGTTTAGAGCTCTGAGGAATATTTGGAGCTAGGGGCTATTTACCTTTTGGGCTATATATAAGGCTATATATTTATTTATGTAGTAATTTGATTACGCGATATATTTATTTGGGTAAATTACATAAAACTACCTCAACTATTGGTGTCACGACACTTTCATACCTCATCTTTTAAAATTGACAATGTCATACTTCATCTTACGAATTTGTGCCAATGTTAGACCTCCGTCAGTTTTTCTGTTAATTTCTCCGTTAAGTGCTGACGTGGCTAAAGACAGGACCCATTTTTTATTAAAAAATTAATTAAATATTAAAAATTTAAAAATAAATAAAAAAACAAAAAAACACCCATCAACCCGTGTCCCCCTCCCCCAAAAACCCAGATCCCATTCTCTCCCACCCAACCCTCTCTCTCTTCCCTCTCTCTCTCTCCCTGCAACTTGCATCCCATCCCAAAACCCAGAAACCCTTCCCACCCGACTCGTAACGTTCCACCCTAACCTGCACCTTCTGCAGGCCAAGGCACACCAGCACCAGCGACCCTGCCACCTGCGACACCTCGCACAGCCCCTTGGGGTTCGCGATCGTCTCAATCTGGTGCAGCAGCTTCAAGTCGGCGAAATTGTACATGAATATCTTCTGCTCCAAAACGACGACGATTCGGTCCCTCCAGAGCCTCACGGACCGGACAAATGAGCGGAATGAGAGCTCCCCGATGCACCGCCCCTGGTGGTCGTCCCAGATCATGACTTTATTGGTCGGGTACTGAGGGTCTGGCCTATCGCCGACTATGGCCAAGATGTTGCAGCGAAATAGCATCTTGACGACGCCGATTCCGGCCCCGTTGTCGAAGTCACGGAGGAAGAGTTCGCTGAACGGGTAGCAGTTGTAGATCCGGAACCCGTGGTTCGTCCCCACGGCAAAGCAGGCCTGGTCTTGGTTAAAGCAGACGTGGAAAAGTGACGGAGGCGAGCGGGGCGCCGGAGGGGCAGATTCTGGGGGCGAGGAGGAGAAGGGAATGTTGTTGTGGAGGTTGTGGTTAGAGTCAGGGTTTGGGGGCAATTGGGGGTCGTGGTTGTCGTCGTCGGTGGGATCAGAGAGGAAGGTTGGGGGGGGACGGGTGGGAAAGGTTTATGGGTTTTGGGATGGGATGCAGGTTGCAGGGAGAGAGGCAAGAGAGAGGCGAGAGAGAGGGTTGGGTGGGAGAGAAGGGGACACGGGTTGATGGGTGTATTTTTTGTTTTGTTTTTTTTTAATTTTTTAATATTTAATTAATTTTTTTTAATATTTAATTAATTTTTTAATAAAAAAATGGGTCCCGGCTTTAGCCACGTCAACACTTAACGGATAAATTAATAGAAAAATTAACGGAGGTCTAACATTGGCACAAATTCGTAAGATGAGGTATGACATTGTCAATTTTAAAAGATGAGGTATGAAAGTGTCGTGACACCAATAGTTGAGGTAGTTTTATGTAATTTACCCTATTTATTTTTGTCTTAACTTTCCTTAAGTTGATTTTTGGACTTGTTATCTTAAATTTTTCTTATGAGCTTTTCAACGTAAAAAAATTCGAATTCTGACAAAGTTATCACCTGTGCACCGTTGGATTAGGTTATATTACCTCAACTCATGCACGGAGAGGCTAAGTCTTGTGTTTATAGCATTTAAATAACTACATTGTAATGATTCTACAATTGAGGTTCATTTGCTTGTTTATGCTTTCAAATAACAAAAATGTAATGCCCCTACAATTAGGTATGTTGTTTGCTTATGTTTTTGTTTTAGGTCTCTAGACTACCTATGTTAAATTTCATCACATTTTTTTTATGAACTTTTCAATCTAGAAAATTAAACACAAAGTACAACATTTTTTTTCTTAATCAATAACACACAAAAGATAACAAATTTTTTTCTTATTCATTAATACACAAAAGATGACCTTTGTTTGTTTATGTTTTTTTAATCAAACAAACTACTGAAAAATAAGAAAAACAAACCCTTAGAATTATGTTTTGGAATTAGAAATGAGGTCCACTCATTTTTAAACTAAAAAACAGAAGGGAAAACAAAAACAAAAAACAAGCTTCTGGCATATTAGAGCATCCCCAATGGGGCTTTATCTTCCATGAGGTTACCATATTTCCAGCCTTAGCAAGAAATTTCATTCCCAATAAGCTGGAAAATGAGGCTAGATCCACCACTGGGGCTAGCAACTTCCTTTATTAGGTAACATAAAATGGGGCTATATTTAGCCCCAAAAAACAGTGGGTTCCACACTAAAAAATAGCAACCAATGTGAGCAAAATTCTATCACTTTCCATCCACTTGCGAATACACTTATACTTTCCTTTTATTATTTTTTAATTCTTTTTTCGTACTTATTTTTCTTGCAATTTGGCTAATTAATGATTGTTTTAAATTCCATAAGAATTAAAATTTCAAATTGATTTAACGTTCATGGACATTGATGGGTGAAATTTTCAAATATTTTTTTTCAAAATTGTATGATACTAATTTACCAATTGGTGCTAGGTAAATTGTTGTGTTATACGTGAAAATACGTGAAAATCAAATTATTTTCAGAGGGCAAAGTGAGGGGTTTTTTTTTTCAACGGATGAGATTGAGATAAGAGAATCTAATACAACGAACGATTCATAAGCGATAAAATCTAACTGTGTCACAATTTAAACTTTTTAGGTTGAAGGGTTCATAAAAAATAAAAATAAAAATAATATAGCACGTTCAAAAATTAACTTAAGAAAAGCTAACATAAAAAAAAAAAATCATTGCTTAATCAAATTACTACATAAATAAATAAATATGTATAGCCCTATATAGAGCTCGAAAGATATAGCCCCTCATTGTCAGAAATTCTTTTAAAAAGTCCCAAATATTCATCGGAGCTCTAAAATAGACTATATCCACCACTTTCCAGCCCTATATAGAGCCCTCACTTGAGATGCTCTTGGGAATGAAATTTTTCACTAGAGCTATAAATTTATTAGCCTTATTTACTCTTATGACTTGGCAATTAGCTATTGGTTCCAACTAGGCCTGGCAATCGTGTCGTGTTTGTCGTGTTCGTGTCGTTTTCGTGTAAGACCTGTTATCTTAACAGGTCGTGTCGTGTCGCACCCGTTATCTTAACGGGTCCTAAACAGGTCGGGTCACTTTACCCAACGGGTATAGTGACCCGACCCGTTATGACCCGTTATGACCCGTTAAGAAAAATATATATTTTTTTTAAATTTGCACATACCCCACATTGTCACATAAATATAACTTCAAAACATTAGAACACATTTATCGTTTAAGTACTACATCTACACTCGAAAATAAGAGTAATAAAAAAAAATCCATACACTACTAATTCTAATCTATTACAAATATTAAATGTGCAAATTGTTATATATATATATATATATATATATATATATATATAATTTTTAGGGGTATAAAATTGTTAAATTATAGTTTATTTATATTTGTATTAAGTATAACATAAGATTTTGTAGTATCCATCCACTATGTGTAAATATATTAAATTGAAGATCGAATTCATTCATTGTATTCATATAGGGTCAAGAAGTGTAGCTGTAAAAAATCATCAAAATCGGAGTTAAAATAACCGTTAAATCGTGATTTTTCGTTTATAACCGTCGAAAAGTTTTGTCCTGTTACTTGATCTCTGAATGTTTGTTTTTTTCAATTTTTGGCGTATGTGATCTCGAAGCATATACAAACAAGTTTGACGGTTTGATCGTTGAAACTAGTTTTGTAGAATGCGTATCTCATCAAAACAATAGATTCACTAACACCTAAGAGTTTATTCATACTCTCATTAAGTATAACATAAGATTTTGTGGTATCCACTAGTGTAAATATTTTAAATTGAAGATCGAATTCATTCATTGTATTCATATAGGGTCAAGGAGTGTAGCTGTAAAAAATCATCAAAATCGGAGTTAAAATAACCGTTAAATCGTGATTTTTCATTTATAACCGTCGAAAAGTTTTGTCCCGTTACTTGATCTCTGAATGTTTGTTTTTTGCAATTTTTTTCTGATGCGATCTCGAAGAATATACAAACAAGTTTGACGGTTGGATCGTTGAAACTAGTTTTGTAGAATGCGTATCTCATCAAAACAATAGATTCACTAACACTTAAGAGTTTATTCACACTTTCATTAAGTATAACATAAGATTTTGTGGTATCCACTAGTGTAAATATTTTAAATTGAAGATCGAATACATTCATTGTATTCATATAGGGTCAAGGAGTGTAGCTGTAAAAAATCATCAAAATCGGAGTTAAAATAACCGTTAAATCGTGATTTTTCGTTTATAACCGTCGAAAAGTTTTGTCCCGTTACTTGATCTCTGAATGTTTGTTTTTTGCAAAGTTTTGCTGATGTGATCTCGAAGCATATACAAACAAGTTTGACGGTTGGATTGTTGAAACTAGTTTCGTAGAATGCGTATCTCATCAAAACAATATATTCACCAACATTTAAGAGTTTATTCATACTTTCATTAAGTATAACATAAGATTTGTGGTATCCACTAGTGTAAATATTTTAAATTGAAGATCGAATTCATTCATTGTATTCATATAGGGTCAAGGAGTGTAGTTGTAAAATATCATCAAAATCTGAGTTAAAATAACCGTTAAATCGTGATTTTTTGTTTATAACCGTCGAAAAGTTTTGTCCCGTTACTTGATCTCTGAATGTTTTTTTTTTGCAATTTTTTTCTGATGCGATCTTGAAGCATATACAAACAAGTTTGACGGTTGGATCATTAAAATTAGTTTCGTGTAATTCGTATCCCATAAAGTTCAATGGTGTGTGTGTGTGTCTATATATATATATATATATATATTTGATATATTCACAGAGCTCCTTCCTAACCTAGTGGAAATTTGTGCAAACATGTTGCTCTGGGGTTCGAAGGTTGGTGGTGGTGCTTGCTGCTGGTGCTGTCCATTGTCCATAGAGATGGTTAGATAATTTATTTATTTTGTACACATATAATTATTATATTTTTTAGGAGTATAAAATTTAATTTAAAATTTAATATATATATATATAAAATTATTTTGTCCACTGTCCATTGAATTGAGAGATGGTTGGATAATCTATTTATTTTGTACACATATAATTATTATATTTTTTAGGAGTATAAAATTTGATTTAAAATTTAATATATATATATATATATATAATTATTAATTATTATAGTTAATATTTTAGGAGTATAAATTTAATTTAAAATCTAATATATATATAATTATTATAATTATTATAGTTAATTTAATATATATATATATATATATATATATTAATTTTTAGGGGTATAAAATTGTCAAATTAATATATATAATTTTTATAGTATTTTTTTAGGGTTATAAAATTATAAAATTAATATTCTGCTTATCGTGTTTCGTGTTACCCGCGTGTATACCCGAACCAACCCGTTATCTTAACAGGTGCTTATCGGGTTACCCGATAACGACCCGATTCATTATCGTGTCGACTCAAACACCTGTTAACTTCGGGTCGTGTCGTGTCGGGTTATCGGGTCGTGTCAGGAATTGCCAGGCGTAGTTCCAACAAAACTCTTGGCTAATCGTCGGTCCAAAATACACGTGGAGCTATCTGATAGGCCATAGTAACGTGGACCGAACACACCCGTCTTCCTCTAGCTTCCTATTAAAAGCGAAGTTCTGCAATTTCTATGTTTTTGTATTAAGCATTTTTTCACAAAAATACGCTTAGCAGAAATTTACGCTCAAAACTCTGCTCGAGAATTGAGCGATAGAAATTTTAGTGAGAGAAAGGGAGGGGAGAGAGAGAGGGTGATGGTTTGGAGTTGCACATCCGCCATGGATATGGTGGCTTGGAGAGGGCTGATATATGCTGGGTTCTTACTGCATTTCGTGTTCTTCTGCCAGCTCCTCCTTCTTCAACCTCTGGTTTCAGCTCTGGGTATGTTGTTTCTCTCACTCTTTGATCTATTTCTTCGTGCGTTGATCTATTGATTTTTGTTGAATTTCATGTTTTTTTTCTCAGTTGGGTTGTCTTAATTTTTGCGCCAAATTTGAAAGATTCTTGCTTTTGGGCTGTTTTTAAGGTTATTGGTGTTCTGGGCTTAGCGGACATCAAACTATTTTGCTGTATTTATTGTGTTTGGATTCTTCAACGGCTCTGTCGGTTGTCCCTTTCCATTGTACTTGGCAAAGTGCGAGGCGGCTTTGTGTTTGACAATGTTGTATTCTGGGCTTTAATTAGATTGCAGCACTCATAGGACTATGTCAATCAAAGAATCATCTTAATACATGGGATGGGACCTAACCTTGTACTATTTGCATTAATTAAGTGTATAAAGGTTGAAACTTGAACGAGTGATACAGCTACATGTTCAACATTAGGAATGTTTAGGTTTTAGGTGAATTCTTTTTGGCATTTTGAAGATTGTAATCATATTGGTGGAAAAAGGCAATAACTTTACAATTCTAATCACGAATTTTACACCCATTCGACTCTTGTATAATGGGAAAGTTGACTGAATCTGGATTATCTATATGCTCTATAGTTTATGAAACTGGGATATGGAGATTCTAGAGTAAACTCTTGTCTTTATACATACACAATGTCGAGTCGTATGGAGTTGGCATGGTAGTTTGGATTTACTGTAGTGACAGAGATGTTATGCCTGTTAGCCTGCTGTGTTGTGAATTTGTTGAGTTCTACCTGTGGCTTGTCGAGGTGTGTTAATAATGGCTTACAGAACATGAACCTTGAATGTACAGATGGAAAACCGGGTAATGCAGCTGAGTTGTTTGAGAGGGTTTCACAGAGTATAAAGGTGAAGCGTTATAGCGAGGCACTTAATGATCTTAATGCTGCTATAGAGGCGGACCCAGCACTTTCAGAAGCATATTATCATCGGGCATCCATTCTTCGTCAGATATGCAGGTACTTTTTAAATAATCACCATTCTAACAGAATAATTTTGGTTTCGTTGAAGACTGTTTCAGATGTCATTTTCTAGTTAAAGTTTTCGAGAAAATTAGAATGTTACTGAGCAGCCATATTTTTTTACTGTATCAAATACATTGATGCATGAATATTTTTGGTTCCCCTACTATGTGTTCCTTTCGGACCTCCCTTCTTAGCATTGTCAATTACTATTTGTGGTACTAGTTTGTTCGTAACAAATCCTCCACTTTTTCCCTAACTGCTATTATTCCTTCTTATTACGGAAACCCCTTTTCTTTGCCGGTTGCTGTGATCACACTCTCTTGCAGCTATCATTTTGTGATCTACTTTGCATAATTAGTTGTCCCAAGGTCCATTGTCTCAAAGCTTCTAGAATGCAGCACATCAGCTGTATCTGTGTGTGCTCAAAAGCCAAAAGCAACTGAACCATGGGTTATTGTCGATATCCATTCATGCACTATCCAACTGAGCTACCAAGCCTACCACTAGTCAGCCACTATGATACTGCTGATTAGACCAAAATTGTTGTTCGGCCCTGACTCGGTGGTTAATTCAATAAGTACCCCCTTATTCTTTCAGTAGGTGTATGTTGAGACAGACATTGTGATAAAAGAGAACTTATCATAACTTATATAGCTTGTATTAATTTCTTAAGTTTTCTAAAGGTCTCTAGAAATGCCCATCTCCCTTGTCTTTCCAATTAATGATTGGAAACTTATATGATTCAGGCGCTTTTTGGCTGATGTAGATATGAGGAATCTGAGAAGAGCTACAAAAAGTTTTTGGAGCTAAAACCACAAGATTCAGTTGTAGAAAAGGAGCTTTCTCAATTGATTCAGGCTCAGAACGCTCTAGATACAGCTATGACTCTCTTTGAAACAGGCAACTATGCAAAATCTTTGGAATATGTTGAAAAAGTTGTATTGGTTTTCTCTCCAGCATGCCCAAAGGTAATCACATCCATTTCTTTTCGATATTGGTTGTTAATTGTTTAATTGCAATTCCATGTATTTATTGTCATATAACCAAACAGCTCTTTGGTTGATCTTAGAGAGTTAGGATTGAGGATTTTATAAATTCAGTATTCTTGTGACCTCATAATTCTGAGTGCATTGTTTGTTTCAGGCCAAATTATTGAAGGTGAGATTGTTGTTAGCAACTAAAGACTATTCTAGTGTCATTTCTGAGGCTGGTTACATTCTGAAAGATGAGGATAATCTGGATGCATTTTTACTCCGCGGCCGTGCCTACTACTATTTAGCTGATCATGATGTTGCCCAAAGGTTTGATTGGCACCTTTTTATTTTGAGTAATGCCTTTATAATTTGGCTACAGTTGTATAAACAAATATATAATATTTCTTTAGGCATTACCAAAAGGGTCTCCGTCTAGATCCAGAGCATGGTGAACTGAAGAAAGCGTATTTTGGACTGAAAAACTTACTCAAGAAGACTAAAAGTGTAAGTCCTAACGAACTTCGTCTGAACGTTTGTTTGTGTTAACTTTCTTCTTCCTCTTCCCTGAGGGGTGTGGAATGGTGAGAAGTTCAGCAATAATAGCGAATCTATTTTCTTACTTAACCTTTTTTTAGAGCTTATGTGAACCATCACCATATGATGCATCGTGTGGTATTCTCTCTCAGACAATTTTTCTTTATGCAGGCCGAAGATAATGTAAATAAGGGCAAGCTGCGTGTTGCAGTAGAGGACTTTAAGGCAGCCCTAGCGTTGGACCCTAATCATCTTGCACATAATGTACATCTTCATCTTGGGTTGTGTAAAGTTTTGGTCAAGCTTGGCAGGGGAAAGGATGCTTTAAGCAGTTGCAATGAAGCACTTACAATTGATGAGGAACTTCTAGAAGCTTTGGTTCAGGTTAGCTAGTGCTTCTATTGTCCCTTGTTTTCCTCAGTTCCGTAGTATTTTTTGTTACTGTATTGTTTAAAAATTACCTGTTTGTTTAGTATTTTGTGAACTGTGGTGTATTGAGTATGACTGTGCTCAAGTTTGTTTACTATTTTGTGTTTACAGAGGGGGGAAGCTAAACTTCTGACAGAGGATTGGGAGGGAGCTGTGGAAGATCTCAAATCAGCAGGTCAACAATCGCCTCAGGTTAGCCCTTATGTTTTACGTCTATAATATGAAATTTATGTAATATGCCCCTCTCACACTGTTGCAGCTACTGTTTTAATGAGTAATTTCTTGGATTAATTGCTTGCTTATTATGCAGGATATGAATATTCGAGAAGCATTGATCAGAGCCGAGAAAGCCTTAAAGATGAGCAAACGCAAAGACTGGTACAAGATTTTGGGAGTTTCAAAGACCGCATCTATATCTGAGATTAAACGTGCCTACAAGAAGCTTGCTTTGCAGTGGCATCCGGATAAAAATGTCGAGAACAGACAAGAAGCAGAGGACAAGTTCAGAGAAATTGCTGCTGCATACGAGGTCTGTATATCCCACTGAAGCTCATTTTAATCTTCCCTTTCTATTGACTCTGAGCTGTAAAAAATAATAATAATCCAAAATGTTGGACTACTCGTAGCCATCTGACTCTTGTATAAATCCTTTTTCAGGTTCTTGGTGATGAAGACAAACGTACGAGATATGATAGAGGTGAAGATATTGAAGAAATGGGAATGGGTGGTGGTGGCGGCGGTTTTAACCCTTTTGGTGGTGGTGGTGGTGGACAGCAATTTACATTCACTTTTGAAGGGGGCTTTCCTGGCGGTGGCGGTGGTGGATTTGGAGGCGGCTTTCCTGGTGGATTTGACTTCCAGTTTTGATTGACCCTCAAGAATGCGCTCCTTCTCTTCTCATGCTTGCACAAGAGATAAACGGCTGTGCCATTCCAAAGGAGCCCCCAGAGCAGTTTTACTAATCGCTGACAGCTTTTCGGTGAGATATTTCCCGGCCACCCCAAAAGGTTTGATAGGTTTTACATGGATTTTTCGCCCATTGAGCGTTGCTACGCTGAAACATCAGGAGTTTAGAACTTTTATTAGTTGATGAAACGAAATTTGATGAGACCATTTCTGTATATGTTGCCATGTACCCTTTCGATAATGGTTTCTCATCGGACTCTGCATGGTTCTTATTAGGAGGTGAATCCTTTTAGTGATTTTTTTTTTAATAACAAAAGAAATATGTTCGTTCATTAAACTGTATTATCAGATATGATTAGCAATTTTTTTTAATTATTCTTTTATTTTTGGTCGATTGCAAATCATTTTACTGTATCAATTGTTGAACTTGTATTTTTTATGATATAAAATTACATTAGTAAATGTATTGTTGCGTGTGTGAAAATTAGCTCCTACAGTTAGACAAATTCTTAGTGTAACTGGCGTCATATGGGTTGATGTGGCATGGGATAAATTACAACAAAATTGAGTGAATGATAACGCACGTGACTGTTTGATGGTGACGGAAAAATTATTTGAGCAATTTTTGGGAATTAAGTGGCATAAATTTCAGTTTTATGCGTTAAGTGAGATTGAGTTTAAGTTTCAAGAAGTGTTACTGTAAATAAGCCCTTCTAGTTAAAACAGTTTTACTGCATAAGTTGTACCAGTGTTGAGAGGAAGAGGTTATTCCAAAGAACATTGTCCAATTAATTTCAATTCATAACAAATTACAAAAATTCTTGGCACAGAAGGCATAAAACAAAAACAAAACAAAGGGTACCGATGATCGCAGCAGTTCAACTTGAAAATCACAAAAAGAATGCTGCAAGAATTGCTACCACCCCCACTGATGCAGCTGCTGCAATCCCATGTTGTTCTACCCCCATTGCAGATGATGCGTCAGCAGTGCTGCCACTATCCGAGGATCCCGAAGGCGAATCAGCACCTTTAATTTTTGTTTCGGGCTTCGATGGAGCAGGAGCGGGTGCTGGAGTGCCAAAAATGCTCAAAGGAAGGAGCACCTGGTCCACCTGATACACCGCCAACTGACTGTCAGTAAAAATAGTATTAGCCACGGTTGCATTCACCACCCCTGTTGTTATGTTCACTTGGTTCCCAGATGTTGTCACATTTAACGGGAACTGCCCATCATCGGTGTTCCCGGCCTGCGTATGCAGAGGGTTGGACACGGTTTGGAATTGCGCAGCAGAATAGAAAGATGGTAGCACATGGAACTGCACAAGCTGCAGTTTTTGCTGCTCGGAAATGGAGTTTAGCGTGCCGGCTTTGAGGCTGGAGAAGGCGTTGTCAGTTGGTGCAAAGATGGTCATGCCTTGGTTTGAGGTGCTGAGCTGGGTGTTGATTTGGTCAGCCATGTTGGTGGATTTGAGGAGCTTGATCAAGGTGGTGAATTGGCCTGCCTTCTCGAGGACGGCAGTCACGTTGGTGGCTGATGGCGCGGGGGCTGCTGCCGGAGACTGAGCTGAAATAGCGGATGAGAATGAATGGAGAAACAAGACTAGCAAAATGAAGAAAGATTGGGGTGCCATCTTTTTTCTTCCTTTGTTTTTTCCTTGGTGATTTTTTTTTTATATGTTGTGACTTGGTTTTGGTGTATAAGTTGGGGAGAGGTGAGGGTATATATTTTGAGGGTGTGATCAAATGAGAGTGGAGAATTAGGTGAAAGGGGGTGGTTTTAAGGTGGCTAGACAATGCCATCTGAACGGAATGTGCATCTTTTTCTTGGCAAATAAGAGGAATAGTGAAATATGGAGAGAGAGGGAGAGAGAGATTTTGCTTGGCAGGGGAGGAAAAATAGCTGGAAATGTGAATGAAGGGAGTGGGGTATAAGTGAAGGAGAATGATGGGGTTTTATTGCTTCTGTTTTGGTCCAACTTCAAAGAAGAAAGCTTGCAGTTCAAGTATTTTCATTACAAGCTGTTAGGATGGGACCAATTTCTGGCATTCTTTGATTCTTGGTCACCCTTGAAATTGATATGGCATTCAAAGAAGGAAAGGGAAGTGTCACTACCACAAACAAATCAATGCTTACACTAACGGTAACTCTCAGAAACTGTTACTAACGCTTTAAAATAGTCAACGGTCATTCTCTTTTCTTTTTTTATTGAGAAAAAATGTATATGATGACTATTTTGAAGTGTCAATAACAACCCTTAAAATCTAGCATTTGATTATGAATTTTTCATGGGAACATTACATGTGAAACTTTAATTAACAAACTAAAAAAGTGCAAATCTAGAATTTGGAACTCCAACTATGCCTTTTTGAGATTAGTCTTAGCACATCATTATAATAACTACTTTTCATGTTTAACATGGCCCTTGGAAAATTTAGTGTTCTTCATTAAGCAAACAATTGAAAAACAGTTGAGCTGGCAATCTCAACCATTTAAAATGATTTACATATTTTTAATTTCAAAATACAGATCCAATAACCACCAATGGGTCTATTAATTTTATAAAAAAAATTAAAAAATTTCTCAAATCCAAATGCAACGTTGTGTATTATGGTATCCCCAAGTGGGCTAGAAATCCAACCTTCTTCAAGTTTTAGAACAAATTGGGCCAACCCTATTAATCTTTCATGTGAGGTTGATATATCAAGGCAATGCCCAATATTATTAAAGGAAAACTAATGAAAATGGTTTAAAAATTTTGAGTTATAATGATAAGGACAAAATAAAGGGTAAAGTGAATAGTATCAGGTTTGACTTTTTAGTATAAAAATGTGGTTTTTCGTTAAAGTAAACAGTACCGCAGGCTTTTCGTTAAAACTCTCTCTCTCTCTCTCTCTCTCTCTCGTTAAGCTTCTTGTTTCTTTTGGAAATTGGCCCAGATAGATAACAGGATCCATGTGAAGTACCTAAAACCATGCGAAGTATTTTGTTAAAAAGTAGACTAATTCTATTTCGGGGAAAATTTCTTGTGTTCAACATTCGGATTGTAAGAGCTGTTGAACTTATCACAAAGTCGCAAAGTACTCTTACTTTTGTGAGTAAATAAGACAATCTACTTAATCTGACTATTGTAAACCAAAATCTCTCTATTTGGGGATGGTAGCGGATCTGACGTCCTCAAATTTGTGTCTCGTTTTTAGTTTATTGACATGTGTTGCTCAACTTAACTCTATATCTAACAATATTAAACGATATAAATTAATAAAAATTAAAGTTAAAGGAAAACAAGCATCAAATAGCCATCCAATAGTTGAATATCAGATAATCGAACATACGAAGAATAACAAACTAATAAATCATTAACTAAAAGAAGATTGTCATGACGGCTACATAACTCAAGACACTACATGTGAATGACTTGTTCTTCATACTAAACTATAAGCTATATTTATAGAAAGCAAAATCTAGAAACCCTAACTCGGATGGAAAGAAGTTGAGCCCTTGTATGACGGTGTAAGTTCGAACCCCACCGATTACTAATCTAACATTTAATCTTACAAAATCTATCGTTTGACACAAAAAAATGTAAAAAATAAGAGACGCGTGTCAAAAAATTACAAAAACATAAAGAAGACATAAAAATGACATCAGATCCACACATGTGAACCTCAACTTTGATCTTTATTTATTTCCAAAACCCAAGAGAGACATACCATCCAAGCATGATGCAGGTGCACATGCATCCCCTTCTGCAGTGGTCCTTATACATCCATTTCTTCTAACAATAATTCTAGACTTAATATTTTCCAAAATTTTAATCATACAATAATACTAGAATTATCAAAAAAAATCATCCATAGTTTCCAAAAAATAGGGGCAAGTGACGTGTAAATCTAAAATAAATTTCAAAATAGAATGACAAATATTACACTCTCTTCAAATAATGTGACACTTGCATTTCATGTTGAGAAATTTTATTTGAACCCATACAACTTATTTCTACACCCAACTTACTTTCTACACACATATCAATTTTAATTAAACCATCAATATCTCTTTAAACTAAAATTTACTACCTTAACTACCCTCACAAACCCAATTAAGTATATACTTTGTCTTTACACCCTTTGATAAAATAAAAACACAAAATCAGTTTTCTACATATTTGTCTCGTGTTTAATCCTTGTTTTGCTGCATATTTGTCATTGCGCTTTTTCTTTACCGAACCAACCCAAGCGTTGAGGTATTCAAAATATTTTTAGTTTGTAGAAGTTTAGCATTTTTCAATCGTACAGAGTGTTTGAAGTGATTTACAGTTTGAATTAGTGGAGAATTGTGAGAAAATTGGATTGGGTTATCGTGTGAGTCTCTTTCGCTCCTGGTGCTCAGGCAAGTTATTGTTTCAATGAGATTTTATCAAGTATATATAGTTACCCAATTCAATTATTTGATTTCAATAATCCTTGATTCAAATTTCTCCTCGAGTGATGGCTATTCCCTCTTAACAAGAAAGATTCACTTCTGACATATATTTATCGGGACACTACCACTAAAACTTGTCTCCAAATTGATCCCTAGTAAAGATGATTAGCCATATATATATATATATATATATATCTATATGGATCTTTCAAAGTACATGTGGTGGCAAAGAAACAAAATACCAGAAAATGCATCATCCACTTTTATTATCCTTGATTTCAAGCCTATTTGCAGGCCGTATAAAACTGCTACAAATGACTAAACAAAAAAAAATCAAATTAAAAAAATTAACATAAATCGATTCATATTTTATTTGGAAGATCTAAAACTTCAAAATTATCATCCATCCGTAAAAAAGATTTTACTTTTTTCTTTGACAACATCTTAGGATTTTAACCAAAACAAAACATAAAAGAATTATTGCGTGAGGGTAAGAGTTTGATTATTGGATGTGGGTTTATTAATAAATTTTGATTTTGATTTTGATTTCATCTTGTACTTGATGGTAATTACACAATAGGGCTAAGAAGACAATTCACAATTAAGATTTAAGTTAGGTGTAAAAAAGAGGTTGTACGGGTTCAAATAAAATTTCCCTTTCATGTTTGATATCCTTATTAAAAAGGAATTGTTTTTTTACTTCTTTTCATTTTTTGTCAAGATTGAGAAGAGAACTAGTTGGTTTTCCATTGTATTTATTAAATTAAAGATAAGTTTGGAACTAATGTAAGATCCCACATCGTCCAGGGGAGTGATCCTTATATGTATATTCTCATTCCTACCTAGCACGAGGCTTTTTGGGAGCTCACTGGCTTCGGGTTCCGTAGGAACTCCGAAGTTAAGCGAGTAGCGCGCGAGAGCACTCCCATGATGGGTGACCCACTGGGAAGTTCTCGTCTGAGTTCCTAGAAACAAAACCGTGAGGGCGTAGTCGGGGCCCAAAGCTGACAATATCGTGCTACGGTGATGGAGCGGGCCCGGGATGTGGTGGACCCCAGGTCGGAATGTGACACTAATTACAAACTTTTAATAAAATATAACGCTCGAATACTAAGATGTCAATAAAAAACATTAAGTTGCAGTTTATATACAATTTAATGTTGGTATAGCATTGTAACCAATTTTATTGGTGTATTTCTATACAGAAATTTTTTTTTGTTTTTGTTTGTTTTTTTTTTTTTTTTTTGGTATGAATGCCATAAAAAATTTACAAACCTCACATTGTGAACAAAGCCAACCTCTTTCCCCAGTTGAATCATCAAATCCAATCCAATCTCCTCCTGTTATTTGCTGCTTCATCAAACTCTCACTGTCCAGCCACTTAGTATTACAGTTTAGTGTTATTCCTCTTTATTTGTAAGTGAGAGATCTTAGGTTCGAATTTCGCCAAAGGAGAATTTGAACCACATTATTGCTAGCCCAATGTGAGGTTAAGCCCACCCCTCCCCCTTATGAGAGATTTTTCAGTGTGACCAGCACACGATGTGGTACATCACATGTCACTATACAAATGGTGGGATGTGTGTGTTAAAAAGTTTATAACTTTAAAAAATAAAATTTTTCACCACTTACACAAAAATACGTGATGTACCACCCGTTTCCGTCACAATAAAAAAATTATCCCCCCTTAGACCATCTTCAACCGAAATGGTTAATTCATAATCCCATCCAAAATTATAGCCCTGCAAAAAATTATTTTTAAATAAACAGTGTCAGCCATACTTATATATCATCTCCAACCGAAGGGGTAAACATAGTCGCTTCAATAATTTATTAGTTTTAGATTTGTACTTTAAATTTATGGGTTAATTTAATTAAACTACGTTGGATATTTTCAAATCTAGTTATTAAATTTAAATCAATTACTGAAACTGTGGAGCTCGACCCAAAAAAAAAGAGCTAAGAGGAGGCTACACTTGGCCTGCGTGATGCTTCTTTGGCTAAATAATGGCTTGGTCAGCTTCATAAAATTATAGTCAAGTCATCGATTGAAGATGAATTTTAAAACAAATCAGGCTATTTTTTGGCTTTTTGATCTTTAGCAATCCTCATTGGAGATGACTTTAGGTAGATAATACTGTTAAAAAATGAACAAACACTCACTATCCATAGTTACATGCCCTCCAAAAAAAAGGTAATAGGATCATAGCCGTTCACTGCATTGACTGGTAGCACAAATCAAATCTTCACCCTCAAAAATTTACCAACAAACACTTTTCCCATAAGCCACAAACCAGACAGTCCAAGCCATTTGATCCGGAAGCCATTGAAGCCCCCTCGAGAGCACGATAACGCAAAAACAGAGCAAAACCCACGTTTCTCCTATCAATTTCGAACCAAGAACAACCAAAAAGTTAAAGCATTTCAAACCCTAGGAGGGGTCATGATCGTATGCTCCCAGGGGTACTCTAATCGCCGACGACGACACCATGATCAACACGGCCAACGGTATGATGCAAACGACTTCGTCCAGCAACGCTCAGTCGCCGGGCCTCAAGACCTATTTCAAAACCCCTGAGGGGAAGTACAAGCTTCACTACGAGAAGACGCACCCTTCGGGGCTCCTTCATTTCGCCCATGGCAAAACCGTCACTCAGGTGCACTGGATTTTCCGCCATTAATTTCCTTCGTTCCCCTTTTTTGGAATCTTCCTTTTTTTGGGTAGCCATTTTGTGGGGTTTTCTTGGAAAGCTGTGAGCTTTTCTGTTTTTGGTAATAGAGATTGTTTAGGGTTTTTACCAGTGGTTAAAGAAGCATGTGGCAGAACATTGAAGATTGGAATTTAATTTTCTGGGTTTTGTTTGTAGTGTGTAATTTTTGAAGTTAATTGTTCAAAGAAATGGTTGAATGCTGGATATGTGAGGTGCTTCAAGAGCCAGTATTCGAAATCATTTATCCTAGTTCAACATTTAATCTTCAAATGTTTTCGTCATTCCATATTACGGTATATAAATTATAAGCCTTCTGGGTTGTTGATTATCAGGCAATACTAGCACAACTTAAGGACAAGCCTGCTCCATCAACCCCGACTGCGCCATCTTCGAGCTTCAGCACTGGCGGTGGCGTACGTTCGGCTGCTGCACGGTTTTTGGGTGGTGCTAATGGGAGCCGGGCGCTTAGTTTGGTTGGAGGGAATGGAGGGAGTAAGAGTGTCAGTGCAAGTAGTAGAGTTGGGTCTTTGGTGGCTTCCAGTTCGAATACTTCAACATCTACTTCAAATTTTGATGGGAAAGGGACTTACTTGATCTTCAATGTGGGGGATGCGATCTTCATCAGTGATTTAAATTCTCAAGACAAGGTATTTTAGGAGTGATTTTGTAGGTTTAGGAGCTGGGATTGGTTTATGATAGGTTTCTTGTGCATGCAGGATCCAATAAAGTCTATACATTTCAGTAATTCAAACCCTGTCTGCCACGCATTTGATCAAGACGCAAAGGATGGTCATGATTTGATTATTGGGTTGAGTTCCGGTGATGGTACAAATGTTTGCTTGCATTTGAAATCACAATCTTTTTATTTTATTTGGTATGAAGTTCAAATATTTTGAATGGTTGTATGTTTATCTTTGTAGTCTACTCAGTGTCACTGAGACAGCAATTGCAGGATGTTGGAAAGAAGCTTGTAGGTGCTCAGCATTATAATAAAGATGGCTCTGTTAGTAACAGGTAAGATTAACTCTGTCATATTTTAACGATTTGATGAATATTAATCCACTGTAAAAGTTTTACTCATTTTTAGCTTATCTACTTTAAAAGGATTATATATTTCAAAAACTGCATGAAACTAGAAGTAGATTAAATACATTCTTTATAGAAGGTTTGAACGTAATAGTTGTTTCTGTAATGTCGAATTGTTTAAAATAAGCTGCAGAGCTACCTATAATTTGTTCATTGATACAGTGCAGGTTGATATCTTTGAATTTTAAATTGGTTTCTGTAGAGATTAGAAGGTTGCTTAACTATCCAAAAAAGAAAATAGAGCATAAAAGTGGCTGTGGATCTTAGCCTATTTCTTGTTTGGTAGGCTTCATATTGACCAGTATAATTTTCTCTCTACTTGCAAGTTGGTGGGTACTGTCTTGTTTCATCACTCTTGCAAGGACTGATTTCTTACTCTCACTTCGGCCAATTTCAGAAGTTCAATGTGGATTCTGGATCTTTTGGTTTCAAGAATGTTCTAATAGATGCTTGGAGGCCCTTTTGATGCCTTATTGTACATTTTCGATCTTTTGTTTATAAAACAGTAGATTACAACATCCATGTATCCTATGATCTGGGGTCTAACTGAACTGATGAGTCCCTGTAACTTAGAGTATTGTGCATTTGTACTGATTTTTACCTTGTGTGTCATTTCCACAATGGGCATCATTTGAGAGCATTGTGACTCTTTGACTTTCTTGGGCACTTTTGTGGAGTAGCTTGGTTAATACCTGTTTTCAACAGCCGTTGTACTAGTATTGCATGGGTTCCTGGTGGTGACGGTGCTTTTGTTGTCGCTCATGCCGATGGGAATCTATATGTATATGAAAAGGCAAGCCTCTACTATTGGAAAAATACTTTTCCCTAACTTTTCTTTTATGTTCCATGTGTTTAGGTAATTTGAGTATATTTTTATTTATCTTTATTTCTTTCTAGAGCAAAGATGGGGCTGGCGATTCTTCATTCCCTATTATCAAAGATCCAGCTCAATTTTCAGTTTCCCATGCACGTTACAATAAGGTATTGAGTTATGTTCCCCATGTTATTTCTTCTGAATGTGGCTCTGCAAGTTTTTCTATAATTTAATTAAGGCGTGACATGCAGCTGTTCTGTCACCATGGTGATTTAAGACTTCTGACAGTTATAGACACTGTTTATCTTTCGATATCACAGTTTGTATCATATTCTAGGTGTAAATCTTTTTGGGTGCTGTGTTTTGGTTAATAATCGATAGTGTAGATTCCTAATCTAATACGGGCATTGTTTGAGACTTGTGAAACTCGGTCTTCAATCTGCTAGGCTGTTTTAACCTACAATGTTCTCAAATGTAAAGTTGTCCGAGCGCAATCTATCAGATTATTTAAGTTCTGTTTGGTGTCTATACAATCGTATGTGTATTTACGTAACAACTCTAGTATGTTCAGATGGAGTATTTGTACCATATATTAGCAGTAGCTACTGAAGTTCATATATCGGGTGGGTTGACAGGAGTTTGTCTGCACATGCAAGTTCTATTCATACATCGGGTCATTGGCTGAAAATATGTTTATGTTCTCATTATGTCTGTTGAAGAGACCTATTTCCCTTGTGCAACACCATGCAGGATAAAATTGGTGGTCCATCGTGTATTATTTATTTCTTCAAAGTATATTTAGGGATCTAGCCTCTAGTAAATCTCTATATGTTTGCGGGTTGAGATCTTACAGGCTTATGTGCAGTATACTGGAGTATCACTATGGTTACTGAATACTGCATTTGCATCAACATATACGTCAGATAGTTACAAGGAAGAGATGTATATCTGAATTTCTATTTCTGTTTCCGTCACCAACCACCGTTTTTTCATTAACTTTCTGTTATGCGTATACAGAGTAACCCATTTGTCAGATGGCATATCGGCCAAGGTTCAGTTAATAGTATTGCTTTCTCGACTGATGGGGCCTATTTAGCAACTGTTGGAAGAGATGGTATAATGTCAATACAATATTGTTTGCGTTGTGCAATTGGTCTTTGCTTTCCTGGTTCTTCAAGGATCCTTCTATTCCTTAGGTTAGATAAAGCTAAATTTAATTACTGAATGCAGGTTATCTACGTGTTTTTGACTACTCCAAAGAGCAACTTATATGCGGTGGAAAAAGTTACTATGGTGCTCTCTTATGTTGCGCTTGGAGGTGTGCACCATTACTGGTTTTCTATTGAAGCTCGTTGCTGGTTTTTTAATCTGATCTTGTAAATTACCTATAAATTTTAAACTTCTTTTGTATTTGGCTCTTTCTGCATCAATATATTATTATACTTTTAAGATGATAGTATGACTGATTACAATGCAACAGCATGGATGGAAAATACATACTCACAGGAGGAGAAGATGATTTGGTTCAAGTTTGGAGCATGGAAGATCGGAAAGTTGTAGCTTGGGGAGAGGGTCACAACTCTTGGGTTAGTTTCTTAAATAGCATTGTGCGTATTATAATTACCTGATTGTGGCTCGTTTACTTAGTTCTTACCGGATGACGTTGGCAGGTCAGTGGAGTGGCTTTTGATTCATATTGTTCATCACCAAATTCAGATGGCATGGGGGAAACTGTCATGTACCGGTTTGGTTCTGTCGGTCAGGTATCAGAAAATATTATGTAAAAAATTATGTATTTACATTCATAATCAGATATCTCATGTATAAGAATGCCATATTGCAATTGGTTGTAAATGAATATGTAAGATTGATGATGATCTTTTCTCTATAATTCTTGTTAGTGTTTTTGTTTATAGTTTCCGTTTGACTGCAGGACACACAGTTGCTTCTGTGGGACCTGGAGATGGATGAGATTGTGGTGCCATTGCGACGATGCCCTCCTGGTGGCTCCCCCACATATAGTGCTGGAAGCCAGTCATCTCATTGGGATAATGCACTTCCAGTGGGTACCCTGCAGCCTGCTCCAAGCATGCGAGATGTTCCAAAAATCTCACCGCTGGCTGCTCATCGGGTACACACTGAACCCCTCTCTGGCGTAATGTTTACCCAAGAATCCGTTCTCACTGTCTGCAGAGAGGGGCATATAAAAGTTTGGGTGAGACCCGGCGTTTCAGAAACCCAATCAAACAACTCAGCTGAATTAAGTACCAGCTCAAAGGAGAAGCTTTTGTCCTCTGTCAAGGTTGGCAGTTCGAGTTACAAGCAATGACCAGACCTGTCATCAGACGAAGCTAAACAATCTTCTCTTTTTTTTCTTTAGATTTTTTCTTCATCGGGTTACAGTTCTAGCTATTTGCCTTTGTAGCATTTTTCTCTTGTTGTCCAGTTGGTTTTTCCAGAAAAAGCACTTTTGTGAGCGTAATCTGATTGGCATTGCCATGCAACCAACTGATTCTATTGTATAGACAAAAATGTCATTGAAGGCAGTAAGAGGTTGGGAGGGAGAAGCCCCCCATTTGTAATTACGAAACGGCTTTTTGCTAGAATATATTTACTGACCTACAGCAATATTATGATGTTTGTTTGATACGAAGAACAGAGGAAGACGTTTTGGTATTTTTTCACGAAACCATAAACGAAGGACGAGCCAAACAACGTGGCTCTCAAGCCAAACCATGTATACAAAACGGTTTATGTACAACGCTTAACATGTGCTATATTTTGGGGCAGTTTACAGCCGGACTTTCCTTTAGCATGCGGCGGTGGAATTCATGCATGCAGAAGTAGAGCCATGAGCAAGTTCTGCACCTTCAGGTTCATTTTCCCGCTGTTGGGGATTCGTTTGTGTTTGTTGTGTATTCTGTGGTGATTGATTCGGTCGTGTCACCTCCTGAGAACCATGCTGTTGATTTGACTGCCGAGAACGCCATCTTCCCCTCCATCTCAAAGCCTCAACAATGATAGAGCTTCCACACATTGTAATTCCGAACCCTGAAAAGGTGGCGAGGAGAAGAGCCAGAACTGCCTGCATATGAATCTGTGGACCGGACAAGAACATACAAACATGAATATTCAACAAGTGCATTCACACGACCATCGGTGTTTTGATCAGTGGTTCTTCTTTCTAAGCATTTGTCACCAAAATTTCGAAAACTTTCTCAAATTAAGTAGGGTCATCACATTCTCAGGTTTACTTGCCAAATCCTACCACTATTTGATTACTAGAGCAACTCTTACCAATGAATAAAGTAGATGGGCTGCAATAACGACCAGTGCAAACTGTGTAGTTGCATAAATCCAGACATATCTTCTTCTCACTGTGCACGAATTTCTACGTCAGTATAACAGAAAGATCGTTCTCTTGGTTTTACTGAAAGGAAAATCGCTGAATTCATGCTACGCAAAATATTTGCATGAACGAAGAATTTCAAAGTTATCTTACCCATTGTGGTCGATGTCATGGATGCCAGAAGACCCAAAATGCAGGAAAAAGGAAGAGAGAGAGTGATTGCGTGAGATCCCATTTTCCCCACCTGTCCATATGATTTGATTAGAATTTGAAAGGCTAAGAAAGAAAAGCATAACGAAGTTGCATGACGTACCAGAAGCTGCTCAAGAAAACAGAAGTAGGCAAGCATGCTGACTATGGCAAGGATGGGAACATCCTGCCAAACCCTGACAAAATTTGCATAAACTATTAGTTATACCATACTATGAGGTGGTACCGAACACAATAAGAAAATAAACCCGCAAAATAAAGGCACAGCAAGTGCAGAATTTTCCACTTCCTGAGCATTATATCAGTTGAAAATTTTCGACTTGCCTATATTGAGTAACCTCAGCCTGCTGTGCTCTACTTGCTCGAAAATTAACAGCCTGAGAATTTTGAATTCGTAGAAGTGTGACTGGTAGGTTCTGAACATCTTCTCTGCACACATCGCATGTTTTATTACCCTTAATGCTGAACCATTTTACAGCACATTTTTGGTGGGCAAGAGCAAGGTCGCCTTTACAGCTGCATTCCATCTTGAGGGTGTCGGCATCTTCACCCAGCTCAACAAAGCAAATTCGACAAACAGCTTCTTCTTCAGCAATATCTTCACCACCATCATCACTTCCATCTGAACCACGAAACTAAGATAAGGCATAGGTTGGTTATCACAAGTTACAAAACTAGGGTCAAAGGTAGCTAGAATCTGAAAATACAGACAATTAGCATAACATGGTACTCAGGTGTGTCGATATGGACACCAGGCAATTAGAAGCAGAACTTACTAGTGACATTTATTGGGGATGTGCTTGACGTAGTCGTGACAGTCCTCTCAGCCACTCGTGGCGTGGTTGGAATTACACGAATGACACTGCCTGCATATATACTTCCATCTTTCTTAATCGCAGGAACTGAACGTGAGCGGTGAATAGGTCGTTGGGCCTCTGCTTTCTACAAAGTCAAGAATCACGTGGAACAGCAGACAAAGATATCTGTGAGGGTTACTTGAGACAAAAAAAACTATGCTAGAAACTCATTCCTGACAAAATACGTTCAACAAGTAGACGCACTCCAATGCCATCTCCGGATGCAGAGCTCAAGGCTTAAAGTGATAGTTCTAAGAGAAGTACCTCATGGAAGTAATTTAAAAGCAACAAACGTCTCAAACATCATAAAATGAAAGGGCAGTACAACCCACTGTAGGATTCAAACTGATAGAGGAGAGAATAGGAGGAAATGTTTAGCCTGCGCTTAAAAAATGTGTTGCACCGAAGGACAACTTACGCTGCTAATCAGTCTATAAAACTAAATATTATATTGTATCAACTGTTATTAACACCCGCTTCATTTATTCTCTAAGTCATCAAGAACCAAGGCGAAAAGGTTGTCTTTCTGGTCTAATTGATATTTTCAGTAGAAGCAGTACAAGAAGTTAAGGGGGAAAGTCAGGGAACCCATCACAAAGACGGTGCACTGCCACCAGACCACGCAACATTGAGGAAACCAAATGACTGTAAACATATACAATAAACTTACACACATTAAAGCACAAGACTTCAAACTGTATTTAAGATTTTTTGTTATTATAAGATTTCCGTAAACTATGGTCAACTTGAATTCTTCTCAACAAAACAGTTATTGTCAATCTAACAAATGATAGATACTCACCAGATCAATTGTGTTCCTGCCATGCATAGACTCTAGATTTGAGTGAGCAATTGGAGTTGCAGGCAAGGATGATGCGGTTTTCGTCCTGGGAGTTAAAAGCATTGCAAAGGACCAGGCCCTTGGAGTTGAAGGCTTCTCACGTGTCCCTGCAGGCAAGCCTCCTAGTGCTCGAGTGGCAGCCTTCTCAATATCCGAAGCAGTGTTCCGATTTTTTAAACTTAGTCTTGGAAGGAGGCTTCTTTTTGTGGTCGATTTAGTTTTTGACGACGAGGGACCTGGGGACGCATTGATTTTGGCTAAACTAGGGCTGGGTAATGGGGAGAAATTTACTCTTTTGGGAGTGGGGCTCGGCGTTGGGGGCATGTTTATTCTCACAAAATTCTCTTTGGCATCCTCAAGAGTTCTTGAAGGTATCTGTAAGACGAGGTTCTGTCGTCTCCACAGATGGCCAGGAGGTGCTTCTTCAATAATCTCAGTGGAAACTCCATCCTGTGGAAAAAGAAAGATCATCCAGGATCAGCAAAACACAAGAAAGCATTCTACAAACATGATCAACTGCTACTTATACACCAATATCAGACAAGCACATCTGTCATGCACAACAACATAAGATGTGAAAATTGAAGAACTAGAACGAGTCGGTTTCATTTCACTTGCATAAATATGCGACATTGAGCCAAATTTACAAAAGAGCATATGATATGAATTGTCCCATGTTAAGAACATCACGAAAACACAGAATTTCGAAAACAACCTGAAAGGTAAGTTCTTTTTTACCAAAAAATTAAGAAAAAATATGGAAATATAACACGAAAACAATAACAGCATAAACCCTGACTAGTTCTAAGAGGAATTGGATGCTTCAACTTGAATTTCATAGTTATACAGATACCAACTTAGGATTGAAAATATGATTAATGGCAGTTTAAGCATGCATTAACCCAGTTTAGGTAAAAAAAACAAGAAATTAAAGGAAAAAAAAATCTAATACGAAGTCAAAATTTCATAATTCACAAACAAACATCTGACAAAATCATCAAACGGATTGAATCAACAAGTGAGGAAAATGGAAAGCAGGAAAACGAATATATAAGAACAACCCATGAACGAATTTTCAACAAAAAAATGGGATACCATGTAGGTTGAAGGCTCAGCTTCGTTGGTGAAAATGCCGCCACCGTTTTTAGCAAAGGTTCCATCTTCAGTCGCCATAGCTCAAAGGCCACTGCTACAGGTTCTGCAAAACCACTAAAACCCAGTAGAGAGAAAAGGTAGAGGAGCTGGAAAAACTGAGAGGTGTGTTTATGTGGACTGTTGAAGTGGCAGCTGAGAGTCTCTTCTCAGACTGAGTGTCAAGCAATTCAAGGGCCCCCAGTTACTGCAATGGAGCAGGGGAGGGAAGAAATTGTTTAGCATGCCGGTAACATGCCTAGTACACCAAGTGTTATAATAGGTCAAATTTTTTTTTTCAAGTATTCAACTACTTATATTAAGAACAAAAATATCTAAGGTAAAGTATGAATGACTGCAATTAAAGATAAGATGAGAGAAAGTCGGTTAAGATAGTTTGGACACGTGAACCGAAGACTTACAGATACTCAGGTTAGAAGATGCAACTATAAGACGGAAGCTCAGAGCAAAAGGGATAGAGTAAAACTTAGAAAGACTTGAAAAGAGGCTTTAAAAAGATATGTAGTATCTGGAGCTAACAGAAGATAGTCTCAAAAATCAAACACATTGATCTTCTAGGATTCATACAGCCGATTACACTTAGTGGGATAAGGCTTGATGGTTGTCATTATATCCAACCACTTGTTGCCGAAACAAAGATCTCTCAGAGAAGGGAGGGAAAGGAATAGGAAAGATGATTCGGCATCGGCGACAAAGAATAATGCTAGGTAGATCAATTTTTTAAATCAAATTTATCAACCATATGATGTGTCACAAATAAAAAATAAAAACGTTAATCAATATTTAAGTAATAAATTTGATTTTAAAATTGATCTCCTTAACATTACCCACTAGAAGTAATAAAGGGTTTTGGCTTTTTGGCATATATGTCGGGCTTCGCAAGTTTCCGGTGACAAATTTGGATAAAAGGATTTAAATGATTTCTTATTTAAATTATTACTTGTAGAGATGATCGTCAAATGAAATTAAGAAATTAAATAGTCCTATCATGGAACTTCCGTAAAAATACGTTATTCACAAAAATATAGAATATGTCTTGTTTCAATGGGGATGCCAGTATTATCCGAAAGTTAGAGGAGAGAGACTCAGCTTATGCATCAAAGCAAAATGAGAATTATCCAAATGTTTAATCATTTGGCCAAAATGTTGTTATGGTGGGGAAATTTTATTTGAAATATTTAATCTTTTTTTACACATAACTTACTCTATGTACCCATATTACGATTAATTAAACGATCAATATCTCTTTAAACCAAAATCTACTACCTAAACTTTGATGTTTTCAGCTTTGTTAGCTATCTGAATGAATAAAACTTACAGCCTTCAAGTTCGTTAAGGCCTTGTGAACTGAAAATCTTTTATTCAAACATCAAGCAGAAAGAGTCAGAGGGCTCGTTTTAGCCCTCTGGCCCTCCAAAAAATTAATATTTTAATGAACAGTATATGGCCATATTTGCCTCCATCTCCAACCAAGGGCCAAAGGGTCATAGGACTCATTTTAGCCCTGTCACAAAAAACTATCTCCAACCGTGAACCAAAGGGCCAGAGGGCCAAACATAATTTATTATTTAAATTTAAAAACTATAACAGCTTAAATTTAAAAACTACAAATTAAATTTTAAAAACGACATTAACTTAAATTTTTTAAATTCATATAAAAAAAATTTGGCCCAAAAAAAAAAACTGAATCCAACGGTAACTAGCCATTGCATTTGAAAATTTGGCCCAACATTCCTGTAGGATATAACTAACAAGAATATATTTATATTGATGTCGGTTACATCCGACATGAATACTCAAATTTCTGGCCCCATCCGGGGCTGACTGGATGGATTGGGCTAGCCAGTTGGCCCTTTGGCCCTTTCAGATTCAGTGGGGCCCACGAGTCCTCTGACCTAGCCCTCGGTTGGAGACGGTTTTTGTGATAGCCCGTCCCGACTTTTGTATAATTGTTATCCTCGAATGTATGAAAGTACGAAAGTACCCTTGAACGTTGGGTTACATTTATATTTTTGGGTTAAGTTAGAAGGCCCAAAGTGTTGGTTTTGGACCAATTGGAATGGCTCCAAGGTTGTGGGGACCTATTAGATTAGAGTTAGAATTAGGGTTTGTAGTAACTTGATTCTAGGCCAATTAGACTTAAGTTTTGTTTTGTTTTTGGTGTTGATTGGCTAGCTGTGTGAGGACCACACACAAACAGAAACACAACCATTCTCTCTCTCTCTCTTCCCTCTCGGACACACTCTCTCTCTTTCTCTGCAACTCGTACGGACGAGTTGTATTGACCTTCAAACCTTCACAGATCGAAGGTGTTGGGGCCAGATTCGAGATCCTTGTAAGCCTACGAACACAACCATACCCTTGGTTGGTCGTGGCACCGTAGAAAACCCTGAGAACCCAAAGGTACAGTCGAGGGTACAGTGAACCGAGGTGTTGGTCGAGGTTTCATGTCGTTCAAAAGCTAAAAAAGGTACCTACGTTTCTTCCTAAGTGTTTTAGTGAGTTTTTGTAAAGGTTTAATGTCGGAAAACCCGAGAACTGGTCTTCCCCGAGTTGGTCACTATTCACCATCTTTTAAATAGATGTTTTCTGTGAATTTTAGGACCTTAGCAAGCTCAAGGACCTTCCCCCGATGCTCGGAGTGCGTCGCTGGTAAGATTTGGACCACAAGAAGCTTAGTTACGAAGAGTTGCAGGTGTGATCGGAGTATCGAAGTTTTTCTGACGAATTTCCGACAACTTTGGAACTCGAGACAGGTATATCGCGATTCCTCATAACCTAAGCTTCAATTTGGTAGTAATTATGTAGAAAATGGTGAAGATTTGAGCGAGATTAGTACATTTGAAAAATTCCCAGTTTTCCGGTGACGGCGACGGTCGCCGGAGCTGAAGGTTGAAGACGAGAGAATATTCCGTTAAGTTTGACGGAATATTCTCATACCGTCAGTTAACTTTAACAATTTCTGTTAGGATTTAATGGACTATTCCTAACAGCGTCACAGTTTCTGTCCCATGTGCCAGGCACTTGCCACGCGTGGGTGGCGCGTCTGGCCGTGCCTTGGTCGGCGCATGAGGACGCATGACATATCCAAAAATTATTTAAAAAATATTGGGATGTTCCTGAGGTTGTGTAGATCATTTTGGTATATTCACACACCTCCATTGAGCAACGTATGAGAAGTTATTTCTTAGTTTCGTTTATGTGTTTTAAAATAACGTATTTATAGTTGTTTCTCACATAGGCGAGACCTATCCGGAGGACGAGCGTAGCCAGGCTAGGCACGGGGGCTACAATCCGTCTACTTACCAGTGAGTGGGCTTTTGGTTTTCCGTATATACCTATATACTGATTATTTTCCCAGAAACGCATCTTAAATGATTTTATAACTGAATTGCCATGCCAATGCATACATACTTATGAATTGTATGTGCATGATTGTTGGTGCTGCGGGCGCTCAGGTAAGTTTCAGGTAAGATTATGTGTGGTTAATAAGAAGTTGAGTTATGAAAAGTATGGTGAGATGTATCGAGAGCTCATTAACCTGCACCCTAGTGTTAGTGCTCCCACCCAGAGTTAGGGGCATAGTCTTTCACGTGATGTTCACCTCCCGCACCACACGCTCATCTTGGATCCAAGTTAGGTGCACAGTCTTGTCGTATAGACCACTTTCAGTGGGTTCGACTCGTAGGTGACCCGCGATCATTCGCACAATCTTCACGTGATTGTAGCACTATAGCGTATTGTATTACACCCAGTCATGTCGTATAGACCACTATAAGTGGGTTAGGCTCGTGTGTAGACATGATTATGAGCTAGAGTTCAGCTGACGAGCTGTTGCAGTTGTTATTGCATTTGAATTTCTTACCTGATGATTTGATTAGTATGGCATGGCATATTCATGAATTGTTGCATTATTGACGTTGATGGTTTTCAGAAGAGATTTACTATATGTACATACTATTTTCTGGGAAAGTATACAGGTTTTACGGCGAGGGGATATAAAGCTTGTTTTTGAAATGATTTTCGAAAGACTTTGTTTTTGCCTACTCACACTTTTGTTTTGTGCCCCTCCAGGTATTAGGTAGCTTTGTTGGTGGCTCACGAGGACATATCGGAGATTCTGACAGACATCACTCATGTAGGACCACCTTCGGGTGTTAAATATTTAAGTACTTCTTATGCATTGACTGCACCTAGACTTTCATGCTCTGAATGTGTAATCACACTTATTCCTGTTTTTAGTACCCCTTGAAGTTGTTTTTATTCATTCGTTATTCTTCCTATAATATTGCTTCCGCACTGTGCACGTGGCTACGTCAACCTCACGTGACGGCCAGCATGCCTTGATCTTGGTCGGGGTGTGTCAGTTTTCGGGCTATTTTCTGCCCTCTGGCCCTCTGGACCATTCGGTTGGAGATGGCCTAAATCCTAAAAAATTGAAATCAAACGGAAAACCTTACATGAATCGATTCATACCTTAGTTAGAGGATTCAAAACTTCAAAATCACAATCCATCGGTCAAAGAGAGTTTGTTTTTCTTTTTGGAAGCGTCTTAGTGTTTTAGTCAGAATGAAAAGATTGCGTGATAGTAGAGTTTGATTATTGGTGTAGGTTTATTGATAAATTTTAGTTTTCCTATTAATTTCATATTGTACTTGACAGTAATTGTGCAATAGAATAAAAAAAATTATATTTAAAGTTGAAATTAAGTGTAGAGCAAGATTATACAAGTTCAAAATTTCACGAAAATGCTGCCACATATTATTCCACTTAATTACATGGTAGTGCATGCATAAAGCAATCAAGAAGCTGGCCCTTCATCTTTATGCCAGTATCTTTCAACCCCCTTCAATTGTACTAATTGGGATTTGACTACTATTAAGTATCAAACCCGCGCGCACATATATTTGAAAACTCAGTTGCAAATTGCCATAGGATTAGATACTCTCTTTATTTTATGTCTTCGTTAAAGTCAAATTACAAATTGATTCTTTCAAGTACCGGTTCAGGTTTATCCTCCAATTTTTTAATGTGGCACTTTGGCCAGTGTCAACCTCGTCGTATACATACATTAATATATAATATAATAATATAAAGGGCTAGAGGATTATGACTAGTTTTTCACATATTTTTTAGTACATTTTTTGTGATTTTAAATTTTGAAGTATCTGAATCGTCTATCTTTCAACTTATTATTTTAAAAAATAAAAAATAAAAAATAAGACAATCCAAAATAATTAAGACATTTAGTGATAGTGAAGAAAATCGATAAATACATTTTGCTAAAATGACTACTATTAAATCTAACAATTATATGGTTTCGAATTTCGATAATTTTTTGTAGAGATAAACTTTGAAAAAATTGTAATATCGTTGGAATACATTATCGAGTGCTAACAAATTATGTGTTAAAAAATGTGGCCCCCATCCTCACGCATATATCCCGCCAGAATGTAATGAAGGCTTAGTTTCCACCTCTCTTTTAGTCAAAGAAAATATTAGAACTTGTTGCTTCTGCTAGAAGTGTTCGATCTGGCTGGAAAAGAACTTGGAAATCTTAATGCATGTGACCACACACCACCCAATTAAGTTACTCAGTCGTCGGAATCCAGTAGTCGCTGTATTGCACTTTGAGAATGCAATATATGGAGAACCTTGTCAAAATGTTATGATAATAATTGGCAAGTTGGTTTTTGCGCGTGCTAGCTGAGTGCAACTTGCTCTTGGTTTGGTTTGGGTTGGTTTGGTCCCGTATTTTATTGAGTGGCAGTGACCTGCTTACCTGCCACTTTGTGAGTGCCAAATGATGACTGACTGGTTACATCAACTAGGTAGGTATGTGTAAAAAGTTTGGATAACTCTAGGATGGTCGTCCACGACCGGGTGAGCGATTGTCCACTGCTAATACATTATATTGTGAAATCCACGTACATCGACGGTACTCACAAACATGGACGTAGAAATTTTTTTCCTACTTCCTAACACTCCCTATCATAGTTTAACATCACTACCTTGAAGGCTTTTCAATTTAGGTTGTTAAGTTCTCACAAAAATTATGGTGAAAACCCGATTCACTCCAAATCGCTCATATATATGATAATTTCCTAACGAGCTAATGCTAAGAGATTTCACAAATGAAGCTACTATAGATCCGTATACGCTCTTAATTTCTAGCAATCAAGGCTTAGCCTCACAATGGCTTAGTAATAATGAGGTTCAAATTTGCCTTTGGCGATAATCAAACCTAAGATCTCTTACTTACAAGTGAAGATGAATACCACTAGAACGTAGTAT
Organism: Cotoneaster glaucophyllus; assembly: GCA_036320875.1. Classification (NCBI taxonomy): domain Eukaryota; kingdom Viridiplantae; phylum Streptophyta; class Magnoliopsida; order Rosales; family Rosaceae; genus Cotoneaster; species Cotoneaster glaucophyllus. Next base: position 12,282,690 of record CM070067.1, read on the forward strand.
TAAGTGGTAGATATATAGGTTTTCAGCGTGCAGGATCAACTTCCTAATCTATATCCTACTAATATTATTCCCAATTAATATTAATGGGTTTTGTGTTAGCCAAGGAAACATGTTTCTAAAAACTGTTCTTGAGTCCAAGCCTACCAAGCTTATGAATCTATCTAGTTAAAGGCCCAATCACTCGTCTTAAAGTATCAACTTGAGTCCATTTGTGGTTAAAAAGGGGAAAATGGTATTCCCACCAATAGGCAATGGTATATAAAGATCATACAACTTTCATTTACCACTTGGTACTACGGTCTAGGTATTCCTCTTCACTTATATGTGGAAGGTTTTAAGTTCGATCTAGCCAAAGGCAAATTTATATCATATTATTGCTAGCCTATTGTAAGGTTAAGACCATCATTTCCCTCCCCACCCTGCCTCGCCCCCGTAGGGGTATAATATCGTTTGTTCAACAATAGCAAAATGGCATGTTACTAATTTGTAATCGGGTGAGGCTGATTGAAGTGGAGGTGACTTAAAATGGAGAGGAATTTAATTGGGAAGATTTGTAATTCATATTTTAATTGAAGTTATTTACTAAAATGTCTGAAATTAAACATGAATCTTCATAATCTTATATAAGTTGTTCAGTAATTCCCTTAATATAAACTCATAATAAATTTGACCTAAAATGTCATTGCTCTAAATAAGTTAATATGTATAATGGTTAATGGACAAGCTTGGAAAATAGAAATAGAGAGCGTATAATGGGTAGAAAATGGATTCATGTGAGTTGGTTCTCTAGGAATTAAAATACTACCTCTCACCCAAAAAACAAATTTCTCCGAAGGATAATACTAGGGATATCAAATTTTTAAATCAATTTTGCAAATCAAGTGATGTGTCACTTATTGGAAATAAGCACGTTAATCAACACTTAAGTAATAATTCAATTACTAACATTCATATCATTTGATTTACAAATTTGATCTCCCTAGCATTACCCCAAAGAAAATATAAAGTTGAATTATTGTGACCCTACTTGTGTTCTCATTCTCATATAATTGATCAACACCATGAGTGCTCTGTAATCATAATCCAACTGTTTACTTGGATTGACGGATAACTAAGCATAAGAAGCTCTATTTATAGGCTTACATGATAGTGTAGGAAAATATTAATATTTTAGGTTTATTTTGTTGTTTGTGTTGCAGTCATATTGGAATAGGAATGTGATTATGTAAATCCTAGTAAATATGGGAATGTATCTTATATTCCTATTAGGAGTAGATTACCTATTAAATGTTGTAATCCTAAAGGGTAAGTAATTAACCCTTTCTACTACTATAAATAAAGGCACAATGGGGTGAGATAACACACACCCACAATTACACATCTCTCTCTTCTCTCTCAATCTTGCCGCACCCTCTCTCTCTTTTGGCCTCCATAATTGTTTCAGTAAATTATGCCTACAACACGTTATCAGCACGCTCTTGACGCTGCGCTAAAGAGAGTTTATTCTTCAATCAGGGGAGTATTACGTTTTAATCATTCTTTTCATGATTAATTTATTATTATTTTAAATTGATCTACATGATATTGATTCAATTTAATTTTTCTATGTTGAACGTGATACAACGCATTGGAGATGCTATTCCGGCTTTCTGCAAAGGAACTTCTACAAATTCAAAGGCTTTTGTTGTTTTCTGCTACTCAGGTACGCTTAAAATAAAGTAAGATATTTGAAACGACCCATGAAGCCTGAAAACATTCCTCATGATGCATGAACCCCCTATGTTTACATTTTCCTTCCGATATATATATTCACAAATTCATATATATATTTGTTTCATGCATCGCACAATTAAATTGTTATGTGGAATTTGTGAGTCAAAGTATAAAAATAAATTAGAAGCAAGTTAGGGTTTTCGTAAAACCCTAAGGGAATTGAAAAACAAAGGGGAAACAAAGGGACCGGATTTGGTGCATTGCACCATCCAACTGCGCACAGAACACCAGGCTTCGGCCTGGACCGTGTTCTTCCTAGGCCCGCAGCCCTTGGCCTCAGAGGCCCGCATCCCAATTGCCATGCACACACGCAAGCACAAGCTAGCTTTTCGCTGGGCTTTTTTGCCCCACAAAACAAACGCCAGCCTTTGGCTTGGCTCCTCACACGAGGCCCGCAGTCCACAATCGCCAGCCCTCTGTTTTTGGGCTTTCCCCGTGCAAACCCTTGGTCTATATGAACCCAACCCAGCTTCGGCTGGAAGCTATCTTCCCCAGTGGCCTGCAGCCATGATTCCAGGCCTTTTTAGGCCATACCGTGACCCATTATGGCACCCCGTGCCCTATCCTACTCATGGCACAAGCCCAAAATTTTTTTGGGGCCTCAATTTCGATCCAATAATATTATGCTAATATTATTTTGCTTCTACAATCGACCCTGTATGGCCCGATTTATTGAATTAATTAAAGTGACCTGCAGTCCATTAATCTGATAATGAATCCAAAATTATTGACCTGAAGATCACTTTTGGACATTAACGATTCAATAATTTCTCTTTATACTTTGAACCGTCACATACTTTCGTAGTAAAGAAGCTCTCACACTTGAGTTCCCGAAGACAACTCAAATCCACTACACTTAGTTAGTATATTGCATTCTGTGTTTCTTGCAGGAACCTCTCTTTTATGAACTAAATGTTCATAAACTAAATCGAACCTGTAGTTTCGAATTTAGTGCCTTTGAAACTCGAAGCTTTCATAAAACAATACACCCATGAAAACCCGATGATTTTCATGAAACCATGTCTTAGACATCGAATGTTGATGCCTATGGATGTTTCATTCCTATAGCACCAATCACAATCTTGTTCCCTCCAAATCAGTGGATTGTTGAACCGTCACAAGTTCGATTTTCCTGAATTGGATGTTTCTAATAGAAACCACTTAATGTGGGGTACAAGACGTGAATCTCCCATTGACTATTAAGAAGCTGAGAAACCATTGAAGCCACTAATGGCATGGAAGAGCTGAATAAGCCTCCGCCATGATCTTCATTCGAAGACTTATGCCCGAAGCATTACAAATGGAAAGACCTCCCGATCGAGGATTCCATGGCTCTTTGGCTCGCACCTACGGACTGTCTAATCATGAAAGACATTGCCTGAAGCACACCATGATTACATCCATGAATGAGTACAATTCTGAAGTTTATAAATTCGATTGAATTTTGACTGGAGAATACTTTTCTCGTCCTTCCATGTCTCTAACTCACTCTTGAAGCAGCAGTGTAGAAAGCAGAAGTTTACCAAATTCTCGGATCTGATTACTACCACAAACGAGAGAAAGGTATGGACCCAGTTCAGTTGGAGTCTACCGAATGGCTCGACCCTGTTCGGTCAAAGCCTACTGAACCCAAGTTTGGGTCTGTCTCTCTCATAATCCAATTTCAAGTTTGTTTTTACAACATATGGTAGAATCAGGGCCTGCCAAGGTGTGGCATCATGCTCGAAGCATGATCCTTGGTACCTAAGACCTAAAACTTCAAGAATAAGGGATAGTATTCCCAACCTTAACCCTGCAGCATCTATTTCCGTCCCGATGGAATAGATTATTGGTTATGCACCTGTTCGTGCCCCTACCAATATTGTTAAGGAGTACCATTCTAGTAGTCAATATGTGAGACTAATTTTGCTCCACCAAACATCGTTGGAAGTGCAAAGTTTTGACATGGATGGCCTTTTGGCCGAATCCACCTAGTAGCTTTGCTTACTTTGTGAACATTTTCCATGTTCTTGGATTCAAGTTTGGTGTATGTTTTACTTATGGATAATCTTATTGATATTGTCCTCGAATATGAGTTAATTGAATCATGTTTCTTAGTACATGTGACCGATTCAATTAAACACGTGATTAGGTTGGAATGTGGGAAAGTTAGTTGTCTGGATGAATGCGTACTACGCACACTAACTTTACACCTAAATCACATCTCTAACAACGACTTCAGGTCTATCCAACCTGATTAAGAGCAATGGCACGCTCCTCGTTGTATGAATGGTACTAAATCACCATTTAAGGGACCTTAAATTCTCCCTGACGTTGAGTTTTTTAAGGATATTCGAGATGACAATAATCATAAATGAAACCACTAAAGAAAATAGAGTGAAATATCTTTGCACCACCTCCAAAAATGAGCTTGAAGCTTTGATTTGGGGCCAATGGGTTGTCCCCCAATTGGGGCACACGCCATATGTGGCCGGCCTAGGGCTAGGTGATTGAGCAGTTTACTTGCTTTGGCACGACCTTTTGGGACACTTAGGTCGATCAAGGATGCTACAACGCATCTCCTTACCCGAAGTAAGGATCTTGTGCCTACAAGCACACTTTGCCAAGCATGCTTATTAAGGAAATTGATTTTTATATCATTCCTTGCAAAGATACGACACGACTCTCTTTTCACAGTGGATTCAAGGGAATATACGTGGACTAATCCAACCAAAATGCGGACCATATAAAGACTTATGGTTTTGGTTGATGAATCGACAAACTGGTCACATGTTTGTACACACACATTACTGCTAAACCTCTGGCCGATTAAGGGCTCACCACCCTACTTATCCCTTAAGGTCCAGGAGACTGGATAATGTCGGAGAGTTTACATCGACAGGTTTCGATAAAGTATTGCATGTCGTTTTGGGTTTATAATTGAACATCAAATTCCCATGTTCACCCCAAATAGCCTCGCCTAGTGATCATAAAGCGCAATTTAAATGATCGCCTGAATTTTGGTAAACGTACCAAGTTTTCGGTTTCTGCCTAGGGCTATGCAATCCTTGTACGCAGTGATGATTGGTCCGCCTTGAGGCCCATTGCCACCTAACCTATATGACGTTACAGTTGGTTACTGGGTACGAACCTGACGCTTTTCGTATTTACGCATTTGGGTGTGCATTCCATGTGCCAAGTTGCGCCGCTGCAACGTACCACCATGGGTCCTCAAAGAAGGATGTGTATCTTTTGTCGATCATGATTCTCCTTCACACTAGCTCTCTTCGAGCCCTTGCACGCGATCTCTTTACCGCTCATTTGCGGGTTGTCACTTAATGAGATAGTCTTCCCGCCGTTAGGGGGAGATAAGAATGTCAACGTTCCTATAGACCGGCGCGAATTTGCGTGGACGTTGCCCACTATGTCTCATCTCGATCCCCATACCGCACAAGTGTGATAAGCAAGTGCGATGAATTCTAGATTCCAGAATGTTGCTCCAGACGCATTCCTCTGATCTAGCTAAAGTGACGAGATCATATACCAGCTGCAAACATGCTTGCAAGGATAGACGTACTTAACGGACGTCGAGTCAACATCCTTGGAGGGTGTGCCGCCCCTGTAGGATGGTTTGGACGCCCCTGTCGGACGGTCCGGTACATCGGCAGATAGCCAATCAATCTGTCTTGGCCTGGAGCACGACAGATCATTCGGTTCGTAGGATTCACTTCCCTGGAAGAGGAAGACACGGCACAACAATGAATCTGAACTCGATCGCTGTCTCAAATCATTTCCATCTCATGAGATTAATCCGGATTACTCCCAAGACATGAAGTTCTTGGTCCAGTATACTAGTTTGGGTGAGCTAAATGGAATTGAAATGAGATTATCATCGATGATGTTTTCACTTATATGGTAGCTACCGACATAAATGAAAAGCGACGATATCGAATCGAGTTCCGTTGATTAAATGGCAACGTAGAACTGATTGGACAACTGAAATCACAATCTAGGTCAAATTCCTTACCAAAGTGTGTATTGGACCTGTCGTTCCTACACTGCCCAAGGTAACCCTGTTATGTTACAAGTGGGAAAGGAAGCGTTATGAGATGAATGAAATAGTGCGATATAATGCACGCCTTACGGCGCAAGGTTTCTCTCAAACGTCTTGTGATTGATAGCAGCATTAGGAAACGTGGTTAGTATTTCTCCATGGGGATATAGATACGGAGATTGACATGTAAGTTCCCGAAGAATTACATGGACTGACTCAAATAGTTCCAGAACCACGGAACACCCTTTTAACTCGTTTTGAGGCGTTCACTTATGGATTAAAAAATCCAACGGATGTGGTATACCCGTCTACGTGATAATTTGATTAGTCATGGATATGAATGAATGCCCTTGCGTGTTAAACTATGAAGTCTTATTCCAAATTGCTAGAGTTACAATTTATGTCGTTAACACGAATCTCACTAAGACTCTGGAAGAGCATGAGAAAACTGCCTCGCACCTGAAGATGGAATTTGAGATGAAGGATCTTAGGAAAACTCGTTTATGCCTTGACCTGAAGTTGAAGCATCGTTCTGACGGTATTTTGGTCTACCAGTCGAACTACACCCCGAATGTGTTACCTTTGAGTATACCTTTGATCTTCCATACGTTATATGCAAATGAGACTCTTGAAGAGGCTATGGAATCCGAAATTCCATATCTAAGTTCAACTTTGCGCTTCGTTGAACTTAGCTCATTGTATTTAGACAGGACATCTCATTCGCTGTTGATCTTGGTAAAGATGCAGCACCGCGCCTACACCTAACCACTGAATTGGTATTAAAGATGTTCCCTGAAGGTACTACGAATTTGGGCAAATCAAATCCCAACGCATCTCGAGCGAATCCAACCCCCCTGATCCTCGAAATGATGCTTGCCTTGTTTGTATGCTGATGCAGGTTACTTATCAAGCCTGTACAAGGCAAAATCCCCGAATGGTTATGTCTTTACCATTAGGGATATCGCAATATCTTGGAGGTCCACGATATGACCTTAGTTGCGAAATCTTCGAATCGTTCCAAGACTCACCTTACTTCACTACGTCACACGTGAGACATGGTTATGAGTTCTTGTTGAGCATATTCGAAGTACTTGCTGTGTTTTCATCCATCGTTGAGTCCCAACGACGATCCATGAAGACTAAGCCGCATGTATCAACCCGACCAAGACATGATACATCAACGAAGCCAACGCCAAGACATATTGCGTCTACATATACATCAGCAAAGCATCAAGAGATTTGAAGCCATGCAAGCCGATCCCAGACAACCTTGCCGATCTCTACAAGACGTCACTGCCGAAGTCAACCTTCCAGAAGCTTGTCTAAGGAATCGGTATGCGCAAATTATCTGAATTGAATCGCTTGTAGTTCTCTTATTTAGAAGTTATGTCTGACTCAGGGGGAGTATCCAGAAGCATACTCACATGATCTTAATGTACTCTTTTTCCTACGATTAGGAGCATTTTTCCCACTGGGTTTTTGCTACCTAACGAGGTTTTAATGAGGCACCCATCCTGGGATGATCATACTCCGTTGAGTTCACTACACTCGTCCAGTTTGACGTTTGTTTAAGACATTATGCATATTTTCTTACTTTTCCCTTAGTCTATGGGTTTTCCCCATTCCTTGGGTTTTACCATAGCGAGGTTTTTGTGAGTTTTTACACATGCATACTTCAAAGTAAATTTGAGACTCGCGATCACCCGTTGTGCCGATGACTTCATCAACTATACCTGCTTCATCACTGAAGACCTGATGCGCCATTTACTTGAGTATTTACATACTCAAGGGGGAGTGTTGCAGTCATATTGGAATAGGAATGTGATTATGTAAATCCTAGTAAATATGGGAATGTATCTTATATTCCTATTAGGAGTAGATTACCTATTAAATGTTGTAATCCTAAAGGGTAAGTAATTAACCCTTTCTACTACTATAAATAAAGGCACAATGGGGTGAGATAACACACACCCACAATTACACATCTCTCTCTTCTCTCTCAATCTTGCCGCACCCTCTCTCTCTTTTGGCCTCCATAATTGTTTCAGTAAATTATGCCTACAACAGTTTGAGGTTTTTTGGTATTGTAGGTTAAGTATTTGGATTCTTTGCCTATTAGGGATTATGGTTAATTCAGAAGATGGACTGTAATTTAGTTGAATTAGTTAGTTACAATGCAGTTTTTTGGGTTATGAAGTTGTCTTAGAGAATTTATAGTGTTCTCTTTCTTTTCAATTTAAGTATAATTCATGATTGTGTAGTCTATTCATTTGTCTGTTCGTTCGTTTGTTCATTATGCGTATTCCGATTTTCAACTTGGTATCAGAGCCAGTTTGATTATTCAGGTTTTTTTTTCTTTTATTTTTTCAACTCCCATTGATCATTCACAGTTAAATTTGCTCTCGTTTGATGTTCCTCTATTAGTCACTTCTCCTTCATTTCCGCTTCTCGTTTTTCTAGTTTAAATCCGTAGGAATTTGCATTCTTTATTTGAATTTAGGCGTTTATTTGAAAATGAACTTTTAACACAAATAGTCCTTTATGTTTTGACAAGTCATCAGTTTGGTCATATATGTTTCAAACTCATCAATTTCGTCCTTTATCTATTAAGTTGCTCATCAATCTCGTTCTTATCGTCCGACTCCATTAGAAACTCTATTAGTTTGCTGATTTGGCAACATGTGGGACCAACAAAGCCAAATATTTAGAGCCACATGGATTTAATGTTACTAAAAATAAAATTGAAATGAAAAATAAGAAAAACCAGTAGCCCCGTGTTTCTGCTACACCCTCACCATCACCCCCTCCCTCCCTACAACCCCAATACCCTTCATCTGCACATGCCACCCCAATACCCTTCATATTACTCCTATCGTTTATGGATGCCTTTACTAAGATATAGAAAATCAAGTTCAAAAACAAGCAAAGACAACACAAATGTACAAAACTCATCCATTGTTCTTCAAATTATTGTAGTAAAAGTGTAGATAATGGTGGTTGTGCTGGGTTGGGTGATGCTAGAGTTGGGGTTATGTTTTTATATTTTATATTTTATGATTTCATGGTTTTAGGAAAGAAAAAATGTATTTAATTCAAGTGGTGCCAAATAATTGGCTTAGTATGTCTTACATGTTGCCACATCAACAAATTATTGGATTTTATAATGGAGTTGGATGACAAGGGCGAGCAACTCAAAGTGATGACTTGTAACAACACAGGAGATTATTTGTGATAAAAACTGTTTGAACCAAAAATGAAACAAAGTTCTGTAAAAGAAAAACTGAAATGCATTTGAAGAGCGGAACGTCTCGCATCCGTCTGCATCTACATCCATGTTAACTAAATCATTTCTTGTTTGACTTATTAGTGTTATTAGAGAAATACAAGGAGGATTTGTGGAAAATTAATCTTTTGACCTGCAACGTTTGCAAACTCATTCAACGTCTTCAAAATATTCCTTGCTGCCATTCAATTCAAGTAGCCTTAGCAAAAATGAGGCAGTCATCTGCAAACACTAAATTTCAGTGACAAAGGCACCATAAGCCTAGGATAGGCATAGGCCTACCCTCACTTTTTCATACTTTTAAGGGTAAATTACATAGTAGCCCCTCAAGTTTAAGGTCTATTACAACCTCATACTACATCTTTAAAACATTTCACTTTCATACATTTACTTATCATTTTATTTCAATTTCATACAACCGTTACATTTTCCATCCATTGATCTGTTAAGTGCTGACGTGGCTGCCACATTTGTGCCACATGGCTGCCAAATGTGTGCCACGTGGCAAAATAATAATTTTTTAATTTTTTAAAAAAAAAACTAAATCTTCTAAATATATATATATTAAAAAAAAGAAAAAAAAAGTGAAATCCTCTCTTCTCCCCGCAACCCCCAAACCCTAAAACCTTCATCTTTTCTCCCCCATCTTTATCTTCTTCCCCTGCAACCCAGAAAAAAAGAAGAAAAAAAAAAAGCTGAATGAAAACCCCCACCCCCGAACCCCAAATCAAAAATCCATGAAGAAGACCTCCCGCGACCCCCTGCAAACCCAGGAAAGAAGAAGGGAAAAAAAAAAAAAAAGGCTGAATGAAAGTGAACCCCCAAATCAAAAACCAGGAACAAGGAACAAGGAACATCCCCGCCCCCCCCCCCCCCCCCCCCCCCCCCACCGCCACGAGCCCTGCAACTCAGGGAGGAGAGAAAGAAAAGAAAGGGAGGGAAGAAAGAAAAAAAAAAAAAAGATGAATCAAAGAAACCAGAAACCCAGGAAGAACCGATTCCTCCCACGACCCAGACGACGACGCCCTTCCCCCCCTTCCCGCAGAAACCCATATCCTTCTGCACCCACCCTCTCGCGCGCACACCCCCCCCCCCCCCCCCCCCCCACTCTTCACACACGCTTTCCTCCCACGGCATGTGGGTTTTTTTTTTCTTTTTTTCTCTTTTTCTTTTTTCTGGGGTTGCAGTTGGAAGAATATGAAGATGGAGAATAAGAGAGGAGGAGGAGGAGGAGGAGGGGTGGGGAAGACGAACTGAAGGGTTTTTATTTTTATTTTTTCCTTTGTTGCAGGGGAAGAAGATGAAGATGGAGGAGAAGAGAGGGGGGATAAGAGAGGAAAGGTTTGGGGGTTGCGGGAGAAGAGAGGATTTCAGCTTTTTTTTTTTTTTTTTTTTAATTTTTTTTATAATATATATATTTAGAAGATGGGGTCTTTTGATTTGGGTCCAATTTTATAAGCATATTTTGAATGGAATCCACTTAGATTACATAAGCATAAGTGGGGGCTACTAAGTACAACAATCATCCATGTCAGCAATTAAAATAGACATAATTTACCAATAAAATTACAACAATTGCCATTAGATATTCATACGATTTCCCCATGGACTCTTGCTATCAGGTATCTTGCGGATTAGTATGTTTATTCAAAACCTTATCCTCCTATCTTTCAAATTCGTTTCCGTATCCAGCGGAAACCTTGTTTTGAATCCTAAATCTGTATGAAGCTATGAAAGCTATAAATTTTCTCTCATTATATGATGAAAACAGAAAAGGTGAGGATCTGATTGGGGTTTCCTGGAATACCTGGATCACAAGGTATTGTAAATTCTCGCAAGATTTCAATTTCATACAATGCAATCTGGTTTTGTTTTTCTAATTTTTTGGTTTGGTGATTTGGGCTTTGTTTTTGCAGTGATCGTTACCTGGATAACAGGTATTGTAAATCCTCGCAAGATTTCGATTTCATACACTGCAATCTGGTTTTGTTTTTCTAATTTTTTGGTTTGGTAATTTGGGTTTCGTTTTTTGCAGTGTTCGTTACTGGATAACAGGTAGTTTAAATCCTCGCAAGATTTCGATTTCATACACTGCAATCTGGTTTTGTTTTTCTAATTTTTTGGTTTGGTGATTTGGGTTTTCGTTTGTAATCTGGCATCAACAGGGGCTTCCTTTGTTTTGATTTCACCCGCAAAACCATTGAGTTTTGTTTTGGAGATTTGTCTTTCACTATGTAATTTTCCTTACATTTCAGCTCCTCCTTCAGATTCTCGTTTTCAATAGTAAGCTTCATAATTTCTGAACGGTAGTCCTCCACCAAAAGACTCATCTCTTGTAATTTCCTCTGCAAGTCATTAAGGTCCGCCTTACTGTTGGAAGGCTCTCCCAAATTGTTTTCCATAAATTCTGATGGCAGTATATCAAACATTGGGAGAAATTCTTCATCTGACACTTTGTGAGGCTCCACATTTATCCCCCCACCATGTGAACTCAGTTGTATGATTTTCTTCTGTTTTTCAGGTGTTTTTGGACTGCCCCCACCTACCTGTACAACTTCATGTAACATAAACACACCATGTTTAATTTTATTAAAGTACATAAGACTTTAGTTACATAATCTGATCACAAAATAACATACCTACTCCAACATGGATTAGAAGCACAGTAACTTGAATGATGATAGGTAGTGTATAATTTTTCATGTGCTTATTCTATTTTTCAATTATATACTGAATCCTACTAATCCTTTGTCCTGGATATAGTGTATGAAAGTCATGAATGCATGGATTACGGGAAAATAAAGACTACAATTTTCAAAGAGGTGCATTGATTTTTTTTACTAAACAGAGAGAGAAACATATCACTGACCCATGATAGAAATGGATTAGGAGAAAACAATCGCACAGCAAACAACAAAAAAGGAGAAAACAATTATAATATACCTACCTTGAACATCAAATGGCATTCAACTTGCTGTGTTTTATTCCTTTGATACACGAAGAAGGTTGAGAATAGGTCTCCTGAAGATACGATCACAACAATGTACCTGAAGAATAGGTCTCTTGAAGATAAAACACATCTAATTTGTATAGAAAGCAGAAAGAGATTAAGCCTTCCTTAAAAATAGATTGATAAGAAATTCAAATTCAAAAAATTGTTATCAAGAAATCTGGAAGAAAAGATGGAGGAAATGTGATGCGGAAAAATTTGAATGCTGATAAAACATGTATAAACGTGGGAAACAACCTAATCAACCTAATCAGGGTAAAATAGTAATAATAATGCAAAAAAATAACCTAATCAGAAAAAATGCTGACATAGAATCCTAGTCATTGGATCTAATTCAAAAGTAACTAAAAATTGGTCTCTTTTTCTTTTCAATTCCAATTGCACTCATCTTAAAATTAAATTTAACATCTTATTTTATAAACAAATCAACTCTTAAAATTAAAATGTAAAATCTGATTTAGCTTTATCAAAAAATATTTTTTCACATTGTCCAACTGAAGAATAATAAACTTTGAGTTTTCCTCCTCTCCTTCGTGAAATTTCATATATTTGTCCTCCAAATTCCAACCCACAACAATAGTAAGGTTTGTAAATCTCTCTGTTCTCTCTAACTTTTTACTAAATTTATAAAATTTCATATATTTTGTTCTCTAAATTCTCCATAATTTTTTATTATTAATTACTAGCATATATCCAAGCTATAAAGGATATGTATGATGGAGCAGAGACGGCCGTAAGAACCCATGAAGGACAAACCGAGAGCTTCCCCATAACTATAAGGTTACATCAAGGCTCATCCTTAAGTCCTTACCTTTTTGCATTGGTAATGGATGAGTTAACGAGACATATTCAAGATGATATTCCCTGGTGTATGCTTTTCGCAGACGATATAGTGTTGATAGATGAAACTCAGGTATGGGTAAATGCGAAGCTTAACCTTTGGAGGGAAGTGTTGGAATCTAAAGGTCTTCGCCTAAGTCGATCAAAGACAGAATATATGGAATGCAAGTTCAGTGCAAATGGAGGCCCAAATGAGTTAGAAGTGAGGATCGAAGATCAGGAAGTACCAAAGAGCGACCGCTTTCGCTATCTAGGATCTATCTTGGAAAAGAACGAAGAATTAGATGGAGACCTCAACCATAGAATACAAGCTGGATAGATGAAGTGGAAGAGTGCATCCGGCGAGTTGTGTGACCGTCGTATTCCATTGAAGCTCAAGGGAAAATTTTATAGGACGGCAATAAGGCCGGCGATGCTGTATGGCAAAGAATGTTGGGCGATGAAGCATCAACACGTACATAAAATGGGTGTAGCGGAGATGAGGATGCTTCGTTGGATGTGTGGGCACACGAGAAAGGATAAGATTAAGAATGAGGATATCCGAGGTAAAGTAGGAGTAGCCGAAATTGAACGAAAGATGAGAGAAAATCGGTTACGATGGTTTGGACATGTGCAAAGAAGGCCTACTGACGCTCCGGTTAGAAGATGCGACCACGAGACAGAGGTCCAGAGCCGAAGGGGTAGAGGAAGACCTAGGAAAACATTGGAAGAGACTCTAAGAAAAGACTTAGAGCTTGGATCTAATGGAGGACATGACACAGGATCGAGCGCAATAGCGTTCTAGGATTCATATAGCCGACCCCACTTAGTGGGAAAAGGCTTTGTTGTTGTTGTTGTTGTTGTTTACTCTCTATATTGACTTGTTAATTTCAACGTGAAAAAAGCATTTAGCGTCTCAAAAAATTGAATTAGTTGACAATTCAAGCATGTATTCCACTCTCTTATCAATACTATCCATTTGTTTTATATTTTTGACATTTATGTGAGGTCCCTCCTCACATAAAATCCTAGCTCCGCCACTGCTAAATTTGAAATTTTAAACCCTCTATGACAAATAGACCCACATTTGTCTTGATTAGTGGTTCCACACAAAAAATGAAAATATAAGGAGACAAAGGATCTCCTTATTTGATTCCTCTAGTAGGGTAAAAGTAACTATGTGCTTTAACATTTATGAGAATAGAAAAAGAAGTGGAAGTAACGCATTCCAAAACTAACCTTATCCAGTGACTATGAAATCCAAATTTCTGCAACACACTTTTAATATAATCTCAACTAATAAGACCATAAGCTTTTTCAAGGTCTAATTTAACAACCATTACCCCAGTTCTACCTTTTTTTGTTTTAAAAGAGGAAAATATTTCATGGGCAATAAGGAGCAAAAGCACCTTGGTTCCCAGAAATACAACTTTCAAGTAGAGGTTTTAGCATATTAACAATGATTTTAGCTATAATTTTGTAAATTACATTGCAAGGCTAATAGCTCTAAAGTTAACCACCACTCTAGGGAAATTTACTTTGGGGATTAAAGCAATATTAGTATGATTAATCATCCTTAAGCTTGAACAATTTCCCAAGAAATCTCTTACTAAATCTCTAATGGAAGGACCTACAGTATCCCATCAATTTTGATAGAGGCATTTAGGGCACCAATGCTGCAGACAGCTTTCCAAATTTTCTCATCCGCAATAGGACAATTAGATTATCATTTCGTATATCATAGATGCAAGGTTCAATAATATCAACAAACTTGGACATGTTAGTGGAGTTAGGGCAAGACTGAGTAGTAAAAAGCAGCTTAAAATCCTACACAAAAATATGCTCATGCCCCTCACCAAAATCCCACTAGTTACCAAAATTAGCCTTCAAGGGGTCTTTAATTTTTGTAATTCAGTGTACTGTTTTATATATGGAAGCTACTCATTGAATATATATGCAGATTTACTTTTTATCGTGTTTTTCTCCTCAATGTCTGCCAAATTAATGGCTAAGTCACATGAGGTGACTCCGATTCGTGTGTCAGCATAGGTGATGAGCATTAGTTATGATGTGTATACTATTTCGAGATTATGTGATTGCGGTCACCTTGTGCTTACCTTGATAGCTGTACTTTATTGACTTACTTGAGACTTTGCAGGCTACGGTAAGTATTCTCTTATTATACGTAGTACGTATATTTTTGGAAACTATACTTGGTTTTACGGCGAGGGGTTATAATGTTTTGAAAAGGTTTTTACAAAACGTTATTTTCTAACCCACTCAACTTTGTTTTTCGCCCCTCCAGGTTTAGTAGCTGTGCTTACATGTAAACGAGGATTCTGACAAATCTCAGGAGATGGTTATCTTTAGTGGTATAACCCTCATCCTATTTACTATATTGTCTTATGCTCTGACGTCACGTGTGAATTGGGTTCAATCCCGCTCACCCGCACGCTCTTTAGTTTAGGCACTTTTAGGTTTAAATTTATTCCCTATCTTTTCCCATGTCACTACACTTTATGGATTCGTCACCCTCCAGGTGTCGGCTTGCACAACCTGATTCGGAGTCCAAGTGGACAATCCGGGTCGGGGGTGTGTCATCAATTCTATCAATATCTTGTAAAATAGTTGGATATCTAAGTTTATGATGTAGCCTTCAAGGGGTATATAATTGAACGAATAAACTTAGATATCTAAGTTTATGATGTAGCCTTCTGGAGCCTAATGAACATTGTTAGATGTTAGGAACCTATAAGATTGATTTGGCAGACAAGGAGGAAAAGAATGAAGAGTCTATTGCTGCCTTCATTGAAGAAGGCTATGCGCGGGTCACCTACGAGTCGGAGTCACCTAATGTGACCTGTATGACAGGACTAGCACCTACTTGGATCCAAGGTGAGCGTGCGGTGCGGGAGATGAACATACACGTGAAGGACTAGCCCTGACCCTGGGCGGGAGCACTAACACCGGGGTGCAGCAATGATGAACAGATAACATAAATATAATCATGCCATGAAATTGCAATAATTCTATACAACAAGGTAACTTACATGCGCATGTCGTAGGATTATTTTAGCATTTCACAACAGCACAACGGTTCTTGTAACATTAAACAACAGTTCTTGTAACATTAATTAATCATAGCTATAAAATATAATCATGGTATCTCACGTATACCTGTGAAACTATATGGTTCAGAATAATTTCCTAAATTCCGTCATTTCGCTACTTCATGTAACTTTAGTCTAAGCCAGGCATAAGTAGTAAATTCTTTTTCAAAGTAATACTATAAACTAGCAAGTATGCATATACTATAAAAAGAAATGACCCACTCACAGTTACTTGTGATGCCACAATCATTTGAGCTAGGAAGCCGGAGTCTCCAGTAATAATTTCACCTAAGTACATAAAAGGGTACAATTACTAAAACTTTACTTAAACAATTGAATTTCTGAAAACGGACGTCATAATCGGGTCCAGGGCGTCGAAATTAGCCTAGGAGGGATTTTGGACGAAACCCGAAAAAGTCAACGGTCAAAGTCAACGATCAATGTTGACCAAGTCAACGGTTAGCGTTGATCGGGTCAACAGTCAAACCGGGTCAAACCGGTTTAGGGTTGGGCCGGGTCAAGGGTTTGGGTTGGGCCGGTTAGGGCCTAAGGGTTTTGGGCTTTAGGGTTTCAAGGCCCAAATGTTTCTAGGCTGCCCAAAAGGGCTGGTTAGGGTTTAAGCTAAACGGGCCCAAAAACCCAACGTTCTCACGGTCCTAAGGCCTGCTTAAAAAAGGTTAAAGGGTTAAAGGGTTTAGGGATCAACGGGCCGAAGGCCCTGGTTCTCACATGGCCTGAAGGCCTAACCAAAAAGGGCTTGAAGCCCTGAGTTGCTCACATGGGCCCGGGCTTAAAGGCCCGGCCCTAATTTGGGTTTTAAATCACAACGGGCCTAAGGCCTAGGTTTGGCACAGCCCAAAGGGTCTGTCTATCTGAGCTTCAGACTCGAAAGCCCAACCATGCACAGCCCTACAGACTTGGTTGGTTTTCTCGTCGGGTGAGGAGCCCGGAGTCTCTCGTGCTCCGGTCGACGGCTAACCAAGAATCTAGGGTACTAATTAGTTACCAAAATGACGAGTGAGACAATGGGAAACGATTGGTACCTGAGATCCGATGTGAGATGGTCAGATTCAGCCAGAAATCAGCTCAACAACCGTCAAATTCGTCGAAAATCTGGGTTTAGCACACCCGTGGTGTCTCCATGCGATTTCGTCAACCTATCAACAAAATCAAGGTTAGACTTTGGCAATAAGACAAAGACGAAAGAATTTGGCAAGGAACACGCTGGAGTTCTTCTAGGTTTTCTAGGTTGCATTGAGACGAGGAAGGGATAAAAGGTCGCCACAGAGGACTTGGTGGTGTTGCCATCATCATGTTCTCCTCGATTTGGGTGTGTGGGTGCCTCAAGTGTCGTCGAAGAGGGAGATTCGAGAAAGAGAGAGAGAGTTTCGAGAGCTGTGAGAGAGAGACGGGAGGAAGAGAGTGGGAAAGAGAGAGGAGGTGAGATCCAGAGTGAGGAAAAAGAGTGAGAGGGACACGTGGTGTGCAATGGTTAGAGATCTGTGTGAATGTGGGTCCCGCGGACCGAGGTAAGTCACACAATATTTTAAAATATCCCTCAACCTTCGTAACTCCATAAAATTCTCGTCGTAGCTCCAAATTGAAATCCGCTTGCACCTACGAGTTTGTATCATCGAGAACTACGCAAGCACACTAAAAGAATGTTTAGTACTTCTCCCAAAACGCGGGTTAACAAAAGTCAAAGTCCTTGCCTCAAGGGTATTTTTGTAAAACCACGTTTCTATTATAAAATTGTAAATGTAGAGACGGGTCGTCATAATCTACCCCCCTTAAGAAAATTTCGTCCCCGAAATTTAAAATCATTTGTCACACAAAATTTTAAGATAGGAAGAACAAAATATATGTACGTAACGAAGAAATCAAGTTAGAGTAATTACATCAAAAAGGGTGCATTAATTCCTTTTTCATGCCTCCAACTTATACTTTCTTTCTTCGTCAGTACCATACTATAATATAATAGTTTTCACAAAACAAAACGTCGAAAATATTTATATGTACTAACATCCCGTTGAAAATACATATAAATAGCAACATAAGGTTAGAGTAGTTATATTGATACTTAAAACTGAAAATAGCATTTTCAACTACGCACTCGAAAGTTGCGTACTCCAAAAGTAAGTACATAATATCCTTGGATCGAGCCCAATAAATAAACAGGTAAAAGCAACAAACACTACAATAAGTACACTAACGTAAAAGGTCTAACTATTTACTTACTTAACGGATCCAACGAATAAGTTATTAATATTACGGTCTGCAGCCCGTAATGCCGGTAACTCACCGTTGTCATGCTAAGAAAGTAACCAATTCTCGAGGGTGCAATATTACCATCATGCCCCCCATTGGGAAATACATACAATTCGTCTAATCAAAGTCTCGATCATGCTCACGCACTACCCCCCTTGGGTAACAACAACACTAAGATCACAATTATATATTATGAACTCGCACAATTGAACACTGTTCGTAAAACTCCTTGGTCAAGCAAGTGCTAAGCAAAGAATCTCCATTCCAAATCTTAATAGTGTCACAACCAAGACCAAAAATCGCAACCATAGTTACAAGCATTTCCAACAGAGATATGTATCAAATACGATCATGCTACAACTATAAAGCAATTAAATAAACGTAATACACCATGAAAGTCTGAGTAGTTCGTTCAGACTAGTCGTTAGTCTGAGGGAGAAGTGTAGTCAACGACAAACTTACTACACGTGGCCTTCAAGAAGGCTTCCCAAACACTTGGAAATAAAACACATAGCGTGGGAACTATAAAATACACATATCCATATAATAATCTGGTCAGGTTTCTATTTGCCTGAACTTGTATATGAGTCTAGAAGCAACTTTCACGTAATGCCAACAACGAATTCATTTGAAAATTGTACCTTAGGATTCAAGGGAGATGGCTACCATGTTAATAGTAGACCCAAAAGCTCAAACTAAACAAACAGATAACGAGAAGTCACTTTCCCCAACAAGCAGTATCTCTTAGGAGCTGTAGTAGGGTTTAAACCACCTCTCCATTTTTGCTTAGTTGCAGATTCCTAGTCAAATAAGGTTAATGTTGGTGGAAGGAAGGACTCGCAAGTGATCAACCTGAAAACCCCATGGGAGTACACACATTTTCGTGAAAAGTGCAAAGATCGTCAGATTCTCATCTTGACCAGTGCACCAAGTAGATTTGCTAGAAGTGTTTCGAAGTCCGTGTACTCACGAACAAAAGGTCTTGAGTGAAGCAGTGAAAAGATACGTTGAGACAAACACACATTGTTGGAAAAGAACTACTAGAGTACGATGTGATGTCAATGAATTACAGCAAGATGGTGATGCAATCAGCTGACTACCTGTATTACAACCTTCACAGTAAAGTTCAGGCATGTTTCTAATTTACATTGAGAAACAAACAAGCGAAGGAAAGTGAAGATGCAGAAACAGAAGTCACTGTTTATAAGATTTGACGAGGCCAAAGATATTTCGTAATTCACAACACTTTGACGTAGATGAAAGATACAAAGCAGCCTGTGCATACATGATGTGGTACTATTGGCTACCTTAAAGTGATACACCTGAGCAACCAAAGCTCAATGAGTCTAGAGAAATTCAAAGTAAAGCTTGATCTTCGTACAAGCTGTTCTCAAACATTGAAAATTACAAGGCTGAACAGTTAGTGGACAAAAGCATTGGTCAATTGGGTTACAAGTAAGAGGCTAAGTTCATCTTTACCGAAAAATACGAGGACAAGAGCTAGGGTTTACCACCGAGTACACCCAAGTGGAGTCAAGGAGTTGGTTTATCCAAGCAAGATTGGATCTTCCTCATCCAAGTCCAACTATAACAACAACCAGAATCATAACTCCTTTTGGGAATTGATGATAACAGCGTCTGTTACCGAAAATTTTCCCAAGAAAAGTACTAGCTTAATAACGGTTACTCGAGAAAATGATATAATGTTGAGTGTCGGCGTTCTCAAACTGCTAGAGTTTATGAGAGAGTCTTTGGTAAGGTGTAAGATGAACTGGTGTAGTACAGAAGTTAAATTGAGGTATACTGGCGTTCTCACTAATTATTTTTGGTTTCGAAAGAATTGAAGGAATGACGTCAAAGGTACACGTCCTCGGATTAAACGATACTGCTTATTTTCTCTTCACCTCGCGCTACAAGGTCTTCGTAAGTTTCTCAAAACTCGTTCCGCTCCGACAGCGGGAAAATTACTCAGGCTTTGACTTCACAATCTACCTGTGAAAGTAATCAGAAAAGTGACTAGCAGAAAGGTTTTGGTTACCTAAATGAATGGTGTGACTAACACTACCACGAGTTTACTATTCTAATACAAGGTTTACTCCCAAGTTTCCACGATCTAATTACTTCGGGTCAAGTAGCCACTGCTAATCAGTCTACTAGTAGCGCTGCTAATTAACGCACTTAAGATATGTTAATATTGTTCGTTACCTTGAAACTATGAACCGGCATTTTGGCATAAATATATAACTCCCAAATACTAGCACATGTGTCCGGTATCAGAAATCATACCACACGAATACTGGTCAACGGTCTCTGGATATCGGATAACATCGTCCATTAGTAGTGTAATCGTAGGCTGATTACGGGTTAGAGCCTGTTTGGGTAGTAAGCTTTAAGTGATTGGAAAAGAACTGGTCAAGCGAAATAGTTCGTTGATTCCAGGATGATTTGATTATTACTTTTGGAATTTCTATTACTCTCAGGGTATGATAACTCATACCTGTAAGCCTATATTGACCTAAAAGATGAGTACAACAACGAAATGAAATCTGGGAAATAGCGTTGGTTGGAAAGTCCCAAGGCTGGGACAAGAACTTGCTAATAATCTACTGTGGAAATGAACTTAAACGGAAGTCGATCTTCCTCCTGAAGATCCAAAATGGTCACTAGTACGTTTGAAGATATTAGTGCTAACAGGGACCAAAAGTGATTGCCCCTTGGATGATCTTCTGTCAAATCCTACCACTTTAGCACCAGGTTATCGCTCAAGACGTTTCCAGAATCTTAACGAAGTAACCTTCGTAGAAATTCTAAAAGATGGTATACTAATAGGTTATACCTAAGAAACAAAACCATTTATGGTTTCTTAACTCTAAGGGTTGGTAAAAACGGTGGAAGAAAAGTAATAGGATTAATCGGTAAATCCTTGGTGAAACTCTACTCTTGATGCATTAACCCGGCTGTGGGGCTAGCAACTTATTCCCCAAAACTTAAATTCCTTGGTAGGGAGGTTCGTCGTTTAAAGTCTAAGGGCGATTACAAAAACGATTTTCCAAAATGACGACAAGTCGTCTAAAGTACCCAAAACTTAGGGAAATTTTTTCATGTTTTTCATGCTCAACGAGGTTGCAAGATTCGAAAATTAGGTTTAAGAACCAAGAATGCTTACATCACGCATGTGATGAATGCAATACTGCCCAAAACTTATGCTCTGATACCAAACCGATACACCCCGACCCAGAATGTCCACTTGGACTCCGAATCAGGTTTTGCTAGCCGACATCTGGAGGGTGACGAAACCATAAAGTGTAGTGACGTGGGAAAAGATAGTGAATAAATTTAAACCTAAAAGTGTCTAAACTAAAGAGTGCGCATGTGAGCGGGATTGAACCCAATTCATATGTGATGTCAGAGCATAAGATAGTATAGTAAATAGGATGAGGGTTATATCATTGAAGATAACCATCTCCTGAGATTTGCCAGAATCCTCGTTTACATGTAAGCACAACTACTAAACCTGGAAGGGGAAAAAACAAAGTTGAGTGGGTCAGAAAATAAGATTTTGTAAAACCCTTTTCAAAACATTATAACCTATCGCCATAAAACCAAGTATAGTTTCTAAAAATATACATATTAAGTATAATAAGAGAATACTTACCGTAGCCTGCAAAGTCTCAAGTAAGTCAATAAAGCACAACTATCAAGTTAAGCACAAGGTGACACACGAGTCAAAGTCACCTCATGTGACCTGCACAATAGGAGTAGGTGTAATAATAATCGCTCTAGTGCTACGATCACGTGAAGAATAACGCTATGTGCGGGTCACCTACAAGTCGGAGCCACCTAATGTGACCTGTACGACAGGACTAGCACCTACTTAGATCTAAGGTGAGCGTGCGGTGCAGGAGGTGAACATACACGGAAGGACTAGCCCTGACCCTGGGCAGGAGCATTAACATTGGGGTGCATCAATGATGAGCAGATAACATAAATATAATCATGCCATGATAATGCAATAATTCTAGACAACAAGGTAACTTACCTGCGCATCCCGTAGGATTATTTTAGCATTTCTCAACAACACAACAGTTCTTGTAACATTAATTAATCATAGCTGTAAAATATAATCTTGGAACCTCACGCATACCTGTGAAACTATAGGGTTCAGAATAATTTTCTAAATTCTGTCATTTTGCTACTTCATGTAACTTTAGTCTAAGCCAGGCATACGTAGTAAATTCTTTTTCAAAGTAATCTTGGGTACTAATTAGCTACCAAAATGACGAGTGAGACGAGGGGAAACGATTGGTACCTGAGATCCGACATGAGGTGGTCGGAATTGGCTCAATAGTCGTCGGACTCGCCGAAAATCTGGGTTTAGCACACCCGTGGTGTCTCCGTGCGATTTTGTCAACCCATTAACAAAATCAATGTTAGATTTTGGCAATAAAGACAAAGACGAATGGATTTCAAGGGGACTGACGCTTACCAGTCGTCGAAAAGGCGAGGAACTTGCCGGAGTTCCTCTGGGTTTTCTGGGTTGCACCGAGATAAGGAAGGGAGAAAAAGTCACCACGGAGGACTTGGTAGTGTTGCCATCACCGTGTTCTCCTCGATTTGGGTGTGTGGGTGCCTTGGGTGTCGCTGGAGAGTGAGATCCGAGAGAGAGAGAGAGAGAGAGAGAGAGAAGAGAGAGAGAGTTTCAAGAGATGTGAAAGAGAGACGGGAGGAAGATAGTGGGAAAAAGAGAGGAGGTGAGATCCGGAGTGAGGAAAGAGAATGAGAGGGACATGTGGCGTGCAATGGTTAGAGATTTGTGTGAATGTGGGTCCCGCGGACCAGGTAAATCACACAATAATTTAAAATATCCCTCAACCTTCGTATCGTCGAGAACTACGCAAGCACACTAAAATAATGTTTCGTACTTCTCCCAAAACGCGGGTCAACAAAAGTCAAAGTCCTTACCTCAAGGGCATTTTTGTAAAACCACATTTCTAAAATTTATAAAATTGTAAATGTAGGGACGGGTTGTCACAATGAACATTGATTATTTTTTAAACTGAACACATGTATTATCATTATTTCTTAAACAGAACACTAACTATTTTTCAAACTGAACACTAATACTATCATTATTTTTTAAACTGAACACGGTTACTATCACTATATCTTGAAATGAACACTGGTACAATCTATTTCTTAAACTTAATATTGACTATTTCTTAAATTGAACACGAGTATTATCACTATTTTTTTAAACTGAACACTGATTATTTCTTAAACTGAACACGGATATTATCATTGTTTCTTAAACTAAACACTGTTATTACCAATATTTCTTAAAGTGACACGGGTACTATCACTATTTTTTAAATTGAATACTGACTATTTCTTAAACTGAACACGGGTACTATCATTATTTCTTAAACTGAACACTAGTACTACCACTATTTCTTAAACTGAACACTAACTATTTCTTAAACTGACACGGGTATCATTACTATTTCTTAAACTGAACACTAGTACTAGAACTATTTCTTAAACATAAAACTGACTATTTCCTAAGCTGACATAGGTTCTATCACTATTTCTTAAACTGAACACGGGTACTATCCCTATCTCTTAAACCGGACACTAATACTATGACTATATCTTAAACTGAACAGTAATTATTTCTGAAACTAAACATAGGTACTATCACTATTTTTTAAACACTTCTTACCTTTTTTTTTTGGTGAAAAAATTATAATGTGAATCTCGACAACAATTTACATGAAGTTAAAACGCATCGTTGAATATGATAAATCTAAACCTTCTCACATTACGAAAAATGAAATATTATAAATGTATCGGCAACAAAATTAACTAATTAACTATTCTCTCAACAATGCCTGAGTTTGAAATTGTATAGAAAGAAAAAACCAAAGCCATTACACACCGTAATCCATTGGTTACATTGTGTGCATAACACAAAAGAATTATGTAAAATGTGAAAGTTAAATCAAATAATAAATTATAAGTAGTAGATTACCCTAATGAATAAGACAATTTCTCTTTGACAAAAAAAAAAAAAAAAAAAAAACAGAAAAAAAAAAGAAGACAATTTCTCTTTAACTCACTAAGTTGTTGGTTCAAATCTTTCATTTCTTCTTTTGTGTAATTTAAAAATGTTGTAAATTATAATATGAAAATTTATAATTAACCAAGTTCTTTAACATGATCAATGGATCTCCATTCGCTGTAATCTCACTGTCTCAAATGGACATACATACGTAGGTACACACATAGTAGCAATCAGTCCACACACACGCACAAAAACTACAAAAACAAATATTAATTCCTACCATAATCTTAATTTACAAATTTAATTAGCAAGCTTAATGTAGAAACTCAGCAAGTGTAGAACTCAACAAGCTTGTCCATGAACCCCAACTGAGTCTCTGCATTCTTAAGCATCCACAACAAGTGCTCAAACAGCACCACCTCACAAGCCACCACAACCTCGCCGGATGACGTGTCCCCCAGCTTCTGAATGACGGGATGGTCAACGACGTTCGAGCTGACCAGGTATTAATTTATGAAACATTGGATTTGAGGCTAAATTTCGTAATTTGTAATTGGAATGGCATTTGGTGCAGATGAAGGATGATGGCGGTGTGGCGGTGTTTTTGATTGATGTTTTGGTGGTTTTCTTGATGTGAGGAGAAAAATGCCATGGAGTTGAAAAAAGCAATGGAGTTGAAAAGCAACGGAGCGTAAGCACCAGCGAGGGTTTGAGGAGAAAAGGCAAAAGCAACAGCAAGGGTTTGACGTTAGGGGTAAAATTGAAAGTAAAACTAATGAAAATGGCTTGAAAACTTTGAGTTTTAACGATAAAGACAAAATAAAGGGTAAAGTGAATAGTAGCAGGTTTGACTTTTTAGTGTAAAAATGTGGTTTTTCGTTAAAGTGAACAGTACCGCGGGCTTTTCGTTAAAACTCCCAAAATTGAAAGCTCAATAAATTATTTTGTTTGAACTAGTTTTATTGGGCTGTTTTGATATTGGGTTTTGTCTTAACAATTAAATAAAATTATTACATAATTATTTTTTTTGTTAAAATTCAAAGTATTAAAGTGTTTTTCATTAATTTTTTTTAATTGCCCAGCTCTACTTCACTTTATTCTAATTCCTACTGAATTCAATTATTTTTTAATTTGATTCCACTCGATACGATTACAAATTAATAAAAGGAGACTCGTGCATATATAACTTTGCCAAATGATGGTAAAAGCCTCGACCTTTATTTAATGCATAAGGAGAAGCCTGTAGCATCCACGTCAAAATCACAAAAATCATCATAGGACCCGCTACCTAAGGACTACTCCCGGACCCACTCGGGCTGAATCCCATCTCTAAAATCCCAATTGATACAACTGCGTGATACCAGCCGTTCGATCCCATCTAACGGCTGTGAAAACATCACCTAAACCACATCTTGTTAGTTCGAAGATCATTAATTCATTTGTATGAAACCACCGACAAATTTTTTATTGTGATCCGAAAACGGGTGATACACTACGTGTTTTTATATAAATGCTAAGAAATTATATTTTTTAAATTATTACCTTTTTAAAACACATATTTCACCATTTGTATAATGACACATAATATACTACTCTGTGTTCCGATCACGTTGAAAAATCTCTCGAAACCAACAAAGATGACCACACGCTTTGCCTTGTCAGATCCATGGTAACGCCAACTCATCATCCTTCCCTACTTAATAGATTCCCAATCGATGGAAATCGAGCCGTCGATCCATCTGGGGGTCCCACAGAAACCAACGGTTAAATATCGTCCATCTCTCCCCCTGCGTCGCTGGCCGTCCCCACATTTCCCAATCATTGGCGCTTTGTACAGTTGGGCTCGCGGAAAAACTGAGTTCAAGCTGAGAAGCTTCTGGTGTCGACACGTGGTACCTACATCGTCGGTGACCTTATCAAAATCATAGCCCAACGATGCTAGCAGTCTAGCAGTAGGAGCTTAGGAGCGTTTTATATTATTCTAAAACCAGATCTGCAGATCACACCCACTGCTGCATCACTTCACCCAGAAAAAGCTCTCAAAATCCCTAATCCCCAATTTCCAAATTAGGGTTCCTGTTCAGCGGATCCACCCGGAACGAATCGAAATTTGTGCTGCTCCCGTCCGCCACGTAATGTAGATTCGCAATCGGAGGGTAAATATGGGTTGGGTCGTCTGGTTCGAAGCGAAGCCGGCGAGAATTTGGAACAGGGTGTTGCTAGTAATCAAAAAATCGATAGTACTCCTCGTGGGTGGGAATCACACCTCCTCCAGGTTTTGCAGTCGCTAATCTACTCTCTCTTTCTCCCTTTGGCTTTTTCCCTCTCTCGAAATCTGTAATTGATTTTACAAAGTTCGCAACTTTTTTTCTTTTTTTATTTATTAAACAACTCGTATTTGATCGGAAACGAGAAAACCCAATTGCTTGAACGCGATATGATTCGGGCCCGAGTCATCACGAAGAGAATCATGGATTTGAAGGGCGTGAGAATGCAGATCCTTCATGGGCCTTTGGCCCGGCGTGTGTTTTTCCGGGCATTCTTCATCGCCGCGGCTATGTCGATCATACCGTTGATCCACATTTTGTCCGGGACCTACATGACAATGTTCACTTTTGTGAACTCCGGCGACTGCGCCGCCGAATTGGGCCACGTCGCCCCTTTCGAAGTGACCGCGGGGAAGTTTAATTTCCAGAGTCCGTTCTTCGTGCCCTTCTGGGGATCTAATGGTTCGGAGCAGTGCAAGCGGAATGTGAATTTGACTGTCAGTGTGGTCAGAGAGCTCATGGGTCAGAAGCTTTTGAAATACGGTACAAAAGCTCTCTGTGTCGGAGAAGGGTCTTCCTCGGCCGTGCTGGCATTGCAAGATTTGGGATTTCCCGATGCTCGTGGTGTTTACAAACACCGGTTCTTCTCGCTCAAGCACAAACAGTTTGTGTATGAAATTGACTATGAGGACAAGTCCTTTGATTTTGTGCTTTCCAGGGATCTCGATAAGGTTTCTGTCCCTGCGCTTCTTGTGCTTGAGATTGAGCGTGTTCTTAGCCCCGGTGGAATTGGGGCTATGCTTGTGGGTAGCGGTGTGTCCTCCCCGAATAGCTTGATTAGGTCTGCTACCCCAATTTCTTCACTGCTGAAAAGTTCCAGTGTTGTGCACGTTAATTACGTCAATAACTTCACACTGGTTGTGTTCAAGAAAAATTATGACAATGCCGGGCTCTTTGAGCAGTATCACCTTCCGGCTGACTGCCCATCCCTCACAAACAATCGACCTTTCATTGGGAAAATGGAGCCTCTGGTGAAGGAAAAACCAGTGGACTATGGAAAGAGGCTTGCATACTTGCCTAATTTTGTTGATGTTTCCTCAAAGAGGCGGTTGGTCTATATTGATATTGGGGCAGCAGCGCATTTGAACTCAAATGTTACAAATTGGTTCCTGCCTTCTTATCCCATCGAACGCAAAGATTTCAATGTTTATTTTGTTGACCATAACACTTCTGTTCTGTTATCCTACGTCAAAAAGCCAGGAATCACCTTTGTTTATCATCCAGGGCTGGCCGGAATCAAGCCGCAAGTCAATGTTCCAATTGATGGGATCACAGATCCATATGTCGGAGATGAAGGGTTTGATTTCCTTGTTTGGTTCAAAGAAACTGTGGGGTTTGCAGATTTCGTGGTGCTCAAGATGAATGCAGGCAATGTAGAACTGAAGTTCCTCACGGAACTGTTTGAAAGTGGAGCCATATGCTTTGTGGACGAGCTGTTTCTTTACTGCTCAGGCCAAGTAGATGCTGGAGGTGAAATGCCAGTGGACTGCATGGACATCTTCGGAAGCCTCCGTAGCAGCGGTGTGTTTGTCCATCAGTGGTGGGGGGACGGCAACCCTGGTGATGTTCTCCTATCTGTCGGTTGATCATGATGTGATATCGTGATCATCTGGTTTCTATGATGTTGCTTTTATGGTTGGGCACTTAGGCTAAATAAAACAACCATAATTATCTTGTGTGGTTTGTTTATGTTATGTAGGATGATGATAAACATCCGAGTTGCTGCTTTATGGCTGGTTGGACACTTGAGCTTTCCAGCTTAGTAACTTATTAATGTTATGTTTGATTTGTGTTTATCTGTTTGCTTTCAGTTCCTTTTCGTCGAAACTCGTTAATTAAGCTTATTAGAGTGGTCCATGGGACCTTAATCTTTATTAAATTTGATTACGGAAGATTGATGACCCTGCTTTACACGTCGATTTCTTGTGCAGCATCCCTTTAACCCCACGAATGAATAAAGAGTTCATTGTTTCCTCACATTAGAGGTTTGGTGGAGGTTCGCTGGGTGGGTACGAGTCCCGTTTGACACGAGAAGGTTTTGTCTATTACACCGCCAGGTGATGTTATTATTCCGTTCAAGTTTTCATGAACGACGAGTTTATATTTTAAAGGGTAAACTGCTAATTTAGGTTTTGAATTATCACCTTAGTGAAAATTAGGTCCCTAAACTATTTTTTCAGAAAAATTAGTCCCTGAATTATATAAATTTGCCAATTACATCCATAATATTATACTATATTCAATTTTCCGTCAATTTAAGTCACGTTACTTGCATGTGATACACATTGGAGGGTAGATTGGTAGTTTTTCATAAAGAAATAGTGTATGGAGTTAACTTTGGAGGAGAAATTGGTAGTTTTTCATAAAAAAAATAGTGTAAGTTAACTTTTGAGGGTAAATTAAACATTAAATTCACAACCTATATGAAATGTTAAGCACTTATAGACGATAAAATGATGGTATTACACTCTAAAGTGTATCAAGTGACTTAAGTTGACGAAAAATTAGATAAAATAGCTTTGAATATAATAGTAGGGATGAAATTAGCAATTTCTAATTAATTTAGGGACTTATTTTACCAAAAAACTAATTCAGGGACCCAATTTTCACCGAGGTGATAGTTCAGGGACTAAATCGGCACTTCACCCTATTTTAAACTATAGTATGTTAAATATCCGTGTTATATCTATTCAGGATGGGCTTCTTTCTCTTATGCCTCAAAAGGGACTTTAGCATGAGAAAGGGATGGAACATCTAAATCATCGGAAAGGAAATGATATCTCATTCTATAAGTTCATTTTCCCGCGAACCAAACGGCACCATCTCACACTTACTGGGGATGAGAAATATTTATTCAAACGAGTACTCCGCGGAGCCAGGATTTTAAATGAGGAGGGGCTTCACATAAATGCTAAAAAATTAAATAATACGTGCTTGGAGTTGTGAACTAATTATTTTTTAGGCTCTAAATGTTTTTTCTAGGTCGAAGTTAACCTTCCATTCTCAAGTCAATATAGAAAGTAATTAATCAAAAATTAAAGAGGATTAAGAGAAATTAACCTTTCAATATCAAGTCAATGAAAAATGTTAGGGATACTATGTTTTTAGACCATATTTTAGAGACCACATAATGTTATCCCCATTGATGATTGGATTCCTTCTTTGGTTATTTAAAGAAGTAGTCCACCCATTAACTGCTATATAATCATGTGGTCACAAAATATGGCTCAAGTAGAAGCTATCTCTAGCATCACTCCAAGTCAATATAGAATAGATTGGGAATTTCCAAACAAAAAATGAGAATTATGGATTGGGAATTTGGTGAACAAAATATATGAAATTTTAAAAACTTTAGTAAAAAGTTAAAGAGAACAAAGATAGAATATATAAAATTTCAAGAGGAGAAGGAAAAACTCAAAGTTTATTATTCTTCAGTTGGCAATGTAAAAGAATATTTTTTTTGATAAAACTAAACTAGACTTTAGATTTTAATTTTAAGAGCTATTGATTTGTTTATAAAATAAGTTGTAAATTTATTTTTAGGACGAGTGTTGTTGGGATTGAAAAGAAAAAGAGACTTCTTATTTTAGCTATTAGTGAATAGCAATTAAGAGTTTTATGCAAACTAAAAGAAGTATAATATTAAGTTTATCCAAATATAATACATAATTATTTATAAAGGTTAGTTGGCGGATACTTAGTGAGGGTAGGCCAAGGCCTATGGTGGCCTTAGAGTGCCTCCGCCCCTGTGGGATACAGACAACCGGATGATTCAGGCTTGAAAGCTATTGGAAGCCAATCACAGACAAGTTGAGATGCACACTTTGGTTTAAAAAAAGAGAAGTACCATGTTTTGTGATTCGAATAAAATAATGAAAGTGATGGGGGATCTACCGCACTACATTGTTTTATTACTTGCAATTATTTAGAACTGCTAAACTTTATTGGAGCTTTCTCTAATCGAATAATATTCTAGCTGAATTGAACATCCAACCATCCAAGGTGTTTCAACTATCTTTGCACTTGTGGCAAACAAGTCAATCTAAGTAAGAGGTCTTAACTTCGACTCTCGTTAAAAGCGAATTTAAATCACATTATTACTAACGCATTGTGAGGCTAAATTCACCCCTTCTCCTCCTTAATATAGATAATATCGTTTGTCAAAACAAAAACAAAAACAAAAAAAAACAGTTGAGCATTGCCATCCGTATCTCAAGAAGAGAACATAGGCATTGGTCTCTCTAGACTAAAGTCTATGAACTAAATATTTGTGAATATTGGTCCATGAACGCATCACAATCCACTGATCTTTTTTGTGTCACAATATTACACAAATGGATTTTGCCCCACATAGTGACAAGTATAGGGTCCAATGCGCATGGATTTTAGTTTGCGGAACATTGCTCCAATATTCTTCTAAAGGGAACGCAAAAGAGACCAAGTTCCTCGATCCCATCCTTTTTAATCCCATCTGTGAAAACTAAAAATCTGAGCTGACAAATAAAAAAAAGTTAAAAACAGAGGAACTAGAGCATGTACATACTTCAATCTCTCTGCCCAAATACCTAAAATTCATCGGAACTGGAACATTCATGGAAAAATACCTGATTATCTACATTATTCTTTCTTGAAACAAATAATTACAACAGGTAGAAGCAAATTGTAGATGACCTACAACGGTACAACCAATTCAAATGCAGAAGATGTATAGTTAAGAATTTCCACTGAACACTCAGCATGCGTGTAAAGAGTATCGTTACATACCACTGGTGCAACACAGCATGTTGCACATCGTACAGCATATAATTTGCCTCTTCAATTCATTGAAAACCAAAGTGAGGGGCAGAAAAGCAAGTGCAGAATGAAAGTGGACAAAAGAGGCAGGGCCGGGCGGGGTGGGGTGGGGTGCCATTAACTTACAGAATGCTAGTGGCAGAACACATCCTCTCATTCCTCAGGGCCATTGTTGACCTTTATCTCCAAAAGCCTCTCAACTGGTTGCCGGCAAATTGGGCATCGGTTTGTTTGGAATCTCAAGACCTTGGCACACCCACTGCACATGCACTGCAGGAAGAAAAGAAATCCAACCAAAAGTCAGTCACAACAAAAATCCAACATAAATTACACTCGGCTTGATTCAAGCACATTAGTATGCAAATATGATAACTAGATGGACACAAGTTAATGTAATCCTATAGAATCTACAAACGAGTCAAAAGGAATTTTGAACCCAACTAAAGCACTTCTCTTAAAAAAAATTCGCTTTTTTCTTTTTGTCAATTACGAAATTTAAGCCCAGTGATGTGAATGCTAACTCTGCTTTCAGTTACAATCTTTCTTTTGGCAACAAACTAGCTCTCACCAATCACAAACTTCTCTCAAGATTAAGATCATCTTTCTCCACTAGCAACTACGACAAACTTTGAAAAGAAAAAGAGCAATGTATAATTACCATGTGTCTGCATGGAAGAACAGTTGTGTCCCGTGGTTCAGACAGGCAAATTACACATTCTTTTCCAGGGTCATTCCCGTCCACTTCACCTTCAACTGAATTACCAATGCCATATATCTCCTGTAGTTCATACCTCATCCCATTCACCCAAAGAATCTGTTTGACAACCCTAACTTGGAATTCACCTTTCTCCCTCTCAAATATAGCCTGAGTTATCTGGGAGTTTGTTGTTACAGAAGCGGGGCTTCCCTCTGATCCATCATGGGCAGGAGGGGATGCCTCGGCCTTCACAGCTATAGGATAGATATCCAAGTCAGCTACTTTCAGTAACTCAGCATCCTCAAACATTGAGAAGTTAATTCCAGTTCCGGAAGGCTGCCTGAACTTCTGGCCCAGACCTTGTTCAAAATGTACCGTCACAGGTGGATGAAGGTTAAACTTCATTGGTGTCAGGTTACAATCCTCGCCTTCTTTCGCAAAGAAGATAATGGTGATGCTGTTTCACAAAGCCATATATTAAAATTTAAAAATAATCTGATGACCATATACAGCCATGCCCTCCAACAGTTATTCATGTAAATTATATGAATTCTTTATACCTTGGCCAAGAAAAAGATACAACCACTGAAATTCTACATGAAAAATGCCATCACGGCATGGTGTTTGCGTATGATATATAATGCAAAAAAGATCAATCCGATTGCATCGCAGCCGAGGGAAAGACTTTATACTGCAGAATTGAACTACCAAAAGAATATACCAATCTGAATGAACAAATAAATATACTGATACCAAAGAGAGCCTACGGTCCTCGGATCATCTTACATTTCCTAAATTATCATTTTTGGGATACACCTCTTCATTGATCAATGTTCACTAGTTAGAAAAAAGTTGAGTAAATCCTTGCAGCTAAACAATAATTTAAGGTGAAAAAAATCAAACAGATCGCTTTCACCATCTATGCTCTTATCGTCTGGAAACTTCTGCCCTTTCACTTTTGTGAGGTTCCCCAAGCAACTTCTACTTTCATCCATTAGAATCCTCTCTAGCAGTAAGAAAATCCTTGTACCACATGAATGATTTTGTATCAAACGGTACATACCACAAACAATCTCAACGAAATCATATTTTAGAACAAACATTTGGTAACATCCTAATGGGTCAAGTTTCTCGGATTTAACAATTATCCATGAAAAAAGAAAAACAAAGTTATCAATCATAAACCATGGTTCATCAGTCGATCATGTTAACCTATTGCAGTCCCACAATTCCATCCTTCGACGCCATTATCCGCCATCATTATAACCGGATCAACTATAATGGCAATCACTTCAGAATGGCAAGTAGCTCAAAATACTTTTCAATAAAACTTCGACTCCCGTAAATTGTTTCTCAATGTTTCGGTATCTAACAACCCACTATCCAATTGATTACCAATTTAGCACAAAACGCTTTCTTTTTCAAACACTCCAATTCCATTTAAGCTAATCCCACATAAAAGCAAATAATAATCACAATTAGGCACTTAATACAGTAACAAATCAGAAGTTAGTAAAAAAGTTAAACTTCAAGTTCAACACAAAAGCTTTAAGCTTGAATTTTACCTCCCTGCAACCGTGGCATCGAAAATAAAAGACACGAGGAAGCTTCCAGGGTTTTCCTCATCGGGCTCGACCTTCAGAGTCTCCTTCTTCAGATTCACATCGTTCCTTATAGTAACCGCCTTCTGGTGCTCCACGTACGGGGTCGGAGCCTGCATTAACGGGCCGCACCGGTACCGCCCGCCGGCCCAATTCGGATGCACCGTGTCCACGTGGGGATGGGGAACGCGGTGGTGGTGATCGTACGGAGCGGGCAGAGGCACGGGCATGGGCGGCGGCGGGTAGTAACCCGGGTACTGGTAGTACTGGGATGGGTTGGGGTTCGGGTACTGGGGCGGGTTGGGGTTCGGGTACTGAGACGGGTACGGAGTCGCCGCTGCGAATACGTAGCGGTTTTGAGAGATTTCGGGCAGAGGTGGGGCCGGAGGAGGCGGAGCAGGGTGGTTTTGGCGGGAGCCGTGTCTCCGGCGGCCGCCGTTGTTTCTGCTCCCGCTGTTTCCCATGTTGGGTTAAATTTTATTGGGAATTTTCTTGGGAAACAAACAGATTGGGGCTGGAAAATCAAGAGCTGTCGTCGGACAGGTTGAGAAGATGTGAAAGACTGGAACTTTGGTA
The DNA here is from genome assembly GCA_036320875.1 of Cotoneaster glaucophyllus. NCBI lineage: Eukaryota > Viridiplantae > Streptophyta > Magnoliopsida > Rosales > Rosaceae > Cotoneaster > Cotoneaster glaucophyllus. The sequence goes on from CM070067.1 coordinate 12,317,042, forward strand.
TTGTATTCTCCTGGTTTTGAGTTCTTCCGTGCGTTGCGAAGTGAAAGGGAACTTTGGATAGTAACATAGAAGTTATAAAATAATAAAATACTTTGTTTAATTAATTGATAAAAAATAATATAGGAAAAGACTGCAACAAGAAATAATAATAATACAAAATAAATAAATAAAAGAGAAAGAGGAGAAAATTAGTGAACACAGATCCTCTTCGGATCTAAAAAAAGGGAACCTAATGATCAAATAATCCAGGACCGTTGAAATTTGATCTAACAGTTACAATTATTATAATTTTTAGAGTGGTCCCCTATTTGTAGCCGTTTGATCAAATTTTAACGATCCTGATCATTTGATTCTTAGGCTCCTTTTTTTTTAGATCTGGAGATGATATGTGTTCAAAAATAGTATCAACAATACAAGTCATGTGAAATAAAATATATGTACAAAAATATTGATACGCAAATTTCTTAGATAAAATAACAAATTTGAGAGAAGTAGTAATAACATGTGATTGTGTTTTAAATGTATTACATATTTAACAAGAGAAATGTTAAAGAAAATTTTTCAAAAGTGGAACTCTTATTGGATTTCTTGTCGCCGCAAATTTTTACAAAGTGTTTTATTACATTGAAATATGAATTGAAGTTAAATTATAAAATGACAAAAATTCATAAAACATTTTACTTTTGGAGAATTTCTTTAATATTTTGTATGTAATAAATTTAAATATTATAATTTAAATGAAATAATAATCGAAAAATTGATGAGAGAGAGAGAGAGAGAGAGAGAGGGGAATCTTGATTAGCTTTGTTATTGGAATTTGGAATGGTTGGGTTGGGATGAGTGGGTGGGTAATGGGATTGCGTAAAGAACCACCCAAAGGCACCATCCATATTCCGTATACCCCATGACATGATGAAAATCGAGACTAGAAAGAAGTGCTTATGCTCGACAGCTAAAGCTAACACCTTTTTACCTTTTTTTTATTTGTTTTTGTTTTTGTTTCTAATGTGTACGTATCCACATTATTAGATTGTATTATTCGCACGAATCAGACCAAGAAAAGAGATATGATCATGGATTCATGCCCATCAAAAGGATGTCCTTTCAGCCTCCTAACAATCCACTATGCTACTACTTATGCTAATGTCGTCACCATTTGATCTAATGTCATTTCGTCTTAATTTGTTTGAGATGTCATACCTTTAATCTTGCGCTGCTCAATCATTAATTTGTCAATGTCTGAGTTCAAATCTTAACGAAGAAATCTCAATGAATAATAAAGTTGGCTTGGGGCTTGATCATATGCCTTATTTTGGTTGCCAAGTTGCTGTTTATAGGGAAGCAGTGAATGATGATGTCATTTTGTTAGTATTGGAGACCAGCCTTACTAAGACCAACTCCACCTCAAGCAAATTGCTCAGGCTGTATTAAGCGAAGGCAATTACTGTTTTAGTGAACATTAATTGTCTAAATGAATCTCCACTTCTAAACTGAATTCTTCAGCTTATTGGTACTAAGATATTTTTTTAAATAATAAAAGTTAATTTTATATTTAATTTCAAACAGAATTTTTAACCAATTATGTCACATCATTCGTATACAATTTTTGTGAATAGATTTTTAAGTTGATTTTTAACCAATTCCATAACGTCACGTGTTTTGATTCTATAACAATTTTATGGATAGATTTCCAATAATATTTTTATCCAATCTTGTCGCGCCACATTTCACTATCTGTTTAGAATCATTGTGGATACATTTCAATAAAAAATTTAGCCTATCATGGCGTGCCACGTGACAATATCTACAACCTCATCTTTTTTCTTTTCTTTTTTTCCTCTCTCCATATAAACCCTACATCCATCTTAAAGTCACATACCAAATACAAAATGTCTAATAATCATTCTTCATAGTTTATAAATCTTGAGTTCTTACAATGTCTTCTTTAAGGATAATGTTAGAAATCGATGAGCAAGAGAAATAATTGTTCGATCTCAAGGAGGAAGAAAATGAGTTGTTCGAATTTGAAGAGCAAGAGGATGAAGAATATGATGAAGTAAGAAGCGAGAGAGCCTCACACACCTTTGTGTCATGCAAACTATGGGGGTAATCTCCAGACCCAATCGTTCCGCAAACCTCAATAAAAAGATAAAACAACGAGGTAAGGATCTCTTGGACAATGAGGCTAGGGCAATTAGCCAAAAGAAAATGAAACAAAAATTAAAAAGGGAAACTCAAGTGATAATATTGTAAAAATTCTACTATGTTACTGTCATTCTTATACATTAGAATTTTTTACCGTTAAATCTTTATCAATATATCTTTGACTAAGAATATTTAGCATCAAATAAATTTTTCGTAGCATATTAAAAAATTTCGATTATTGTGTTTGTTTCTTTATTGTTGAAATTGTTTAAAACCCATGTAATAATATTTTATTGCTAAAGCAAACGAGGTACAATTCTTTTGTATGTGGATGACTCCAATCTATATTCTAAGTGTTGGTTTGCTATCCACTCATAGTGGGTGGGACACCCTACTAACCCGAATAGTTTAAAGCTTGCTTAAAATAATTTCATAATACAACGTGTTCGTGAACTATCTTAACACCAAGAACTAAAAAATCGATAATATCGGCGAAATATCGCCGATATTATCGTTTTTTGGGACCGGCGATATTTTCAGAGTATTCCATTAATTATCGTCAAAATATCGCGATATTACCTCTAATATCGCGATATTACCTATAATATCGCGATATTTTCAGAAGGTGCGAATCGGAGAAGAACTCCGGAGCTTTTACAGCTCCGGCGACTGTAAAAGAGCACCCTAGACTCCGATCTAGGTATCAAAATGAAATACAAGACGAGAGGAATGTTTTTATAACTTCCGTTTGCTGTGAAACGATCGGAGGTGTTCGGAAAGTTCCTCGACACTCACGGCCTCGCCGGAGCTGGGTGTGCTTCCCAGAGACGGAGGAGAGGGAGGGAGAGTTCAGGAGGGTGGTGGGTCGCCGTGCTTCCCAGAAACGGCCGTGCTTCCCAGAGACGGAGGAGAGGGAGGGAGGGTGGTGGAGATGCTGCGGAGGAGAGTTCGAATTTGGGTGTGCGGCGTGCCTGGGTGTGGGTGCGGAGGAGAGTTCGAAAGAGAGAGCTAGAGCTAAGCTAAGAGAGAGTTGAGATCTGAGAGAGAGTGAGGAGTCCGAGAGAGACTCGGGAAAAAAGAGAGAGAGATAGGGTGAAGGTTAGTGGCTGCCACGTGGCAGCGTGATGGAGAGTGAGAATCAAGATGGAGGGTCCAGATTAGATTAGGATAAAGGACTCAATTGCATAATTTATATAATTTCAGGGAAAGAGTGAAAATATAAATTAATTTGGGGGTGGGGTTTCACTTCTTTCATTAATTACTACATGTTTTTTACACTCACAATGTTTGCCAGCTCGCTATATAATCAACTTAAATCAGTTAAATCCATCATGCAATGCATTTCCTTCCAATTTTTTGTGATAAACTAATAGATAATTGACTAAATAAACATCCTGCAAAGTTTCAATAAAAATTTCCAAGTTTTTCTTACAATTTCCGTGGTTTTTATTCAATTTTTATCGATATCGATAATATCCCGATATTTCCATCAATATTTCCGTGTTTTTGAACTACTGATATTTCCGATATCTTCGATATTTAATACCTTGCTTAACACTCAGAGATTACTAAAGATAGCAAACGGAAAATTACAGATATTTCATTATCATCATGCTTTCCTTGTGTAAGAGAAGAGAAAAGAAAACCTCCACACATGAAGCATATTGTAGTAAATTAGTAGAATTTGATGACTTTTTTGGGCAAATGAAGTGTAACTCAATATTAGTCCCATCCTAGTGTGTTCCCAATATTAGTGTGACTCATACATACATGATCCAGCTGTATATGCATACATAATCTTTGTGTGATATTCTTTTTCTGTCATCCGTTCAAGTTTAATAATTTATTAACATATTTCAACACTCTAATTAAAAAAGTTGAGTCCAAATGGATATCATTGTCAGCCTGCCAAGTTGAAGTTTTAATCTCATAGAGATCATATTAAAATCGATCTTTGCAAGTTACAATTAATCAAGAATATATGTAGTGGTAGAGAGAGAGAGAGAGAGAGAGAGAGAGAGAGAGGATGAAGTTTTTAGCAGAACATCATTGTCCAGAAGAATGTCCGTCCATTAAGCTCCTCCTTCACCCTCTTTTTACCATCTTTAAGTAACCCTACCGTCTGCAGACTCAGAGTCAAACAAATCTCCATCGCCATCTTTACAGTCATAAACTCACAGTCAAGAAGAAGCATTTAGCCATTAAATATGGGTACTATCAAGGTATTAAATATCGGTAATATCGGAAATATCGGTAGTCCGAAAACACGGAAATATCGATGGAAATATCGGGATAATATCGATATCGATAAAATTTCCATGGAAACCATGGAAATTGTAAGAAAAACTTGGAAATTTTTATTGAAACTTTGCAGGATGTTTATTTAGTCAATTATCTATTAGTTTATCAAAAAAAATTGGAAGGAAATGCATTGCATGATGGATTTAACATTATCAAGTTGATTATATAGCGAGCTGGCAAACATTGTGAGTGTAGAAAATATATAGTAATTAATGAAAGAAGTTTAAACACACCAAAATCATTTATATATAATGAATTAGTGCAATATTTTACACTTTATACATTACATGGTAAGATACATGAGTGACTTAGTACCACATAGAGTTCCTATGATTGTAAAAATTTAAGTAATTATAAAAATAATATGGAATAATAAAACCTAATATTAATGAATAATAATCCAATTTGATAAAAAAAATAATCCTAATATAAAACATAGTGATGAATAATAATCCAATTTGATAATAATCCAATTTAATAATAATCCAATTTAATGAATAATAATCCAATTCGATAATAATCCAATTTAATGAATAATAATCCAATTTGATAATAAAAAAACCTAATATTAATGAATAATAATTCAATTTGATAATAAAACCTAATATTAATAAAATAATAAATAACATTAAACATATTAAAATTATCCTACGGAATAATTATACAACATTACTTAATTACTTAAAAAAAATAACATGTAATTGTTAACATTACTTAATTACTTAAAAAAAATAACATGCAAGTATTAATTACTTAAAAAAATTACCATACGAGTCCACACAAATTTTGTTGTTGTTGTATAAATTACAATAATATAAATATAAGTTTGTACACTTACCTTAAATATGGAACCCTTTGTGTTGAAGCTATGGAATGGATCTGGAATGGCTCTGAAAGGGGTAAGGGAAGAAGAAGAAACGAAAAGGTGTAATAGAGGTTTTAATCTTCAAAGGGTCAAAAAATGTGTGTTGATCTGATACTCCACCTCTGAGAATGTGAAAGAATATCACAGTGGCACACGGTTTTGAATGAAACCACCATCCATGGTCTGAAATTGTACAAGTTATAATTGTAAAAGTTGTCTGCGTTTTGAATTATTTAGATTCGTTTGAATGAAATCACCATTATTTTTGTCGTTGGTCTAAAGTTGGTCTGACACACACACACACAAATCTCTCAAACGCAGACACGTCAAAGTTGGTCTGTCACAGAAACACACACACACAGACACGTCAAAAGGTACACAGACAGACTTCACACACGCACACAGACTTCACGCGCAGACAGTCTCTCGAAGCTTCATTCTCTCTTCTCTCCATTCTTCCACACCCACACACACACACAGAGATCTCTCAATCTCTCTTCTCCCTTATCCCGCACACACTCACAGAGACCTCAGTCTCTCGATCCTTCTCCCACATGGCCTTCTGCTCCTCCCTCGCCTTCCTCCTCGTCCGCGTCTTCCGCCTCGTCGGCGCCGTCTCTCTCTCGATCGAAACTCTCATCTCTCTCATTTCTCTCTGCAGTCTGCACCGAGAGTCCGATACCCACAAATACACACGCACACCATCACACCTGCTTCAGGAATACACCCACCTCGTCTTTCTCCCTCTCCTTCTCGTCTCTGCAACTCGGCGAACGCAGGAACCCTCCGGCGAGTTTCTTGAATTTCTCCGGTTAGGTAAGCTTCGGGTTTTTGTGTTGAATCTGTTGAATCTGTTCTAGATCGAAGCTTAGATGTGAAATTGAAGTTCTATCTCGTGTTTTTGCAAGGTTTTTGGGATGAAATCGGCTCGGGAATAGGCACACCCATCTCCTGCGAGGCTGTACAAGCTCCGACCTCTTCTCTGATTTGCACAGATCCAAAAAATTTTCGATAATATCCGAAATATCGCGATATTATCGATATTATCGATAATATCGCGATATTTTGACGAAAACACCTTGGATACCAATTAAAATATCGCTAAACCAAAAAACCGATAATATCGGCGAAATATCGCCGATATTATCGGCATTTCGGACCATGGGTACTATGCACCAATTCTTTATCCGAAAAAAAGATAAAACCAGCAAAATTGCAGTTGTTTGAATTGAAGTGGCATTAAAAAAAAAATTATCATGCCATTTACTTAAATAACCATTAGTCTTGCATATCAATTGGTGTTTAAGAGCATATGTCTAAATTTTAAAAATAAATTTGGCAACCTATATAATATTTTCATATTTTTAAAAGATTTTATCTCTACCCGATTTGTCAAATTAAATGCATCTAATAATCAATCGAAAACAATTTGAAGTTAATGTCAACTTTGGTAGTAAAGGTGATGGCTATCAATCAATGTCATACCATATCAAAATTGGTGTTTCGGTTGGAAAACGCTATTGTTGTTGATTTTGCCCCTTAATGCTGATTTATACCTTTTGGTGTCTCTTTTGGAGATGTTTTAAGGAGCGTATTTTATTTGGACTCTAAGGGGTGTGTTGACACACCCTGACCGAAATCGAGGCATGCTGGCCGTCACGTGAGGTGACGTAGCCATGTGCACAGTGCGGAAGCGTTTAAAGTAATGTGAAATACGAATAATCAAAAACCGAAATCAAGGAGTGTTAACACATTTTCAGAGCATGAAGTCTAGGTGCAGTCGAACATAAAGAGTAATTATACAAAACATCCCAACGGGGATCCTACATGAGTGAAGGTCTGTCAGAATCACTGCTGCTGCCTCGGGTACCACCAACAACGCTAGCTAAAACCTGGAGGGGCGCAAAACAAAAGCGTGAGTGGGCAAAAACAAAGTATTTTCGAAAATCATTTCAAAAACTATCTTTCTAACCCCTCGCCGTAAAACCTGTATACTTTCCCAGAAAAATATATAGTATATAAACATATACTCTAACTCAACTGGAAACATCATTATACTCAATGCATAAACCAAATCATGAATATGCTATAATGTGCCATTAACTCATGAATATGCCAACGAATCAAATATATGCCATGCCATGCCACTAAATCATCAGGTAAGTGCATCAGGTGAAATAAACTCATCAAATATCATAACATGTCCACCGTGTGATCAGCACGGCTGGAACTATAGCTCATAATCAATCTCAACAGATCTCATCATCTGTATATCCTACACACAAGTCAACACCCACTCAAGGTGGTCTATACGACAAGACTGGGTGTAATATAGTACGCTCTAGTGCTACAATCACGTGAAGACTGTGCAAATAAGTCGCGGGTCACCTACGAGTCGAACCCACTGAAAGTGGTCTATACGACAGGACTATGCACCTAACTTGGATCCAAGATGAGCGTATGGTGCGGGAAGTGAACATCACGTGAAAGAATGGCCCCTAACTCTGGACGGGAGCACTAACACCGGGGTGCAGGTTTATGAGCTATCGATGCATCTCAACTTCTCGTCAATCTCGTCATAACTCAACTTTTATTTAAACACGCAGAGGCTTACCTGAACTTACCTTAGCGTCCACAGCACCAACAATCATACGCATACAATTTCATGATGCATAGGCACTCCACAATGCATAATACTTTCATGATGCATAACTATTCCTTAATGCATAATCATATCATAACGCATGCTCATTTCATAATGCATAATCAAATCATTATGCAACTATTTCATCGTGCATATTCATTTCCTTATGCTTATTCATTTCATTATGCATACTCATTTCATTATAGATATTGGCATGGCATTTCATCTCATAAAGGCATACTTTCCTTTAAAAGAAAACATTTCAAGTATACTTAAACATAAATATACTTGACATGGCATTCCATTTCATAAATCATTTAAAACAATTTATGGGAAAACGCATAGTATAAGGTATATACGGAAAACAAAAGCCCACTCACCTGGAGTCCGCGCTACGGCTCCCTAACGTGAACATCGAGGCGTCCCAAAACGTTTGGCGCCTAAAACAAATATCAAACTACAACTTAGAACTCTTAACCATAGAATTCGTAATTCACGTAAAACATATCCTCAAGGGTATTCTAGAATCATTTAATACCCTTAATCAAAAGTCAACCGTCAACCAATGATCGACGGTAGGGTCCACAGCCCCACATACTTGATCCGGAAGATCCGTAACTCCGATCTCTGATCCGTAACCTCCAAGATGCAAATTATGCTCCTAGAGCAACATACTAAAATTCCGTTACGATCCAACGGTCGTATCTCCGCCAATTGCCAAAATCAAGTGGCGGTTCACATTTTATTTTATGAACTTACAACTTAATTCGGGAAGATCCGTACGTCGGATTTCCGATCCGTAAGTTCCTACATTCTTCAAATAATACGTACTACCAAGTACCCAAGTTTGGTGACGATCCAACGATCGGATCGTCGATTCACATTTTCACCTAACCACGAATCGTAACGAACTTAGGTTCAATTACTCAATTTACGTCCAACAATTATCAAAACTGAACCTATAGCATTAAACACAGCCTAAGAATAACATTGGCGGCCCACTGACCACGAGCCTGCCGCACGGGCCTCCGCGAGTGGCGGTCGACCGCCCTGACTAGCTGGAAAATTCAACTATTTTTAAAAATTCTCAAAAATTACAGAATTGAAGATCTCAAAGAGATGAAAAACTTTCATACATTCGGCCAAATCCAATTTGGCTTGGAAATGCTCCAATTTCACCAAAACCGTGAAGAACCCTAGAAATGGGTGTGTTCATCCGACCTCCAAATCAACTTCCGCCGTCCCAACCATTGCTTGGGCTTTGTTCTAGGCCTCAAGAGGATGCTATGGGTGGTGGCAATTGGAAGAAATTGCTTTAGAATTGAGAGAATCGACGACACAAAGCCACCGCACCCTTTTGTGCGTTTTTCCTAATTTCAACACCAAATCTCTCCAAATCTGGGATGGAATGGATAGAGGGAGGATCCTAGAGTGTTTCCCATGAGGTGAGGGGGTTCAATTCGCCGGAAAAATGGGTGAAAATCGACGGGAACTTGTGGAAAACCCACGGGTTGCACGGGTCACGGGTTGAAGACCCATTTTCGTTCTTCTTCCTCCGCTTCTCCCCCTCTCTCCTTTCCTCCTTTCTCTTCCTCTGGTTGGCCGGTCTCTTCTCTCTCTTCTCCTTATTCGCCAGCTCTCTCTCCTTTCTCTCCCGAAGCCTCTGTCTTCTTCCTCCTTTCTTTCCACCACTCACGCACACACACATAAATAACCTCACAAACATTTCCTCCTTCATTAAATCTGAGCCGTCCACTTTCATAAAAGAAATTCCAGATTTTACTAAAATAATAAATTCCAAAATGCCCAACTTCAAACGTTAATAACTTCTTCGTTATAACTCCAAATCACGAACCGTCTGCGCCCACGAGTCCGTAGCGACGAGTACTACAAGCTTATGCCAAGAAAATAAAACTTAGATGGCACGACACAGCAAATTACCTCGAACAAGGCATGTGTCTCAAAGGGCATTTTTGTAAAATCCTTTATTAAAACTTTAAAACTCTTAAAATCAGGGACGGGCTATCACATGTGTTGCATATGAAGTTTGACGGACTTTTGTACAATTTCACTTGGCTGTCAAATTTATATGTATTCAATAGATTTTTAAAGAGTTAATAAAAGCCACATTGTATTGAATGAAGACTTATTATGACTCTAAAAAGTCTATAAATTTTTTATGGTATTCGATTATGGTCTTTTAAGAGTCCACATAAATTTCCATGTATTCAAAATTTCATGGATTTTTTAGAATTTTATAAAGTCATGAATTTTGGTGGACTTTGAGTGCTTTTACAGTTGCAATAAGGCAAATTAATCCTCAGACCTGAGTCACTGTTGTCTATCATGTGGAAAAGGCCATGACTTTTTGTAATTTTGCACTACACCTCCAAGCGGGTTATCGAGTATCGTATTATGGTGACACATAGTGACAATAAGAAATCTCTGACCTTCGAGAACAAAGGTTCGAATACTTTGTTACCAAGATCTAGAATTCTTCGGCTGAAGTGCTAAGTACTTTATTAAGGACTTAAGTTTGGATCGTTGGGTAAAGTTATGTCATTAAGGTTTGACATTAATATCTCTACTCTGTTAATGAGATTAAAGGTACTGTATCAGAGAATGGTCATACCAATTTCAATTGAATAGGTCCTTCATACAAATTCTATATTGGCTTAGGGGCTACGACATGCGGCTAGACGTCACTTGTAGTCTTTGAGACACCATAAGTGATAATGTACTAATTATCATTGAAGTTTAATTAAATGAGTTTAATTAATCTCATTACCTTGTCAAATAAAACCTCAATCTTGTGAGTTTGAGATAACACGTTGTGTTGAAATATATTAATAGAATTGTTGATTAATAATATTTTAAATAAAATAACAAAAATACTATTCTTATCATCTATTTGTATCATTTCTCTAATAGAGATAAGATCAACACGTGTTTGTTGACTCTACCTATTAAAGATGGTACAAAATGAATGAATAGTAAGTTTAACATTACTCATAAAATAATTAAAAGAGTTGTGTATTCAAAAAGGACGATAATTCGAAGACGGGACTTGAAAATGTTTCGGGAATGTTTTGGTTTTGGACCGGGTCCACATTGGACTTTATCACTTGTCAAATAAGTCACAAGGCCCAAAAAATGAGCCCAATGGCTCCATGGCCGATTCTCTGTCAAGTGGGCGGAGGCTTGGATTGCTTTAATAGACAAACTTTGTCTACTTAAGCACGGGTAATGCTAGTAAGATTAAATTTTAAACCAAATTTTGTAAATCAAATGATGTGGTTGTTGATTGGATTATTACTTAAGTGTTGATTAATATGCTTATTTCCTATTGATGACATATAGTTTGGTTTAAAAATTTGATCTCTCTAGCATTATCTTTTAAGCACACTCCATCTCTCGCTCACAAAGAGTTGGTTTTCATTTGGTTTTTCACACAATTTTTGAGAACCTAGAAACCAAGAACACTCAGTGTCCTAGAGAGAGAGAGAGAGAGAAGCAAATGATTTTCAGGAGTTGAAAATAATCATTTGCTAATTGCGATTGTGAACACTAAAATCACCATCTCTTCCTCCTCTTCCTTGTCGTCCCCTCCCTTAGAGAGAGTGTGTGTGTGTTTGTGCTAGCCTCTCAAACTCTCTCACACCACCACAGCCTCAAGCTCTTGGAGGTGTCGAAACTTATACGATGTCTACTTTGAGATCTCACAAAGTACCACAAGGAGGAGGAGCAGTTAGCAAGGTTCAAAGAAAATCGAACCTACAAGAAGTCCCTCTCCTTGGATTCAAAATAAGATCCAAAGGTTACATCTAAACCTTAATCCTGTTATTTCATTGTTACGTATAAATGTGTTTACCTGCATATGGTCCAATATCTTAGTGGATATGGTGTTGAGTTTTTACTCATACTCCGATGAGGAGAATTGGAGGGGTGGCAAGGGTTTCCCTTCGAAGATTTTGAAGGATATTTTTTTTTTTTCCACTTCTGATGATAAACTCCACCACCTTATGTGTGACAATTATCGCTAACACCACTTTCACCACCATGTTGCCACCACCATCTTATCATGATCATTACCACTACTCCAACCGCCACCACCACCACCACCATCGCCACCACCAAAATTTCCATGACCATCGCCACCACAGCACCTCAACTACTATAACTTGCCATGACCATCATCGTGACCCATCACCACCATTGTACCACAATCTCATACGATCACATTTATGTTGTCGCTGTCACCACCACCATAACTGACACCACCCCCATCTTACAATATTGTCCACTACTACCATCGCCCCCACCACCATCAACGCTACCTCTACTACAACCAACTTATCACGATTATCACTATCACCTCTACAACCTTGTACGACCACCTCATCGCCTCTGACACCACCATCACCACAACTGCCACTTCTACCACCGTCTTACCTTTCCCATTACCACCGGCCCCGCCCGCACTCCTCCACCATACCACCACCACACCATCACCAAATCATCATCCCACCATTATCGCCGCCATCAAAGGCACCACCTTTCCTACCACCACTTTGTCAACAATCACCACGCCACCATTGTTTCCCCTACCACTGTCACAACTCCAGAAGGCCATGTTGGGACAATATCTTGCTAGAGAGTGAGCTATAACACATCAAAGTAGGTATGCACAATGTTATATGTTTGTATAAGTGCTCTGTCAAAACTGGAGAAGGGGTATATGACTCTTGGGAAATTGTATGAACAAGGGTAAACTGTAATAGAACTCTATCAGCATAATAGGGCTACGCAATGTCCAAACACTTGAGCAACTAGGTATAAAATGTCACATTTGGTAAAGGATATCATGATGCATTCTCTAATTAAGATATGGATCCTAGATAACCTTGTAAACGAGAATTTATAAAGTATAGATTAGTATGTCAGTCATCAAGCGAATACATGATGTTTGTCATATTAGAACATCAACATGCCTAGTAGCTTGGGCCACCATTTCACAGGGTTGATGCCACAAAATGAGTATTGTTGGCGTGAGTCACAAAGTCTTTTGCTATAAGATTGATTCGTCGCATTGATTCGTGAGTCACAAAGTCTTCTGCTATAGTGATAACCCTGCATCCTTTTCGCGTGGTCAACCGATGCACACATGTTTGATCCTAACATTTATATGAAGAGTAATAACATTATGAAAATGCTCGTTGATCCATGCTGTCAGTAAAGCAAAATATCCACCAATTTGCCTACATCTCACTCGAGAAGCAAGTCCAAACTGGGGACACAAGAATGCTAACCCTGCTGCGCCCCATGCATACACCCCACAAACAATATTCAAGTCTCGTAAACAAATTCAAGTACATGCCAGTAAGCTTTAGCCACAAATGAAGGCAAAAAAGCACACTTACGAGAAGAACACACTTTCACGAGTTATCAAATCGGAATAACCTAACCATGCGCAACTTTTCATTAATCTTCAAGCGCACTTATTCCTCTTATCTTCTTGAAGTGGTATCAATCCTCATGATGCTCATAAGGCACAAATTTCACATGCAAGTGATGACCTCCTTCCTTCGTGGCTAATTCACAAATACAGAATATATGAGATGATCAATGTTTTAACAAATAAAAAAAAAACGACATTTGTCAAGAACAACTCAATCTCTTACGAATCTAGATGAACTAAGTCAACATGTGTGTATACAGTATATGCAAAACTAAAGAACTTGTCATCTAAAACGAATCAACAAAGTGAGATGAAGAAATCTCTCACTTTAGCTATTCCAAACGGCTAAATCGATTAAGATAGCATGGGCACGACCAAAACCTCAAAGTTTAGTTAGCATATAGAACAAAACCAACAAATAAGACATGATCAATCTCATATTTGACTCCTACCATGAACCAGATGAACTAAGCTAGCATTTGTGTGGGAAAGAACTCAAAGTTTAGCATCTTGACCAATTAGCAAAGTTGAGATGGAGCAATCCCTATATAGGCAAGGCAGCAAGGCAGTGTGTGATGGAGATGGGAGAGAGGCTAAAGCATGATAGGAGGTCACTCTACAAGGATAGAGAGATATTTTGAGAGCTAATTTACGTGCTCGTAAAGGCACAACAAAAAAATCTATGAAAAGATGTTGGTCTAACTAGACAAAACACGATCCAGTACCCAAAAGTTACTAACCCTTTGGCATCACGGTAGAAATAATACTGGAGCTTTTTTTTTTTTTTTTTCCACTTTTGTCCAAATCGACCAGTCGTCCAAAAGGTACGACTGGGCACACGTATCATGAAGTGCAATTGAAACATCAAAAGGGGTTATGTTTTTACTGTGATTAAAATTTAGGGTCCCAAAAACCAACTGCTATGTGTACGATGAATTAAGTAATTATGATTCTGAAAATCAAGAACTACAACAAGTTGAGGTCTGCACTTGTGCATACTTCCGCTCCTTCGTCTATTAAGACCGTGAAGGTACTTCGAATGATTAAACATGTTGTTGTATCGTGTTGTTTAATTCGGCAAGCTCTCACAACTTTATTGATTATTCATTAGTTAGTACCTCATTCGTCTATTAAGACCGTGAAGGTTCTTCGAATGATTAAACATGTTTTATCGTGTTGTTTAATTCGGCAAGCTCTCACAACTTTATTGATTATTCATTAGTTAGTACCTCCTTCGTCTATTAAGACATGAAGGTTCTTTGAATGATTAAACATGTCGTTTTATCGTGTTGTTTATTTCGTAAGCTCTTACAACTTTATTGATTAGTTAGTACCTCCTTCGTCTATTAAGACTGTGCATGAAGGTTCTTCGAATGATTCAACATGTCGTTTTATCTTGTTGTTTAATTTGGCAAGCTCTCACAACTTTATTGATTACTCAGTAGTAGCCAAGGTCAAGGATAAGGACAGTGTAACAGAAAAAAGGGCAAATTAATACTAGGCCAGACAAACTAATAATCCAAATGCTGATTTGTGTCTTCTATATATTATCCTGTGACCATGATTGAAGATTTTTTCTTTTCTTTTTCTTTTCATCTTTTTTTGTGTGTGTGTGTGTGTGTGTCAAAATAAGGAATTGTTCTATTCATACACAATCTATATCGTTCATAATAATTCGTTTTCTTTTAAAATGACTGAAAACGCTTTAAAAAAATATTTTTCTAAAAACAAGACTAAGCCAAATATATGAATAAGACATGATCAGCATCATCATTTCACCAAACTACCCATACTTTTTAGTGATAGTTTAACTTATATAGTACTCTAATGCAAATCATATAATTAAGAATCCAGTCCAATTCCAAGCCAACATGTTACTAGGGGTGGGTTCGGTACGGTTACCGTACCAAAACCCTTGTACCAATTACCGTACCAAACTTTCGGCTTGGTAAAATCTATTACCATTACCGTACCAAACTTTCGGTATACCGAAGTTCGGTATACCGAAGTTCGGTATTGCCAAAAGTTCGGTTGGCATAGTATGGCAATGGTAATTGCCATTTTGTTTTGGGACAAAATTTATTTTTGTTTTTTTTTACCCAATTCAAGGGCAAAACTTTTTTTTGAACCTTTATCTCATACATTGTAGCTTAAATTCATCTATTATTCATCGTTCACAATTCACACACACAATAATTCAAATAATGCATCAAAATTCATGATGAAAATTAAGCTTGCAATCCAAATAGAAGTTACGAACCAAAACAAATAGAAGTTAACAATCCAAATAGAAATTAAAGTTTCAAACCAAATGAAAATTGGAACTAAACTTCAAAAGTAGAATTCATTGATCAATTATTCAAGCTTGAGATGTCAAAGCTTTTGAAGGAAGCATTGAACTTGTAAAAGATTGAGCTTGTGTCAAGCCTACATTACAAACAAATAAAACATATTAATTAGTAGCAAAAAGAATTAAAGTTGAAAATCATTTAATAACAAATTTACTAAAAAAAATTAAAGCATATCTTTCTTGTTTCCTGTTTTTCCATTTCCTTGTAAAATTGAAGCATATTTTCTGTTGGTTCCTTGTAGAAGTTTACTTCATCTGCCCTAAGCCAACCACTAGTACACAATAGTGTCTCTACTATTTTAGAAATCAAGGATGCCCTAAAAAGGTCAACAACCCTCCTTCCTAGGCTAAATGCATTTTCACTAGCAACGATAGAAGTGGGGGTTACAAAGATATCTTGGCCATTTGTGAAAGAATTAGGAACTCTTTTGTATTTGATTTCCACCATTTCAAGAGATCAAAGTCACCAACAACAATGCTAATATAAGTAGGGTTTTATTTTCAAATTATTGAAATATTATAAATATGTGTTACATAATTATCTAATATATAATTTATAAATTATATATTTTATTTTATTTTCGGTACGGTACGGTAATACCGTGGTAATGATATCCATTACCAATACCGTACCATGAAATGTCGGTACGGTACATTACCGTACCATTACCGATTGGCGCAAAAAATTTGGCACAAAATCGGTATGGCACGGTTGGCACGGTAATTTGGCAAAAAAATCCACCCCTACATGTTACACATACGCACCTAATTCACCTAAAACACACATAATGTAACTTTAAATATATTAAAAGGGACATATCCACGTCCAATATCCTTTTATGTATCGACATATAATTTCTTAAAAAACTTTCCTTCGTATTTTTATACGGAAATAGTTGGAGTCTTGACACAGTAAACTTGCTTATTTAAGATATATTTAGCTTGCAACTGGCCCCAAACCCAATTTTATTAAATTGCTTGCTCGACTTTTGCCCTACTAAATTTAACAAGTTTGAGAATAAGATACTTTGTTAATTGCTTTGCCCTGCCACAACAAGCCACACACATATTCTTCTGTGGTTGACGTCTTCGTCAAGTGGATGAGTAAATTAAATGAGTTTAAATATAGATTAAGTATCTAATTGGTTTTAGAGTAAACCTCGAAGGACTAGTGTTAGTTGACACGTTTGCAAATCAAATTTTTACTGCATGTTTATCTTCTACCTCAGCTGAGGACTGTAATTTGTTGTTATGTGTTTTTGGTCTATTGCCCTCTATGTAACCAAAAAAAAAAAAAAAAAAAGCTGCCTAATGTTAGGAAATCCTTGCAAGGAGCATGACCAACAATAGTAAGTGACTATTTTAATATTGTTGGTGCTATCCACATATCAATTTTTTTTATTACTATTTACACACTTGTTAATCTTTGTCGTTTAATTCTCTTCAATTCATTTAATCTGACGGCCGAAAATTAAAAATGACGTGTGAAAAGTAAAAAATTGTATGTGGATAACACCAACCTTTCAATAACAACATCATTGAAGTTCTGATTATCTTGAAACACTAATAAAATACTTAAAAGTTGTTGACCAAATAAATACTTATAAACAAGATGAATTTTTTTTTCACTCTAATTAGGGTTACCTGTTGTGTATACAACGATATATTGACGTTAAGGAGTGGGAGATAAACAAGTATCAAACTCTTTATCCACAAAATTTGAACATAAAATTTTTCACTTACTGAGTTTAGTCAAATTGATTAGAGCAATATGTTTCACCCTCTACACCTACGTTCGAAACTTTCTGATAGTTTAGATAAATTTAGTGTAACTACCACTAGGGTTGGGCCAAGAGGGTCTCTTTAACGCCTTCTTTTTTCTTCTCATCGGAGTTATTTCACAAAGACTTGCCATGGTAAGAAAGAAGGAAGGAACAAGCACACTTGGAGCGCGGAGTACATTGGATCTCTGTCTCAGTTAAGAGGAGTCATGGAAACAACAAGTTCAAAATCACTATCAATTCCTTTTTCAAATCCTGCTGCAGTTGCACGAGCTCTTCCTACATGCCATAAATGATGTACGAATAGGAAGAATCCTAGAACAAAATGAGAAGTAGCTAACCAACTTCTAGCAGAAACATAATTGACTGCGTTGATCTCGGTAGCAACACCACCCACGAAATTTAAAGAACCTAAGAGAGCATGAGTCATATATTCCGCAGAACATCGTTCTTGCCAAGGCTGTATATCTTTTTTTTCAATCTACTCAAGTCCAAACCATTAAAAAAAGGTAATAATTAGGATTCCCTCATATTCTTGAAACATATACGAAAAAGAATCTTGGGCCAAGTTAATAAAGCTGTTTTTAACTGGATCTTTGAGCTCTCAACCATCATTTCCTAATGGAGTTGAATTGATTGGAAATGTACACTAGTTAATTATATATTCCTCTGTCCCACGACAGACTTGTTCAATTCAAAAATTAAAGAACACTAACACTAACAGTTGAACTAATATTAAAACAGAATTTCATGAGATTAAAATCCAATTAATCCACCGTGTATTATATACAGGAATTAGGGTTTTGTCTACACCAGGACACCATACGCGTACGTTAGAATATATATAGGATGTGGTAAACAACATAGACTAGACTACAAGACTGGTCACAAGTCCCAGACATAAATCTTCTGGATATAGAAGGAAGGAACCATCTGTTAGACTGCTCATGAGTGCTTGCTGACTATTCGCATCCTCCAAACTCCAATCCTCGCTTTCAAACTTTGATCCATTCAAATGTCTGAACAAACCAACAAGGGTGTTTTTGTCACATTGGAGTGATGGAACCGCCACATGGCACCTTCCGTTGACGTGGCAGTAAGCCAATTCTATGCATGAGTGCGACCTACTTTTTAATTTTCTTAATTAATCACAAACTCACACGAAGTAAAAGTTGATCTGTTAATTAACGGTTGATTATTTGTTGCGAGTATTGATTGCCAGGCGGCCCAGGCCGTATGATAGTCTAACATATCACGTTCATGTATGAGCATAGCTTGGCTCCTTAACTGTGATCAAGGTCTAAAATATCGATGATATCGGAAATATCGGTAGTCCAAAAACACGAAAATTTCGATGGAAATATCGAGATATTATCGATATCAATAAAAATTGAATAAAAACCACGGAAATTGTAAGAAAAACTTGAAATTTTTTATTGAAACTTTGCAGGATGTTTATTTAGTCAATTATCTATTAGTTTATCACAAAAAAATTGGAAGGAAATGCATTGCATGATAGATTTAACTGATTTAAGTTGATTATATAGCGAGTTGGCAAACATTGTGAGTGTAGAAAATATGTAGTAATTAATGAAAGAAGTTTAAATACACCATAATCATTTATATATAATGAATTAGTACAATATTTTACACTTTATACATTGCATGGTAAGATACATGAGTGACTTAGCAAGGTCTAAAATATCGATGATATCGGAAATATCGGTAGTCCAAAAAAATATCGGTAGTTCAAAAACACGGAAATTTCGATGGAAATATCGGGATATTATGGATATTTTAGACCATGACTGTGACAAACATTCTTCTTTATCTGCAATGTAAGTTTCAGTTGACACATGAATATATACAACTCGTTAAAACATATCTAAAAATGAAAAACTTGCGCATACGCGTCTGAGGAATGACATGATGAGTTGGAATATTTTTCTTACTACATTCTAAAGGTCGTCGATGGGATGTCATATTCTGTGGAAAGAATGGTTAATTACTAGTAGGCAGAAAGGGTCAAAGGCTATGGCCAATTCAAGCCTTTTTGAGTTGGTCTCCTCCAAAGACCTTCCAAAGAAAACTCTGTAATATTCAACTGGTCTCCAAGCAGTCATTTGGGGATGTCGTGCTCGTGTCCCATTCTTTGCACATTTGAGTCTTGATGATTGCCGTTTTGCTTCTTTTAGGCGTGTTGAATCGTTAATTGCTAGTTAGGCACTTTTGCTAACTTCTTTAGTTATAAACTTATAAATGTGTTTACTTTTGCACCTAGATAATCACATACATTTGAAACGGCATCCATATGATATTATTTTAAATTGAATGAAATGGAAAATTTTTGTTTGATCAAACTAATTATGCCTTTTCATTCTAAGCCACACCATATTAGGGAAAATTAGAATTCCCATCACTTTTCTAATACTCTTTAGATTAAACATTGGTTCTAATACAAAATTTGATTAGGACGCCTAAACAATAGCCATGTCAGCATTTTTATATTTATTTAGATTACAAGTCATTATTGTGTTTTTTTAATTTAATATATTAATTATTAAATTCCATATATATCATTATATGTAGATATATTTATGTACGTGCCTATTCTTTAGGAAGCCGGTTCTCCCACGTTTTTTTAATTCAATCCCATCTATGAAAGTCTCTTACACGTGAAACAAAACCTGCCATTGGATGTGCTTCCTCATTACATTCGTGAGGAGCAAAACGAAAATCTATTGACCTCGGTTGTGTTAAACATTTGATATCACATACCAAGCCTTCAATCAAAAGACTCAAGTTTTTTTTTATTTTTTTATTTTTTATTTTTGCAAAATCAAAGCCTCACATTTCTTAGTTGGCCTACTATATATATCGATACTAGCCCAATGGCGTCGTCCATTTCTAGATTTTAGTCTAATTTCTTTGTATAATCTCGTTTTGATAGGAGCTAATGACCAGTGAGTATAACTTTGCCCCCTATGCAATTAACTTTATGTACCAAACGCCTTGAATGATCCAATTTAACATTATATCATGAACCAAATGATCATTATGAGTAAGTGTAACATTAAGTAACGTACCAAAGTCTTGGTACATTACAAACACACTGTATAACGTTTTTTTTCAGACAAATACGTTTCAAAAATAAAAAAACTTTACGTACCAATTGCCTGGAATGATCTAATTTAATATTATATCATGAACCAAACGATCATTATGAGTCAGTGTAACATTAAGTAACATACCAAACTCCTGTTACATTACAAACACACTGTATAACGTAACTCTGTATAACGTTTTTCCAGACAAATACGTTTAAAAAATTACTAAAACTTTACGTACCAAATGCCTGGAATGATCTAATTTAATATTATATCATGAACCAAACGATCATTATGAGTCAGTGTAACATTAAGTAAGTACCAAACTCTTGGTAAATTACAAACACACACTGTATAACGTTTTTCCAGACAAATAAGTTTCAAAAATAAAAAAACTTTACGTACCAAACGCCTTGAATGATCTAATTTAACATTCTATCATGAACCAAAAGATCAATATGAGTCAGTGTAACATTAAGTAACTTACCAAACTCCTGTACATTACAAACACACATTGTATAACGTTTTTCCAGACAAACACGTTTCAAAAATAAAAACTTTACGTACCAAACGATCAATATGAGTCAGCATAACATTAAATGACATACCAAACTCTTGGTACATTACAAAGTTGCAATCCAATAATGTACCAAGTTAAAAATGTTAACTGGTACATTACAAAGTTGCAGTCCAATATGAGTCAGCATAACATTAATAATGTACTAATCATAGCCTTGCTCAGGACCCTCAACTTCTTATACTAGCTACGTACGTTGCGGTGTAACTCCTAGCGAGTTGGATGGATCTGAGATCCAACTGAAGCTCCATATGGGATTCTTAATTTGATTAATACTAAAACCCCAATTAACAATTTGGCTAATACACAACATGCATCGACCCTAATGTGTGAATCATGTTTTTTTAACTCGATAACAGCTTCAGCTATACCTAGATTAATCAAGTTTTCATCTTTTATTTTTTTTCATTTAATCAAAACCTTCGACTTCGAAAGACAATCAAAATCAATGCACCCAACTGATAATTGAATAAAAATCAGTAACTGGAACCTGAATACCAACGTCGACCTTGGTACGCAAAGAAGGCTTCTGAAACTTATGGTACGTTCATAGGGAGGAAGTGCCGTTGGAAAATAAAATTCACTAGAAAAATAACATTATTAATATCCTTAAATTCAAATCCTTCTGATATTCAACAAGTATTCTACTCGGATTAAAACTCTGAGACATAGTTAGCAAGAATCTAGGAAACTTGCGTGCATTTTGGGGTGAAGAAACTGGATACGCAAAGAGATATGTTAAAGGCTATGGCAAAATATGTAATTTAGGTACATTACAATGGGTTAATTAAAATACACATGGCAACAAAATTGTAAGAGAATGTTTAATCAAATTGTTAAATTGAACAAATGTTTAATCTAAGAAGTCTAACAATGAGGGGTCTGTGGAGCAAAAAATAATCACAAGGCGACACGTGGATTTTCGAGTAAAGAAGGACCAAACTACCCCTGAGGTACATCGGGATTTCAACGCGCGAGCAGCAGACAATCGTTTTTCAACAAAGTCAAAAATGTTCCAAAAGAGGTGAACAAATTCAAAGTTATCTCATCCATCCTCATCTTAGCTAATTATTACATAACCTCCCAAAAAACATTCATTTTATTATGTTAATTAGCCAATTAATATATTTATTCATAATCAATATATTAATTGCTAATTAATCACCAAATAAACACCCATCTCATCCAAAAACCAAAGGGCAGGCCGGCCACCTCCTTTTCTTCCTAACCTTTCTCATTTTTCTCCATTTTATTACCCCATTTATACAAATAATCAATTTTGTAACCACCAATTTATTCCTTAAGGTTGAATTAGCCAATAAATTGACTAATTAAACCAAAATCACAACCACAAAACCCCTTCAAGGCCAGCCACACCTTGAGGGAAAATAGACAAGCCTAATCCTATAAATAGGCTCCTATTTTCACCAAAAACTCATTCCAACACTTTGGCAAAAATCCCAAAATTCTCTAAACACTCTTTCTCTCTAAATTCTAACTTTTGGCATCGGAGGTTCTTCGGCCAAAGCCCCCCCATTCATCGTGGGCGCGTGAGGCTCTTGGCCTTAACCTAAGGTGTCAATTGTTTTGTAGGTGCAAAATTGTCCAAGATCAAGGAGGAAGAAATTTGCATCCACAAATTGGTGCTTTCATTGAGAGCAAGAAATCCACACTCGTAGAAGACTCTCGCATAAAAAAAGGTTTTTTCTCTAATTTCTAGTCCACTTGTATTTTTTTCATACGTTCTTATTATTAGAATTTTTTATTTACAAAGGTTCTTTGATAAAACGTATATAAAAAAAATACAATGGCTAGAAATTTAGAAAATTCCACGAGTGAAAATTCAAATATTTAAGAATTGGGACCGCGGCGATCCCCAAGATCAAATGTGATCCTAAGTGGAGCGGCACCACCACCATGAGTTACCACCACAGGAACCACCGCGGTGGCTACCATGGTAGCGACTCACGGCGAGGTCCATGGCGCCATCACCACGGCCCGAGCCGTGCCATCCAAGGCTAAGGCCCAAGCCATGTTACTCCAAGCCTAACGCGAGCCCAATGCGTTGTCGAGCCGAGCCCAAGCCTCGCACCCACGTGTGCCACATGCTAAGCAGCCTACTCCCGTGGCCCGGCCTGCTCCTGTGCTCCCGCCGAGCAACCCACTATCGTGGCCCAGCCTGCTCCCACCGAGCAGCCCACTCTCGTGGTCCAGCCTGCTCCCGCGGAGCAGCCCATTATCGTGGCCCAGCCTGCTACAGCCGAGCAGCCCACTTCCGTGGCCCAGCCTGCTCTCGTGGCTCATCCTACTCCTGTGGCCTTTCAAGCAGCCCAAGTCGTCCCAAGACTATCTCAACCATCTAGACTTACCATCGAGCCGGGGGTATTCTCACCATATTTCTCCGCGAATTTGGCATTTCCCAACCCAAATCTCGCGCACGGAGTCTACCACCCTTCAACTGCTCAAGGAGGCACATTTCTTCCAAGCTCTTCCAATCCAAATGGCCAACAAAACTTGTCTCGACAAGTCATAGAGTTGACAAGCGCCCTTGCACAACAGACGACCTTGGTGAATCAGCTCTTGCAACACACCAAGATCCAACGTGCCCCAGATGAAGTGTCCCGAAGTAGGACAAAGGCAGACGAGGAACCTCTCCAACAGTGTCTCGGCAGGAAGCCACTCAACCAGCCACGAACCGAACATTCCGGCAGAGTACATTCCCGACTGAGCCCCCGAGATAGCGTATACTCCCGTCTTAGCGCGAGGAGGAGCGTGCACTCTCGGTTAAGCCCACAGACGAGCGTACACTCACGGTTGAGACCATACTCCGATAAACAACATGGACAACCTTCCAGGCGAAGTGTTCATTCGCGGCTAAGCCCGCAATGAGCATCATCCACCTCGCATCGGAGTAAGCAGCACGATAGACGGAGAGAAGCAGTCACTCAATCCGGCTCAAGCTCAACCAGCAGCTTGCGAAGAATTCCCTCGCCTGCTAGAAACGAACAACATGCACCGCAGCCGCGGCATAGACGAGCCGCGTGTAGAAGAACAGCCTAGACCAATAGGTCACGACTGGGGGCAGCCGAGAGCTCCACTACCCCCAACAAAGGCAAATTCAGGAAGAAGTGGAGAGAATCTTAACCAAGTGATTGCGCGATTTCCAACGCAACGAGGTCACCGACAAGGCACTACGACGGGATATGACCAACATAAGCAGGTCACCATTCACATACGAGATCGAGCAGGCATAGCCTCCACACGAGTTTAGCATGCCACATTTCACATCATTCAAAGGAGATGGAGACCCGAAGAGACACTTAAAGCACTACCGAAGCGCAATGATCCTCTATCGAAACAATGACGATCTCATGTGCAAGATATTCGCCACTACTCTACAAGGCGAGGCGCAGGATTGGTTCTACACCCTGCCGCCATAATCTATCCGGAGTTTCGACGAACTTTCTTTGGTTTTCACCAAAGAATATTCATCATACCGCTCGATCAAGAAGAAGTCCGACCACTTGTTCAGCGTCAAGAAGAACCCAAAGGAGTCGTTTCGCGACTATATGAAGAGGTTCAAAGTAGAGAAGGCAAAGATAGTCGGATGTAACGACTCGATAGCTAGAGCAGCCTTCCAAAAAAGACTCCCAGCAGACCACCCGCTGTTCGGAAAATTGATCATGAAGAAGATCTGACTCTGGTAGACTCTTTCGCTCTAGCAGAAAAGCATGCACTTTGGGACGAGGCTCGTTGATCCAGATTCAAGGAGTACCCGACACCACCTCCCAACTATCCAAACCGGAAGCAACGGAAGACCTATTCTCATGTTTGACGATATCTGAAGTAGCAATAAGCTCTACCATCATACGAGAAGAGCTGGGGGCCCGACTACCTGTATTCCACAGTTTAAAAGCTCTCATCGATGCTATCAGAAATTCAAAAAGCTAACTTTGGCGATAGTTGTTGCAACCCAGAAGCTCAAGTTTTACCTTCAGACGCACATAATCATCCTCATGACGCCTTATTCCGCCCAATCCAGACGTGCGACGATAAAGGCGCAGACACTGGCGGTGCAAAGTTTTTTGACGAACGCAACAACTCAACTCAAAAGGCACGCCAAGGGCAGACGAACATTAGAATGACGCACTCAGAAGCAAGTTTTCTCCAAGTTTTCTCCTCGTCACCCAAAAGGTTCTACATAGGAGCAGCATGTACCAGCAGTTGAACACTACCACCTGCTATGTGTCACACGGCCCCAACCGGCATTTGCTCTATATTCAACTCTAGAGTGGCCCATTACCGGCAGTTGAGCATTTCCTGCTACGTGTAACATGGCACCAGCTCTCCATGGCTCCTTACTGCGCCTTCACGCCTAGCCTAGGCAATGCAACATAGAAGCCAAATGACGCCCCGGAGGCAGCCAAGCACACCTTAGCCTCACCTGCTCCCTCAATGGAGATTTCTGGCATTTGCATGTCGACGACGCATCCAACTACAAAGGATTGGAAGCAGGTGTGGTCTTTGTCGCCCTAGACGGTTCAATGCTCGAGCAGGCAATCACCTTAGGCTTCAAAGCATCTAACATTGAAGCAGAATACAAGGCCCTACTAGCAAGCCTCCAAATAACAAAAGACTTGGCGGTGAAGAAGCTTGCAATTCATTTTGATTATCAGCTAATCACCAGCCCAACTACTAGGGAGTACGCGACAAAACATCCAAGGATAACACAATACCTAGAGAAGGTGCATAAGCAATTAGAGGCATTCCAGACCTACACTATCACTCAAGTTTTGCAGGCAGACAACGCCCACGCAAATGCGCTAGCCGGCCTAGGCTCCGCCCTCGATCACCAGCTCAAACACTCTATTCAGGTGGAATACCTAGATAAGCCGAGCATAGAGGCAGAGCTAGCAGTTGAAGTGTCACAGAGTCTAGAAAGCTCCAAATAAGGGCATCACGCAACTACATGTGGAATGGCATTCTCATCCGAAGATCCTACACCAGACCACATCTCTGCTGCCTAACGCCTCCTAATGACTTGAAGGTTTTAAGCTCAATCCATGAATGCATTTGTGGAAACCACTCCGAAGGTCGATCCTTAGCATAGAAGGCTCTTAACTCAAGCTACTACTAGCCTACCATGCACTAAGATGCTAAGGAATTAATACAAAAGTACAACCGGTACGACCGCTGCCAACACTACAAGCCGGTACCAGCATTGCTAACCAGCGAGCTACATCAACAGACGAGTCATTGACCATTCATGCAGTGAGCAATCGACCTGGTAGGACCTATATCACCAAATGGGTAGAACCAGAGCCCATGACGACCATGACTCAGACGGACATAGAGCGCTTCGTATGAGGGTACATCATTTGCTGATGTGGCATCCCTCAGTCCATCGTCACCAACAATGGCCTGCAATTTGTGGGCAAAGATTTGGCGAACTTCTTTCAAAGATTTAACATCAAGCAGCACATGTCCACGCCGAGATATCCTCAAAGTAATGGGCAGGTCGAAGCATCCAACAAGACGATCTTCTACTGCCTCAAGAAATCCCTCACCAATAAGAAGGGAAAATGGCCAGACGAACTCCCCGGATGTCTATGGGCATATCACACCACCAAAAAATAAGCAATCGGTGAAACTCCTTTCTCTTTGGCATTTGGCTCAGAAGCAATCATTCATCCCAATGTCATCAATCCAAGTGTCATCGCTCTACTACCAAGCATTGAGCAGAATAATAAGGAGCTGGCCACAAGCTTAGATCTGGCAGAGGAAAAGCGCGAGAAGATCATCACCCGCATCGCAGCCTACCAATAACAGCTCCTCTCCAGCTACAACAAAAGGGCCAAGATCCAGCAGTTCCAGCCCGGAGATTTTGTCCAAAAAAAAGCCTTCATCACTGCCTGCAGAGAAGGTTCCAAAAAGATGGATCCTATCTAGGAAGGTTCGTACAATATCAGTAGAGTAGGCGGCAAGAGTAATTACACCCTCGCCACCATGAAACGACAAAAAGATCGAAAAGCAGTGGAACGCCTACAATCTGAGGAAGTACCATGTGTGATCTCCCGCTACATCAAAGCCCTAAGACTTAAGCAGTTCGACGGGCACCACCTCAAAAGCCGATGACTATCCAGTTGTTATGCAGTTCCTACCTTATAGCAAAGCTCTTGTTCGTTTCACTCGTTTTTCAATGAGGAATTCAGAAGTAATCACAACTTGGCTTGGCTGCATGTTTACAACAACTGATCACTCCTGCACTTCAAAAGAAGACCGCGCCCTTCTTAGGGACTCACTGCAGGAATTGCACCCCCCGAGGGACCAACCATGCTCTCCAGTGCGAGAGGATAAACTAATTCCCTGACACCCACATGGGTCTACTCTCCAAAGCGGGAGGATAAACTCTACACTCTGAATATCCAGACGTGGATGAGCCTGGCTGCCCTAGTATAACTAGATGCACGATGGCTTGCACCGAGATTCCTAGAAGTAGCCACAATGGTCTTTTTCAAGGCCTAGCTAATTGAAGGATTTTGGGTCTCTTGGCCTAATCTGCGGGGAACCGGGCCCTAGAGACGGAGGGGGCACATTAAGCAGTACATTCGATAGACGGCTGCCCTGGAACCCTAAAGTTGCTACCGAGTGCACTAAGGTAGCCTACGGTTTCCAGAAGACTGCCTACGGCTTGCCCTTCGAGCAGTAAAACCGCGCTAGACTTATACAACCGCACATTCTTGTGAAAGGTTAAACAAGCTAGCATGCATATACGAAGTTTTATCCACTGTTGACATGCTACGTAGTCGATAAGCTTCACCTCTGCCAAGAGCGGAACAACTTACACCAAGTCCTAAAGTGTTGTGATACTTGCTACGCAACCAACAGAATTGGAGAAAGCCAAGGTTAACAGCCTAGCGGTCACGCGGACTTGTCTGCTTCTGTAAGTAAGGCGTCCGGCTGCCGACCCTGTGGCTAACAACTTTGCAAAGTTCTACACCAACACCTACGACTGCATAAGCTACGCGGCCTGTCTTCTTATAAAAAAGTAGCACGCCTGCCACTAGTCTATAAAGTCTAAAGGTTAGGGCATGAACAAAAGAAGCGAAGATAGAGAAAAGCGAAGGAAGCAAGTTTATTAAATTTTCTAGCAAAATTGATAAACAACTAGCAAAGACTGAATGAGTTCAAGCAAAGCAAAAAGCAACAAGAGAAATAAAGAAAATCCTAAAGACTACCTAGAAGACTACTTTTCAGCAGCTTGCACACTCCACGACTACTTGGTCGCCACACTTTCAGCAGCGGCACCATCCGGCGCTTCACCCCTGGCTTCTCCAGCCTGGGCACCAACATCTCCGACTACTTCACCAATGGAGGCCTCAAAAAGTAAAGGTGAACAAGTATTTCGGAGAAATAAAGAAGGTCTCGAAACCTCGAGCCCATCCCTCTCACCCTTCAGCTGCTCATTCTCCTCAAGCAGACCAACACGGAGGCGCTGCAGCTCATCCATTTCCATCTTCAGACTTTCGTTGATCTTCAGTACACCTTGAAGTTCCAACACTTGGGGTTCAAGCCTATTGACGATTCTCTTGAAGTGGATCATTTGATTATAAGTAGCAATCAACTTTTCATCCTTTGCATAAGCAGCGAAATGAAGCTCAGAAACTGCAAACTCAAGATTTTCATCCTTTCATACTTAACTTGGATCGCATTAAGCCCAGTTTTCAAGTCAACGATCTCTTGGCAAGCGGTCTAAAGCTGCAGAGAAATGGGGGCAGAAATATTAGACCCTTTCAAAGCAACGAGCTCAGAATCTAACCTCTTAATCTCCTTGGTTGAGGAATAAGCTTTAGCTGCCATAGTCTTCGCCACCCTTCTTGGCAGCCTTGCTATATCTGCATCATAGCAAGCAGATCAATCATTCTATATTGTGTCGTATGCTTCGCAAAGGAACTTGGGCAAGCAAACCTTTCTAACGCCATCAACAAACTTGGCACAAGTGTCCGTGTCTTCAAGTAGATCTGGTTTCAAGAGCACACATATCTCATCAGCCTCCCTAGAAGCAGGCTTAATGGATTTCTCACAGCTGCCCGTGCTAGCAGTCTCTTCCTTCCCAGTGGGCGAATCAGTCTCAATAGCAGAGGAAGTGGGCATTGGCGCTACCTTAGCAACAGAGTCCACCTTATTGCTCTTTATAATAGCAAGCTTCTACAAAGGTGAACCAGACTTGGCTCCCAACGGACGTCTTGGTACATGCTGCGGCACTAGGGGCATGAAATGACCTTTACGTTGAGCAATTCTATCAGCAATCGTACAAGCCATTCTCGGCATGGCAGACGCCACATGCTCAGATCTAGCAGCCTCATTTTTCTTCCCATTGGAAGAAGTCATGTCCATCACAGGCCTCTCGGCGGCAGGTGGACCCTCATAAGCAGCGGAGGAAGTCTTTAGTATTTCCCAACCAGCATATCTTGAGCAGGCGGGAAGATCTCTTCTTTCCACCTTCATTCATAATAGGCTAAAAAACAGCGTTCAGACAAGCCAATGCATCCGCCTTGATCCTCTTTACCTCCTCTCTCGGGAGCAGCCTACTTTTCTCCCGACAAAGAGGACTAAGCAGCTAACGCCATTTGCGGTACTCAGCAGAGGAGCTCAACCCAGTATTCTAGCAGGCAGGAGGTCTGCATGCCCATCATTCCAGCAGCCCATGAAGCCCGCGACCTTCTCATTTCTCTCAATCGCCAGCTTGGCCCGCGTCAGGTTCAAGGGCCTAAAAGATATGAGCCATGCGACTACCCTAGCACTGCGCCCCAGCGCCTCAGTTCGCGGCCCCAGCCGCACAAGCTGCCCTTGACTTTAGCCAAGCCAAGCAACCCAAGCAGACAACACCTCTTCGGCCCATGCCGAACCGACTCCTGGCCCCTGCCAGTCGACGTGTTGCACCACCCCGACGGCTGCCCCACGACAGCACTATCCAAAAATAAGACAAGAAAAATTGAAATTTTCTTACATCGGTGCGGCACGGAGAAGACGAAGAAATCAACGAAAGACGGACCTTTGCACGGGCAAGATGTAGAAGATTGCTAGAGGAGGGGGAACAAATATCCTCTAAGCTCTCTCTCTCTTGTAGGGTAGAATAAATCGCTCTCCAAAGTTGATTTAATAACCCACTTAAGGTGGACTTAAATATGCTTTGAGAGAAATTTATTTCCCTTCCCTAGAAGGATCTAATTTCCTATTAAAATAGAGAATCAACAACAAAATATGAAGCAATTCAGAGTTTCCT
This sequence comes from Cotoneaster glaucophyllus, assembly GCA_036320875.1. Lineage (NCBI taxonomy): Eukaryota > Viridiplantae > Streptophyta > Magnoliopsida > Rosales > Rosaceae > Cotoneaster > Cotoneaster glaucophyllus. The sequence goes on from CM070067.1 coordinate 12,347,556, forward strand.
AAAGCGAGAAAATCTCTACACCTGTTGCCCTTTCCTGCGAGCAGCCCAACAGGTGTGGGGGCATTTGTGGAGCCAAAAATAATCACAAGGCGACACGTGGATTTTCGGGTAAAGAAGGACCAAACTACCCCTGAGGTACACCAGGATTTCTACGCGCGAGCAGCAGAAAATCGTTTTTCAACAAAGTCAAAAATGCTCCAAAAGAGGTGAACAAATTCAAAGTTATCTCATCCATCCTCATCTTAGCTAATTATTACATAACCTCCCTAAAAACATTCATTTTATTATGTTAATTAGCCAGTTAATATATTTATTCATAATCAATATATTAATTGCTAATTAATCACCAAATAAACACCCATCTCACCCAAAAACCAAAGGGAAGGCCGGCCACCTCCCCTTCTTCCTAACCTTTCTAATTTTTCTCCATTTTATTACCCCATTTATACAAATAATCAATTTTGTAATCACCTCTTTAAGGTTTAATTAGCCAATAAATTGACTAATTAAACCAAAATCACAACCACAAAACCCCTTCAAGGCCGGCCACACCTTGAGGGAAAATAGACAAGCCTAATCCTATAAATAGGCTCCTATTTTCACCCAAAACTCATTCCAACACTTTGGCAAAAATCCCAAAATTCTCTAAACACTCTTTCTCTCTAAATTCTAACTTTGGCATCGGAGGTTCTTCGGCCAAAGCGCCCCCCCTCCCCAATTCATCGTGAGCGCGTGAGGCTCTTGGCCTTAACCTAAGGTGTTAATTGTTTTGTAGGTGCAAAATTGTCCAAGATCAAGAAGGAAGAAATTTGCATCCACAGGGTCTATATCAAAACTCCCCTAAATATTAGACTCGACAAAAGTATACAAAATAACACGTTATCTTTGTGAAATATGTTCTTGTTTACTTTGTAAATAATAATTTTAAATTTATAACGTATTTATTTGTTAGTATGACTTTTGGTTTTTTTTTTTTTGTTTTTTAATATTTGTTGTTTATGAGTTTGGCCTTAGTTATTTTGAGGTCAATGTCATAAGGTATATTTGATATTATTAAGTAATTATATTCGTAATTTGTTGACGTGTGAAAAAAACAATTTGACACGTAATATTCTGACACTATAGTTAACAAGTCGAGTTTTAATTTAGAATAATTCATTAGTAATTTATTGACGTGTGAAAAAATTTAAGTTGAAACTATGGAATTTTCAAGCCAAATTCAGGTCAAAACCCGCGGGCAATATTATATTGCTGAGTCTCCGTTTCTGTTCCTTCCCTTGTTCTTTCATGGGTTGCTCTTTAATCCAATTTTATTTAGTCCCAAAACTTCAAGATTTCACTTTTCAAGCACACCCAAGATTCAGCAGCAAAAACCCAACAAAAAAAGTGCATCCAGCTGCTGGAACATGAAGTTCCCACTTCCTTGCACAGATTGCTTCGTCTCCTCACCTACAAAGGCCATTGAAAGAAGTATGCAAGGTATTATTAGGGTTTGGTTGTTCTTGGTTTTTGCTGCAGTTTACTGTGGTCTTAATTGCTTTCTGGTACTTTTTTATACAACCCAGATGGTCAAAATCCAGAAAGCTTCAGAATTTTCTCTTGCAAGGAGTTGAAGTCTGCCACCAATGGCTTCAGTTCCTCTAACAAGCTTGGAGAAGGCGGATTTGGCTCAGTTTATAAGGTTTTTCTCTCACCTGCAACATCAAATTCTGCATATATTGAAAGCAGTTACAAATATGTGTGTGTTTATATATATATATATATAGGGATCCCTCCCCTTAAGCAATTCCTCTATATATATATATATATATATATATATATATATATATATATATAGTAAACTGCCGTGTGAAAAAATGGGGATCCCTCCCCTTAAGCAATTCCTATATATATATATATATATATATATATATATAGTAAACTGCCGTGTGACCGCCAAACTATTCCCCTAGTTGAAATTGATCATGAACTATTTTTTTTTTTCTTTTTCTGTAAATTAATCCTTGAATTATTTGAAATTAGCGAATTAATCTCTTACTGTCAAATTCAATGAAATTTACATGACCACCACGTGATTCATTCTTGAGGGGGTAAAGTCATGCCAGTATTTGACTGCAAAATGAATGAAATTTCATCGATTTTGACGGTAAGGGTTGAATTGGCTTATTTCAAATAGTTTAAGGGGTTAATTTACCAAAAGAATAGTTTGGGTGGTCAATTTCAATTGGAGTAATAGTTTAGGGGGTTAAACCTGCAGTTTACCCTACATATGTATGTAATATAGATTGTGTTTGCTGAAATGGGGTTAATTTTGATTTGGGTTTTAAAGGGTCAGCTTAGAGATGGGAGCCTTGTGGCTGTGAAAGTTCTTTCCGTTGAACTCGAATCGATGAGAGGAGAGAGGGAGTTCATAGCAGAATTGGCTGCTCTGTCTGTAATCAGACATGAGAATCTTGTTAGGCTTCAAGGGTGTTGTGTTGATGGAGCTGCAAGATATCTGGTCTACGATTACATGGAAAACAATAGCCTCACACACACTTTACTTGGTAAATGATCATTCATCTGCTTCTAAATTCTCAATTTCTACCTGAATAATCCACATTTTAACTGGTTTTATTAGGCAAATTATGAAGGAATTAACGATGTGATATTGATCAATAGGTGGAGAGAAAAACAGGATGAGGTTTAGTTGGGAGGCAAGACGGGGTATTTCGATAGGAGTAGCTCGAGGACTCACCTATCTACACGAGGAAGTTGATCCTCACATTCTGCATAGAGACATTAAATCCAGCAACATTCTTCTTGATAAGAATTTCATACCGAAAGTAAGCGATTTTGGGTTATCAAAGTTGTTAAGGGACAACCATTCTCACGTTAGCACTCGTGTAGCCGGGACAATGTAAGTTGTTTGAATCAGTAAATCTTCTTGCGTTGTGATTGGATTACTCTTTGAAATGCTACTGCGTTGCTAATGGGGTGTCTCACAATAATCCAAAAGAGGTTATCTTGCTCCAGAATATGCAATTAGCGGGCGTTTGACGCGAAAATCAGATGTCTATAGCTTCGGAGTGCTGTTGTTGGAAATTGTCAGCGGCCAAGCAGTTGTGAATTTTGACATGCAACTTGGGGAGCAGTACCTGGTTCAGAAGGTAAACAAATTCAATTAGAGCATCTAATTACTACTTGCATAGTGCCTTTGGATATATTTTTGGTATAAACATAAGAGGATTAGACGAGATTAGCACCTCAAATAACAGTCAATATTGGACTGAAGCAAAGTGGCCTTGAACACGCTTTCGATTGTAACTTCAGAACTGAAGCAATGTTGTTTATGAACTTGCAGGTATGGGAAGCACACATGGCCGGAACCCTTCTACAACTAGTTGATCCTATGCTTCAGATGAACTTTCCTTTGGACGAAGCCATCAGATTCTTGAAGGTAGGCCTACTTTGTGTGCAAGAAAGAGCCAACCACCGGCCGCGAATGTCAAAGGTGGTTGAGATGTTGTCCGGCGAGGAAGACATCAAGGACTCTCATATTTCGCAACCCGGGCTTGTTACGGATTTCATGGATATCAAAACGAGGCAAGATAACTCATATGATCAGAGCACCTTCTCCAAGGCCTCTACATCTAGCAGCACACAAAACCAGTATAAATCTGAGGATTATGTGTTGTCCTTGTAACCATTCTGCAAGGCTTTTTTTTTTCTCAACTTGTTGATAGCACTTTTTCAAAATACATGTGTACAAAGTTACCTCCCAGTAAATTAATGCGAAAACCAGCATGTATGTTGAGCCTTTCTCGACCTGTTTCTGTTATTTACAGTGCCAAAAGTTCATAAACTACCAAGTAAAAGGCAAAAATTACATTGCCGACCGAATGGTTATGACATCCAAACCAGTTCTAACAAGAACCAGACATGCATTATACGTATGCTACATTTAAATTCTCTTATTCGAATGTTAATGTACGGGATTTAATAAACTTGTGCCGGCCATGAGAAAATAGCAAAAATGGAGCGGGCGACAAGCCTCACTTGATGGCCACCCAATTTCCAAGCCAAGACAGTGCCTCAAGTCAGTAGGACATGTACCTTTTGAGTGTGAGAAATTTGAATAACTACTTGACTAGTAATGGAGGGGCCTTTTGGTGAAAGGGACTATATGCCACATATATGTCCCTCAACTTTTTGCCCACTACTTCCTCGGATCACCTCAGAAACCAATCAATTGACAAGCTTTTGAGTTGTCAAATTGCACAAAACAAGCTCATCTAATCAACAAGGCACTGAAAGGCCACTTACCTTTTCTAGTTTTTGTCTTCAACTTGGTTATGGTTTGCACGGCCACTGTGGGGCTATGAGAGAAGCTGCAATGCAAAAGTCACAGAGATAAGGTCATTTTCCTCTTCCCGAACCCGACTCGTCGTAAGAGTGCTTGGATGAGTTGGATTTCCATTTCTCCGTTGATTCAGTTCACAAGATGCTGTAGTTTTCACACTTCTGAGTTCTATAATGTGTTTTTGTAAAAACCGCTAGCAGATATCAAATGACCGAAAAATCACGGTTCAAAGAGATTATATCTAATGCAGTGAATGATTCAATGCTCCTCAAATCATAAGTAGAACCAATCAATGAATAATATGAACAAAATCATCGAAGTATGAAGATGATAGTTCAGAGATTTAAATTGTTACCGTCATGACTAAACACATGAAAGAAATGGCGAAACCATTGTATAAAATGAAATGTTCAGGGCATAATCATGCATTAAATCTAAAATAATTGCCCCCAAATTCAAGTAGGGATGGCTCTCCAATGCTTTACATGAGAAGGCAAATTATTGGATGAGTATCATGTGGAGAACTAGTGTGGAATGGTACAAAAATCGTGTTCCCTTCGCTTTGTGAGGATTAAGGGAAATTATCCGAGACGAAGAAAGAAGATTAATCACTTCATTTACAAGCAGCTCGTAAATAGATGTACAGTTGAGGAAGATTAGAGCAGTACTTACTGAAACAGTTGTAACAAATATTTGTTCAATTAATCTTTGATGAATAGCCGGCGACCTGGTTCAGAAACTACACGGTCAAACCATCTTTCACAATGTGCTCCAACCAAGATGCAATATCCGACATTGTAGGACGCTCGGTTGGATTTTCCTTTACCGCCAGTCCTGCTATATCAGCAAGCTTGAGCAAAGGCTCAACATTTCTCGGGAGAGTTATATAACGGTCGATTATGGCAGCTGCCTTGTTCTGTTTGATTAAAGGCAGTGCCCATTCGACTATACTTGGCGGAGTGTAATCTCTGTCATAAGCTTTCCTTCCACTGAGAATCTCTAGCAGTACTACTCCAAAGTTGTAAACATCACTTGCTAAATCTCCATTGAGATCCCTGTCATTAGATGTAAGGAGTCCGAAATCTGCAATCCGCGCACTCCATTCAGCGTCTAAAAGAATGTTCGAGGTCTTGACATCGCGATGAACAATGGGAGGCACGAATTCCTTGTGAAGGTACTCAAGCCCCTTAGCAGCCTGCATTGCAATTTTCAACCGGAGGCTCCAATTCAGGGCTGAAAGCCCGCCATGGAGATGATCATAGAGCGTCCCGTGGGCCATATACTCGTATACGAGCAGCCTTTCCCCCATCTCTGAGCAGTAACCCAATAAGTTTACAATGTTACAGTGGCGGATTTTGCTAAGGACCTCTAATTCCATTTCAAAGTCTCGACTGTTTGTGTGAATTATAGTGGCAGCATTTGCTCTCTTGACTGCAACTTGCTGTCCATCTGCTAGCACAGCTTTGTAAACAAAGCCATAACTTCCCCTGCCAAGCTCGTTAAACTCCTTGAATCCGTTGGTGGCGTCTTTTAGTTCTGAGAGACGGAACACTTGAGCAATCCCAGGACAGGGAATCACGGATGGAGGAGGGTTTGGATCCTCATTATTGTCAGCTTCCAACTCTGCTTTCCCAATGCAAGATTTAAACTGCTTTTTGCTCCCTTCTTCTTTTCGAGAAGTTAAACGGGGAAGAAGGCACCAACAAATTAATATCAACAAAAAACCCAAAGCAGAAGACCCGAATATGATCACCAACCTACGCACATGATTCCAGAGCTTCTTCCTCATTTCTGGAGGGGTTTGAAGCCCACAAATATCCCAACAAGAGCTGTTTTGGCAAAGAGAGCAAGCTGTGCACACTCTATCAGCATGTTGAGTACATGAACTAGACAAGAAGAATCCTTCGGAACAATTCGACCCGCACGAGGAACAAATCGTAAGATCTTTTCGAACACACAAGCTTGTCAAATCAACCTCATTGAGTGTGCTAGCATTGAAAGCAAAATCACCTTGCCCACAAGAACCAGGAGTGCAAAGACCTGGACTGCACAATTCCAATGGAGGATCATAATCGGTTGGGGAGGAAGTTGCATTGGCAGCCCAACAATCAATCACCAAATCATCTTCCCTGATCCCACAAGTGGTATAATCCGACGAGGCAATCACCATAAATCCGGAAGCCTTTGGAATCAAAGAGGAGTTAAACATCCCCCAACACTCCACTCTGTGATTATCTTGTCGAATCCCGCAAAAATGATGATCACCAGCAGCCAAAGACACATACCGAGTTCCATTTGGATGACCATCCAACAAATCAGCATCACCCCAACAATTCAACTCACCAAAATCTGAAATTCCACAGACTGAGGCCCTCCCTGAAGCTAAAGCTGTGAAATTCTGTAGTACCGGACCCGAAACACCTAAATTCGAAGAATTTGGCCCCCAACAAATCAGCCCTCCATCTCTAACACCCCCACAGCTAAACCCTTCACCAGAAACAACACTCTCGAAGACAAGGTTAGCAATTGCCTGGTCAGGAAACAGAGTGCTCTGTTTCGAACTCAAACTTTTATTCAAAGTTTCAAAAATTTCCCAGCAATCTACCGTTCCATATTCGTGATCAGAGTAATACGACCCTCTAATAGCACACACATGACTCTTCCCAGCAGCAATATGAGAGTAAGCAGTGGACTTGAATGGTAGAGGAACAAGATCTATACCTGGGGAAACGGAGCTCCAACAGTACGCCAGCGAGGTGTTCGCTAAAATACCACAAAGAAAATTTTCACCACCGGAGAGAGCAGCCATCGCCGGAATGTTGCTGAAAGAGGCGGAGGACAAGGATGACGCCGAAGACGACGTCGATGGAGAGCTGTTGAACCCCCAACAAACCACGTCCTGCTTGCCGCTAGCGTCTATGGCGCAAAAGAAGCCATCTTTGCCGAAAGAGGCCGAGATGGGTCCCATTGATCCGAACCCAGATGCGGAGGTGGAGCATAAGAGCAGGAGGAGAAGCAGAGGAGGTACGGACCGAGATAACCCAGAAAGGGTTTGCTGGGTTTGCATGGTTTTGCTGGGTTTAGAGTTAGATCAGTGATGCAGTCATGGAGTGGTTTGATGGTGAGCTTGCATGTCTGTGCTGTTGTTGTCGTTGGGTTGCTGAAATTAGAGCTGTGAGTGTGAGGATGGTGACGATGAAAGAACGTGGGTGTGGCAGCCATTTTTACAGTGTTTTGGTGGACCGTTAGAACGTCAAAGTATTCGAACTAGTTACTGAGTTTAACTATATTTTAATGCTAATAATTGGTTGGATTTCTCTTCGTTTACTGCATCGTATGTAGTTACTGTGTGTACCGTCAGACATGGATTACAGACCGCACTATGTCGGGTACATGCTTAAACAAGAGGGGAGAGTTGGCGGGTTTGACTACCGAATCACTTGAGTTCTTTACCATATAATTTGTTTAGTGTTCAATTAATTTGTGATCGTTTGAGTTCTTTATATGAATTGTTTAGCTGTTCAAGTGGTGATCTATGATGGATTAATGCTTGGGGATCTGTTTGGTTTGTGTGAAACGAGGTGCCATTAGCACATTTTCAGAGTTATTATGTTCGTAATCTAATACGTGTTATGAGTACATTTTTAGAACCCTCAAGTTTGTGTGAGATATAATTTCATCTAACTGTATGATGTTGATTCTTTATAGTTTCATAGCAGGTTCATGTTTGTGTGAAATATGTATCGCCAACACTTTTTCAAAACTGTCACTATCGAGTCAAATACGTGTCATTAACACTTTACGAAATTATCACGTTTAAATCAACTAAATACAGTAACACTTTACAAAAGCGTCATGTTTGTGTCAAATGCCCATCATCAACACTTAATCAAACTTGTCATGTTATTAAAAAATACTTGAAGAAATTTCATGTTCGTTTCAAATACATGTTATATTCTAAAAAAAAAAAAAAAAAAAAAAGTTCCAAATCATGTTGAGAAATTACAATTTTCGCTTACTCATTTTTCAATCAATTCACCTTCCTCCCACATATTTCACTTTCTTAGCCAACATCCATGGTTCTAATATATTCTATAAACATAGCATATCACTCTCAGATAAAATAATCAGCCACCAACATTCAACCCAGATCCAGTTCGTCATAGTGAGCCATTTAATATGATATACACAAGTTGACTAATTATTCAGACTATCAGATGGCTAAACCGAAAGTTAAATCCTATTTCATTTCATGTGTTAAATATATTTCACTCATTTCTTATAAAAATATATCATTAGCATTGTCCACTCGTCTAAGATAGCATTATTTATGAATATTTCTTGTTACGTAAGATCACACCTGCGACACAAGATACCGGTGTAAAAAATGGACCGATGCAGAAACTATTTGGAGGATCCAAATGAAGATGGAGGATCTAATGCGCATGAGCAAATCGTGTTGGTTTGCACTTGATATATAGTAAATGAGACCATATTGAAAAGTTGCTACATATTAAACATCATAACTAGTACCAACTGAAAGAAAAAAAGAAAAAAAAAAAAAAAAAAAAAATACCCACCAACTAGAATTCTTTATAACTAGGAAATCTTGAGCAAGTCGTTCTGCTTGTAACACTGATATATGATATTACTGATTAACATACAGTGGCAGGTCGAGGATTCAAACTTTGGGTTCTTAGGGTTAAAGTACAAGTTTTTTTTTAGATAGAAATACAGTATGAAGCGCGCAAAAAACTTCAATTTATTCACTAAAGTATTTGATCGAACACTAAGTGGGCTTGTTGTTATCAGTCAAACAATATTACGTACATGTAAATAAATACAACATATGCGTAATTAATCTGATTAGTGATATCAAGAGAATTGGTCCCAATGTACATCCCCTCCTGTTTACATATTGTTATGGAATGAGTTGGTGCTAAGTGAATTTGAAGTACTGAACCATCGCCATTTAAACAACCGTTTCTTTAACTACTAACTAATTTTTTGCTGACAACAATAACATTCTCCCCAAATTCAGACTACAAAGTCTCATCACGTTGTGCTCTTTCGATAGCTCAAAATCTTAACAAGAAAAAGTGTTGAGTTGGAATCGATCCCATTCTACTTAAGGATTCTTTTGGTTTCATAAAAATTAGTATGAAAGAACCATGAACAAAGAGCTTTCACCGCATTTTCTCCCGACTTTTTGTGCTTAAGAATATTGGTTTTAATAAAGAATAAAGGCAATGAACTCATATATTAAGGTATAGGATGAATAATATGCATTGTTAACATGAGTGAATATATGATAAACATTACACGAGTGAATATATTAAGGTATAGGGCTAAAATCTTAACAGACATGATGGGGAAACTTGTAATGGACATTATTTGTGAAGGTGTCCCACTTGACAAGCAGACAAACAAACAAGATAACCACAATTGATTTAATTATTTCTACTAGCAATGAATTCAATATTTTAATCAAACTTTAGATTTTATTTAGATCAAATCTCAATATATATTAAAGCATTTGCTGCCAAAGATCAAGCCCTAGAAATTCTCAACTGTGATCTTATGATATCACGTGGTGGCTAGGTCGCATTTGTCTGGCCTCTGTTTGGAATGGCTCTGGTCAAAACCATTTGCCTTTTCTGTCAAAACAAACCCTATGGGGCTGTCTCATCATATCCTACAAAATCACATACCGTTGGTATATTGAGCAGTAAGATGGGGACTTTGAAACGATCTTTTGGTCAATCCAAAAATTCAGTCCAATCAATGTATGTTATGATTTCAAAATAAAGTTTTCGGCGTTTGGTTTAAAAAAAAAATTATCGCATAGTGTTATCATTTCATTCATATTTAATTAGAAGTATATTTTTAATTGGAGAATCATTTTTGTACTTCTTGTTATACCTCAACACTTTCTTGTTTTTCATAGCTATATAATTAAGTGATTGATCAGGATAATCAATGAACAAAACTAAAGAGGAGCTAATTAGTAATGTGGGAACTTAAGTAGGATCATCTTTGACATTTTGGGGACCATATGAGAAAATAAAAATTAAACCCTCATTAACATAATCTTTCATGAAAATGTTTAGAATTTATTTATTTTTATAACGAAACATTGATGTTAGAAAGCAATCACACAATTGATATCACTCCCTAAAGTACAAACATGTCTTATAACACGTTAATTAATAACACAAAATCATTAGTGAATACAATCACATGATAAAAAAAAAAAAAAGAGATGGCAACAGATTTTCACTTAGCTTCTCAAACACATCTTTATTTTTGTATATCAAAATACACAAATCAAACGAAAATAATAAATATAATTAAACATACATATGTAAAACGTAAAATTAACGTATTTATTATTTCTCAAAAAAATTTCCTATTTCTCCACATGGTCGAAGCTTGAGGGTCCTACATTACTGTTCAACACAAAGCCTGTGATGCAATCATGCAAACCATGCATTGTCTGTATCCCCTAATTTTTAGGCCATCCCAGAGTCAAGAGTCAGCCAGACCCATTTTTGTTAGTCTTTGAGTGAGGCAGCAACTAGCAAGATCCATCGAATAAAATACAAGAAATCAAAGTGGGATGGAGCTCAGCTTACTTGGTGAACATGAATGGGACCACTTGCTTCTTTGGCACCCATCCTTTCCACGTGGTCTGCCGTGGGAAGATGCTGCGCACCAAGTCACCAACCTCATCTTAGATTTTTTTTGAGAGAGGATCCTCACCGAATTAATTTTGTGAGGATTTTGAGGATCTTTTAATCATATTTGTTCATTGTATATCGTGTATTCAGTTTTCGTCATGTACTGTTTATATTCAATTTTAAATACAAAAATTTACAATGATTTCTGATTGCACGATGTACGATGAACGAATGCGATTCGGAAATCCTCACAAAAAGGATCCGGCGAGGATCCTCACTCGATTTTCTTTGCTAGCATTTTGCAGTGTTGTTGAGATTGTATTTCTCTTGAGCCCTGTTTGATAGGGGCTTGTTGAGAATCGCACATCTAGATTTTTTTTTTGTAAAATGATAACGTTATTGAGTTAAATTGTTAGTTGTTAGTGAGAGAAAATTGATAAGGATTAAACCCTCATCAAAGTGCATATGGATAATTATTTTCCGACATTGTGATAAAGCGTTATCTGCATACATAGAAAGCTTGACAGAAATAATTTACAACTTATAATTATATCGTTCTATTTATAATTTTATCGATGTTAGTTAGGATAAAACTTCATGGGCACATGACTTTAGTTAGAACAACACCGGCATTATAACATTTTGTCTGTCTTTCTAAAACTTTGTTATATCTTCTTTTTCAACTCACTAGTTCATAGAATTAAATTCTTCCTCTTTTTTTAGCGAGTTCAAATCTTCTGTACTAACTTTTTTGTGTACATGTATCCATAAACTTAACCTTTATTAACTATGTTGTTATAAACTTAACTAATGTCAATCAACGATATAAGTCACGAAGAAAATCACACACAAAATAAATATCAAATTGAACTTCTTTTTAACATAATTTAGAATATAATATCGTTTATATAAAAATAAACATATTGTATTTCTGTATGTGATCTCCATGCCTTATTCTTTATTGAAAATTTTGTTTGGTCGCCGTCTTTATTAAGATTTAAGTTTGTATTTTAACTTAATGCCAAGATTTCAATTAGAAATTAAATGAAATTGACAATAAAATGTTATTTGCTTCTTAATGTAAGAGAGAGAAATAGGTAACTGTATTCCCAGCACCTGGCCACTGCCTCTCTCTCTCTCTCTCTGAAGAAACCCCATAAATCTAGTCAGACCATTGATTGTCTTGATAAAGGGTCATCCTCTTTCTAAAAGGGAAGAGACGACAATTGGGAGGACAATTGATTCGCTCTTAAAATCAAACAAATCAGCTTAACTAATTCAATTGTTTTTTTAATAAACGATATTATTCACACTAAGAGGGTGAGGAAGTAGACTAAGTCTCACAATAGCTAGTAATAATGTGATTTGAATTCCTTTGGTGAAAATCAAATCTAAGACCGCTCATTTACTACTGAAAAAGAATACTACTAGGCCGTAGTTCAAGAAAAAAAAAAACTAGCTCAATTGTATTAGCTTATTGTGAAGATGTGGAATGTTTTTGTAAGAAATTTGGTTACTCTTTTATTACCAATGGGTTTTAGAGTAGACTTTTAACTTGTATCATGATATATGTGGGAAAACCTAATGACCACACATGCTTTAGGATATGAAATGTTGCTCATGTGATAGTCTGACGGCCTAATGTGTTTTTTGATGTGCGATGTTCTTGATGTTCCATAGAATATTAGAATTACAAAGTATTACTTATTTTTTTTCATTCACAAAGCCAAAGGTAAACCATAATCTACAAGGGACCGAGATTACTCCTCGATTGTCAATTGAGTTTAAGTTTCTATAGAATAAGTATTACATTTTGTTTATCTTTAACAAGACCATAGTTTAACTATGGTCTACAATGAGGGGCTCCGATCAAACCATGTGAAAAGAGAGTATGTTGCTCTGATCAACTAGTAGAATGATTATTTTGATACTTATATTTTTTAGAATTGCAAACTTCTTTGAAGTTGTCCGAATGATTAGGAGGTGGACAGAGAATGCGGTGGTGTTCTAGAGGTGAGTAAGAAAGAATCCAAATCCTCGCTGGATCCTCTTTGTGAGGATCTCGGGGATTTGTGAATCATATCATTTCATCGTACATCGTGCGGTCAGAAATAATTTTAAATATTTTTATTTAAAATTAAATACAAACAGTACCTAACAAAAACTGACTGTACAATGTATGATGAACGGACACGATTTACAGATCCTTATGATCCTCACCAAAAGAATCCGGTGAGGATATTGTTGGAGTAAGAAGGGATGAGGTGAAACATTTGGGCCGTTGGTTTCAGCCAACGACCAACAACGGGTCACAGTACTTATTAACAAAAGTGTTAGCTCGATCCTCAGGTTGTTTAAAATGTTTTGAAAATATATATGATGTGATTAATTAGTCATTACTTTTATTAGTTCTTCCTCAACTTTGTTGCTTGGTTTCTTTTGTTTTTGAGTAACTTTGTTTTTTGTATTTTGTACATCAACTGGAGCAAAAGGAGATAAAAGAAGAATTTTTTAAGAAATTGAATGCGATTCATGTCAAGTGCTAGAATATGGTTGTGCAGATGCGTCAACTAGAACAATTTGTTGAGAATAGCTTAGAACTAACCAGATGGTGAGCCATATATGGATGGAAAGCCACACATGTCTAGCTTTGGAAGAATTTTACGGTTTGAGATTCTAAAATCTGAAGAATAAATTATAGGTTTTTTAATGACTACTCCTTAGACCATCTCCAATGCATGGGCTAAAAGCCAAACATTTTAGCCCAGAAACAGTTTTTCTACTCCAACCGTTCTACTCTAAAATTTTAGCCCGGGATTATTAAAGAATAAACTTAGGCTATTTTTGTTCTTAAATTATTATTATTTTTTTAAAAATAAATATGTAGACTATCGTAAATTAATTTTATGAACATTTTAATCTAAAAAAATTTAAATTCCGATAAATATTTTCACTCAGTTCGGTGGAGGCCACACCGATTTCTGGGCTAAATTCTGGGGGGAATCTGGCATTGGTTTAGCATTTAGCCTAAATTTTCCCCTTGGGTTGGAGTGAGTTTGGGGGGAAATTTTGGGGGGTAATTTGGCTTTTAGCCCACCATTGGAGATGGTCTTAGTCTGAGAATTTATACACGACGTGATTGATTTGTAAGATTGCTTTACTTTCAAGTTGCGGGTCAATGTTTCGAGATATATTACACATATGACCATGTGGGCTTGAAGAAATTTTTAATTATGACGGGAACACAAGTAGTACATCACGTATTTTAATAGAAGTGGTGAGAAATTTTATTTTTTTAAGTTATTAACTTTTTAGCATACATATCCAACTATTTGTATAATAACATGTGATATACCACCTTCTATATCGGTCATACTAAAAAATCTCTCGTGGGCTTGGGAGAGATTATTAATTTATTGGGGTTTTCTTGTGCAACGAGGACTTAGGAGTCCAAAGTGAAATAAAAGAGTCTGATGGTGAACTGAGGGGACTATTGCGATTCCATAATCTTGCAAAAGGCTGCCCTTTATTTCATTCAACTTTATCAAGACATTAGTTCTTCATCAATTATCAACCCTATCTCCATCTGCACTAACATCACTTTTTGTCGTGTCCTATATATCACCATCTCATGCCTATGCTTTTATTACTTAGTGTTTTGCTTATGTTGTTGAACAAATTTCCTTTGCATTTTATTTCATGTCTAGCAAAACCTATCATCCTAAGGTTAGGATGAAACACTTGATTTAGTTTTTCAATTTCAATGAGAACTTGATGCAATTTTCATATTTGTGTTCTTGAATCTCTAAACGTAATTTTATCATCGATTATTTATGGTTTGATGCTTAGCTACCATTATTCCTTAGCTATCATCGATTATTAACCGCTTCGTCTTTTAGCTCTCTCTCTCTCTATAGCCTTTTAGGGTTTCTCATCTTCCACCCAAATGCAATCTCTCTCCTCTCTCTCTCTCTCTCTCTCTCTCTCTCTCTCTCTATGAACCGTCGAGTTCTCGCACCTCCGTGCTCTGCTAGTCAATTTTGCCGTTGAAGCTCGCTGCAGGTATTCTTTTGTTCAATTCTCAGTCTCTTTAATTTTTAAATTTATTTTTTTGTGACTTAGGGTAAAATTTGGTGTCAGTTATGAATCTTGCTTCGAATTGTGCATTTTTTGTTTGTTTGGTAGTTGCAAATGTTGAGGATTTTTTTTTTTAAATTAGGGTTTTGATTCGATTGAGAGAATGAAGGGTGGTGCAGATGAGATGAGGGTTTGGTGGGTTGGTGCAGACGAGAGAATGGATGGATAAGGGAGGAAGGAGGAGAGAATGAATGGTGTTGCAGGTTGTAGAAGAAAGAAGGGAGGGAAGGGGTGCGGGTTGCAGAAGAGAGAAGGGAGAGAGAGGGTGTGGGGGTTGGGGGAGGTAGAAGACAGGTATTTTTTTTAACCCCTTCTAAAAAAAAAAAAAAAAATTCCACATGGACTCCTTAATGACACGTGGTGCCTAGTCATTGTCCACATAGGCGTCATGTCATCAGTTAACGACAGACTTAACAGTTTGACTAACGGATGTATGAGACTGTCCCAAAATTAACACTTTAGCTATGACTTTGGGACGAAAAAAACTTGATGTACTAAATGTTGAAAATCACGAAATATGAGGGTAGTAAACTAAGATTTAATATTGCATTTGCATATGCATATGAGTTAGACCTAGACTTATATGGTGTGTATATTTATCGTTTTCAAAGAGCTTAACGGATTGTTGTATGTTAAATTGGACATTGGCGATAGGCTAGATGCATAGAAAAATACTTGACTCTCACCATCACCAATGGGAGAAATCATGTCTAAGGGAACAATTGCATATTGAGTTGGACCAAGACCTTTATGTAGGTAAATTTCAAGAACAAAATTTGGAATTGTATGAAGGGTGCATTGATTTGAGAAGCTTATGATTGAGTATGGATTCCAAAATCTTAGGCTTACCATCCATAAAATACAATCCTAATTCGTTACAATCATTCCTTCATTGTCGTGTTTTATTTCTTTCTTTTACTATTTTTTTTCGTTGGCTTTTCTTATTTGCTTATCAATGAACCAAATCATGATCCTTATTTTAAGATAATAGAAGGTAGATTTATACATAATTTCATAGTTATCAAAAGATTGGCAGTGTTCAATTGCTCATTGTTCAAAAGATAGAGATACTACGAAAGCTAGATTTATATACATTAAGTCATAGTTATCAGAAGACTAGCAATGTTCAACTGCTCATTGTTCAAAAGATAGAGATGTTACAAAAGCAAGGTTATGTACAAAAGTTGCAATGCTTAACTAGTCATGGTTCAAAAGATAGAGATACTACGCAAGCTAAACGTAGCACTGCTCTTATGCTCAATGTTCACAAAGCCTTTTCTTTGTCATCTTCGAACTTGCTTGTTTGTGAATGACCATCTTTTTGTTCGTCATCACTCTGCTGAAGTGGTTCTTTTTTTTTTGTTCTACCCAGGAGTTTCTTCTTGCTTGCTGTAAGTTAGGAATTGGACTATTAAGTACTCAATATAAAGAAATAAATTTGTCAATGTATTACATATCAAACACAAACAACAAAAACCCATATGCATAATTGAAAGCCTTTTCATCTTTATGAAACCAATACACAAAATACAATATACTACAACAACAACAACCAAATAGCTCCTCCAATACCCATTTCTTCAATCACCAAAAGGGACTCGATTCAAGCTCCAACCCCAAGAAAAACTCCCAAACTAAAATTTCCCCAAATCCTCAATAAAAACCCATATCGTAAATATACAATCGAAATCAATAGTGGCAACAAAAACGCCTTAATGGGTTCAGAGATATCGAGTTCAAGAATCAAAGCAACGTCACAATTCAGCAACACAATGCAAGAAAAGTAGAAAACTCACAAAAAAAATTTGACACAGGAAAGCTTAAAATCTCGTCTCACGGACAATTTGATCTCGACCCAGATGAGATTCACGTGATTGTACACTTTTCCTTCTTTAAGCAAACATATAATTTCTTATAATCTTCACCTTTTAAAACCATAACCCTATAAATTGGAATTTCAACTCATAAACTATAACTGAATAAAACTCCCTAATCTAAGCTCAGTACTCACTACTAGGCCTGGGCAAAAAATACCGAGTACCGAACCGAACCCGATCGGTTCGGTTTTTTTTTCGATTCATTTCGGTATGGATATAAAATCGGTTCGGCTTTTTGCTTAGTCGGTTCGGTTTCGGTTCTACGTTCGGTACCGAACCGTACCGATCAATTTTTCAATTAAAATTGTTTTCCCACGTGGCTTGTTTTTATTGGTTTCACAAGGATTTGTTCACATGAGAACTCCTCCCTGCGGTAAGAAAACTCACTTTTCTCACTCGAAAGATTTGTTCCCACGTCTCAGTTGCCGGCCTGCTGTGCGTCCACCACTCCTCCTCTACAATCTCTCTCACGGTCTCACCTCCACCACAACCATCGTGGCATCGTCTTCTCTCATGGTAAGTCAATCTCTTGAATTTGTTTGCATTTTATAAAATTAGGGTTTCAATTTTTAGATTCAAATTGGGATTGGAATTGGGGGTTTCTCTGAAATTGTAAGATTATGTTGTGGCTTTTGAGTTTGTCGTTGCATTTTTCTTGGTTGGTTCTGAATGAGTTCTAGTAGTTTATAGCTATATACATTACCTGCCGCTAAGAGGTGCATGGATTTGTAATAGGTCATCTACTTTTGCTTGAGAATCAGATTTCCATATATTTCCAACGAAAATTTATCTGGGAAATAAGGTATCTGATGGGGAATTGCTTTTTTGCTTTGTATCAGTTGTTAAAAGAGAGAAAAAGTAAGAAAAGTAATTGGGTTTTGCCTTTTGAAAATGTTTATGTGAGTGGGTTAATTATGTGTCATTTTATTGGCTAGAGCTAGCTACAAATAACTATTTTGTTCCCTGGATTGTGGATAAACAAAGAGGAGGGACATAATGATTCACAAATTGTGATGGGCTTTTAGGCTTTTTATTTTTACAGACTAGACTTCACTGCATATATATGCAATAATTAAAGCAGGTAATTTCTTATTTCTCTTCTTAGTTCTTGTTTGTTATAATTTTTTAGATTTTATTTTTTGTGTTTACAAGTTGTGTATATTTTTGTATTATGTAGAGTTGTTGACATCAAACATTTCTTCTCTCTCTATTAATAATCCGGAACAACAAGCGTCGTCTTCACAAGGTTCATGAGTTTGAATGGTTGCTGCTGTGAAGATTGTGTTTTTATTGTTTTTATGGTTGCTGTCAGATACCTTATTTCCCACGCACTTATTTTTTGGGAAGCAACTTGCTGTAAAGATTTGGGAAGCAACTTGCTGATTTGGGCATTTTTTTGGGGCCAAAAATTGATTTGGGCCAAATCTGTTTGTGTTTTTATTGCTGTAAATCTAGGCTAAAAGTTGATTTGTGTGAACTTTGTTAATTTTGGACCAAAAAGTGATTTGGGCAATTTTTTTTTACAAAAACTGAAAAACGAGCCTTGTTCCTTAAAGGCCCAGAACCAAACCGAACCTATACTTGAACCGAACCGAACCTATTAGGTTCGGTACTAAGTCGGTACACCCATTCATACAGTACCGAACCGTACCAAAATTTTGCTACGGGTTCGATTTTGGTACTATTCCGGTACCGAACCGTACCAAACTGTGCCCAGGCCTACTCACGACCACGTTTAATACTTAGCACGACGAACAGAAATTGGTCTTGCAAAGCTTAATAGCGTCGCACAAACGTATGCGCGTCGATAACTTTGTCATGTAGAATCCGTCGCACATAATCCATGAAGAAAGACTTTGCGTGACGAACAAAAGCATTGGTCGTGCCAAATAAGGAGTGACGATTCCTCATTTGTCACACCAAATTTTTAGGAACGAATATGTTCGTCGCACAAAATGCCAGGATACAAACCTAGGACGACTAATATTCGTTTGTAAAAACTTTGCGCGACGAAATTGAGTTATCGCAAAACAGTATGCACGACGAAGCTATTCGTCGGGCAAATTTTTTTTTTAAAATTATATTTTTTGTTCTGGGTTTAATTTTGTAATAAAATAATAAAAAATGTAATGAAGAGAAAAATAATTTATTTAAAATAAAAATAAAATGCATGTACAAGGAAAAAGTTTTAAAAGTAACGAACTAAACAACTAAGAAAAAAAGGTGGAATAATCTACTGGGTCATCGTTCGTATTAGCTAGAAAGATTGGGGAAAGAAGGGCTCAGGGTTGAGGACAGGCTGAGAGGTCGAAGGGGCAGAGTTCTGGGCATGCTCGGGTTGGAGGGGCTCGGACGTTGACGAGGGACGAATATCCAGGATACGAATGCTGGATTGACTGAAGGCCTGTACAGTCAATGAGGCGAGCTCAGTCCTAAGGTCGGCCACCTCGGCTGTCAAAGCTGTCACCTCGCCCTTCGACTGCGAGGATGAAGAGGCTCTAGGTTCCCACCGCCGGGTATTCCCCATCCCCTACAATACGTCCCCGACCTCCGCCCGAGAGTCTGATCCAAGGTGTCTGTAAAGATTTGGAACCCCGCATTCTCAGGGGGATCCACAGACTCGAGCGGAGTCACGAGAGGAAGCTGGAAGGCGGACTCCTGAAGAACCAATTGCCTCTTCTCCATCATCGTCGCCTGTATAATATAACATGAAATATTAATAATAACATTCAAATAATAACCATGATACTTCAATGCATAAGATAGTAATTACAATTGAAGAATACTTACATGAAGGGACTTGGCCAACTCATCCCCTGGTCGAACATAAACGTCTCTAAAGACATCGATCTTCGGGAATTTTGAAGCCCCTGAATAGAACAAGATAAGAAAAACGTTAGTACGGGAAAAAAAAATTAATATTACTGACATATTAAAATTTGAATATGAAAAGCCTTATTATTACCTGCCGCTGCGCCTCCATCCTATATGAGAAGGGCCTCGAACCTGAATGGAGGAGAAGAGTATTTTTCTCCCAATCGATCTTGTTGGCTTTCGCCTTCTTCTAATTTAAATGAAATATAAAAAAATAAATAAACATTAGCAAGAAACGTATAATACTTTTAGACTTAATATAAAAAAACGTACCATATAGTCAGGCTCTTGAAAATGACTGCAGAGCCACACCCAATTATTTTCCCAGTCCTCAAACTCCTTCGAGCAACCCTCCATAAGAGCGACCTGCGGATCATTAAATGTCTGAAAATATTGGTGTAGGTCGCTCTTCCACTACTTATACCATTCAGCGAAGAGCTTATTAACGCACGCCAACATATTGTCGTTGATGTCGTGGAAATTGTAGTTCGTCTGCAATATAACAAATTAATTACATACATTAAGTAATATAAATATATAAAATTTAAAGGAAAAGTAATAAAAAGGCAGGATACTTACCAATAAATAAACGCACACCTTCGTCTTCACCTCGTCTGACATTGCCTTCCAAGACTTCCATTGCATAGGGCAATAGGTCCGAACGACGTGACCAATGTCGTGGGCCAATGCGTTATGCTGCTCCGACGTTGGTGCAGCTCGATGTTGGTGGTCGTCTCTGATCGTGATATATCCGTTGGTCACCCAGGTGACCTTCGCCGTCTTCAACTGACGACAAGGTCCTCGGGTTTTTTTCTTTGCTAAAAAAATAAAAAATAGTCAAACAAACACTACAAATTATACTGAAATTTCGGCAGAACCTCCTTAGTTATAACAATTCCCAAACCCTGGACATTGTAATGAATAATATATGATATCCAAAAATAATCACAACAGTTGAATAAGCCAAATTTGGACCTAACGCACAGTTGCAGTATGGAAAAATTTTGATTGCACTTAATATATGAATAACTAAATTCACAAGGCAATAAAGGGAGTTATTTAACTTTACATTATTGTGACCCCGAGGCATCAGTAGTGGATGTCGATTTCATGTCAAGTGTGCGGGGGCAATGGTGACCAGGTGCTACCAGGTTACGCCACTGAAGAGGCTGATGATGCCGGCGCCTAAGAGACCCGGGGACCAACCTGATCAATCGGATTAACCAGCCTAGGGACCATTTCTACTGGAGCAGTGGCGGCTAAAGTAGGAGGTGGGGGAATCGAACAGGTGCAGTCGTCACCGCCTTACGATTTCTAATAAGCTGCGACATCTGCAAGCAATGCCTCTTCCGGCAAAATAAAATGATACGATACAAATTAGTAAGCTTGGGTTAATGATGAATAAACAAATGAAAATGATTATATACCTTTCAATTGGATACATCCAACGATAGTTGACAGGACCAGCAAGCAATGCCTCTTCCGGCAAGTGAACCATCATGTGGATCATACTTGTGAAGAAAACTGGAGGGAATATCATCTCAAACTTGCATAGGACTTGGGACAATGTCATGGCGCAACTGATTAACGTCCGTC
This sequence comes from Cotoneaster glaucophyllus, assembly GCA_036320875.1. Lineage (NCBI taxonomy): Eukaryota > Viridiplantae > Streptophyta > Magnoliopsida > Rosales > Rosaceae > Cotoneaster > Cotoneaster glaucophyllus. Next base: position 12,369,062 of record CM070067.1, read on the forward strand.
TTTCGCAACGTTCTTGCTGTCAGTTGGGAAAAAAAATCTGGACAACAACATGATTGGCTTCACAACATCTTCCGGCAATAGGTGTCGAATACCCATAGGAAGTAGGCGTTGCATAACCACATGGCAGTCATGGCTCTTTAGTCTAGCAAATTTACCCACGTCAACATTCACGCAACACGCGATATTAAAAGCATACCAATCGGGAAACTTTATAGACGATACAAACTTAAAAACTTTTTTTTGTCATTCGGTTTCATGGAAAAAAAACGAAAGATTCCTTCTGGCTTTATCACTGTCCCTACTCATCCATAAACCACTCCATATGCCCATTCTTTCCAAATCAAGACGACCTTTGATCGCGTCCTTTGTCTTGCCCTCGATATCTAGAATGGTGCCCACCAATGGCAAGTCCTAATCTAACATTCTGGGGATCAGCAACAAAATTGGGGAATGTTCGATCAAACTCTTTCCATGCCTTCCCATTTGTAGGTTGCCTCATCACATCGTCGTCTACCGTTTTTCCTTATGCCATCTCATGTCGATGGCAGTATACATCAACATATACAATCGCTGCAACCTAGGTTTCAAAGGCAGATAACACATGACTTTTTGTGGGATCTTAGTCATTCTATTCTGAGATGTCATTTTGAACCTCGACTAATTGCATACCAGGCATTTATCCAATGCTTTATTCTCTTTGTAGAATAAAATAAAAATGTTTTTACAAGCGTGAATTTTTTTCATAACTCAATCCTAGACCATTTAACACATTTTTGCGCATATCTATGGTCTTTCGGCAAACAATTGTCCTTTGGAAGCATTCCCTTGAAAACCCCCACAAAGTAATCGAAACACTAGTTTGACATACGATACTTTATTTTTCCGTGCATTAGTTCCACAACGGCCATGCGAACCGAAAAACTCTCGCACCTCGGGTATAACTCTTGGTTGGCATTTTTTAATAGTTTATCATATTGTTCGAACTCTGCACTGTCCATTGGTGTAGGCACGTCATCTTCCCCTTCTTGATTGGAGTTTGTCGATGCAAATGGAAAAGCATCATTTATAATATCCATCACTTGTTCATTAGGATCCATAATAGGTTCACCATTGCCCACTCTTATGGCGTTTAAAGACAAAGCATTGCCTAATTGTTCCCCATGATGGTTCCAAGTATTATAGGTCTCAACCATTCCATTCCTTACTAAATGAAATCGAAGATTTTAAATTGTGTCCCTTAACGTGTTGTTATACCTCCTACAAGGATACCGGATTCTAGTTGCACCGGGGTTGTGTGTACGTGCAAAGTTAATAAAATCCTCAATTCCATCCAAGTATTCGTTCGCGCATCTATTCGGGTTTTGTATCCACGTTCTATCCATAATTCGTGCAACCAAAATAACAGTACAACAATCACAACAACTTCATACAAATGATATTGTCACCTTATGCCTCTGGTAAGGGCCTTATCCTATTCGGGAATGCAAAGTTATGTCACGTAATTTACGGCTACATCAAATTAGATTTCGACGTGGAGGAATTTTGGCAGCATCTCGGTACAGTACTTCAGATGGACGACGTAGATATGATATACCTATATACCATCCGAAGAACGTACAGAGATGACACCAAAATCCCCACAACCGAAATCTAATCCTTCAACCATAAACTACGTGCCATAACTGTGGATTTCCAAACTGTCCAAATAATGGGACAATTCAAGAATCAATTGGACCGCAGTCATGCTTTCACATCCATGCGCGAAATCCATCTAATCCTTGAGCGGGAAACTAAGTTTTACTAAAAAAAAAAACAAGTACAAAGTTAATTACAATTAACTTCGTTCATCACAACACATATTTGTACATCACATAGAAATTTAATAACATAATATAAATATAATTTCACAACACAATATAAACATAACAACATAACTTAATTAATTTTATATTTTTAAAAAATAAAACGAAGAAAATACCTTCTAAATCGTTCTCCACTAATCGCTAATCACCAGTGGCGAAGCCATGATTTCTCGGGGGGAGGGGCGAACTTAAAAGAGTGCAAGGTTAAAGAAAAATGGCAACAATTAAATCTTTTTATATAGTAATGTCTTTCATAATTAATCAATACAAACAAATTACAATTGTTGCCGGCGAGGTTTCATGTCATGAAAACGTCGCATAATAGGCTCATTATCAATAAAAGCAAATACATCTCTCTCAATGTAAACAATCATGCTATCACTCAACCATTGATCTCCCATTTTGTTACGCAATGGTGTTTTCACAATCTTCATAGCAGAAAAAGCTCTCTCCACCGAAGTGGTTGCAACGGGTAACACCAAAGCCAATGTAAGAAGCTTATACACTAACATATAGCTTTCACTCATCTCGGTCTTCACTAACTCTTTTGCAAGATCACTAATTCCTCTCAATGATGAAAACTCACTATGCATTTTCCTATCATGAATGTAATTATCAAGTTGAATTGGAAGATTCATGAGGTCCATACGATCAAAATCTTGAGGAAAAAGATGAGCTAAACGAACAATTTTTGCTTTGTCAAAAGATGCAAAATTATTCACCGGACTCAAACATGTCATACAAAGAAGTAACTCGGTGTTTACCTCATTGAAGCGATCATTCAATTCCTTTAGTTGCATATCAAGGACTTGAAAATAGAGGTCCACACGATAGTAATGGAAGTTTGTGATTTTTGGAGCTTTACGCCTTGATTTTCCAGGTACGAAATGCAAATCCTCCATGTTAGGAACGATAATATCATGCTCCTCACAAAACTTTTCTACATCATGAAGCAAGTCCCCAAAGTCATCATCTCTCAAGGATTGTAGTCTTTGCTTGCATACTTCCACTAACGCCATCGCATTCACAATATCTTGATCTTTCTTTTGCAATGCTTGTGATAACTCGTTTGTAATTCCCAATACAAGTCTCATCCAGAAAAGGTGAAATGCAAAATCAAAAGTTTGTATGTCTTTGAATAACCTAGTTGCTTCACTGAGATTATCTTGGTTGCGATCACTTTTAATCCATTCAACCACCTCCACTACGGCTTCAAACATAACAATAATACTAACTATAGTACCATAATGCGAGTTCCACCGTATATCACATGGACGCATGAGACTACTTTCTTGATTTAACCCTCTACCCGTTTCAAGATTACCAAGATCAAGAGCTTTCTGAATTTGTTCTTGTTGTTTCTCTCTAAATGCATCACGACGCTTACACGATGATCCAATAAGATTTACCAAACTACTAGCATTGATGAAGAAATTGGCAACATCTTCATTTTCCTTTGCCACGAATACAAGAGCTAGTTGGAGTTGGTGTGCAAAACAATGAACATAAAATGCTTGAGGGTACTTGTTCAAAATCTTTGTTTTAAGACCATTTAACTCACCTTTCATATTACTAGCTCCATCATAGCCTTGTCCTCGTAACTTGGACATACTCAAATTTGTTGTAGCAAACAATCTCTCAATAGCCTCTTCAAGCGAGCTACTAGTTGTAGAGGAGACATGTTGAACACCCAAAAACTTTTCAATTGCTTCTCCTTTTTTGTTCACATAACGCAATACCACCGCCATTTGCTCTTTAGTTGAAGAATCACGAGCTCCATCAACCAAAAGAGAAAAAAATGCACCTTCCATATCTTTAGTGATTGCATCTACAGTTTCAATAGCACAAGCACGGACAAGATCTTTTTGAATATCGGAAGAAGTATACTTAAGATTCTTGGGAGCATTCTCAAACACAACCTTCCTAACTTGTTCATTATGCTTGGAAAGAAATTGCATAAGCTCCAAATAATTACCCCTATTGCTTGATTTCAACGATTCATTGTGACCACGAAAAGGCAAACCTTGTCCCAACAACCATCTTGTGCATTCAAGTGAGGCACTCAATAGAGTACGATAATTAATGCGAGCTTCATCTGTTTGCTTAATCACAAATGTTTCAATATGTTGTTTTTGTGTCATCAAATCTCTAGCTTGTTGTACAGCTTTATTATGAAGACTTCCAACACCTCCCTCATGGACTCGAAGATTTTCGGGTCCTTTCTTCCAATTTGTAAACCCTATCTTAGTGAAGACATCACTTCCAGTGCTACCCATTTGATCAAAATCACATTTGAAAAGATAACAATAACGACAAAATGCAGCATTTTTTGATATACTATACTCCAACCACTTAAACTTATCAAACCAACTGATGATAAAACATCGACTGTCGCTAACTTTTCTTGGCATGATGTGGTCTCTAGGTTGACAAGGATCATTTTGGAGATAGTGTCTACGAATTGCTTCACGATAATTAGGTGGATAATCAAGCATTCGACGTCTATGTGCAGGGTCTGCAGGAAGATTAGCCAATATTTCATCCAACTCAGTGGCCTCACTTTGTTGTGACCTACTCGGAATATTCGAAATAGGACTTCTTGGAATAGTTGAAGGAGGAGGAGGGCTACTCGGAATATTTGAAGGAGAAGGACTACCCGAAATGTTTGAAAGAGGATTTAAGCATTGTTTTTTATAGTATCGTTCCATTATGTAACTGTAAAATAGAAAGAAAAAAAATTCTTAGACTCTTAATCCTAGAGTAAACTATACTAATATGTAGACCTGGCAGTTTCTGACACGACACGATGACACGACACGAAAACGACACGAAAATAACGGGTTTCGGGCAACACGATAACTTATCGGGTCATTATCGGGTGACCCGTTAAGAACCCGTTAATAACGAGTTCTTAACAGGTATACACGTGGGTAACACGTGGGTGACCCGTTTCGACACGTTAAGAAAAAAATTATTTTGATAATTTTAAAGTTTAATTACTAAAAAATTTATTATAAAATATTAATATATACAATATATTCTATATTAAATATATAGTTTTGTATTATTATTCTATATAAGTTAAAAAAAAAAAAGTTTTTGTCATTATTTATTTTTATTATGAGAGTTCTTTATTATCATTACTAAGATAATAAATTTTACTTAACATGTTCTTGTCCAAAATTAAAATAAACTAATATAGTATTTGTATAGACTATAACTAATAAGACATACATTATACATACAAGTATGAAAAATATGAAAGAATATATAAACACTTGTGATTCATCATTATTCATATAAACACTTGCAATTTTTGGCATATGCGATCTCAAAGCATATACAAACAAGTTTGACGGTTGGATCGTTGAAATTAGTTTCGTAGAATGCGTATCCCATCAAAACGATAGATTCACTAACACTTAGAGTTTATTTATACTTTCATTAAGTATAACATAAGATTTTGTGGTATCCACTAGTGTAAATATTTTAAATTGAAGATCGAATTCATTCATTGTATTCATATAGGGTCAAGGAGTGTAGATGTAAAAACTCATCAAAATCGGAGTTAAAATAACCGTTAAATCGTGATTTTTCGTTTATAACCGTCAAAAAGTTTTGTCTCATTACTTGATCTCTGAATGTTTATTTTTTGCGATTTTTGGCGTATGCGATCTTGAAGCATATACAAACAAGTTTGATGGTTGGATCGTTGAAATTAGTTTCGTAGAATGCGTATCCCATCAAAACAATAGATTCACTAACACTTAAAAGTTTATTCATATTTTTATTAAGTATAACATAAGATTTTGTGATATCCACTAGTGTAAATATTTTAAATTGAAGATCGAATTCATTCTTTGTATTCATATAGGGTCAAGGAGTGTAGCTGTAAAAAATCATCAAAATCGGAGTTAAAATAACAGTTAAATCGTGATTTTTCTTTTTATAACCGTCCCATTACTTGATCTCTGAATGTTTGCTTTTTGCAATTTTTGGCGTATGAGATCTCGAAGTATATACAAACATGTTTGACGGTTGGATCGTTGAAACTAGTTTTGTAGAATGCGCGTATCTCATCAAAACAATAGATTCACTAACACTAGAGTTTATTCATACTTTCATTAAGTATAACATAAGATTTTGTGGTATCCACTAGTGTAAATATTTTAAATTGAAGATCGAATTCAATCATTGTATTCATACAGGGTCAAGGAGTGTAGCTGTAAAAAAATCATCAAAATCGGAGTTAAAATAACCGTTAAATCGTGATTTTCTTTTTATAACCGTCGAAAAGTTTTGTCCCGTTACTTGATCTCTGAATGTTTGTTTTTTGCAATTTTTTGCGTATGCGATCTCGAAGTATATACAAACATGTTTGACAGTTGGATCATTGAAACTAGTTTCGTAGAATGCGTATTTCATCAAAACAATAGATTCACTAACACTTAAAAGTTTATTCATACTTTCATTAAGTATAACATAAGATTTTGTGGTATCCACTAGTGTAAATATTTTAAATTGAAGATCGAATTCATTCATTGTATTCATATAGGGTCAAAGAGTGTAGCTGTAAAAAATCATCAAAATCGGAGTTAAAATAACCGTTAAATCGTGATTTTTCGTTTATAACCGTCGAAAGGTTTTGTCCCGTTACTTGATATCTGAATGTTTTTTTTTTTGCAATTTTTGGCGTATGCGATCTCGAAGCATATACAAACAAGTTTGACGGTTGGATCGTTGAAATTAGTTTCGTATGATGCTTATCCCATCAAAACGGTAGATTCACTAACACTTAGAGTTTATTTATACTTTCATTAAGTATAACATAAGATTTTCTGGTATCCACTATTGTAAATATTTTAAATTGAAGATCGAATTCATTCATTGTATTCATATAGGATTAAGGAGTGTGGCTATAAAAAATAATCAAAATCGAAGTTAAAATAACCGTTAAATCGTGATTTTTTGTTTTATAACCATTGAAAAGTTTTGTTCGGTTACTTGATCTCTGAATGTTTGTTTTTTGCGATGTTTTGCTGATACGATCTCGAAGCATATAAAAACAAGTTTGACACTTGGATCGTTGAAATTAGTTTCGTATAATTCGTATCCCATCAAGTTCAATGGTATATATATATATATATATATATATATATATATATATATATATATATATATATTTATTAAGTAGATTTAAATCTATTTATTTTGTAAGTATAATTGACCGGTACACGGAGTAGTATATCACATTATCACGTGTCATTATAAAAATAGTGGGATATGTGTGATAAAAAATTAATAACTTAAAAAAAATAAAATTTCTCACCACTTCTATTAATTTTCATTTTTCCCTCTCTTTTTTGTTTGCGTTTCAGCTTTTCTTATAATTTTCATTTTTCCCTCCCTTCTTTTTCTTCAAAAGGCGGCAGCCTACCCATCTTTCCCTCTCTTTTTTGTTTCCTTTTCAGCTTTTCTTATAATTTTCATTTTCCCTCCCTTTTTCTTCAAAGGGCACGGCAGGAATGGAATGGAATTATGAATCAATGGATGCATATTAATTAATAATTATTATAGTTTTTATAAAATTTAATTTAAAATTTAATATATATGACACACCCCGACTCGGAAAGTCCACTTGGACTCCGAACCGAGTTGTGCTGGCCGACACCTGGAGGGTGACGAAGCCAAAAGTGTAGTGTAGTGAAAAAAAAAAAAGAATATGAATAAATTTAAACCTAAATGTGCCTAGACAAAAGAGTGCACGGGTAAGCGGGATTGCACCCATTTCACACGTGATGGTAGAGCATAAGAACAGTACAGTACAGTAATCAGAATGAGGGTTATACCACTAAAGATAACCATCTCCTGAGATTTGCCAGAATTCTCGCTTACACATAAGCCCAGCTACTAAACCTGGAGGGGCGAAAAACAAAGTTGAGTGGGTCAGCAAAACAATACTTACAATAAAACTTTTGTTTTCAAAAGTACTAACCCCTCGCCGTAAAAACAAGTATAGTTTCTTCAAAACATAATAAGTATGTAATTAGCCATTAAGCATGACATCAATATAATCAGTAATATGCCAATATGTGATATGTCAAATGCCACAATAATATAATCATGTGATAATCAATTATAAACAGTTTGCTCATCATCTAAGCTAGCACACGAGTCGGAATCGCCTAAAGCGATTCTACCCGACAAGACTGGGTGTAATCAATACGCTCTAGTACTACGATCACGTGAAGACTGGTGTAGAAACACGGTCACATACAAGTCGGATTGCCTAACGCAATCTACCCGACAGGACTGGCACCTAACCTGGATCCAAGACGAGCGAACGGTGCGGATGTGAACATACACGTGAAGGACTGGCCCTGGCCCTGGGCGGAGTACTAACACCGGGGTGCAGCAAGATGAGCTTGTACAACTATGTATGAATGTCATGACAGATATATCCCAACCATATAACAGCATTTATCACAGTTATATCACAATTATCCACTACTTGGCAATATATATGTAAAGTGAAGTATTTAGGCAATTTAGGAAACTATATATATGTATAGATATAAAAACAACTGCCCACTCACTGATGCGCGGCCAAAAGAAGCCTCTAAGCATTGCTTGACCCCGTACGTCCTCGGAATATGTTTCCCCTATATGTGAAATAACTAAAATAGAATTAATTAAAGCACACATACGGAAACCTAAATAAAACTCCCATAGTTTGCCCAAACCTAGGGTGTAAATGTATGAAATTGATCTACTCGACGCCACGAACACGCACGTGTAAACCACGCGCCGTCAGGAGCCCGCACGCGCCCCCACGCGACGCCACAAGGTGGCTGTCCAAAAACTGCACGCGCGTGTGCTACAGTACTCGTCTTCTTCGCGAAAATCTGCAGTTTTGCAGATTTTTCGTCCAACTTCCAGAGCTTCAAACGTGCTCATTTTTCACCCAAATTCACTTCTACAAAAGCCAAAATGAAGCTAGGAATGTGGTCTATCAATCTACCTTCGCAAAAAGTTCATGGGTGGTCTATGTTGGTCGGAAATAAGGTCTAAATGTGGCCAAACGATCACGGCTACAAATTTCCAGAAACTTGTAATTTTCTTCCTAACTTCCAGAGCTCATAACTAACCCAAAACTTAACCAAATCTAGTGATTCAAAAGCCATTTTAAAGTTAGGAATGTGAAGAACAAATACATACCTAGTGGAACCCCATATAACTATTTTTTTTGTATTCCACCTTATCAAACGCACCGTTTCATTTATTTATTTTTAAATTTTTTTACCAGGTCCAAAACGACGTCGTTTTGGCCTGGTTTTTTTTAAAAAAAAAAATAGAACGCAGACAGCAGCAGCCGGAGAAGAAGAGCAGCTCAGCAAAACCAGTGGGTTTCCGACGAGGGGAGGGGCAAAACGAGCGCTCCTCTCTTGTTTTTCCGACGAGGGGAGTGGCGGACGCCACTCCTCGCCCTCACGTGGCTTCGCCACTGCTAATCACACACAATATTCCTATAGACAAAACATCATAGTACTCCTGATAAGTAGCCCAGTGTAAGATAGTTGCCATAGAGCGCCACTTCTTCTTAGTACCCAACTTAAAGCGACAAAGCATTTCAAAGGGGTTAGCAGCAACTTCCTGATCATAGCAGAACAAATCAGTGAACTTCCTGTAATACTCATTAGCGGTCAGCTTCCCCTGTTTCAGGTTAGTGAATTCCTGCTTTTTCTGATCAAGATACGCTGGGGGAATGAATCTCTTATAGAACGACCGTCTAAAATTCTCCCAGTTCGCTTTTTCCTCAGGAGTCCATCCATAAGTTTCCTGATTCCACCAGGATGCAGGCTCTCTATCCAAAAACCAAGAAGTAGTCTCGACCCACCTTTCAGCAGGAAGGCTGTCCTCACTCTGCATCACCTGAAAAGTCTTATCCACATGCTTGAGCCAACGCTCGGACCCTTCGTGGCCCTCACTACCCTTAAACATAGGCAGCTTTAGATTATACACCGTCTCCAACGGAGTCCTCTGGGGCGGGCGTAGTAAAGCCTGAATGGCATTAGCGATAGCCTCCCCTAACTGAGCAACATCGGGGAAACTAGGCTCTACTGAAGAACGTGGATCCCTACGAGGCGGCATAATTCTGACAGAAGACATGACAATGATTAACCTACTCACAAAATATGCAGGACTGCAGAACCTAGGCTCTTATATCAAACTGACACACCCCGACCGAGATCGAGGCATGCTGGCCGTCACGTGAGGGTGACGTAGCCATGTGCACAGTGCGGAAGCAATAATATAATAAGAAATATGAATGAATAAAAACCAACTTAAAGAGTGTTAGAACAGAATTAAGTGTGAATACACATTCAGAGCATAAAAGTCTAGGTGCAATCAATGCATAAGAAGTACTTAATTGATTAACACCCGAAGATGGTCCTACATGGGTGATGTCTGTCAGAATCTCCGATATGTCCTCGTGAGCCACCAACAAAGTTACCTAATACCTGGAGGGGCACAAAACAAAAGCGTGAGTGGGCAAAAACAAAGCTTTTCTAAAATCATTTCAAAAACATCAATTATATCCCCTCGCCGTAAAACCTGTATACTTTCCCAGAAAATAGTATATACATATACTAAATCTCATCTGAAAATCATCATCATACTCAATGCACAAATCATGAATATGCCATGCCATACTAATCAAATCATCAGGTAAGTATTTCAAATGCAATAATAACTGCAACAGCTCGTCAGCTGAACTCTAGCTCATATATCATGCCTGCACACGAGTCGAACCCACTTATAGTGGTCTATACGACATGACTGGGTGTAAAACAATATGCTCTAGTGCTACAATCACGTGAAGACTGTGCGAATGATCGCGGGTCACCTACGAGTCGAACCCACTGAAAGTGGTCCATACGACAGGACTGTGCACCTAACTTGGATCCAAGATGAGCGTGTGGTGCGTGTGGTGCGGGAGGTGAACATCACGTGAAAGACTGTGCCCCTATCTCTGGCGGGAGCACTAACACCGGGGTGCAGGTTAATGAGCTCTCATTGCATCTCATCATACTTTTCATAACTCAACTTCTTATTAACCACACATAATCTTACCTGAAACTTACCTGAGCGCCCACAGCACCAACAATCATGCGCATACAATTCATAATGCATATTCAATAGGATGAAATATATTGGCATGGAAATTCTTTGCTAAAAGCATTTAAAATGCATATTCTGGGAAAAAATACATAGTATATAGGTATATACGGAAAACAAAAGCCCACTCACCTGGAATCCGCGCTACGGCTCCCTAACGTAAACATCGAGGCGTCCCAAAACGTTCGGCGCCTAAAAAAATTATCAAACTACAACTTAGAACTCTTAACCATAGAATTCGTAATTCACGTAAAACATATCCTCAAGGATATTCTAGAATCATTTAAGACCCTTAATCAAAAGTCCACCGTTAGGGTCCACAGCCCCACCTACTTGATCCGGAAGATCCGTAACTCAAATCTCCGATCCGTGACTTCCCAAGATGCACATTATGCTCCTAGAGAAACATACTAAAATTTCGTTACGATCCAACGGTCGGATCACTGCCAATTACCAAAACCAAGTGGCGGTTAACATTTTATTTTATGAACTTACAAACTCAATTCGGGAAGATCCGTACATTGGATTCCTGATCCGTAAGTTCCTACATTCTTCAAATATTACGTACTACCACGTACCAAAGTTTGGTGACGATCCAACGGTCGGATCGTCGATTCATACTTCCACCTATTCACGTATCGTAATGAACTTAGGTTCAATTACTCAATTTACGTCAATCAATTATCAAAACTGAACCTAGAACGTTAAACACAGCCTAAGAATGACATTGGCGGCCCACTGGCCACATGCCGCTGCACAGGCCGCCGTGAGTGGCGGTCAGCCGCCCCGACTCGCTGGAAAGCTCAACTATTTTTAAAAATTCTCAAAAATTGCAGAATTGAAGATCTCAAAGAGTAGAGCAAACTTTATACCTGTGGCCAAGTCCAATTTGGCCTAAAAAGGCTCCAATTCCACCAAAACCGTGCGGCACCCCCAAAATGGGTGTGTTCAATTCGACCTCTATAGCAACTTCGATGCTCCAATCAATGCTTGGGCTTTGTTTCTGGGTTCTAGGAGAGTGTTTTGGTAGTGGTAATTGAAGGAATCATCTTCGGAAAATGGTGGATCGCCCCCACAAGCTGTCGGGTCTCCATCGCCCAAAGCTCATGAAATCGTCCCTAATTCCTTTGAATCTTAGGTGAAAAATGAAGGAGAAGAAGAATAGTGATGATTTCAAGGGATGTTTGGATGAATTTCACCTGAAAATTGAAGAAATTTGGCCGGAATTGGCTTCGCGTCGCGGGTTGGGCGCGCGGGTCACAGATGGGATCCGGCCGATCCCATCCTTTCTCTCCTCCCTCATTTTCCTCTTTTCCCCTTCTCTGGTTGGTCAAGCCGCTCCTCTCTCCTCTCCCCATTCGCCCAGCTCTCTCCTTTCTCTCCCGGAGCTTCTACTCTCTTCCTCTGGTTGGGCAGTTTTTGCCCAACCCATTTCCTCCCTTCTTCTTTCTCTAATTGGTCTGACTTCTCTCTCTCTTCTCACCACTGGGCAGTGCCCATTCCCTTTCTATTTTCTTTCCTTTCGATCCGCGCCCTTCATTTCTTTTATTCCTTTAATCTGGGCCATCCAAATGGCACACCAGATTTTACAACATTTCTAAAATGTCCAAACTTCAAACGTTAATAACTTCTTCGATATAGCTCTAAATCACGAACCGTCTGCACCCACGCGTCCGTAGCAACGAGTACTACGAGGATATGCCAAGAAAACAAATGTTAGGTGGCACGACATAGCAATTAATCTCGAACAACGCATGTGCCTCAAGGGGCATTTTTTGTAAAATCCTTTATTAAAAATTTATAAAATTGTAAAATCAGGGACGGGCTGTCACAATCTACCCCCCTTAAGAAATTTCGTCCTCGAAATTCAAATAACAAAATACATCACTGATACTCATAAAACAAGCGAGGATACATATCTCTCATCCGGTCCTTAGTCTCCCAAGTAGCCTCTTCCACTGAATGGTTCCTCAACAGAACCTTTACCATACGAATGGTCTTGTTTCTCAGCACTTTGTCCTTCCAATCCAAAATCGTCACTGGTTCTTCCTCGTATGTCAAATCCGGACTAATCTCAAGCTGTTGAGGAAGTATCACATGGGAAGGATCTGAAACATAATGACGAAGCATAAAGACATGAAACACATTGTGCACTCTAGCCAACTCTGGAGGCAACTCAAGTCTATAAGCAACTTCACCAACTCGCTCGATAATCTGGTAAGGTCCGATGTACCTAGGGCTTAGCTTACCCTTCTTTCCGAACCTTACCACTCATTTCCAAGGCGATAACTTCAAAAATACCCAATCACCGACCTTATACACTCTATTAGTGGCATGTCTATCGACAAGGCTCTTCTGTCGATCCTGGGCCGCTTTCAAATTAGCTTTGAAACTCCCACTGGAAGAACTGGAACTAGTCCCACTTTTCTTAAAACTCTGAGTCTGTCCAGGTCCTTGAGATGACTGTCCTTTGCCTTTATCGTACTTCTTCTTCTGCTCTCTTCCTCTGGTTGGGGAGTTTTTGCCCAACCCGTTTCCTCTCTTCTTCTTCCTCTAATTGGTCTGATTTCTCTCTCTCTTCTCACCACTGGGCAGTGCCCATTCCCTTTCTATTTTCTTTCCTTTCGATCTGCGCCCTTCATTTCTTTTATTCCTTTAATCTGGGCCATCCAAATGGCACACCAGATTTTACAACAATTTCTAAAATGTCCAAACTTCAAACGTTAATAACTTCTTCGATATAGCTCTAAATCATGAACCGTCTGCGCCCACGCGTCCGTAGCAACGAGTACTACGAGGATATGCCAAGAAAACAAATCTTAGGTGGCACGACACATCAATTAATTTCGAACAACGCACGTGCCTCAAAGGGCATTTTTATTTATTATTTAGTTTCCTAGTTGGAATAAGAGACCTATGTTTTAGGGTTTGTGCGATGGCTTAGCAAATATATTGCTTTTCCATTCTTAGTTTTAGGCTACGCTTTCTTTTATGCAACTTTAGAGACAGAGAAAATTGCTAGAGTTCTTGAAATTTTTCTACTTCAAGGTGTTTTCATTCTTGTTCATTCTAATGATATTTCCTTTGATTTTTATTATGAGTATGCGTAACTAATTTCTTTACTAGGGTTAGACCATGAGCCTTAGCATGAATATGTGATTTTATTAATTTGCTTATGAATGGATGCATGCTTGCTTTGAATTATTGATCACCGCGATTAAAACTATCTATATATTTTAATGATTGATCACCATTAGGATATTTAGACAAGTAATTTGATGCAATTTCTGTTGGAACATCACCCTAAAATTGAGGAGGGCTTCTTGTGATTAGTAATTGCAAGTTCACTTAAGGCAAACATCACACTCTTAAGGGTTGCATGGTTTTTCAAAAGGTTTTCACAAAGCTTAATGAGTCTTGCATGTTCATATTTGATCTGAACATCACATACGGGTTGCATGTTAGATATACGTTTTTGCTTGAACATCACAAGGAAAATATGCATTAGGAAAACCTAACCTTCAAAGCATGAATGTGGAAAGTAATTGATAGAATTGCATAGGATTGTGACGATGACGGCTAAACCCTAGATTTCTCTAAATTGTTAATTTTAAAAACGTTTTTCTTCTTTGTTGCTATTATTTCCAAACTTTCAAATTTCTTTTATTGTTAATTTAATCTTTTTAAATTCATAAATGTCAAATCTTTGATAAAATCTGTTCTAATAATTAATTAATAGTTCGTTTAATTACAAATTAGTAGAATAATCTTTGAGGACAATGACCTTACATGAGCAATTATACTACAATTACCTTGTATTCTTGCAAATATTTTCAGTGATTTTAACCCTATTTGCGCAAGTACTAAAAATCCTATCAACCGGTTGATCAGCCCAGTAATGTTCAAAACCGTCTAGAACTTCAGAAACTGAGATGAGCTAACTACAGAGTACCGCGTCATTGAAAATTTTAGATCAAACCAGTTCTGAATTCATTGAAACGAAACTCCAGTACAAAATCAAATCCCCGAAACAATTGTTCAAAAGAGACTTGCAGCCGAACTTCATAACAATTGTTAAAATTGCATTCCACTCCTCGAAAAACTTGATAAGTTTTACAAGAATTGTGCCAAATGAAGCCCTATTCCACTGACTAAAACAGGATACAATGCAACTAGTACCAAGTTTCACTCAATTGGCCCAACAATTTCTGCAACATTATTTTTTTCTTCCGAAAATGATACACATTAAGCTTATTTTCTGAACAAAATGCTCCACAACTTGCTAAATAACCGATACGAGGATACCAACAAAAACACCACAAGTCTAAGGAGTAGGATGAATCAGGCACAGGAATAAAATGCTTGCAAAGAGTTTGAAATTACAATTTTTCACCAATGGGATTAGTTTCTCACTGTCGTCACCTGCTTCAGGAGCATCTGCACAACCTCACTTGAAATCCTAGAGCCCTCTGTTGAGAGGTGATTGATCTTTTCCGCAGTTTCATATTCTAGACGCTTCACATTAGCACCAGAATCTCCACTGCTCTGTATTGGTCGCCACATGAGAGCATGGGGAAATGGCGTAATTAGTACATATGTAACAAGTGTCTAGGAATAGCTTCATGATAATAAAAACTACAGAGAGAAGAAGAGAGGGAGGGGGGGGGGGGACACCGACCATATATTCATGCTTGGTATGTTAGTTTTCTAGGAATTGGCAAGCACATTGCCAGACCAAATGAACATTGAACTTATAGGTTTCACCAACATATACATACCGCTTGAACTTTCTTCTGGAACTCCGACTCCACATGGGCACGGTATTCAGCAATCTCCCTCTCAGCCTCATCTTTGGCTTGCTTCAGTCTAGCCATTTTAGCTAACAGAAGACCAAACAGCAAAGCACTTAGAAAACAACTGAAAAAGCTATTTTTTGGTGTAAAATTTAGGACTTCTCAAATCTAAGCACTTTATGACATCACACTTTAGAGAAAAACACTTCAAACTCAATACCTCAGGGATAGGTGAGGATTTTTTTCATCCAATTGAGCTCTTGGTGTTTTTCCATAAAATTTACAGTTGTCGGGGTATTTTAAAGAATGACAAGAAATTCAAAGAGCATATTAGGACTGCACATTCATAAATCATTCACCCAAATAACGGTCTCGATTCATATCTTGACAACATAATATATCACAGTTTAGAAAAGAAAAATTGCTCTCCAATTTAAATCAAGAACTCATCTTTTCACACAATTTTGCAAGAGTCCAGTAAATATACACTGCAAACAATTCTGTTTGCAAAATGAAAATCCAGAAATTCACACATCAAGTATCTGAATCAAGGGCAGAAACAAACAGCTCACCGATCAATATACAAAAGGGACCAATGACCAAGTAAAACTAAACGGAAAATTACCACTTCGGGCGGCATTGACGATGTGCTGAGCTTCTTGCTCTGCAGCAAGCAACTGCTGAATTCCACCTTGACCCCTATTGGATGCCATCTTTCTGGAAAATACTACAGTTGATTAAGACACTGAACAAAACCCAATTCACCAAAACTCAAACAAAATATAACAAAATCGTAAAAATCATAAATTCGAGCCACGAATGGCACATCAAAACAGTAATTGCACATTAAAAATCATTCCTCTCAGAAAAATATTATTTTCCGCTTCTGATTACCCAATTCATACATTTACACATAATAATTAATCGATCTGGATGCAAATACAGAGATCCAGTTATCAGACCAGTATACTGAATGAGTGATTCAATTCACAGTCTTCAAACAGATCGGAGCTCAAAGCACCACAATTTTTCAGATTTCTCATAAGAATTCAAGAAACTGAACTAAATTACACATAAATAGATCAAAGCAATTTCACATAAAGCAAAATACAAACAGAGTAACGCAAAGTCAGTACCTTTAGAGAGAAAAAGTGGAGAGAGAGAGAGACAGCGTCGGTTTGAGAAGAGGAAGTGAAAGATTCAGAGGAAAGCGGGGACACAGATGCGATATGTATAAACGGAGATGACCGTAACGGACCAAGTTCCCGCATACAAATGGTGACGTTTTTGCGACTCACTACAGAATTGGGCTTCTGGGCTTATCTGAACTGTACACGTGTACCTAATCTCCAAGTCTTTTTTGGTCAAGTAAAAGTTCCAATTTTATGGGTGCACACCATGAACCTTTTGAAGAAAATTGAGATTTCGTTATAAAATTAATTAGCACTAACACTAACACGTCCTCTTATAAAATTAATTAGTTATTAATATGAGATTCATTTTTAACATTAACACGTCCCCTTATATTTGACGAATTTTCAAGCTTAATACGTGGACAACACAAATCGAGAGGGGACAAATCGGGTGATGTGGTGCACATGTTGCTGTTGGGCTTCACACGAGAGACAACTTGCTCTGATACCATGAAGAAAGTTGAGGTACTACCATCATACCAATTGGTAATATAAGGAGTAACTCAATCTCTTATAAGCCCATGCAAGGTCTCTCATCAATATATGATTCATTCTCAACACATTTTAGGGTTTTTATTCATAAGTTGGTGTAAATGCTTTACCGCATTAAGCATGACTAGATTTCATTACATAGTTCATTACAATAATAGAATAATAGTACATGCAAATGCCTGAGGAATTGCTAAGCAAAGTAATAAAGAAATGTTCGATTACAAAATTTGATGATCAACTATGAGTTCGGACGTAGAACAGACGTCTTGCATAAAATTTGAAGGGACGTTGAGTTCGGATTTAGTGAAGGTTATGTTTGTATTCTTTTTACTTATCATTGAGGATATTTGTAAACATGCAATCAGTGAGTGCTAAAGTTTTTTTTTTTTTTTTTTGAACAAACGATATTATCTACGCTAAAAGGGTGGGGAAGTAGGGCTAAGCCTCACAATGGCCTAACAATTATGTGGTTCAAATTCGCCTATGGTGAAAATTGAATATAAGACCTCTCACTTACAAGTGAAGAGGAATATCACTAGACCGTAATACTAATTAACTTTGTTTTGATTTAAGTGAATGTTTTCTATTATCAATACATTGTCATACTTTTATAAAACTTAAAACTAACTTAAGAACATCCCTTTTACAAATTTCGCATAGGCCCCAAAATCAGAGACGGCCCTGGCAGAGGTTCAGAGATCCTCTCTCTTAGCCAATTCTTACTCATAATCTGCTTTTGACTTACTATTCTTCTTCTTCTTGTACACAAAACCTGCCAATCCAACCAAGCAAACAGCCCCAAGCACAAAACCTGCCATGGTTGATCTGTTCTTATTCTGGTCAGGGTAATAAGCTTCATCAGACTCTAGCTCATCAAGCTCACCGCTCTCATCCTCAGCTCTGTAGTTGGAAGCCAATACATTGGGCTGAGGAGCCAAGTTTGGAGGAGAAGTCAAATCGTCAGTATCCGAAAATTGAGAAGATCCCGGTACAGAAGACGGTGGCGGAATTGGAGCTTGAATTGGACTGTAGCCATAGTAACTTTCAGGAGCCTGAACTTCAATGTATGAAGGAGGAGAAGGTGAAGGAGAGTAGTCTGGAGAGAGAAGCTGGTTGTTTTGAGATTCAGGGGCAAATGTGTCAATGTAAGGATGTTGTGGTGGTGGTGGTGGAGGATTGTATTCATCTGGATCTGTTGAAGAGGCCAAATAGCCTCCGGCTTCAGGAGCAGGGGTTTTCGGGGTAAGAAGATTGTGATGGAGATGAAGCAGCAGCTAGGGAAATCGTCTCATCATCTGTAGGGATGGTGTCATATGTGAGTAAGGATTGTAGGGATTGTTGTGAAGCCATTGGCAAAGAGAACAATGTGACCATGCAGATCATGCATATTTTGGAGAACTCAGATATTGCCATGGTTTTGGAGATTAGGGTTTTAGAGAATGTAGAAAGTCTCTGCTGGATTGTGGAGATTTTGGAGAAGGGCATATAATATATAGAGAGGTGATCAAAGAAGAGATATTAGTTGCCATTGGGAAATGTATTAATTGGTGGGAAAATAATGGGATTCAATTTTCATTTGAATTTGTGTGAGATTGTTATTCCTTGGTATTGAGTAATTAAGTGAATGTGACAACTTTTTTTCATAAATGATATATTTACATTAACGGATGGAATTAGGCTAAGCCACATAATGGTAGGTCCTAATAATTTGGTATCAAACGAATGTCGAACTCAAGATTAGTGGAAAGGAAGTGAATGTGACCAATTTTATATGTGTGTAATGGTGAAAGGGTTGCCTTGAAATATTCCTGTCCAATTTGTAATGTTCAATTTGAACAGTTAATGCAAATTTAAAGATAATTAGGGCATGATATTAACCCGAAGTATCAGTCATGGCATTAACCCATTGAACAAAATTTACAAGCCCTGAAAGCTACAGATGGAAGCAGGTACAACACAAGGAAATGGCATAAATTTCTACATTTTCTTCTCAGCTAAATGCGGAGCAACAAAGTGAACAGTTGGTGGATGATGTACAGCGGCATCATAAGGTTAGTAATGGGACTCCTTCAGGTTGGGTGAGACCGCCGTTCGGGATTATGAAAGTCAATTGTGGTGGTGCATGGGTAAAGGAGTCCGAACGATGAGGGTATGGATGGGTGGCACGGGATTTCGCAGGGATTTTTAAAGGGGTGGGGAGAGGGGAATTTCCCATGTGCGTATAGTTTAATGGCGGAGGCAGAAGCAGTGCGGGCGGCTTTGTTGGCTTGTGTTCATATGGAATTTGATGCGATTCATATTGAATCAGATTCTAAGGGTCTTGTGGGTATGATTAATGGCAAGGTTCAACCAAATGTTGCAATTGAAGCTCTTCTTCTTGATATCCAATATGTGAAACAGCGGCTGAGGTCAGTGGATATTATTTTTGCTCCTTGTATTTGTAATATGACAGCACATCTAGTGGCCTATTTTGCCTTACGGGAGGGGGGGTTATGTTTGGGACTGTTTTGAGTCAGAATGGTTGTTTAATACTTTGACTTCTGATGTCAACCTTTCAATTCGAATATAATGAAATTCTTACCTTTGGAAGAAAAAAAAATGCGATTGTTTGGCTCTATCGTGTTAGATATTGAAAGAGGGGTCATTGTCATTCCTAGCCACACAAATATTGTCTCAATTTAACTACCTATTGCTAGGTATTGATTTTTATCACAAAAGACCTCGGTGTTATTAAAAGTAAAACCATACACTTATATATTGTACTCTATGTTCTCAATTCCCTGACATGGGACTTATATTCAACATGGCAGTGCTTCAAATGGTGGCGGTAGTTCTCATTTCTGCCATTTTAGGTTATTTTAGAGCTTTGATTGTTTTGAATTTTGTGATCTTGGGTAAATATCTTGCATAGTTTAGTGATGCAAGTTTTGTAGTTGTTTGTGCGTGATGTCTCTATTTTTATTTTATCCTTTTGGGCTCGTTTTTGTTGCTTGATTGACAATATATTTTTGTTTATTGTGTAGACGTCTTGTACTATTGGAATTTAGCTATGGAAGTGCAATCTCAATAACACAATGCATTTGCTGATAACTCATCACTAGTAAACATAATTGATGACACAATAACAAACTCAAATCATGTTATTAAAGGAAAGAGAAAAAAAAAAACCATAGCAGAATGCAACATTAAGGCACATTTAAAAGGAGTGCTTTTTGTACATAGACAGAAGGTAACACAATTGACATCCTCAATACCAATACAGTAGTAGTAATATACAAATTTTATGCTTTCAGAATAATCCAAAGTTTCTCAGACCATTGAGAAACACACAATAATTCTCTTACAAATCATATGTTGGGGGAGCTCCTGAAAGAACCCAGAGCTTTAACAGCTCCCGCTCTCAAGATGTATTGGTGATACAAGGCAGCAATGGCAGCTCCAATGAATGGTCCAACCCAGAAGATCCACTGAATAATTAAACAACATAAGTAAAATAATTAGAATAAAAGAATGAAGAAATAGAACTGGTTATGAATTTTTAATCAAAACTAAAATTAAATAAAAAATTAGACGACAATAAAGAGTATTAAATTGTGTTATATTCACGGTTTATCGTCTGTTTAGTGTCTACCAGTTTTATTTTTTATTAAAAGTTTGTAACTAAGAGAGTAAAGTGAAATGTGCGTACTTGGTCATTCCAAGCCTTGTCATTGTTGTAGATCACTGCAGCTCCAAGACTTCTAGCTGGGTTGATACCAGTACCAGTGATTGGGATTGTGGCTAGGTGAACAATAAACACAGCAAACCCAATTGGCAGTGGTGCCAATACCTTTAATTATCAACATAAAAAAATCATTAGAGTTAGTAATTACAAAATTAAAATCATTTTTCTTGAAACTAATTACAAAATTAATTTATACTTACTGGGACATGGGAGTCTCTTGCATTTCTCTTGGGATCAGTGGCAGAGAAGACAGTGTAGACAAGAACAAAGGTGCCAACAATCTCAGCACCCAATCCAGTGCCTGTGCTGTAGCCATCGGCAAGCTCATTGGCTCCACCGCCGTACTTAGTATAGTAAGAACTTTGGAAAGCTTTCACTAGCCCAACACCACATATGGCTCCCAACGACTGAGCCGCCATGTACAATATGGCTCTCACCAGTGACACCTTCCTTGCCAAAAGCAGCCCGAATGTGACTGCAGGGTTTATGTGCCCCCCTACATATAACAATGCACATCTTAGTTAACCATAAGTTGGATGCTAAATTGGAGATGCTTTTGTGAGTAATGGACTTGGTATTACTAAATCATTCAAATTATAACAAATAGTGTGTAACGGGTGCTATTTATTTAAAAACCTAATTATTGTTCATTATCTATATCATTCTTTACTACTTAGACTAAACTTAGGAATTTACAATTTGAGTGGACTGATAGCACTACGTCAGGATGTCACTGGCGTTAGAGATTCAAAATCAAAGTTTGTGTGTAATTGAAGTGGTATTACTAATCCATCTAATGATAACATTATGGGGACAACTTTAAGTGGATTGGCAACAATGCGTTAGCACATGTAATGTTCTAGTTAGATCGAAAAATGACTCACTAAATCTATTTTGCTTAATTCATGAAAATAATTAATGGGTTGGAGAAAGAGATAATATTTTCTTAAGATTGAGATGAAACCTACCAGAGATGCCAGCAGTGCAGTAAACAAGGACAAAGATCATGCCACCAAAGGCCCAAGCAATACCAAGAATGCCAACACCACCACATTGATCTCCGTTTAGGACAGCATCAGTTTGGCTCTTGTATCCAATCACAGTGAGCACAGTGATGTACAAGAACAAGAGGGTGGCAATGAACTCAGCTATGATGGCTCTGTAGAACGACCACTTCCCTAGCTCCTCCGCATCTATTAGTGGCTCCGGCGGAGGGTCCTGGTAGTCCTTGGCTGAGTACCCACCTCCAACTTCAATGTCTTTGCTCATGGCTAGAGAGAGAAATTAACTAGAGAGAGAGAGAGAGGGAGAGAGAGAGAGAGAAGGATGAAAATGATGTGAGCTTATTTTTAAGGTGGTGATGTTGGAAGAGTTAGTTGTTTGTGTTTGTGATGCGAATAGAGTGGAGGGTTTGGAGGGGTTTTATATGGGGGAGTGGAATTAGAGTGGAGTGGAATTATGGAAAATAAAACTTGATGGGTTGGCCGTCCAAGCCATCTAGGACACATATTTTCTTTGTTTTTAGGCTGCGGCTAGTTCGAATTCTTTAAAGACAATTCCAGTAAGGTCTATAATGAATTATTAATTAACTTCTAAAGTACAAGCTAAATTACCGTTTAAACTTGACAAAATTGTTACTTGTAAGTCCTAATTTTATGCACACGTTTGTGTTACAACGATGTGAGTTGAGTAAACATATGACATAATATGAAATGAGATGTAAACTCAATGTCGTAGCTTCAAACTCTTGTCAAACCAAAATGCTGGAGCTAATCTCATACTTGTATATACGAGTTATTTCATGTATATATCTACTAGAAGTTATATACCTTAAAACATTATATGCTTGATGATAACTAGAGAATTGTGAATAATTGTCATAAATTTGAACAATGAGAAAGAAAAAAAAAAAACAGAAAATCATTATGATATACGTGTAATCACATGTACTCGATATTCATCCTAAACTATTGTACATGATGAACACACAAACAAAAACTAACGCTTAAGATTTAATTATGCCAATTAGCTAGAAAGAAGATGATAAAGTAGATAATTAATAAAGTGACCAATCAACCACTAGCTAAGATCTTGAACCATTGAGTGACACGTGGCCCATAATCTTGGCAATTGCGACGACGTGTCAAAATTACGTTATGATTGTGAGTATGGTGAGAAAATGGACAAAGCGTGACTCATGCACCGACCATGCAAACAAGAGTAATGCTATTCTTACCACATTAATATACCACATTAGTGTACCACATTATGTGGCATCTGATGTGACTGTCCACATCATCTAAATTAATCATAATTTAATTTAAATTAAAAATCATTTAATAAACCAATAATAAAAAAAAAATCTTAAATTAAATGGTCATTGTGGAATACAAGAAGTCCTTCCTTCTTTCTTCTTCTCCTGTTTCTTCTTCCTTGCCATTTTTTTGTTTCAGCCCAAATTTAGAAGAATATCATCACTGCACCAATTATGGTCCTGGTGGACCAAACTGAACCTACCCAATCTTCGTAGGAGATAATACAGTGTGCCCAGATGACCTGTCTGCTGCTGCTGTCAACTTTTTATATATTAATTGATATCTTCACCAGCAACACCATGCTGCTTTGCTCAAATTCTTGCCTGCAAATGCTATAAGGAAAAGTCACCTGAGTTGGTTTTGTAAAAGGACCAAAGGGGCAAAACTAGAACCATGGCGGAGAAGCTTGTTACTGATGAAGGAGGTGGACGGCAGAGAAGTTGTGGAGCAAGCCATGGGTAGCAGTCGACCAAAAAAATCTGGGCTAAAACAAAAAAATGGCGTGGAAGAAGAAACAGGAGAAGAAGAAACGGGGAAGGAAGGAAGGAAGGACTCTTTGTATTCCACAATGACCATTTAATTTAAGGAAAATTAATGAAAAGGGCTTGAAAAGTTTTAGTTTTAATAAAAAACCATGTTATAAGTTTTGTTTAATAAAAAACCATGTTATAAGTTTTAGTTTTAATAAAAAAACCATGTTATAAGTTTTAGTTTTAATAAAAAACCATGTTATAAGTTTTAGTTTTAATAAAAAACCATGTTATAAGTTTTGTTTAATCAAAAACCATGTTATAAGTTAAGTCACTGTTTCTGGATTTTAAGTAACACTGTTTCTGGAATCTAAGTCACTGTTTCTGGAATTTAAGTCATTGCACTGTTAGTTTATTTCCAGCGACAGTGTTATTTTTTCCAGCGACAATGTTATTTTTTCCAGCGACAATGTTAGTTTTTTCAGCGACAGTGTTATTTTTCCAACGACAGTGTTATGTTTTTCCAGCGACAGTGTTAATGTTCATTTTCTTTTCAGATACAGTGTTTGTTTGTGCATGGCCCAAAGGGGTTGGTGTGGTTGCTGCTCGCCGGAGCTAAACGGAAGGGAAGGCCGGATTTCGGCCGGAAAGTTGGACAAACTTTAAACGCTCATAACTTTGTCAATACTCAATGAAATCAAGTGATTCAAAAACGAAAATTGTAGTTCTCGCAGAGACGAAGAGAATGGTACCTTGCACGATAGCTAACTCGTTTTGGTTTGGCCGAAAAACGCCTCGAAAGCCTCGGAGGTCGCCGGAAACTGGGTTGGACAAACTTTAAACGCTCATAACTTCGTCAATACTCAACGAAATCGAGTGATTCAAAAACGAAAATCGTAGTTCTCGAAGAGACGAAGAGAATGGTACCTTGCACAATGGCTAACTCGTTGTGGTTTGGTCGGAAAATGCCTCGAAAGCCTCGGAGGTCGCCGAAAACTGGGTAAGATTCAAATAGATATAACTTCTTCAATACTCAACGAAATAGGGTGATTCAAAAAGGAAAGTTGTAGTACTCAGCGAGACGAAGAGGAGGAGGAGGAGGATGAGGGCCAAAGGAGAGCCCATGAGTGACTGGCTGGTGGTCGAGCTGTCTGTTGGTTTGGTGGGTTTTACCTTGTTCTGTGATGGTTTTTGGTTAAAAAAAGTTATAGGATGGTTTTTGGTTAAAATAAACTTAGTTCAAGCCCTTTTTATTAAAGCTCCCTTTAATTTAAGATTTTTTTTTATTATTGGTTTATTAAATGATTTTTAATTTAAATTAAATTATGATTAATTTAGATGATGTGAACAGTCACATCATGTGGTACACTAATATGGTAAATTAATGTGGTAAGAATAGCATTACTGTGCAAACAATACTCACCACCGCCCCATCCAAGTTTCCAACTCAGACCCACCTCACCCTCTGCTGTTGCTCTCAACCACTCATATCCAGCCACGTTTTGCTGCTCTGGCCGTCAGCAATCATTGTTTCCAGATTAATCATTCTAATGGAGTTTAATTCTGATCTTAATCAACATTATCCTGATTAAACCCTAATACAATTAATAAGTAGAATTCCGAAAACTATAGTGTATGCTCATCATACACATAATCAATTGACTAACTCTAGTTAACTTTCACATTAAATGTTAGTTTTTCAATTTTGAAAAAAATTAACCAAGATTAAGTGAAATGACACGTGTCAATTAATTAGGTGTATGGTGAGC
This sequence comes from Cotoneaster glaucophyllus, assembly GCA_036320875.1. NCBI lineage: Eukaryota > Viridiplantae > Streptophyta > Magnoliopsida > Rosales > Rosaceae > Cotoneaster > Cotoneaster glaucophyllus. The sequence goes on from CM070067.1 coordinate 12,394,860, forward strand.
ATACATCATAGTTTATGGTGGTGAGAAAAATGCTCTCAGAACTTTGTCTTGTTATTGTGTTGGCGCCTGTCCTTTACCTGGTAGTGGTGGGCGGAACCGAGAAACTTCGCGAAGTCTGATTTAAGAAAATGGAAAGGAACCAATATGGATTAGGCGGTTAAACTTTTCGCAGTATTGTAGAAATTTCCCGGTTTAGTTAAGCTATATTCAATCTTTATATGCAACGATGAGGTTTCAAGTTCGACTGAATAATATATTTATAGTTAAGTTGATAATAAATTATAGCTCGTTGTGATTTATTCTGAGTTAATGACATATTATAAAAGTTTCTTGGTAAACTATTTGTCAACAAAAGAAAAATGGTTTTTGAGCTTCGAGATTCTTAGTTTTGAGAGCAAAGATTTTGTAACTATTGTGTGTACGTGATTGTAAAATATTACTTTCCTTGCCGACGTAGTGTTATAAATCTACTTTAACTTTAATGTGAAGGTAGTCTTATACACACACTCATTTTCATTTCTCACACACTCCTTTCAATTTTCGGTCGTCGGATTGAATGAATTAGAAAAGATAAATAACAAAAAAATTAACAAGAGTGTGTGAGAATTAAAATGAAGTGTGCGAATAGCACAATCCTAATGTGAATATCTATTGAACCAAACTTTCATAATGTACATCCTATATATTGTCTCTTAAAATTTCTTATTCATCTCGGACCTTTATCAAATTATGTAGGTGCAGCCATTGGTGTAAAGATAGTATCTCTTTTTCTTGGAAGCCTTAAGGAAAAGAGCTCCTACAAACGTTTTCTTAACCAAAATCATTCAACAACTTTCATTTAATGGAAAGAGGGAGAAAGAAAGAGAAAGTAGGATTCTCTTCCCTCTTTTTTTTCATTTCTTTATTTCTCCTTCCTATTTGAATGGTTAATGTGAGAGGATGAGATGGAAGAAAATAGAAATAAGAAGGAAAAGAAGCTTAGTTCCAGAAAGAGGGGAAGAGATAGAGATGAAAGGGGAAAGATGAGATAGAAATCTAGGGTGAAAAGGACAGAGAAAGCGGATGGTACATGTTGGACCCCGGGCGGAGTGGGACTGCGCATCGGTCGGTAGGTTCTTGTGGGACTAGCGCAATGCCTTTTAATATTTTATTGTTGTTTTTATCCTAAACATTAAATAAAATTTATTGAAAGTTTTTTTGTTAAAATTTAAAATTAAAGCTTTCGGTAATGTCCTTTAGAACATGTTTTTAAGATTTATTTTAGAACTTATACTGAATTATGCATGAAATGACATCTTTAAATATATAGATGTAATGCCAACACAAAATATGAACTCAAACTTCAATTGTTCGGGTTTGAAGTCAAAGCGAGGCTTCTTGTTTTTAAGGTTGAAAGGGTGACAAAAGTGACTTGATTTTAGAAAATCCACCTTGCCAATTCCTTTTGATAAAATTCCAATTATGCCTTTACTTGCACTTTTTTTTTTATTACTACAAACGATATTATACACTAATTTATATTAAGAAGATAGGGAGTGTTTGAAGAACTAACAGTGTATCGAACAAAACTACCCTAACCAAGCAATCCACTTGCTTTACTTACATTTTATCAAAAGAAAGAGAACCAATATAGCAAGAGTATTAACTATTAAATACTGAAAGAGAAATGACTAGCTCCACATTTCTCTAATTACTCTATGTTCATATTCTCGTGCAGGAACAGTCTTCTCATATGTAATTGTCCCACCTACAGTAGTTGTGAGTCATGAGGATGCCTCAAGAATGTTAAATTTTTTATCAGGTGTCGCTTGCCCATCTTTTACATCTCTCAACATCTAATGAATTAATATGAATGAAACCCTTCGAAAATTCTAAACATAATATTACAACTTGTAAAACAACGGCATTGAGAGGTAACTTATAAGATGGAAGCCAATGTCATTGAAACTATTATTAATTTGTTTGGACATAATCTCAAAATTTTAGTCCGACCCAAGTCCACAAACTTCTACAAACTCGCACAAAAACTGAAAAAAAAGAAGAAGAAGATATATATATATATATATATATTAACAGCCGTGACATGAGAAGAAGATGTTCATTTTTTGGACTCCTGCAGGTCTTTCTCCTCAGCCTCCAGATCCCACTCTTCAGTTATTGTTTCCAATTCAGGACAAGTTGAAGTCTTATTGTGGGATATCAAAATTGTAGGTGCAACCTCCATCCAAGAACACAACAATCTCATCTGCATCTGCTTTGCCATTGCAATTATTGAACAAACAAAAAGGCTTTCTAATTAACTTCCTGCTCTATGATCTGCTGCTCAATTCCAAGCTGAAAGTTACAGAAGTGGCTTTTACTCGAAGTGCTTCTAGAAAGAGATGAAGAGAAATGGAGTTTTGTCGCAGATTGTTGATGATGGTTTTCTACTAGATTGTTGAGTGAGGGCTGAGGGATTTTGGGATGAAGGGAATGAAGATGAAGGTGGCTTTTTATAGGGAGTTGAAATTAAGTACTCAATAATAATAATATGTTGGTGAGAAAAATGAGTGAAGGAAATTACACCAGAGGTTGCAAATAAAGTAGGCTTCACAGTCTCACCCACTTATTACTGAAAGGCATGTGAAGAACATGGAAAATGTGGACAAAACAATTCTGATTTAACATGTTTCTTGGCCCACAATCATAAAAAAATAGATAATTTTAACGAAACACTACTGGTAATGTTCACTTTTAACTTTAAGGATATTTTTACTCTAAAAAGTCACTTTTGATACTATTCACTTACACATTTTTGTCATTTTGATTAAAACTTAGAGTTTTCAAACCATTTTTATTAGTTTTCCTAAAAAAAATTAATCTACCTTAAATCTTAATGGCCAATCTATGTAGTGTCCTCAACTGTCCACCAAATTGCTTTAATTCCCCCATACAACAAAAGCAAGGTTCTAAAAGACGCTAGGCGCTAGTCGGGCGGCGGACTGGGGCCTAGCGCCTAGGCGGCTAGGCGGGGTCTAGGCGGGCGCCTAGGCGGACTAGGCGGATTTAAGTAAATCTATTATATTTCGTGTAAATAAGTGTCTGTTTATACTTAAAATATATATAATTTCATCATAAACTACAAAATAGAATGACATATGTATTATGAAGTATTGGAACATAATGAAAACATGGGGAACAAGCATATAGTATGTGCTCATTTAAGTATTCAACAAGTCTCTTACAATTTATTAAAAAAATTAAATGCAAATTGAAAGTTATCTATTTTCTGTCTAAGTGAGTCGCAACCTAGGCAGGTGCCTAGGCGGGTTTGGACGGGCTAGGTGGGTGCCTAGGCGGTCTAGGCGGGCGCCTCAGCTGGTCTAGGCGCCCTTTCTTAATTTTCAAACGCCTAGGCATTAATCGGGGCGGTGACCAGCCGCCTAGCGCCTAGGCGGCGCTAGGCGGGGATTTTTAGAACAGTGAACAAAAGCATGTTCCTATTTATCTGTGTGCATTATTTGTTCCAAAACTCAAATCATTTTTAGATGATCTTCGACTTCTCACAAACAATAATAATAGAGAGACAAACTTTACTACAAAAAATTTATGAACTACAGATGCATGCAATGTGATATCAATGAGTGAGATTTGAAAAAATAAATTATATACTTTCATCGCCTTCTTCTACATTAACATTTTTGTGAATTTACGATCAAAGTTGAGTATTGGAGTCACGCTCCAGATTAATTGTGTTTGTAAATATAAACCTTCAACATCTACTGCTAACCTCCAATTCATCAACACCTGCACTTCCCAAAAGAGTCCAAAATGTCCTTTTTTGGGTATTCCTCGATATTACTCTAAAGAATCAATTGAATCAAAATTCATTTCATCGACTAATTTTCATTAGATAAACAAATACACACAGTATTTCTTATAACTGCTTAAACAATCAAAATTATAATTAAAGAGATTTAACTGTTAAAAAAAATCGAATACAAAGAGAATTGTACTCTAGTTAGAGTGTTAGACAATTACCCATTTGCAAAGTGGAGGGATACCCAACAATTATCACACTTACTTTTCAGAAAGAAGATTCCCACTATGAACTATGAAGGTCCCCAATATAACTTAGCACTCATGACTTGTTAACTGATCCGTGATTAAAATGAGGGTAATTGAATTAAAGAGAAGTTGGAATAAGGTAGAATCAGAATTAGAATATTCGTGTTGAAACTGTTTACTAAAATTTTTAAGAATTGACTGGATGTTATGCTTTTGTTTATCATGTAAACGTATTGTACTATTGAAATTTACCTATGGAAGCGCCAACTCAGTAACACAATGCATTTGCTGATAATTCATCACTAATTAAACATTGATGACACATACAAACTGATCAGATCATGTTATAAAAGGTAAGAGATAAAAAAAAAAAAAAAGCAGAATGCAACATTAAGGCACATTTAAAAGAAGTCCCTTTTGTACACAGACAGAAGGTACCACAATATTGACATCCTCAACACCAATACAATAGTAGTAATATACAAATTCCATGCTTCCAGAAATGCAAAGTTTCTCAGAACATTGAGAAAACACAATAATTCTCTTGAAATCATATGTTGGGGGAGCTCCTGAAAGAACCCAGAACTTTAACAACTCCTGCTCTCAAGATGTATTGGTGATATAAGGCAGCAATGGCAGCTCCAATAAATGGTCCAACCCAGAAGATCCACTGAATAATTAAACAACAAACATAAGTAAATAATTAGAAAAAAAAAATACGAAGAATTAGAACTGTTTATTAACTTTTAATCAAAAATAAAACTGACGGACATTAAATAGACAATAAACCGTGTATATAACGCAATTTAATACTCTTTATAGTCTTCTACTTTTATTTTTGATTAAAAGTTTGTAACTAAGAGAGTAAGGTGAAAGGTGCATACTTGGTCATTCCAAGCCTTGTCATTGTTGTAGATCACTACAGCTCCAAGACTTCTAGCTGGGTTGATACCAGTGCCAGTGACAGGGATTGTGGCAAGGTGAACAATAAACACAGCGCCAATACCTTTAATTAATCAACATAAACAAATCATTAGAGTCAGTAGTTAGAAATTAAAATCAATTTTCTTGACACTGCTAACTGCAAAATTAATTTATACTTACTGGGACATGGGAGTCTCTTGCATTTCTCTTGGGATCAGTGGCAGAGAACACAGTGTAGACAAGAACAAAGGTGCCAACAATCTCAGCACCCAATCTAGTGCCTGTGCTGTGGCCATCGGCAAGCTCATTGGCTCCACCGCCATACTTGGTATAGTAAGAACTTTGGAAAGATTTCACTAGCCCAACACCACATATGGCTCCCAACGACTGAGCCGCCATGTACAATATGGCTCTCACCAGTGATACTTTCCTTGCCAAAAACAGCCCGAATGTGACTGCAGGGTTTATGTGCCCCCCTACATATATATAACAATGCACATCTTAGTAAATCTTAAGTTGGATGCTAACTTGGAGATGTTTTTGAGAGTAATGGATATGGTGTTACTAATTCATTCAAAGGTTTAGGAAATAATGTGTGACCGGTGCTATTTATTTATTCAAAACCGGATTATAGTTCATTATCTATATCATTCCTTACTACTTAGACTAAACTCAGGAACTTACATTTGAGTGGATTGGTAGCACTATGTTAGCATGCCACTGACATTAGAGATTCAAAATTAAAATTTTTGTGTGTAAGTGGTATGGTATTACTAATCTATCTAATGATAACATTATGGGGACAATTTTAAGTGGATTGGCAACACCGTGTTAGCACATACGTGATGTTCTAGTTAGACGAAAAATGACTCATTAAATAGGTTTTACTTAATTCTTGAAAATTATTAATGGGTTAGAGAAAGAGAGAATATTTGCTTAAGATTGAGATGAAACCCACCAGAGATGCCAGCAGTGCAGTAAACAAGGACAAAGATCATGCCACCAAAGGCCCAAGCAATACCAAGAATGCCAACATCACCACATTGGTCTCCGTTTAGGGAAGCGTCAGTTTGACTCTTGTATCCTATCACAGTAAGCACAGTGACGTACAAGAACAAGAGGGTGGCAATGAACTCAGCTATGATGGCTCTGTAGAACGACCACTTCCCTAGCTCCTCCGCATCAATCAGCAGCACCGGCGGAGGGTCCTGGTAGTCCTTGGCCGAGTACCCACCTCCAATTTCAATGTCTTTGCCCATGGCAAGAGAGAGAGAGAGAGAGAGAGAGAGAGAGAGAGAGAGAGAGAGAGAGATGAAAATGAAGTGAGCTTACTTTAAGGTGTTGATGTTGGAAGTCGTTTGTGTTTGTGATGGGAATAGAGTGGAGAGTTTGGAGGGGTTTTATATGGGGGGCGGAATTAGAGTGGAGTGGAATATGTAATTATTATACTTATTGGGGTTGGCCGTCCAAGCCTTCTTGGTCACATAAATTTTTTCGTTCTTTGATTTTAGGCAACCCTACATTTATCTCTATCTGGTTCGAATTCTTTAAAGACAATTCCAGTAAGGTCGCTAATGAACAATTAACTTCTAAAGTACAAGCTAAACTACTGTTTAATACTAACAAAATTGTTATTTGTAAGTTCTAATTTGTCTGCACACGTTTATGTTATAACAATGTAGGGTTAAAGTAAACATACATAGAAAGTGATAAAAAGGAAGAAGGTTAAATAAACATACATAGAAAGCGATAAAAAGGAAGAATATGATACGAGATGTAAACCCAATGTCTCAACTTCGTACTATTGTCAAGCCAACTAATCAAATATATGTTTGTGAGTTATTTCATGTATATATCCCTTGAAAAATTATATGCTTTATGAAAGAGTAAGTTGTAAAGATTTTTCCTCGTTATACAAGAGTATTGTGTGCATATAAAGTTGAAAATTGATTCAGTAACGATAATTTGCATTAACGATAACTAGAAAATTGTTAATGATTGTCTTAAATTTGGTGTTTATTTCTTTTGTAAGTACAATTTCTTAAAGATTACCCAATAATAATGTACATAATTGGTGACCAATCAACCACCAGCTTAAGAGCTTGAACCATTGTCGGAGTGACACGTGCCCCATAATCTTGGCAATTGCATGCCTCAGCCGCCGCAATGGAGGAGGACGAGGTGTCAAAATCACGTGATGAATGTGAGAATGGTGAAGAAATGGACAAAGCGTGATTCATGCACCGACCATGCAAACATTATTCACCACCACGACACCGCCCCATCCAGGTTTCCAAATCAGACCCACCTCACCCTCCGTTGATGCACTCAACCACTCATATCCAAAGACGTTTCGCTGCTCTGGCCGTCAACAATCATTGTTTCCAGATTAATCATTCTAATGGAGTTTAATTTTGTTCTTAATCAACATTATCTTGATTAAACCCTAATACAATTAACTAGTAAAAGACGAACCAGAGAAATTAGAATTCCGACCTATAATAAGGTTATGGCTTATGTTATGACACGTGTCGGAACAAGGAAGTCTTTGTACAGAACTTCGTCTTGTTACTGTTGTGGCGTCTGTCCTTTATTTGGTAGTTGTGGGCGGAACAAGAAACTTCGCGAACTATGATTTAAGAAAAAAAGAAAACAACCAATTTGGATTAGGGAGTTGAATTTTTCACAGTATTGTAGAAATTTCCCAGTTATTCGATGTTTACTTGCATCGATGAGGTTTCAAGATCGACTGAATAATATATTTATAGTAATTTTGATATTAAATTATAGCTCGTTGTGCTTCATTGTGAGTTAATGACATATTATAGAAGTTTCTTGGTAAGTATCTCACTATTCGTCAACAAAAGAAAATTAGAGTTTTTATGAAAAAAGTTTGGGTTAAGTTTATTTTAATAAAAAATCATGGTATAATTTTATTTAATGAAAATAATTAAATATTAATGAAAAATTCTTAAATTTTAGTGAAAAAGACACAATTTTAATATAAAAAAAAAACTTGACGTGCAGGAACCGTGCGTCCATCACAGACATTGTTTATGAAACTGAACAGTACTACACTATTTATTAGTCCAGTTTCATAAATAGTGTCAGGTCTTGGTCATGTTTCATAAATAGTGCCTAGTTATTAGGTCCAGTTTAACACTAGAATCTCATCACTTGTATAAACACACATAGTGTACCACCCCGTGTTCCGGACACATTGAAAAATCTCTCATCATCTTGATTACTATTGGGAAACAGCACCACAAAAATAAAACTGGGAAATGTAATTCAATTTGAAATCTTTTTCTTATTTTAAGCCAAAAAAAAAACAAAAAAACAAAAAAACAAAATATCTTAATGATAGCTGATAATGGGAGAAAATAGAGTGTTGAAGAGGGGCAGAGTACGCCTAGCGCGAGTTGTAAATTCTTTTGTTTTTATCATTAAATGAAGTTAGTAAATAATTTTTTATTAAAATGCAAAAATTGGAAACCCTTTTCATTAGTTTTTCCAAGAAAAATCGGTTGGAGCATCAAGTTTCTTAGTTTGGAAAGCAAAGAATTTATAACTATTGTGTGTACGTGATTATAAATATATTACATACTTTGCAAACATAGTGTTATAAATCTAATAAAACTTTAACGTGAATATGTCTTGAACAAAACATTGACAAAGGTAATATAAGGTAGATCATTTTTTTTAACCAAACTTATAAATCATGTAGTGTGTCACAATAAAAAATAAGTACGTTAATCAACACTTAAGCAATATCCAATCATCGACAACTACGTCATATGATTTATAAATTTGGTTTAAATAGATAGTTTTCCTAGCATTACCACTTTCATAATTTGTGAGTGATTACACACATCAACATGTCACATTGTGTTATGTTGTCACTTAAATTTTTATTCATCTTGGACCCTTTATGAATTAAGTATGACACGCTCCGATCAGAATTGTCCACATGGACTCCGAATCGAGCTGTGTTGGCCGACACCGGAAGGTGAGGAAGCCATAAAGTGTAGTGATGTGAAAAATGTGAATAAATTTAGACCTAAACGTGCCTAAATATAAGAGTGCGCATGTGAACGAGATTGAACCCAATTCATACATGATGCAAAGCATAAGTAAAGTACAGTAAAGGTAAAAAAAGTATTATACCATCGGGAGTATCCCCATAACAAAGTTTTGCCAGAAAGTCCTCGTCAACACAAAAGCTCTGCCACTAAAACCTTGAAGGGCAAAAAACGAGGGTGAGTGGGCCTAAAAAGAAGAGTTTTGTAAAAACTTTTTCGAAAACATAATAACCCATTGCCGTAAAACAAGTATAATTTCCAAAATGTACATAATACGTATAGTATGAAAATACTTACCGTAGCCTACAATATCTCCAGAATTCAATACGTCACAATATTTCATAAATAAACACCTAGTGTCTGATAATCACATAATCTCACATAGACAAAGATATCATATCGAGTGCTCATCGACATATGCTGACACACGAGTTCATGCAGAGATATTCTGACATGAACATGACTGGGTGTAATAATGATTTACGCTCTAGTACTACAATCACGTGAAGACTGGTGTTATGCGCATGTCCTAATTGCCTATAACAATCTAGGACATGACTGGCACCTACAATGGATCCAAATGAGCGTACAGTGCGATGTGAACATACAAGTGAAGCCTGCCCTAGCCCGGGTGAGTAGAAACACTGGTGTAGCATGTATGATGAGCAGTAATATAAATATGACCATACTACGAAGATTTTCATAACTCACAACAATAAAATAATAATATCTGTAACCGTAACTATATTTCTGGCATCACATCAAAATATGCATAACCATGCATCCCGTAAAATTTATGAAGATTTCATAAATTCTGTCAATGCACTATTTTTTATAAACGCTAATCTAATCTAGGCGTAACGTAGAAAATTCTTTATCAAATATATAAATGGAAACTAAAGAAATATATAGTATTTAAAAGCAAAAACCCACTCAGATACTTGCAAAGTCGTAGCCATTCGAACAAGGGAAGCCGGAGTCTCCGATAGTAATCGCACCTAAGACCATCTCCAACCTTTGGCCTAAAACCTAAAATTTTTAGCCCAGAAACAACTTTTCTCCTCCAACCCTTATAACCTAAAATTTTAGCCCCAAATTATTAAAGAATGAATTTAGGCTTTTTTTAAAAAAAATTAACTTTAAAAAAAAAATTATGTAGACTATCCTAAATTAATTTTATGAACATTATAACCTAAAAATATTTAAATTCTGATATATATTGAAAAATCACTAAATCGATACATGTCATGAAACACTATGGAATAATATGAAAATCATGATAGAGATGTATAAACACAAAATACATTAAACACACAAAACACATATGAAGCACATGCAAAACACATGATAGAGATGTATAACACACCAAACATGTGAAACACATGACACACACGAAACACATACCAAATACATACAAAACACATGAAACACAAACCTACACACATGAAACGCAAACCTTCAATCATCCTCTATATAAGCATAGGTTGAATATCTAACCATCACACAACATATTCACCAAACTTCCGACTTTCTAAGTGTTTTTGTTTCCTCAAAATGATGAAAGATTATTTCATCGAACGTCCGAGATATCCTGCTCATGATTTTCGAAGGCGGTATCGGATGAGGAGAGAGCTTTTTGAAAGCATCTTGAACGCAATTGTCAATCATAGCCACTACTTTGCAAGGAAGATAGATGTCATAGGCTGACAAAGTCTATCACCTCATCAGAAGCTCACATATGCATTTCAGATGTTAACTAATGGGTGCTCTGTGACGAATATTGTTGACTTCCTTTTGCTTATCTCTTCTTGTGGGCCTTGCAAAAGAAGAAGTTTGGGTCAATTCATTGACAACTTCATTGACACCTTCATTGACATCATTTGTCGGTGCGCCTTCACGTTGAAATAATCTTCCCCATTGTTAGTCCGCATCGGTTCCCCACCTCGGACAATCTTTAAGGACGTCCCAAGCATGATGCAACTTAAAAGCTTGATTTTTTGGTGTTACTCTTGTCTTGTAAATTTTCATTGCTTTGTCATCCTATGCAAAAATTGTGACAACCCGTCCTTAATTTTACGTTTTTATTGATTTTAAAGGAGTGAATTGACAAAAATGTCCCTACAGGTAAGGATTTTATCTTTCGTTGACCATCGTTAAAGACACATATGACTTATTTTAGCGTAATTGCATAGTACACAACGATATGAACTCGTAGGCATAAACGGAACTAAATTTGGAGTTACGACGAAGATTTTACAAACTACAGAGCGTGAAGGACGTTTTGATAATTTCGCATTTACGGGGGATAATTTTCATTCTTGTTTCATCTTTTGTGGTTTGGGTTGTGTGCCATGTGAAGCCCATGCCCCATTCCTTCCATCTCTCCCGTGTCTCCCTCTTTTTTTTTTGGAACTCTGTCGCTTATCTCTCTCTCTCTCTCTCTCTCTCTCTCTCTCTCTCTCTCTCTCTCTCTCTTTCTCTCTCTCTCTCTCTCGTTTCTGCCATCCCATTATGTTTCTCTCTTTATCATTTCACTTCCCCTCTTTTTCAAACTCACTTTATCTCTCTAATCTCTGTAAATACAAAGCTGCAGAACACATCACCACTCGCCATCTACCATCTCCGGTGAGCCCTGACTGAACCACTCGTTGGTTGTAGGCTTCGCAGCTTCCCTCTATTTCTCTAATCCTTTTCTCTCCCTCTGTAAATATTGGACAACCAGGAGGCCAAGACCACCACCGTGATTACTTCAACTCGCCACCTCAACGGAGTTCAACAATATTTTGTCCCATAAACTAGGATCTTGAGCTGCGAACTCAAACAAAAGCACAAAATCTTACACTGCATAGTGTTGCTGCATTGTTCGTTGTGTTTTCCCGGCGAGTTTCCTTCGTTCACGACCAAGGTAGGCTTCGGGGTCTCTTCCTTTCTTCCCATTTCGTTAAAAGGGTTTATTTCTGAGCTTCAATGTGTATTGTACACGTGATTAGATGCAGAACATCACGAAGAAGAAATTTCCAGATTTCTGGAAAATTGGGGCCGTGGCCATCCGACCACTTTCAGACCATTTTCCCGGCCATCACGGACCATGACTGGGCTTTCAATAGGTATAGGATTGTTCTCTACATTGCTAACTTCAAAATGGCTTTTGAATCATCAAAATTGGTTAAGTATCAAGTTAGATATTAGCTCTAAAAGTAAGGAAGAAAATTTGCAAAATTGTACAAACTCGTGAGGAATGCGAGTACCATGGTACTCGCAAGCGCGTGGGCGTGGGAGCCACAACATGGTGGCACGTGTGGCGCGTGGCTGCCAGTGCAGCCATCTTGTGGCGATGCGTGGAGGAACCTGAGGTCCCTCCTTCTATTTCTCGACGTGCCGGACCTGAATCCGCCCTCCGTTTTTCGAAATTCGACCGTTTTAAAATAGTTTCTTTATTAGCCATATTTTCTACGAAATCGCATTTATACATTAGTATGTTATGTATTTACATAAATGGTTTCGTTTCTAGGTGAAACGCATCGCAAGGACTCTCGATGCTACGAGGCGGGTTCGACTCGACGACATGATTTGTGAGTGGGTCTTTTCTTTGATATATATATATATATATATATATATATATATATATATATATATATATATATATATGTTTAGTTTCCATATATACATCTAATAATGAAATTTCTATATGAATGTTGTAGTTAAATTAATATTCATAGGAAATGACATAACGAAGAGAATTAGGAAATCATTATGAATCTTATGGGATGCCTTAGCTAAATTTATGGCCATGAATAATATTATGTTGACTAGAATTATCGAATCATTATGGCATGACTACATATATGTAATTTTCTCATCGTTTGCTGCACCAGTGTTAGTACTCTCCCAGGCCAGGGCCAGGCTTTCACGTGTATGTGCACATCGCACCGTACGCTCACTTTAGATCCATTGTAGGTGCCAGTCTTATCATACAGGTTGTAATAGGCAACTCCGACTTGTATGTGTTGTGTATAGCGCTAATCTTCACGTGATTGTTTGTACTATAGCGTATATCATTGCTACACCCAGTCATATTCATGTCAAAATACCTCTGCATGAACTCGTGTGTCAGCATGTGTCGATGAGCACTCGATACGAGATGTTTGCTTATGCCAGATTATATTGATTACAGACGTCATGCATTCACTTACGAAATATTGTGCCGTAATTAGTTCTTGAGCTATTGCAAGCTACGGTAAGTACTTTCTTACTATACGTAGTATGTATATTTTGGAAATTATACTTGTTTTCCGGCGATGGGTTATTATGTTTTCGAAAAAGGTTTTTACAAAACTTTATTTTTAGGCCCACTCACCCTTGTTTTTCGCCCCTCTGGGTTTTAGCAGTTGAGCATACGTATCGACAAGGATTCTTGGCAAATCTCGGTGTAGGTGGCTACCTTTGAGGGTATAATCCTTATCATATCTTACTGTACTTTACTTATGCTCTGTCATCACGTGTGAAATGGGTTCATTCTGGCTCACCAGCGCACTCTTATATTTAGGCACTTTTAGGTTTAAATTTATACGTATCTTCCACATCACTACACTTTATGGCTTCGTCACCTTCCAAGTGTCGGCCATCACAGCTCGATTCAGAGTCCTAGTGGACATTTCAAGTCGGGTTGTGTCAAAAAATACATAAAAATAATTAGTTGCAAAATAATATTATGTACATGACAAATAAATCAACAAAGAAACTCACAACTTATGCGGCACTCCTTCCACTAGCCATGTCAACCACGGCTCTCTCCAAACTTCCCTTCCATAAAGTGCACGCTTTGTTGATAACCTTCCACCGATCGTAAACACCACCACCTTCCCTTCGGCTGGCGTTGGAGTTTTCGTGGAACTTGTCAACGATTTTATTCCCACAAAACCTTTTATTTTGATTCGTGCCAACGGCACCATCTTCACTAATAGAAATGCATGCCAAGCATAAAGCAACATCTTCCTCACACGTCCAATTACGACCCCTAATATACTTTTTTGCCATCTTGAAAATTTTGAAAATGGGAAGAAATTGCAGAAAGAAAAATTAGAAGAATTGTGGGAGAAAAGTGAGTTTTGTGTGGATGTTTGAACAAATACATAGGTATTTATAGAGTTTTTGGGTGAATTTTGAGTTAAATAATTTTTTTTAATTATTTTAGCTGTTGAATTTAAATTTGGGCCGTTAGATTTTTTTTTTTTACCATTAGATTTGATTATATTCGATCTCAACCGTTGGATTCAATAAATATATAAATATAAAACAAAAAAAATATTTGAAAATAGGTCGTTGGATCAACCAAGGGCCTGTTGATTGCATTTGTTGAATCAAAAGAGTTGTTGGCTCGGCTGGCACGTGTGGCTAACATGCCCACGTGGGTGGGCCATGCAGGTCTGAAGCCTCACGCGTCGTGTGTGTTTGGGGCGTGAAATGGGGGTGTTTGGCACTCAAACGCCTGGTTTCAGTCTCAGTGGTGGGGCCCACACCGATTTTTGGGCTAAACTTGGGCCGGTATTTGGATGTGTTTTAGGTTTTAGGTTTTAGGTCCAATTTTTAAGCTGGGTTGGAATGGGTTAGGGGGGAAAAGAAGGGGAAAATAGGTTTTAGCATTGTTGGAGTTGGCCTAAGCATAATATTGTGACCCATTAGTAAAACTCAACTAAAACGATTAAAAATGGAGAAACAGACAGCGGAATCAACGGTCGAAATACATTAAGAAGGGTCCCGGGCAAATTTTGTAAAAAGTCAACGGTCAACCCTAAAAGTCAACCGAGACGTCGAGCCGGCCAACAATGTTAAAACTTCGAATTTCACTAAATGGATATAAAAAAATGGACTCGGGCGTCAAAATTCCTATGAGGGTTTCTGAAAAAAATTTGAAAACGTCAACACAAAGTCAACATAGAGAATATTCCCTCTTCTTCCTCCTTTCTCCTCCAGTTGCCAGAGCTGCTGTCGGCCGCGGGAAAATCTCATCGGAAATCTGGGTTTTTGACCTAAAACATGGGCAAATTTCAAAGCTTAATAACTCACTTGTTTCTCAACCAAATTTGATGCATAATATATAAAACGAAACTAAGGAAGTGTAGAACATGAATATACCTGTCTGGGAACCAAATGGTGGCCAGAGTTGGCCATAAAATGGTTTGAAATGTGACTGGTCCGTGAGAAAACTGGGGAACTTGCCGAAAAATTGGAAAAATTTAAACATCCATAACTTTGTCAATACTTCACGAAATTGAGTGATTCAAAAATGAAAATCATACCTCATAATGAGGTGAACATACTAGTACCCTTCGCGATGGCTAACTTGTCATGGTTTGGCCGAAAAATGTCCTGAAAGCCGCAAAGGTTGCCGAAAACTGGGGAAAGTTTAAATGGATATAACTTCTTCAATACTCAACGAAATCGAGTGATTCAAAAATGAAAATCATACCTCTCGACGAGATGAAGAGAATTATACCTTTCTCGATGGCTAACTCGTCATGGTTTGTCCTAAAAATGGCCACAAAAGTCACGGTCCGCTTGAGTTTCATCCCAATGATCCGGAAGGAAGTCCTAGGTGAGGTTAGGTGTTCTGGGTTCGTAAGGACAAGCTCGTGGTGCTCGTGGTGCTCTTAGTTTGGGCGGTGGTGATCGGAAATTTGTGCACCATGTGTGCACGGTGAGGAAGGGGGAAAGAGAGAGCATACGGGAGGGAGAGAGAAAAAAGAGTTACATGAGAGAGAATTTTAAGTGGGGATGAGTGACACATGGCAAGAGAGGAGAGGAGAGTTTGTGTTGGTGTGGGCCCCATGGGCCAGAAAAATTTAAAATATCCAGCCAAAAAAATATTAAAATAATAAAATACCCAAAATTTCAAATTTCATAAAACACTCTCGAGTTTCATAGTTTCGTAAAATCTTCATCGTAACTCCAAATTCGATTTCGCTTGTGCCTACACATTTGTATAGTCGAGTACTTCAAGAATATTGTAAATAATAACTCATACACGTCACGAAAAGACAATCAACGAAAGTCAACAATATTGCCTCTAGGGGCATTTTTGTTGATTCACTATTTTAAAAATTAATAAAATTGTAAAATTAGGAACGAGTTTTTACAAAGTAGGTGTAACCTTCGGTGTAAAGATATTTTCTCTTTTTTTCTCTTCACTTGTAAGTAAGAGGTTTTAGGTTCGATTCTCGCCAAAGGCGAATTTGACCCACATTATTGCTAGTCCATTGTAAGGTTACGCCTATCCCCCTCCCTTTAAGTAGATTATATTGTTTGTTCAAGAAAAAAAAAGAGCTCCTACAGACTTCTTTTTAACCAAAACATTCAACAATTTTTATTTAATGACAATGACAAAATCTACACAATAACTCAAGTTGTATTAACATTAACAGCAACAAAAACTAAAAACTAACATTGTTCGGGTTTTGATTCAAAGCGAGGTTCTTGTCTTTTAGGTTAAAAGGGTGACAAATGTGACTTGAGAATTTGAGAGACTTTAATGGATTTTTATGGATTTTTATGGATTTTAATTGATTTGTAGAGATTCCATATAAAATTTTGATTCAATTCCCTCGAAATCTCATGGGGAGAGTGAGATTTGTGGATACTTAAAATACATTACAAAATCTCTCTAATTCCCTCTAATTCCTCAACTTTCTCAAATTCTTTAAAATCAATTTCTAATTGAATACACCTGGAATGTTATAAACTTCTTTAAAATCCTAATTGAATACACCAAGATTTCTAAGGATTTTAATAAACTATCTTAAAATTCTAATTGAATACACCTTGAATTTCAGATAATCACTTAAAATCCTAGTTGAATACTTCTAGATTCATTAAAAGAATTAATATCCCTCAAAATCCCAATTGAATACTTATAGATTCATTAAAAGAATTAAAATATCTCAAAATCACAATTGAATACACCCCCTTAATTTAAGAAAATCCACCTTGTCAATTCCTTTTGAAAAAATTCCAATCATGCCTTTATTTTACACCTTTTTTTAATACAAACGGTATTTAACACTAATCTACACCAAAAACAACGAAAAAAAAAAAAAAAAAAAAAAACCCTAACCGAGCAATCCCCTAGCTTTGTTTACATTTTATCAAAAGAAAGAGAACCAACATAGCAAGAGAATTTTTTTTATTTTATTTTTAAGTACAATAGCAAGAGTATTAATACTGAAAGAGAAACGACTAGCTCCACATTTGTCTGATTACTCTATGTTCATATGCTTGTGCAGAAATTGTCTTTCGCATGGGAATTGGATCCTCTCCTGAACACAAGGAGAGGATCCTCTCGACCAAGCTACAAATAGTGGGATCCCTTTAAAGTTATAATAATTATAGCCATTGGATTTTCATCCAACGGCCCACGTTCCTTGGTCAGGAGGATCCTTTCCTTGGGCTCAGGAGAAGATCCAATTCCTTTCACATGTACTTGTCACGTGCAATAGTTGTCTTCTCGCGCGTGAATACATATTGTACATCGATCTAGCTAGCGATGGAAGGAGGATTCTCGCCTAATCCTCTTTGTGAGGATCTCGGAGATCCTCCAATCACATATGTTCATCGTACATCGTGCGGTCAATTTTTGACAGGTACTATTTATATTCAATTTTAAATAAAAGAATTTACGATAATTTCTTACTGCACAATGTACGATGAACGGATATGATTTGAGGATCCAGCGAGGATCCTCACTCCTAGCTATGCACTAGAATATCAGTCACCTATGTCATATATGAATTCGGATCCTCTTTGTGAGGATCCTAAGGATCCATGAATCGTGTCCGTTCATCGTACATTGTGCAGTCAGAAATCATTTTAAATATTTTTATTTAAAATTAAGCACAAACATAACTTGACAAAAACTGACCGCACGATATACGGTGAACGAACACGATTCACGGATCCTTAGGATCCTAACCAAGAGAATCCGGAGAGGATATTGTTGGGTCATATATAGCCAAAATCATTTATGCTACGTTTGGATGGAGTGTTTGAGTAGTAGCTTTGTTGTCATTGAGTATAGTTCATTGTAAATATCGTATTCTAGTGTTTTATTTAACATTCCTCGTCCAAACATAGCCTTAGTTCTCGGCGAAGCTCTATAATGATTTCAATTAGGATGAGGTGGGAGTTATGTGTGTGCCTCAAGAATGTTAAACTTTTCAGATGTAGCTTGCCCATCTTGTACATCTCTCGTGTCGACAGAATTGCAGAAATCTAGTCAGTTGATGCTGTCACTAATCACTCAACATCTAATGAACCAATATGAACGAAACCCTTTGAAAATTCTAGCCATAAGAAATACCTTATAAGATGGAAGCCAATGCCATTGAAACTACACAATCTTGTGAATTTGTTTGGACATGATCTCAAAATTTTTGTCCAACCCAAGTCCACAAACTTCTACAAATTCACACAACAAAAGAAAGAAAAGAAAAATATAAAAATACATACATATATATATATATATATATATATATATATATATATATATGTATTGGACTCCTGCAGAAGAAGTAAAATGTTCATTTTTTGGATTCCTGCAGGTCTTTCTCCTCAGCCTCCAGCTCCCACTGTTCAGTTATTGTTTCCAATTCAGGACAAGTTGAAGGCTTGTTGTGGGATATCAAAATTGCAGGTGCAACCTCCATCCAAGAACACAACAATCTCATCTGCATCTGCTCTGCCATTGCAGTTAGTGATCAAACAAAAAGGCTTCTTAACTTCCTGCTCTCTGATCAGCTGCTTAATTCCAAGCCGAAAGTTACAGAAGTGGCTTTTTACTTGAGTGCTTCTGGAAAGAGATGCAGCGAAATGGGGCTTTGTTGCCGATTGTTGATTAGGATTTTCTAGTAGTGTATTGAGCGAGGGCTGTGGGAGTTTGGGATGAAGGGAATGAAGATGAAGGTGGCTTTTTATAGGAGTTGAAGGTAAATACTCAATAATTATATAATGTTGGTCAGAAAAACGAGTGAAGGAAATTACACCAGAAGTTGCAAAAAAAGTAGGTATCACAGTCTCACCCACTAATTACTGAAAGGCATGCTAGGAACATGGAAAATGTGGACAAAACAATTCTGATTTATCTTGGCCCACAATCGTAAAATATCTACCTTGAATCTTAGTTGCTAATCTACGTTTGCATTATTTGTACCAAAAATTCAATCATTTTTTAGATGATCTTCTACTTCTCACAAAAAATAATAATAATAAAAAGACAAACTTTACTACTAAAGATTTACAATTGCAGATGCGAGTGAGATTTAAAAAAACAGATCGTATACTTTCATCACCTTCATCTACATTAACCTCTGGTGCATTTAAAATCATAGTTGAATATTGAAGCCACGCCCCATATTAATTATGTTTGTAAACGTAAACTTTCAACATCCACACCCAACCTCCAATTCGTCAACACCTGCCCTTCCCAAAAGTTTTTATTTTTTTTTGTTAAATGATAAATTTTATTAGATTAGATGTTAGATTAACCACAGACGGAGTTTGAACCCACGCCGTCATACAAGAGCTCAACACATTTTCACCACTGTGGTAAAGAGTTATTTACCCCTTCCCAAAAGCTTTCAAAATGTCCTTTTTTTGGTATCCTTAGATATCTTACTCTAAAGAATCAATAGACAATTACCCATTTGACAGTGGAGGGATACCCAACAATTATCACACTTACTTTTCAGAAAGAAGATTCCCACTTCGAAATATGAAGGCCCCCTAGTAACTTAGCACTCAATCTTCTTGTTTCAAGCTTGCAAATTATCACTGATCCTGACAGCTGCAGCTTACATACGCGACATGTTAGGTGGTTATTTCGGGCACGACACCTTATATGGCTTTGACTATGTATGAACATGGAACCAATGTGTATATGATTGACATGATTAACACTATTCAACTATTATTACATTAATAAAATAATTACTTTTCTCTTTTTTTTTATGAATAATATAAGTTATTGTGGTATTTTATTCTTGTTTTTATATCGTTTTGTATTATGATCAAAATGTAGATTCATACGAACTCAACACATATTAATGGATAAATTTGAACATAGATAGTTGTATTATTTTATTATTATTTTACATCGTCTGAAACGTATAGTTCCATATAGGACTTGTAGTTTTAAATAAACTATGTTTATATACAACAAAGTTGAAACAAATTGCATATTTACAACAGTAATACGGTGTTCACTGGACAATGTTCAAAGAAGAACTTCCGTTATCAGAGCCAAAGTTCCTTCCCTTTCCAATGGCCAGATCCGGCTCCAATCACCAATTCCATCGTAACAATCTGGAGCTGCGATGAGATGCATCCGGAGGCCATCCATCTTCAAATTTGCGACCATAAGTTTTCATCAAGGATGAATAACCAAACAATGAAAAAAGTGAGCATAAAAGTTAACTAGTCATCGTCACACTCCTCGACGCTCTCTTCGAGAATCGTCTCCAAACAAGGCGAATTCGAAATCTTTCGCGGGTAAATGATTGGTGCCGGAGCCACCTCAATCCATGCATTCAAGTTCCTCATTCCCTTAGCCATTGAAGCTTGAAATTTAAAAGTATTCTCTTCAATGAATTGTGATTGCAAAGAACTAACAGAAAAAAGATGACTCTCTTCCCCCTTTATGTCAAGAAAGAAGAGAGAAAGGGCTAGTTTACGTAAAATCTATCAAGCAGAAGGGTTTTTATCAATAGGGAACTCAGGAAGTTGGGAAATTGGTATGAATGTTAAGGCGTTTATATAGTGGGAAATCTGCAGCATTTCTGGTGGTAATCCGCAGTTCATGTTGGTAAAGTTGCACAACCTCAAAAACATGAGGTCAAAAGTCTAATTACGGCATTGTAACGGACACAAAACTTGCCGGGTTTTTTTGGCAAACGACTTAAAACCTGGGAATAGAAGACACGTGCTAGGAAAATAAGGAGAACCAACCAACAAACTCCCACTCTCTCATCTTTTAATGGACATTCTTAGCAGCCATAGATCAGATCGTGAACTCTTTCAAACCCTTAGTTTCGCTTGGTCGGGGCAGAGTTTCAGCCTGCCTTCCACTAAATATGAAAAAACCTTAAACTGCCTAACAGGCTAACATCCCGACAAAGAGAGTCATTATTTGTCACATCTTCGAATTCGAGAGAAGGCTTTCCTCTTATATCTCAAATTATAGGCATTGAAGTGATCGAGCGAGGAAGAGAAAGAAAACTATTGCACACACCCCTCATTCGCCTTAACAGAAGATAAAGCAAAAGCAGCTTAAGCCCTTCTGATCCCCCGAGAAGCCTCCGATGAACTTCTATAATTTTCTATTATATAACAGAAAATTGAAGTATAAAAAATCCAAGGAAGAATATAGTAGTTACTGCACCTTGCATGGTGTCTCCTAGTCCACCATGGCTTACACACACCTTCTCTTGCCATCGCCAATCAGTGACCAAGGAGCCAGACGTTATGCAAAGCACCTTTTTCACATAGAACGGATTTTCCCTTATGATTTGAAATCGGTCATAGTCTGCCAAGAGCGCAACAAAGCACCAAAGAATTTTCTGTCAAAGTCCTTAACTAAGTTGCGTAGTTGTTTTAAAACCATTAGGCACTCCTGTAAAACAAGTCCCCTCAGGGAGAGTTCTTATTCGTTTATAAGAAAAGCCCCTTTAGTAGTAAGGCAGTCCAGTAAAATTCAGTACCTTAACTCCACAAAGGTAAGAACAAGCGTGCTCCATTGTGGGTGTAACGGAGAGAGGAACTCTCTTTCTAGAAGAGGGATTAGTGATAAAAGTTTCCCAAAATATTAGGTAAATAAGCAACTCATGTTGAAGTCTTAGGTCTAGCACATTGCATCCTTGAGCCCTCTGATCACTTGGTCAATACCAATCCTAAGACCAAATAGTATCTCAAAAGAGAACATGTTGTGAAGATGCAAACTACCTACACCTGGACAGAGATACCCCATGAAGCTTCACTGTTCCCTTGGATTGGCTTTGGGCCTTTCCTAGCGCAGCTTTAGGTGGAACGCGACCTTCTTTCGAGGGCTCCAACCATCAATGAGATACCACTCTAGAGGAGCTCGAATTAACCTTGTGTCAGAACCTACAGGCCAAGGAACAAACTCAAGTAAACAGTTTCTATGGGGCGTAGGCCTGCCAAAAGGTAACAGAGGCATGTTTCCTCGAGCCAGACAGAGATTGGCCTTCGAGTGCAAAGCCAAAAGGGAGCTTGAGCGCAAGAACAATCCGTCGAGCAGGGACAAAGGTCGTCCTTAGTGATCCGACGGTGCCGAGTGAAAGAACCGTAGCTCAACGGATAAAAGTTACTCTAGGGATAACATGGTGATCTTCCCTAAGAGCTCACATCGATCGGACCAAACAACCACTGATATCTAAAAATATCATTTCTTAGAATGTCGTTAAATAAATATCTTCTATATCGTAACTATCAGATCGAGTATATTACTTAGATGTGAAACTTGCAGACCTATCAGACTATCTAAATTGAGAGAAACTTACCGACACTAAAAATACTATTGGCAGTAACGCAAGCTAATAATGTCCTTCCATGTGTGTTCACCATCATAAATTACATAGCCTGGTATCACAACAGGTACCACAACACGATGGCTTCCCATGGCGTGGAAGTTCTCCACACCAGGAGAAAAATTGGCATACGGAAGACTTCCATGGAGCCACTAATACAAGGCCACGTGAAGAGCTTAGCACATTTCACTGTATTAGCGGCTCAGAACTCCACGATGATGGTGAACCTGTTTCACCTAAGTGCTTATTATACCCTACGGTAGACACGATCACTCAAAACCACAAGACAGACTAGTGAGCAATGTTATGAGAACTACAACATCAGCAACAAGAACACTGATAGGATCTTAATGACTTCCCAATTTCAGAGAAGTGATTTTGAAACTAAAATCCATGTATGATAACTAATAAGGTATCGGGTCACCTAACAATCCTTTGTTATTTTAACCAAACGTCCAAGTATACAAGCTGTAATCCCAACTTCATGATGAACAAATGCAATTAACAAAACATATACATTTGAAATTCGCATGAGGGGAAAACAAACACAATTGCTCCAACTCAAACTTGTAAGCAAAACGTGAAAATATTCTTGGAATCAAATACCACCATCATTTGACCAATTGCTTCATAATCCAAAACACAATTGCATAAACCATCTTCCAAACTAGATTTCACTATAATTCACACTATAAACCCTATCAAGTCAATTGTTTCAACACCGGTTTACACCGAAACCATCAAATTTAACATCGAAATGCTAAATCATCTGTGAGTGATTTTAAAGAGATCATATAACACAAACCCTGCAATATTCATCCACTCATCACTCAACAAAAAGCAAAAATCAATCACCACACAATCATTCATGAGCATAAAGAAAATGCATTTCAACATTAAGCAACAAAATCAGGTTCATAAATTAACACTAATGCAATACAGCTCCGAATTCGATCAACGATTTCAATGCTCTATAGAAATTCATAACTGGGAAACCAATTTAGAATTAAAACCCAAAAATATGAAATCTTTAGAGAACCCAAAAACTGACTAGCATTATATAAAACCAAAAACATAGCTCATCAGTCCAAGGGAATTTCGACATCACCGTCGGCAATCTCCTGTTGAAGATCCTTCGGGTCCTTGCCATCTACGGTGCACCCTACCGAAACGCAAGTGCCCAGAATCTCCTTCACGGTCCCGGCCAACTCCTTCGCCATGGACCTGTTCCTCATCACCTTAGCAATCTCGATCACGTCGTCCAACGAAATGTTCCCACTGTGCTTGATGTTCTTAGTCTTCTTCCTGTCGCGCTCCGGCTCCTTCAACGCCTTGATGACGAGCGCTGCGGCGGAGGGGACGACGGAGACCTTGGCCTGACGATTCTGCACGGTGAGCTTGACGGTGACTCTCAGGCCCTTCCAGTCCTTGGCAGTCTCTTTAGCGATGTCTTCTCCGATCTTTTTGGGGGAGAGACCCAAAGGACCGATCTTGGGAGCGAGCGAACTGGCGGCGCCGACCTCGCCTCCGGTGACTCGGACGTAGACATCGACGACCTGAGAGGGGTCGAATTTGGGAGGCATGGCTTCTTCGGCGGCGCTCTGGGTTTGGGGGCGTCAGGGTTTTGGAGGGAGAAGGAGGCTGAGTGAGAGTGAAACGTGTGGTTTTTGTAGAGAGGATCATATACCGCTAGGGTTTTGTTATTTGTGTGGATTTGGGGGAGTTGCAAACGGAATGACGAAATTGTCCTTGGGCTTTGTCGGGGTTATTCTGTTGGGCTTTTTAAACATTTTGAGACCCGTGATCCAGCCATAAAGACGTTGGTCGAAGAAGCCCGTTATCCACGGGGCACCGATTTGTCCGACTTTACCCAGTAGATCGGAGACGGCATTCGTAAAACAATCAGGGAAAAATTGAACGCAAGGTCAAGCGTTCGATCTACGGTGAACGACCAGGACCAATTGATTCCGAGGGTCCGCACATTAGGGATCCGAAGAGGATCCTGGTATGGATGGCAGTCCTGGCAGGTGTGAGAGTGGTGGCTAGAGATTGGGGATCTTCCGTAAAGGTGGTTGCTGGGTACTTATTATTAAGAAAAATTAATGAAAAGGGCTTGAAAAGTTTTAGTTTTAATAAAAAACCATGTTATAAGTTTTGTTTAATAAAAAAACCATGTTATAAGTTTTGTTTAATCAAAAACCATGTTATAAGTTAAGTCACTATTTCTGGAATTTAAGTCACTGTTTCTGGATTTTAAGTAACACTATTTCTGGAATCTAAGTCACTGTTTCTGGAATTTAAGTCACTGCACTGTTAGTTTATTTCCAGCGACAGTGTTAGTTTTTTTTCCAGCGACAGTGTTATTTTTCCAGCGACAATGTTAGTTTTTTTCCCAGCGACAGTGTTAGTTTTTCCAGCGACAGTGTTAATTATCAATAGTTATCTGTTCAATAATAAGATTTATTATAAAAATCAAATTTCTTCCTAATTACCTCTTTCCTTATTTCTTTTTATTTATCTTTTTGTTATTTCTCGTTCTTCCTTCTGCTTTAAACCTATTTATAGATTTTATTTTTAATTTTTTTAATCAACCTATATCACAGGTTAATTATATTTATCTACCTATATGATAGATTTTTTTTTTTTAATCAACCTGTCACAGATTAATGTGTCTTACTTGTAGGTATGTTATGTTTTTAATTAAGTTTCATATCTCACATATAGGTATAATATACATTCATATATTTGTTACTTGAGTTAGGGTAGAATGTTTTGCAGATAAATTTATGTTAGTATATTAGTTTTTTTGTTATAAAATATTAATTATATTTTTTGGAGTTGAAAAATGCATAATATTAGAAGATTTTAATTGATTTTTAATATTTTTAGAAAATATAAAATGAGTATAAAAAAATAAAAACATATAATTAGATAACTGGACTCACTCCTAAAAACACTCTACCTTTTTGGACCCGAATCTAAAAACCCCATAATTAAATAATTAAATATAACAAATTAGACTTATTTTAATAAATTGGACTATTCCTACTATTGGCTCAAAAAATTGGACCTATTTCAAATTTTCCCATTATTTAATTAACAATTCCTTTGCCCAATAACCTTTGGGAATCCAAACCGATATATACACACACACACACACACATATATATATATATATATATATATATATTATTTAATCAACCATTCCTCTGTCCGATAACTTTAATCAACCATTCCTTTGCCCGATGACATTTCTTCACTGCCTTTCCCCTTTTTTATTCTTTCTTTATCTCATTACTCACTGTCTGCCATCTTCACTAACCTTTCTTCTTTATTTTTTTTCTTGATAACTCGCACTCTCATCCCACAGACAGCCACACACACACTCTCTCTCTCTCTCTCCCTTCACCGACTCTCTCAAATGCAGAATCAAGCTCAAGGCCTCCAAATGCTTTCTCAATCTTCAAAAGCAGCCACACCCGCAACCTGCTCTTCCCAAAACACCATACCCATTGCAGCATTCGTCTGAGGAACCCAATCGTTCTTCCAAGACATCAGATCCATCACTCAAGCCTGCAAAGTAGACGATGGTCAATACGTGATTATGTTCGATGCACTTGGCAAAGCCCTCTGACTCCCGAAGGCAGCAAAGACAAGCCCAGGAATGAGAGGGATGGAGATGGGGGTGGGAAGGTCGACGAATCTAAGATGAGGTGTGGCCGTGTGGGCTGGCAGGGAAGGTGGGAGGTCGATGAATCCCGAACCATACCGAAATCCCGAAAAAAAATTCGGGAATACCTTCATTTCAGTTCGGTTTTGGTTTTCAAAACTCTGTCCCGAAAAAAATCGGTTTGGCATTTGGGATCCCATTTTCGGTTCGGGATCCCATACCGAACCAGCCCTAGGTAATACCATATCACTCAATAACTTCTCGTTGGTACAATCCTTCGAATATGCTAAATCGTAATTGTAGTGTGCACCTTGTAAATATTATTTTCTATTATTTCGGGTTGAATAATTTTTTCAGAATGTCAACTATCATCTAGTATAGATAATATTATTTGTTAAAAATAAATAAATAAACCTTTTCATCTAATTTCTTAAAGGCCCACATCCAAATGGCCGATTATGAATTACCCTCTTTAACTCATCAATTCTCTTCCTCAACTAACCCTAGTTGCACAACTCTCTTTCTCTATGTCTTCTATAACAGAAAGGCTTCTTCTGCAACTAAGGGCTTGTTTAGCATTCTACTTGAATTCAACATTTTAAACTCAAAAACACTTTTCAAGTTTTATGCCTTGAGTACTTGTTTGGTATGACTATTTTTAAAAACTATACTCAAAACCAACTTAAAAATTTGCCTACTTGTTGAAAACAACAAATGTGAGTTATTAGAGATTTTAAACTTATACCCAATGCTTCCAAATATTTTATGTGCACTATATCTTTTCTCTTTCTCATCTTTCTCTCTCCTCCGACACTCTCTCGTATTTTTCTCTCATCTATCTCCCCTCTTTCTACCTCTCTCTCATCCGACCCTCTCTCGTTTTTCTCGCCCTCTCAACCGATGCTCTCTTTCTCATCTTTCTCTCTCCTCCGACACTCTCTCGTATTTTTCTCTCATCTATCTCCCCTCTTTCTACCTCTCTCTCATCCGACCCTCTCTCGTTTTTCTCGCCCTCTCAACCGATGCTCTCTTTCTCTCTCCTCTGGTATTCTCTCTCTCTCTTCACTTTCTCCCTTCTCTCTTTGGATTTTCATGTTCGGTTGATGTTATCAACTCCACTGTAAGATGAGGGTTTTTTTTTAATTGTTAAATTTAAAAATAATTTGAATTTCATATCAAACAAGTTTTTGAATTTTAAAGAAAATGGTTCTTAAAAAATGTATGAATTTTTTAACAGGATACCAAACGGACCCTAAGATTTTCTCAATTTTCAAAACTACTTGACTTTCACGCTCCTATAAGGACACCAATTGGGGACTAAACATGTGTTGCGATTGGAGCACTTCCAACCGCAACTTCCATCTCATCCATTAACTCCTTCATCCTCCTCAAAAAATATTTAAGCTTTGATGTTGGACGATAAGAACCCAAGATTGTGATACCTATCGCTGTATGTATTAAACGGGGTTGAAGGTGTTGGGAAGCAAGCAATGCTTTCCCATCCTCACATACAAACATAATTCAAGTCATGATCCATAACTTTCCATCAAGTTTCAAACTCATGGGCTCGGGCACTTGGTTCTTTTCTTATCCCACTTCCCATCACATTGTGGATATTCATGAACCATGCTTAATCCATCATCAAATTTCTTTTTTGTTCTTCCATGAGATTTGAACGTAGTAACTTCTCTACATAATAGTTATTGACCATCAACACAAATATATACTTAAGTCGAGTTAGCAATGTTTCTACTTTAAGGACATTCTTAACTTTCTTAATTAAGGATATCTTTTCGAGGCTAACTCCATAATGCATTTCAACATATTTTTGGTCATCACAAGAGTTGAGACGTCAAAAAAACTCTCATTCTTCATATAAAGCAAAAATGAAAATGCAAACAATTGAACGGCTAAACAATCGAATTGTTCTGATTGTTGAACCACACCTCGAAAATAATGTCCTTAACTCAACATATTTAGTAACAGGACAATTATTATAGACACGAACCATCTAATGGAATAATTTTTTAGAAAGACCCGCTAAAGAAAATTAAAATTAAAAGGCTTTTGAGCCAAATTAGTCTTTGAAATTTGCATAAATCCTTACTTTGGTGTTTGAGATTTGAAATAGATAAAATTGGTTTCTGAGTTTGTCCACCGTCAATCATTTTGATCATTTCGTAGAAAATTTATGTTAAATGGGACCAAAATGAAAGAAAAAACCTAAACAATAGGCCAAAAAAATTTGACAAAAATAGAATGTATTTTGTCAATTTATCATTATTTAACGTAGATTTTTTACAAAATGATCAAAATGATTGATGGTATACCAAAGTGAGAAGTTATATCAATCTCATAAGTTATTTTAGCTAAAAAGCCAATATATATATATAGGGTTTATATCACAAATGGTCCCTGAAATTGACCCCATCAATCATGATGGTCCCTGAAATTGAAAATCGATCAATGTAGTCCCTGAATTTTAACTCGTGAATCAATGTGGTCCTTCTGTTAGTGTTCCGTCCAAATTAACTTTAAAAAAAGGTTAGAGAACCAATTTTTCATAGTAAAATGATCAAAAATAACCCTGTTACTTATAATTTTACTTACTACCTCTCTTTTCTTTTTTCCATCTTCACTTTTCTCTCCATTTTTTCATGGATTTGGTGCTAAAACTAAAATAAAAACAAAAAAAAGTGGTTCTCTAACCTTTTTTTTGTCATTTTACCATGAAAAATTGGTTCTCTAACCTTTTTTTAGTGTTAATTTGGACGGAACACTAACAGAATGACCACATTGATTCGCGAGTTAAAATTCAGGGACTACATTGATCGATTTTCAATTTCAGGAACCATCATGATTGATGGGATCAATTTCAGGGATCATTTATGATATAAACCCATATATATATAATAGTTGTAAAAGCTTTTGGTGGTGAGCTTCAAAACTTTTTCTCACAAAAAGTTTACTTTATTTGATAAAAAACAGTTTAAGAGAAGGGATAACTGATATGATTACGTGCCTATTAGGTTTAAAAAGAATAATAAAATTATTTTGTATTTAATTCACAATATTACTTATAACTTTTTGGTCGGAGTTAATTTTTTAACCCTTTTAGTTGATAAATATATAGTAGATTTGTATACATTATAAATTAAATTTTCAAGAAAAAGGTCAAGTCCTTAGAACTGGGATCACCTCCGGAGCAAACTGAGAAAAACATCATATCCTTCCATTTTTGATCCTGTGGTCAAAAATAAATTTAAATACTGAAAAATTCTCACGCAAAACAAGACAAGATGAGACTGGAAGGATGGGATGTTTTTCTCAGGTTGCTCCGGGGGCTGGGATCCGGAGGTGATCCCAACCCAAGTCCTTATCCGAATATAACATCCATCCCAAGAATCGCAGCAGTCCATAGCTGTCAATCACAGAAAAGCGCAGGCTGATTTATGCTGAGATTACTGAGCTGCAGCAGAACGTTGCTCTCCATCCACCGCGTACCTTCCCGAGCCGCGACAAAAACGCGTATTTCACCAATAACATGTTCGTACGTGACGTGTCGCGATATGGACGTTCCTTTCTTTTCAAGACGTCGAATGGGCCGCGGGTCCCCCCTTGACTTACAGCGTGGTTTGAGACTATACGGAAACCCGAGCGTGGCATGGGCTCACTGGTGCAATTATATGGTGCAATCAGGAAACTCTGGTTGGTCCACGTGTCCATGATCTGTGTGAGGATATACTCGTCCATATCTGCTTGATGGTTGAATTCTGCACGCAAGTTTGAGATAATTGAAGAATTTAAAATTTGTTTTTCTTGGATCATCTATTATACAAAGGTGAAGAAATAACAGGGACACTTTGATGTTGTCCGTAATTACTAATATTATTTTACTAAAATTTTTATGGTTTTTATTTTTTTTATCGAAATCTGTGATATTAATATAATAATGTATTTATATGTATGTTTTTTTATTTTAAATTAAAAATAAAGTTTGTAGTTATTTATATTAATGAGATTATAAATAAAACCCATAATTTATGGGATTAAAAATATTAAAGATAAATTATACTCTCCAATATATTGTGTGTGTATATATATATATATATCGGTACATTCATCAAAACTAACCAAAAAATTTGTACCAAAACATAGGTACATTTTTCAAAAACACAAAAAAATAAAAAATAAAAAGATATTAGGCTTAATAACATTATTAAATTTCTTCTATTAAACTTGACATGCATACATTCTCAAATCAACGAAATAGAATGTTTCCCTATAAGTTTAAAAATGGATTAGACATAAGATTGAATGAATTTTATATATAAAAAAAATGGGTACATTTTTTATATAACAAATTGGTATATTTAAGAATGGGTACATATAAGATTAAAAATTGAAATTTTTTTATAAAAATTTAAGGGTACAAAATTATTCTAATTTTATTTTTTATATTTTGGAAATGTTTGAATTGAAAATTAATTAGGAGTTTAATAAGGGTGTGAGTATTAAAACTCTAAACCAATAACTAATTTTTATTATAAAAATGATGTAACTTACATGTGATTCATTAATATATTAATGCTAGAGACTTTGATCAAATCTAAAAACTGATAAGGTCTTAGTCAATGAGCATTAAAAACTATGGACCGGATACTAAATTTTCCAATATTAAATTTGTGTTTAGGGCTTACAATGGAGATTACGGATTGGAAAGTTACTAGTGGAATTTGATTCTGCTCTCAGTTAAGTTAATTTGTTGCTACAAGCAGTTGGCAATTTTATCCTATGAGTTCTTGATGCAGGATGGGAAATAAACGATTCTTTCGTTTGAATTATCATATTGATATTTGAGTTGTAAACTCATTTTTATGTGTCTTTCTCTTGTTTAAGAGTATGCATCTTTATTCTTTCTAGTGTCTACATTGTAGGTTGGTACTAGAACCAAGGTTCTTAGGGTTTTCAGGTTTCTCCTCGCACTAGGAGATAGTGGACCCTATCTATCTATCATACATATCCATCATTTTTATCCTAATTTTATGTTCTCATTTCATTTTAATTTGTTTCTGTCCGTTGCGCCCTACATTAGTTGGTATCAGAGTGTTAACTCGATCCAAAGGTGACACAATATCAAGGGTAACGATATCAGTTCGAGTTCCTACTACGAAAGTCAAGTTCATCAGAAAATATGTATTTTTTTAGACAGAGAATCGACACCATCTATACACCATCGGAAAGCTCAGGGAGTCTTATTTCCAACCCAACAAACCGTGCATCAAACAGACTTTTGTGTGAACAGATATTTGCCAAAAAACCACAAAGTGTTGGTGCTGCGCAAAACTAGCAGATCATCTATGTTGCAGGCTGAGTTTCGAGTTCCTTAAGAACTACTGACCATCAAGCAATATATCATTGGAAAGCCCTTCTGGTCTAGTTTCTAATCATCAAGCGATTCTCTAATCTGTTATTTGGACAAAACGATATTTGCGTTTTACTAAAGCATGTCACTGCTGCCAGTAACTGAGATTGGATATGTTTTACAGACGAAAGTCGAAGAAATGGTTGCTTCGGAATTTTCAAGTGAAAACTTCATAAATCTTGATCTTCCTCCAAAATTTGATCATTGTCCAAATGGCTCTTGTGAAATTTGTTGTGGAATGTGTCATTATGATTTTGTGTTTGATAATGGTGTTGATGAGGATATAATTAATCTAGGCACTGGAGGCCAAGAGTTTTCTTTACAATTTGGAGTGGTTCATCAAGACTTCTATTTGAAGACTATCAAAGAAGTTCATGATGACAACAATCTGGTGTTGGAATTCAAAATTGGACGCACAAGAAAACAAATGATGACAAGTGTTTTGACAGAGGCGGTGGAATCTTTTACTAAGTTTCAATTCCACAATCCAGTTTGGTTGGATTTTATACATGTTTCCATCAACAAGAGGTTGAGTGAAAAGATTGATTTGTTAAAAGTCTTAAATATTTATGCATTATGTTCCCATCCTGATGCTATAGCTCGATTCCAAGAGATGGCTAACCTCTATATATTCTATGCAAAGAATCTGTTTGTAAGTTTGAAGAAGAAAACAAAGCATGGCAACCCAGAATGGTTGCAGCACTTCGCGACTTGGATTCATGTTCTTACAAACAAAACTTGAGGACGAGTTTTCTTCGAGAATGAGAATGATGCAGGATGGGAAATAAATGATTCATTTGGCATGGAGCACCATAAATTATTGGAAGATAGATTTATGTGTTGGAATAAAGAGGGTGTTTTAATACAAATGGCTGATGAGATTAATTACAAGACGTTTTTTAATGGCTAATCATAATAGTCAGGGTGTTTCTATGGCTGATAATAGCCTTTGTTTATGTAATTTTCAGTTTTAGGTGTTATTATGTTTATTGCCTTTTTAATTTCTGAATGTAAGTTACAAAATGGTTATAAAAACCATTTCTTTCTGTAAGATGAAAGAGTTGGACGTTTTTGTTGGTGAATGAAATATTCAGAGAGATTTCTATCTCATATTCGTGCCTTTCTCTTGTTTAATAGTCTGCTGCTTTGTTTTTTCTAGTGTCTACGTTGTAGGCTGGTACTAGAACCAAAGTTTATAGGGTTTTTAGGCCTCTCCTCGCACTAGGAGATAGTGGACCCTATTATCAATCCTATCTATCATTTTATTTTGTTTCTATTCGATGTGCCCTGCATCAATTCTCTTGTTTTTGCTTGTCGAGAGAGATGCTTTCAAAATATTGGTAATGCAGACTTCGAGATATATAGAGAAATTTTATGATTAATAGTTTAGCTATTATAATCTTGTTCAGTTAGTTTTATTATTAGTTTGGAATGTCCAAACTTCATCTTCGTATAATAAGCACTAAAGAATATATTGTGTGGCAGATGTTGTATAGCCACATTATTCAGTAGAAAATGTAGTGTGTTTAATATAACACTTTTCATGAAGTACTTGTTATGTTTCAAATTGTGGATAAGACCATAGTAAATATATACCATCTATTCAAATGAAAGTTAATAAATGTATGAGCACTCCTAAAACAAACTCTTTTAAATTGTGGATAAGATCTTAAATTATTATGGATAATAATAAATTGTTTTAAGTTCTACTTTGAATCTTACAACTAAGATTTTGTCATACCATTTTACCACATTAATTTTTCATAGATTTAAAAAAATCATTTTGTGCACACAAAGTTGTTGATGTGCGCAGCTAATTATCTAACCTATGTGCACATAAACAAAATAACGATTGTAATATCTACGAATGCACTTTGTTTATGTATATTATGTACTTTTTTATTACGATCAAATAAAGAACAAGTGACATGGATGCCTTCCTTTTTTTATATACTTATTTTTAGTTATTATATAATTCGATTTTAATGTCACTTGCATCCTGTATCTCAAAGTTCACTGTACTTTGCTTCCTAGAACTCGATTTTGATTCCATTTTGCCACTGAAACTCCAAAGTTATCATTTTACTCTATAAATTTGCTCTACATTGCCTTACTTTTGTTAATCCCATTATGTGGGTTTGATTTGGGTGCATCAGGCTACTCAATTTTTTTTTTCATCTCTGCAACTCAAGCACAACGACAAACAAAATTTCAATTCTTAGTTTCTTCTTTTAAACTTAATATTTTCTAATTGTTGAATGTAAATGCATAGTGATTATAAATAATCAAATTAATTGGCATATGTGTGGGTTCACATATGTTGTAGGGCGCGACTTTTGAGTTTTAGAGAGAAGAGAGTTCACAAATCAAATGAAACAAATTTTAAGTTACAGATAGTAAAGTAGTGAAGCGTTTTTTATATGCTTACACATGAAGTAACCATAATTAAGAAGTTAAATCAAGATTAAAACAAAGTAAACTAATTGGTGTCCAACACTAATCATTTTGTGCCATAAAAAGTGAAAAAAGCAAAAGAAGCAATTAGAGCATAAAATGAAAATGATGGAGCATCCCATCCCCATGCTAAACAAATGAGGATACCCACATTCTATCACTTACCCTTTTTGTCTTGTAGTATGACAAATGTAACTTTGTAGTTTGTACTATGAGAGAGAAATAGAGGGAGCTTATCCACATTTCTCACACTTATAAAACGCAGAGCAATCAACATTTGGGCATAAAATTTGCATAAAACCACCCAAAAAAAATTCGAAGACAAAAAAGTCCCAACTGAAAACAGAGCATAGTCGGAGAGCAAAGACCCATAACTCCAAGCTTGCTTCTCCATCAATGGCGTCAAGGAAGTCCTTTTATGGAAAACCCAGTTCCATTTTTCCAGCCCCGGTGACGGACGACAGCCCAATTGGCTCGGATGGGCTGTTCGAGTTCGACGAGGCGGATATCTGGAACTCATCATCCAGCCCAGTTGCAGAGTCCAAGAAGAGCTCAGTTCCCAGCCGGAGAGAGCCTAAGAAAATGGGGAGGAAGATGATGGTGATGAACATGAGCGTGGCGGAGATGGGTGGCGCCGCCAATGTGGTGACGTCATCGTCGTTGCCGGTGAACATTCCGGACTGGTCCAAGATTCTCAAGGAGGGGTACAAAGAGCAGAGGAAGCTGGAAAGTGGTGAAGACGGCGGTGGGGATTTCTACGGTGCCGACGAGGACAACGACAACGACGGCGGGTGTGGGAGGGTCCCACCTCACGAGTACTTGGCGAGGATGAGAGGGGCTTCGTTTTCTGTTCACGAAGGGATTGGGAGGACTCTGAAAGGCAGAGATTTGAGGCGGGTGAGAAACGCAATTTGGGAAAAAGTTGGTTTCGAAGATTAGCAAAAAATTAAGAGTTTAAGACAAAAAAAAGAGACTTAATTTACTGGAAATTTTGGGTAGGCCAGAAAAAAAAAAAAATTAAGTCAATGACTAATCTCTAATTTAAATTATATTATCTATGATCTCGGTTGAACTTGTTGGATCATAAATGTTTGTGGTTTTGTTTGGTGGGTTTTAACTTTTAATCTTTATTTTTGTGGGTTTGATTTTGTTTTGGGTGCCTGAATTTTACTAGAGGACCTGATCATGAATGTAAAACTGACAGCTTTTGAGTTACTTGTAGTGAAAATGTCTTCGAGTTACGAAGTTACTTGTATTCGAATCATCTATCTTTTTTGTCGCAGTTAAATTTTGCCCCTTCATTTTCCGAGTACTCATAAATTGCCAAGTTTGATCATATTTTGGTTTAAAATGATGATGGTATTTTGGTTTTTCTCCAGGTTGTGATAACAATAATGGTAATAGCAAAACAATAAATAAATAAATAAAGGAATTAAAAATATGTATTATTATTGTTAAAGATAATAGGATTGATGGATTGAAGATGTAGAGGAAAATAAAAGGTTTGGTTGGTAGGGGTGGTAGGTATAAAAGATACAGAGGAGCTAGTACGAAGCTTGGAGCGGAATTTATGTCCACTGGGATGACGAATGCCCCTGTCTAACTTGTGGAGAAAAACTTCGTTACGGTTGATTGACTTCGTTAGTTTTGGATGGTAAGGGTCGTTTTAATACAAAGTAAAGTTACTTAGTACTACGATCTAGTGTTATTTCTTTTTATTTATAAGTAAGAGGTTTTAAGTTCGATTCTTGCCAAAATAGGTGAATTTGAAACACGTTATTACTAGCTCATTTAGAAGTTAAAATCACTTCCTTCCTTTTAACTTAATAGTATCATTTGTTAAAAGAAATAAAAAATAAAAAAATAAAAC
This sequence comes from Cotoneaster glaucophyllus, assembly GCA_036320875.1. Taxonomy (NCBI): domain Eukaryota; kingdom Viridiplantae; phylum Streptophyta; class Magnoliopsida; order Rosales; family Rosaceae; genus Cotoneaster; species Cotoneaster glaucophyllus. The sequence continues at coordinate 12,430,924 of CM070067.1, forward strand.
GAAATAAAACGACGTAGAATTAAATAAGACTAAAATGTGGAATATATGAGTCAAATTTTTATAGTCAATTATTACATATATAAAGGGAAAATATTTGTCTTCACATTCATTTTCTTTTTTTGGGGTTAATCGCATTTTATACAAGGTTTGAGGTCATTTGTAATAAGAGTCAAGTTTCAATTTTCGCATGTAACTTCTCTTTTCAATTTCACAATATAGTTAGATGTAAGTACTGACGTGGTATAAATTGGATTCATATTTAAGGCACATATTGGCCATCAATTTGATAAAAGAATCAAAAGAATGAAGTACCAAACAATAAAATTAACAGCTAACATGTTCTTAAACATGAGTTAAGTTTATGTCACGTCAACTCTAACACCTAATTAGACTGTAAAATTAAATTAATATAATTCAGAAATCACAAAATATAGTATGAGAAAATTAAAGGGAGTTTTAACGAAACACTCATGGTACTGTTTATTTTTAACGAAAAACCACATTTTTACCTTTATCTAACAATATTCACTATATCATTAAAAAAAAACTTTCCGTTAAAAGAAATTTTTTTTTAAAGTTTTCATTAGTTTTCCTAAAATTAAAACGTCGTCCCTCGTTATCACCCTATCTCGTGGTGTTCACAGTTAAACCTATTTTTATATGTTGAGATTTGTTTATAGTCTTCGCTCGTTGTTGGTACTTGTTATTTGCAGGCTAAAAACAGTCATAAAAAGTGTCTGTCAACTTTTTGTAGGCAGAGAGACTCGATGGAGTCTTCTGGGATGCCGCCATTTGTCAACATGAATATCCAAAGAGACTAGGATTCTCTTCCCTTCTCTTTTCATCGATTTTTATCTTATTCTTTCACATTCTTTTATTTTATCTTTTTCTTGTTATAAAAAATTAATATAAGATTTTGATATGATTTAACCGTAACCGTTCAAATAGAATGGGAGGAAAAAGAAAGGAAGAGAATCCTACTCCTATCCAAAGGCACTAGAAAGAATGATTTAATAATTACAAGAAAAGAGTTTCAAGTTTTTTTTAACGCGCAATATTATTTACGTTACAAAAACAGTGGGGTTTAATCTTATAATAAATTAGTAATATGTGATTTAAATTTATTTTTAATAAAAAATATTTTAAATCATAATGGCAGTTTTAAATTACTTATGATGACATTAAATTAATGATATTTCTTTATTTTTTTTTTGTTTTGCTGAATTGGTCGCTTAAGCTTTTTGGTTTTATCCATGTTCGATATAAAAAATAAAGTTTTAACGAAAAAGTCCGCGGTACTATTCACTTTAAAGAAAAATCATATTTTTATACTAAAAAGTCAAATATGGTACTATTCATTTTACCCTTTATTTTGTCCTTATCGTTAAAACTCAAAGTTTTCAAACCATTTTCATTAGTTTTCTTTATAAAAAAATTGGAATTATTTTTTATGGACTCTTGACTGGATCCATATTTTACTATCCATCTTGAACAGGGTAGCTAAAATTAAAGAAGCTTTAGGTCTGTGTGCACCAATATATTTGGATTTTAACAAAGAGTTTATATTTAGTTGATAAAAATCATCAAAGCAGAAAATCAAATACAATATGTTTTAGAAAATTGGAATTTATTTTGTTATAAGAGATTATTTGATATATGATAAACTTGTTCTCCTTGACTCCACAGTTTTAAGAAAATTGTAATCATCTATTGTTTGAAATTGAATGACCATGATTTTCTGGACTCTAACTCTAGGAGAACGAAACTCTGATATTCAAATCCTTATGTTTTGAGCAATGAAATTTTGTATGTTAATTTTCCTTTTTCATGTGCTCCATGAATCAACATAGGCCAAGATCCTCATAAGTCAGCATCGATCTCACTATTTTGTCAACGCTTCTAGAATACCTTAAATAATATTACACAAACTATTCACATAAAATGTTAAAAACTGGACGTAGGAAAAAGTTTGTTCATTTAAGATTTATTTGAGCATCACATGCAATGAAATTAAATATTAGAGACGGAATTAATAAAAACATGCACTCAAAAACAAACCTTTAACTCACGAAATTCAAAGAGTAGTGAGTGAAAAACCTAGCTCTTCCTCTAGTATGGTCGACTACCATGTTAATTAATCTTAACCAGGTTCAATTAAACTGTTTAATTTTATTTAACCATCTCATTTATATTTCTTCAATCTCATCCTTACACGATGTACGATTCATTAGGTTCTAGTTAGCAAGGAAGTAGGCGATTGTAATTCTTACTAATCTATAGTGAATTAAAACTTACTTTTAATTTTTCTTATGACAAAGATTAGTTATTGCTAATCTTCAAGGCTTCCACAAGCCAAGCCATGAGTGATACTTAGGAGTATGTCATGACACCCAAGCTAAATAGAAGAGGTGGAGAACCTATTCAATTACGAATGCAATACAATGTGGTCATTCTCTAAGTCAATTCTCTTTATTACTTTGTTTTAGGTGATAGTTCTTCATGTTTACTACCCAATGCATTTATTTTTCGTATGATTCCTGTAAATATGATCTAGAACGTCATTCCTAAATCATATTCATGCATTTTGGCAAAACACTCCCAAATCATATGCATATAATTCTTCTTCTACTATTGAAGGTTATAGATCCATTGTTGTACGCTCACGTGTCTTTATGAAATCCCTAATCCCAACAATGCTAAGAACATGCCCAAGATTACATTGTCGAATGATGAAAGACGTACCCACAAGGCAACTGTTATGTCTCAGGTCAAATGACTAATTGGCACTGTTACAACTTATGAATTCTTACATGACATGTATATAAGAACTCTTTGTTGATCGTTGTTCGATATACTTGAATACCTTTTAAGCATCTATGTGTTTGTCTTAGCATCTCGCAACGATGACTTGAGACAAGTCATATTCCTGATTAAGTCGACATAACACATTTAACATTAGCTATTTGTCAATGCCCAATTAACTATTCTATTGTTAGGAACGTTTCAGCTATGATCACAAGAGAAAGGTCTTAATGATCTAACAACTTAGATCATTTGTCTCTTACATTAACATAATTCCTTGAATTCTATTATTGATTATACATATTATTTGAAAGAATAGTGATTAACAATAAACATTGTTCTTTCATTAAACTAAATAATATTTTAATAACATAAGTATTTCTGTCATTTAGTACTATAATCTATTAGTATTCCTCTTCACTTATAAGTGAGAGGTCGTAGGTTCGATTCTCACCAAAGACGAATTTAAACCACATTATTACTAGCCTATTGTAAAGTTAAGCCACCCCCTCCCCTTAGTGTAGATAATATCATTTGTTCAACAAAAATTAAAAAAAAAAAAACATTAAAGCTATTACTTCAAACGAGTGGCATACTTCTTGAAAAATATATATTAGAAAACGACAAGCAGCAGCATGTCCAAATTCATCCTTGATCAAATAACCAGCAGCATGTCCAAATCATCATTGACCAAATAAGTATCTATCTTAAACCCAAAACTAAAAGCAACATTGGACCTAAAAAATCAAATGCCACAAGTATAAGTTAATTAAACTTTAACGGGAACGGGTTTATAATTTATATATTATCCAAAGAACAACAATTAATGAATTTAGTACCAAGCTTAATAATAAATCACCAAAACCAAGGGCGCTGCTTGGTTTCTTTTTCACCGCCCTTTGTTTTTCCGATTTCCACTTGTTATTTTCCCCACTCATCATTTTGCTTGCGTAAAAACGACGAATCCAAAACATGCCCAGAGCAAAATGCCTCACGTTAGATTGTTGCTTTCACTCTTCTACTTTTCCTGATGGGTAATTAGCATGGCAAATACCATGGTGAACAAAAAAAAGCAACTTTTTTGTAATCTATACGAACATGAGAGAAACAACTTGGGTTGGGTTTATAGAAACTGAATACTTTCTGTTTTATTCAACACTTCAATAATTACAGAAGGTATAATATATATAGCTAAGAGGGCATTCTAACAAATTACATTTGTGCCCTTAACAAAGCTAACAGAAAACAAAACAACCCAACAGAATACAAACAGATTTACTAACAGAATACAATCAGATTTATCAAGACTTTGATGACTCAATTTTAGCTTCTTTACACCCCCTCAAGCTGAACTTGGGATCATCAAAGGAACCAAGAGAGAGCTTGGATTGAAGATAGAGGAACCGTTGCCGAGACAGAGACTTGGTATGAATGTCTGCCAATTGATCTTGACTACACACATATTGAATCTTGATAAGACGAGCAAGAACGAGCTCACGAATGTAGTGATAGTCAATTTCAATATGTTTTGTCCGAGCATGGAAAACGGGATTAGAAGCTAAGGAAATGGCAGAGATATTATCACACCAGAGATGAGGAATCTGAGGTAGGGAAAGACCAATGTCTCGGAAAACTTTACAAATCCATGTTATTTCTGCAGAGGTGTGAGCTAAAGACCGGTACTCAGCTTCAGTCGAAGACCGAGCAACTGTGGACTGTTTCTTTGCACTCCAACTACTTAAATTGGAACCAAGAAAAATGCAGTAGCCACTAGTAGACCTTCGGTCAAATGTGCACCCTGCCCAATCAGCATCAGAGTATGCTGTAAGATGAAGAGTTCCTGGTTTGAACCATAAGCCATGTGTAAGGGTACCTTTTAAAAACCGAAGAATCCTTTTAGTAGCTTGGAGATGAGATTCTCGTGGAGCATTCATGAATTGGCAGACTTGATTCACGGCAAAAGATATATCAGGGCGTGTCCAGGTGAGGTATTGCAAGGCACCCACTAAAAACCGATACTCTGTGGGATTAGACAACAGAGAGCCAGTGTGATCAAGCTTGGCCGTCCCTAAGGGAGTAGAACAGGGTTTGGCTCCATCCATCTTTGTTTTCTGGAGAAGATCAAGTAAATATTTCCCTTGATGGAGAAAGATACCCTTAGAGGATCGTTGCACTTCAAGACCCAAGAAATAATGTAAGGATCCGAGATCTTTGACTGGAAAAACAGTGCTAAGCTTGTTGATAAAATGTTGGCAGAGAGCAGCATTAGGACCAGTGACTAAAATGTCATCAACATATACAAGCACGATCACCAATGTGGGAGCTTGCAGCATAAACAAAGATGCATCTGAAGAGGACTGTTGAAACCCAAAGGAACGCAAAACTTGAAACAGTTTGTCAAACCAAGCCCGTGGGGCCTGTTTAAGACCATAGAGGGACTTTTTAAGTTTGCAAACATGAGTAGGAAAGGAGGGATCACAAAAACCAGGGGGCTGGTGCATGAAAACATCTTCTTGTAGATCCCCATGTAAAAAAGCATTACTGATATCTAGTTGATTTAAAAACCAGTTGAACTGAGCAGCAAGTGACAGTAGGATACGAATAGACACTGGCTTAGCAACAGGGCTGAAAGTTTCCTTAAAATCAATGCCTTCTTGTTGATGAAAGCCCTTGGCAACAAGCCTAGCCTTGTAGCGATCAATAGAACCATCAGGATGTTTCTTGATCCGAAACACCCATTTACAACCCACAACATTCTGAATAGAAGAAGGAGGTACAAGGATCTAGGTGCCTGTAGATTGCAAGGCATTAAATTCTTCTTGCATGGCAACTCTCCAGTGAGCATGCTTAGAGGCTTGCAGATATGTATTGGGGACAAATTCAAGAGAGGAGGAAAGTGGATGTTTGGATGCCGAGAAGGCTTTGGGTTTAAAAATGCCTGCTTTGGACCGTGTAGTCATTGGATGAATATTATGCACAGTAATAGAAGATGCTGGAGGTTCAGAAGGTTCAGGAGCACCATGTGTGTCAAGTGAAGAAGTAAATGGAGCAGTAGAGACAGCAGGTGGTGGAATAGGAGCAGCATGTAAAGAAGTGGGAACCTGCGGAGTAGATGTAGGAGGAGAAGCAGCATGGGAAGTTAAGTCAACGGAGGACTGAGCATTAGAGACTGGCAGAACAGATGTAGAGACGCTATGAGAGGCCCCATTAGGAACAGTGAACTGCAAATCAACTGAGGGAGCAACCTGTGTTACTTGAGGAACTCGGAAATCACTTGTGGAAAATGACTGAGAATGTTGAAAGGGAAATGTAGATTCATCAAAAACAACATGGCGAGAGATATAAATCCTCTGTGTCAATGGATCTAAGCAGCGGTATCCCTTATGCTGAAGACTGTACCCTAAGAACACACAGTACTTGCTTTTACTATCCAGTTTGGAAGTGATGTAGGGCTTAAGCCAGGGAAAGCAGCTGCAGCCAAACACTTTGAGCTTACTGTAATCCGGAGAAGAGTGAAATAATAGCTCCCATGGAGATTGTAAGATGCCAGAGATGGGCAGTCGATTGATCAAGTATATAGCAGTGGAGAATGCTTCCACCCAGAAAACATGAGGAACATTGGATGCAATCAAAAGAGTGCGAGCAGTTTCGACAAGATGACGATGTTTTCTTTCAGCACAACCGTTCTGTTCAGGTGTATGTGGACAGCTAAACTGATGTATAATACCATGTGTTTTGAGAAAAGTCTGTAGTGCAGTGCTAGTAAATTCACCCCCTGAATCGGAACGAAGCACTTTGATTTTATTGCCAAGTAAATTTTCTACATAACTCTTGAATTCAACAAGAACAGAATACACATCGGACTTGGACTTTAAAGGAAAGAACCAACTGTATTTACTGTAATCATCCACAAGTAACAGATAGTACCTATAACCACTCACTGACATAACAGGAGCAGGGCCCCAGAGATCACAATGTAAAAGTTCTAAACAGAAAGAAGAATTAGAACTAGTAGGACTAAATGGTTGCTTGTGACTTTTGGCAAGAGCACAGTTGGAGCAGAACAGATTCACTGAAGTCTTTCCATGGATAGCAATCTGATTTGTTGAAATAATACGCCGGAATATGGATGAAGACGGATGACCAAGACGATTATGCCAAACCGAAATCGGTGCTTTGACACTTATTAACGCAGCAGGAGGTGGAGTAGCAGCACTCTGAGTAGACTGAGATGAACATTGCAAAGGATAAAAACCATCTTTAACCTGTCCCCGCAAAAGCGTCTTCCCCGTAGAACGATCCTTTACAAAGGATCCATCAGAATCAAGTGTTAAAGAACAGTAATTATCTTTGAGAAATTGATATGCAGATAGTAAATTGTGCTGCATTTGTGGAACATGGAGAACATTTTGCAGTTTAAATGTAGCAGATGGAGTATGCAAAAAAGAGGAACCAGTGTGTTGAATATGTAAACCTTTACCATCACCGATGTAGACCTTATCTTGACCACGATAAGGAGCAGGAGAAGAGATATTGGAAATGTCGTTGGTAATATGTGAAGTTGCACCCGAGTCAATAAGCCAGGAAGAAGCAGGCTTGGATGAATAGTGAGCACAGAGAGCAGCAAGCTTGGCTGGAGGAATTTTGCCAAAAATATCCGGATTCATTCGATCAAAACAGTCAATGGCCTCATGACTGTTGGATCCACATATTTGGCACTGAGTGATGCGAGAGCTTTGAGAACCATGAGAGGAGCCACGATAATTGTTGCCACGGAAATTATTACCTCTGAAATTTCCACGATGACCACGAGCAGAGCCTCGATAGTGTCCACGATGACTGCCACGATAATTACCCCGAGATTGAGGTTGCGCAGCAAGGGCTTGATGTGGTGGTGGGGTGGCAAGGAGAGGAGGCTGCGAAGATGTGGCAAAGGCATGAAAAGGCTCTGTGATGCTAGACGAAGCAACTTGCTTCCGTCGAGACATGGATAATTCTTTTGTGAGTAACAAGCCATGTAATTCATCCAGAGTGGTTGTTGAAATTCGAAGAAGAAGTGAATCAGTAAACGATTCAAATTCATCAGGTAAACCAGCCAGTGTAGCTGCAATTAGGTCACGATCGGTGACAGGAGCTCCAGCCGCCATCAAAGAATCAGAAATTTCCTTGATATGTTGAAGGTAATCAGAGATGGACTGCGAACCTTTCTGAATAGACTGAAGACGAGATCGTAACTGATGAATGTGAGCATCAGAAACGCCTCCAAAACGTTGCTCAAGCTTGAGCCATAAATCGCGAGACGACGAGACACCAACAGTGAAAGGAATCACTTATTCAGACATAGTAGAATTCAACCAAATGAGAAGATTTTGATCTTTCTCATACCATATTTCAAAGTCAGGATTGAGAGAGCGATCGGGAAGAAGAGACGCCGGACATACCTCAGTACCGTCAATGATGCCAAGAAGCTTATACCGATGCAAAATTGGGGCAAATAATGCACGCTAGGGAAGATAATTGGAGCGTTTGAGTTTGATTGGCACCATACTTCCAATGTTCTGAATGGTAAGAGAAGCATACGAATTCGAAGACATCGCAGATCTGGAGAAATTAGGGTTTTGAGCCTGCGCCGACTCAGGTGGAGAAGACGAATCGGACGGCGACGCCATGACTGGTAGCAGAGGGACTGAAGACAGAGAGAAATTCGCCAAGAAATCAAGACGAAAGGTGCGATTGAAGAGGAATCGTGAAGAATCGCAGCGGAAAGTGGAGAAAAAGCTCAGAAATTGGGGACGAAAGTAAAGAGGATCGAGAGAGAGAAAGCCGTAAGGCGAAAGGGCGTGATACCATATAGAAACTGAATACTTTCTGTTTTATTCAACACTTCAATAATTACAGAAGGTATAATATATATAGCTAAGAAGGCATTCTAACAAATTACATTTGTGCCCTTAACAAAGCTAACAGAAAACAAAACAACCCAACAGAATACAAACAGATTTACTAACAGAATACAATCAGATTTATCAAGACTTTGATGACTCAATTTTAGCTTCTTTAGGGTTTAGGAGGGTACTTTACATGAAACGTTGTGTGTATATACATTTTAATAGAAGAAGATGAGGCAATATTAGTTCCACGGCTGGAGCCTACTGATCCCCTATTCTTATTAAAACAAATAAAGAAATACATATGAGGATGACAAAATCAAACCTATGAGTGTATACATATGAGGATGACCAACTGAGTGTATACACTCACGTGTTTCTCTCCCCTATTGTACGATGTAATGTGGTGTATACTTTCATGTGTCTTTTTTTCTCGTCACGAGCAAAATAACCTTGGTTGAAAAGAAAGAGATTTACTTACAACATGGTGAAGAAAGACAAACACGTGGAGTTTGACACATGAGAAGTTAGTGTGGAGCAAAAAATATTCAAGAAAATTATGGAGGCGACACGTTAACTTTTGGGTGAAAAGGGCAAAATTATCCTCGAGGCACACCGGAATTCCCACGCGTACGTAGCGGACAATAACGGCTCAATCAAGGTCAAAGGTGACCTATATGGTATTTATTCAAAACCTTTTTCATCAAATCCTCTTTACAAGGTAACCCCCACATTATTCTTTTTAAATTAGGATTGATTAGCTAATTAATTGATTAATTGCCTAATTGATTACAATTACATCCAAATCACCACCATAAGTGGCCGGTCCCTATTTTCTTCTCCTAAAATTCTCTAAACACTTTCTCTCTCAAATTCTAACTTTGGTATCAGAGGTTCTTCGGCCAAAGTCCCCCCCTAATTCATCATGGGCGTGTGAGGCTCTTGGCCTTGACCTTAGGTGTTAATTGTTTTGCAGGTGTATTTTCGTCCAAGAAGAAGAAGGCAGAAATTTGCATCCATAGTTAGCATAGCGATATATACATGAGTTTAATAGTATACACATTATAGATAAGTTTTAGTAACGAGTAGCCTACACAAAAATAAAACCTTGTTATTAGAGTTTTTTTATATTTAAACTATGAGTTAATTACACTAATCCTTTCTAAGGTTTATCGTGTTTTCACAAAAACTCCTCACGTTTGAAACATTACACTAACACCCTATGAGGTTCTAATTCACTTGCACATAACCCCTCTAGGGCTAAAATTTGCCTTCATTATTAATTATGAGGGTAAATTTGTCTTTAAGAAATTATTTTAAGGAAAACTAATGAAAAGAGCTTGAAAACTTTGAGTTTTAACGATAAGGACAAAATAAAGGGTAAAGTGAATAGGACCAGGTTTGACTTTTTAGTGTAAAAATGTGGTTTTTCGTTAAAGTGAACAGTACCGTGGGCTTTTCGTTAAAACTCCCATTATTTTAAGGTGATGTTAGCCCTAGAGGAGTTATGTGAAAGTGAATTAGAACTTCAGGGGTGTTAGTATAATGATTCAAATGTGATAGGTTTTTGTGAAAATACGATAAACCTCAGGCGAGTTAGTGTAATTAACCTTTTAAACTCCACACCTTTCTGAGATCACCCAAAAATATTTTTTGACATCTTAATTTTCAATTTTGTCCCTATTCAAATTCAACACCGGTCGCAAGCTAAGGGCTTGTTTGAAAGTGCTTTTAAAATGAAGCACTTTTGATGAAATTGATTTTGGGTTCCAAAATACCTTAAGTACTTTTGAAAAAAAAAAACACAAGATATGTGCTTCTTGCATTTCATATAAAGTGTTTTTCAAGGATCAATTTGGATTTTTACTAATAATTAGTTTCAAAAATATTTTCACCAAAAACGTTTCCAATCATTTTAAACGCATTTCTAAAGGAGGCCTTAAGAAAGAAAAATAAATACGACAAAGGCAACACTCCGACGGGCCTGGTCGCCATCCTCCCACCATCATACCTGCTTTCAATTTGTTTGAAACTCATTTTGGTGTAAATCCATCGATAATTTTCTAAGGGTATTAAATCCATTAATTAATTTCGGGTCCTCTCTAAATAAATTTATGGCCCAAACACATCTAAAAGAAAAAATGGAAACACCTAGTGAGAGAGAGAGAGAGAGAGAGAGAGAGAAGACGGCCTTTCGGTTTTGTACCTCACTACCATCGCAAATAAAAAAATTTAAGTGTAATACTAGAGAGACAAAATTTGTAGACTAAAAGAAATAAAAGTTGATGAGTAGATTAGTAATTAAGTATTGATTAAAGTAGTTATTTTTTATTAGTGACACATCATTTCATTTTTCAAATTTAGTCTGTCTAGCGCAAATTTAATCAGCCTAACATTAGCTAAATTAAAAATAAATAATAAAACCCTACGGTCAATTTAATAAAAGTTGGCCCAAAAGAGCAAAATAGTATATGGGGTAATGGGCCAGAATCTTACCCGACCCGCGTGATTGTCTTCGATGGCTGGTAGAACAGGTAGAGAAGCTTGAGTAAGGAAGGACTGAGAGTTGGGAGCACAAAAAATGAGAGGTGGAGGGAGCAAGAAAATACTGGTGGGTTTGGTTCTGGTCATGTTTCTAGGAATTGCCGTCTACTTGCGGCTTTGGACCATCGACTATTCCATTTCTTCCGACGAAGCCGACCTCCTCAGGTTTGCTTTTTGCTTCCCATCTCATATTTTTCTACTTCAAATCTCAAATTTCTTTTAAGTGTCCATAATTTCGTGGATTCCATGAATGAATGAATACCCATTAGATATAATCTAAATTAAATTAAGCCCAAGTTCTTGGATTTTACTTTCCATTAGTCATTGATGACAAATTATAACTTTGTGGTTTGGCTCATCTGGTTGGTTCATACTCTGTATTACTATTATTATATGATCTCAAAGGTACCCTTTAATTTTTAGAGCTTCATACGACGCAAATATTAATAAATTTTTCATGGAATGAAATTGGGTTTACTTTTATTTTTATGGGATTATGGATTTTAGTTGTATGTTGGAGTTCACTTGTTCTTTCTGTTTCTAAATTTTGTTTCAGAGAGTTTGTCACTCAATTGTATATGTTTGTTCCATCCAAATCTTGTAGGCGGCAGTTCGACCTTGCGAATAGGGAAGCAATGGATGAATCTGCTGAGTGGAGGCTGAAATACGATGAAGAAGCCGAAAAGGCTACCAAGTGTATGAATCAACTCAAACAGGTTCACACCGTATTCTTCCTTTCTTTTAAATTTATTTGCACAACTTGTTCAACAATTAGAGATTTCGGGAAATTAGTTTTCATATGAATATTGGAGAGTGTCATTGCATGCTTAAAATAGTAAGGATTGTCAAAGCAAGATTAGTCTTTGAAAATGATCTCTGCATCGAAAATAATTAAAACCACCTTGGTAAAACTAAAGTATGGGTGGTATCACTCTATTTCCCTATAGTCCTGTCAGCGTGGGTTTGGGTTCAATCTTTGGAAGGGCATCCTTGAGTTAAATGACTTGTTAAAGAATGGATCAGTCTAACGACATGATCATCTCTCTGCAGATCTATTAATCGTTTGTCTTCCTTACAGATAAAGGGATTGTTTGGGGAGGGTGATGGAAATGCTGCTACCGTCAGCCAGAAATTGTTGGATCTACAAAAGGTGACCCCTTTCTTTTCAGTAAAAGACTTGGTACAAAAGTTCTTGTAATGTCTGATAACTTCATTCTTTTTCCTCTTAAACGTTTATCTTCTTTCAATATTATTCACTTTTATGCACCCTTTAGTAAATCTGATTAAAAAGCTCATTAGAGATCATGCTGAGGATGGCTTGCTCGTATTATTAAATACCTTTTGTTAGAAACCCACTTTGTTATGCACCCAAATAATGTGTATAAACTGCAGATTTTGATGTTACGTTAAAATTTTCTCTCTCCTCTCCCTTATTGGTTCTGATAGACAATGATGTGCTAGTGTAGTGTGTATGAATTAGGTTAGAATCCTTCCTTTTCTTACAAGTCCTGAAAATATTTTCCAGGAAAATGTGGCCTTGGTAAAACGGATGGAAGCCTTGAAACAAGAGCTTGAGGCTGAGAAGCTGAAGTGCGGTGTTCAATAGGTTATTATATCATCAGGGGTCAAAAGATACAGCATAACCAAATTCACTGCATTTTTCATTTTGTTCAATCCATATGCTCTCAACCACGAAACACACCCATAAGCACTCCAGTTTGAAATTTTTTTAGTTTCATCGGTTACTTAAACCATCAAAGACATATTTTTGGACGTGATGCATGTGCCCCCTTACAGTTCTCAATTCATGCTGCTTTCCGGGAAACTGAGGTATTCGGGTAATGACTGCTTTTCTTCTACTAAATATACAATGATTTTTTCTGTTTTGCATCTTACTTATCTTCATGATCGGGAGCCAATGTAAATTGTTCAACCTTGAATGTACCATTTTCTTTGCCCTGTAAAATTCCTTGTTGTAATAGATCTCCACGATTTTTCAAATTGTAATTCATTTATTTGGAAGATGTGAAATTCTGGATGTCCGGGTGTCTGTTCATAACTTAATATGGCTTTATTTCAAAGTTCTATTATTGTTATAATACTAATGGTAATTTTGTCTATTTGTTTTTTTGTTAAAGATTTTTTATAAAATAAAAACTGGATAAACAGTTTTGTCTATCTGATTCACTTCCAAGAAATGTGTAGCTTTTACATGTTTACCATACTGTACTACATAGTCAAGCATTCACACAGGAGTAATTAGCCACTTATTACCACTAAATACAATTACTACTTAAGACAATTGCTTCTCTGCTATTCTGCTGCAATCTTTCCCTACATGAAGAGAGCTATTCTCGTTCTCCGGTGGTTGTGGAGCTCTCGGGTTCTGCAGGGTTAGTTCTCAGGTCATGGAGAAATCTTGTTATTGGCTGCACTAAAACTTCATTGTCCTCCTGTTGACTTGCTGGGGCAGGAGCAGTTGTAGAATTCTGTCATGCATGAAACCAAAGAACAAGAACTTAATCGCATTGCATATTAGCATGCACATAATTAAGATTTAGAAGACAAACTAATAGAAATTAGCCAAGAGATCTTATGGAAGATACCTTTCGTCGCTTAGGCAGTTTGCTCCCGGTGTCCATCATCCCAATCAGCTCATCACCCTGAAGAACAGAGATTAAACCGAAGATTAAATCGTAATCAAAACTTAGGTCGAGTGTGTATAAAAATGGAACGAACCCGTCTTTCCAAAAAAGAAAAAAAGAAGAAAGGATGCCCGAACCGGTAATTATTTGACCAATACTGATTCACAAACAAGGTTAAATTTAGATTTAAGGATTTAAGGTACATTGCATACTCTACCTGTATTACTATTTTTCGTAAGTCCTTGCACACTGATATAGCCTTTTTTCCTCCTCAACTTCGTTATTAGACATAGTCTCTCAAACTAATGAAAATGACTTAAAAACTTTGAATTTTAACGATAAAAACAAAATAAAGGATAAAATAAATAGTATCAGGATTGACTTTTTAGTATAAAAATGTGGTTTTTCGTTAAAACTCCCCTTCTTAAACCTTACACTGCCGTTACTGACTGTCTTGATTGTTGTTTTACGCCGCCACTCGCAAAAAAGGAGAAGATACCGTTATCTGGCCCGCTGTTTCTTCTCTCTTACACTATCTCGTGCTAATCTCGTGCTAATCACACACGGAAGTTGAGAGATAGGCTAACACAAGAGTTAAACACTTACCAAAAAGAAAAGATATACATCTTCTTAGAAAATTGCACTCCATTATTTGTTATAGTTATATTTCTTGAACAATTTAACATATGTTGTTCATATTCATCAACCGTCACCATGAGATTTTTACATTACACAACTTACGGTGTCGAAATCTAATATATATGTATGGGCATAATGTAATTTTTCTAAGAATAATTTAGGAAGTGGAAGCATAATTATTTGGTCATTAACCTAAAAAATGCTTCCATATATACCATGGTGTTATGATCCCACATCGACTACACTTATGGGGGTGTAGGGGTTTTTAAGTCCTGGGGGTCCTTCCACCTATTGGACTAGTCTTTTGGGTTGGGCTCTTCCCGTGGGCTTGAGTACCTAACATTAGTATCAGAGCCTAGGTTCCCGACCCTGCGGAGGGGGCGACCTGGAAAGGGCTACCTTAACGGGACGACCAAAGGGTGCGCCGCCGTTAAGAGTGAAAGCCACCAGAGTAAGGGCTGCCGTAGGCGTCGGCTTCCGAAGGGTAGTGTAATGTTATGATCCCACATCGACTACACTTATGGGGGTGTAGGGGCTCTTAAGTCCTGGGGGTCCTCTCACCTATTGGACTAGTATTTTGGGTTGGGCTCTTCCCTTGGGCTTGAGTACCTAACACGTGGGAAATTGGTTTCAACGTGGAATTCATGAATTGTGATTATCTTTTTGAAAGAAAAGCTACTGATTGTATTTTGCCAACCGAACCGAATTGTCTTCTTCCACACCTGTTGCATTTCAATCGCTAATTCCATTAACAAAGACCAACAGCCCTTTTCTCATTTTCAACACTAATCATAAATGCTTTAACAGATTACATGATTATCCGCATCAAAACTCTCAATACTAAAGGGATATAAAAAGAACAGAGGAAAGGACATGGGTATATCCGCGTACGAGTAAGTTATTTTAGTTATACGGTTTTGGGTTTAGGATGATAACACTGTCAACTACGCGAGCAGTACCATGGCACTTGAAGAAAGTAACATGACCCTTATACCGTAAATGTGTATATACACCTTTTTGTATTTTCTTCTGCATTTTCTCAAAGATAATGTCTATTTCCATTACATGAAAGTTTCTTTTGAACTACTTTATTAACAATTGTGATGTGAATAATCATGTAATTAAAACATTTATTTTGGAAAATGACAAAAGGGTTGTTTTTATTTTACCATACAATTGAGGGTTGAAATGCAACAAGTGTGAAAGAAGACAAGTCAATTGGAAAAATACAATCACTAGCTTTTGTTTCAAAAGGATAAAGTAATCATAGTTCATGAATTCCATATTGAAACCAATTTTCATGGTTTATGGAAGCATTTTCAGGTTAAGGACTAATCTCTTAAATTATTTTTAAAAGGAGTACATTAAGCCCATACATAAATATTAAATTTTGACATCGTACATTAAATTGTGCAATGAGAAAATCACATTGAAAATGATTGATGAATAAAAATGACGTACCTTTAAGTTGTTCAAGAAATATAATTATAATTGTAATGAAGTGAATTTTTCGAGCATTTTTCTAAGAAGATATATATCTTCTTTTTTGTTGGAAGTGTTTAACTCTCCTATATCTCTATTTTTGTGTGAGATTAATAGACTTGGAAATTTCTTACACGTTAACCTTAATCCGGTCTGAAACGACACGAAAATAACTGTTTTTGGTCAACATTTTAACTAATCGTGTTGTTATCGGGTCACACGTTAAGAACTCGTTCTTAACAGGTTTACCCGTGGGTAGCCCATTTCAACTCTATAAGAAAAAAAGTTAGTTTGGTAATTTTAAACTACTAAAAAAAACTTACCACAATAGTCATAGTATCTAATCTCACATAAGTAAGATTAAAAAAATTTCAAAGCACATTAAAAATACCAAAATTTAAAAATACTAAAGCACACTACAAAATTCATAATAATTAATTTACAAGTGTGAAAAATGTACAAAAATATGTAAACACTCGTGATCGCATCCTCTACTCTTTGAATATGGGTACATCATCGTTTGGATTTTTAAAACCCTACCAACCCTCTTGAAAAGAATACGCAATTGCATTATCGACGCTTAGACAATGGTTACATCGTTGTTTAGATTTTTAAAACTCCAAAACCCTCATGAACAGTGTTTATTGTTTGAGTGAAAAATTAATAAAAATTCATAATAATTAGTGTAAAAGTGTGAAAAATATAAAAATAATATACTATCAATCGTAACGACAAATTTTAAAACATGATGGAAGCCTTGAAACAGGAACTTAAGGCTGAGAAGCAGAAGTGCAGCGTTCAATAGGTTATCATATCATGAGTCAAAATATTCAGCATAACCAAATTCGCCGCATTTTTCATTTTGTCCAACTCCAATCCATAAGCTCTCAACCACGAAACACCCCATAAGACTAACTCCAACAATGGGCTAAAACCTATAATTCCCCTTCCCCCCCTCCCCCCCAAAAATCCACTCCAACCCATGACCTAAAGTTAACCTAAAACCTAAAACCCAAATGGAGGTCAAATACCAGCCCAAGTTTAGGTCACAAATTGGAGTGGACCCCAGCTTCTGTGACTGAAACCTGGGCTGTGAAGCCCAATTGCCCTTTGTCACTTGCTCCACGCGCATCACGCAAGGCCTTCAACTTGCATTCAATCGAGGTGGACCCCACCCACGTGGGTGTGTCCCCCGGTTTGTCAAGTTTTGTCTGTAGCCAACGACTACTTTTCTTCATTGGGTGGTGGTGGTAATTGGACCGTTGGATTAACCAACGGTCCAGGTTCAATTTTTTTTTGTTTTATATTTATATATTTATTGAATCCAACGGTTTAGATCGAATATAATCAAATCTAACGGTAAAAAAAAAGATCTAACGGTCCAAATTTATATTCAACGGCTAAAATAATTTAAAAAAAATTATTTAACTTAAAATTCAACCAAAAACTCTATAAATACCTATGTATTTGTTCAAACATCCACACAAAACTCACTTTTCTCCTACAATTCTTCCCATTTTTCTTTCTACCATTTCTTCTCATTTCCAAATTTTTCAACATGGCAAAAGAGCATGTTAGAGGTCGTAATTGGACCTTTGACGAAGATATTGCTTTATGTTTGGCATGGATTTCTGTTAGCGAAGATGGTGCCGTCGGCATGAATCAAAATAGAAATGTTTTGTGGGGTAAAATCGTTGATAAGTTCCATGAAAACTCCAACGCCGGTCGAAGGGAAGTTGGTGGTGTTTATGATCATAAAATTAATTTACGATAGTTTATATAATTTTTTTTAAAAGTTAATTAAAAAGAAATAGCCTTAATTCATTCTTTGATAATCTCGGGCTAAAATTTAGGCTAGAAGGGTTGGAGCAGAAAAGCTGTTTCTGGGCTAAAACCTAAATTTTCTGGACTGAATATTTTTAGGTTTTAGGACATGGTTGGAGATGGTCTAAGCACTCCAGTTTGAAACTTTTTAGCTTCATTGGTTACTTAAACCATCAAAGACATATTTTTGGACGAGCTGCATGTGCCCCCTTACTGCCCTTAATTCATACTGCTTTCCGGGAAACTGAGGTATTTGGGGAATGACTGCTTTTCTTCTACTAAATATACAATGAATTTTTTCTGTTTTGCACCTTACTTATGATCAGGAGCCAATATAAATTGTTCAACCTTGAATGTACCATTTTCTATTCCTTGTAAAACTCCTTGTTGTAATAGATCTCCTCGATTTTTCAAAGCGTGTAAATCATTTAGTTGAAAGATGTGAAATTCTGTTTGTCCGGGTGTCTGTTCGTAACTTCGTATGGCTTTATTTCAAAGTTCTATTATTGTTATATACTAATGGTAATTTTCCCATTTGTTTTTTTTGTTAAAGTTTTGTAAAAAATAAAAACTGGATAAAGAGTTTTGTCTATCTGATGCACTTCCAAGAAATGTGTAGCTATTACATGTTTACCATGCTGTACTAATAATCAAGCATTCACACATAGTAATTAGCCACTTATTACCACTAAACACGGTTACTACTTAAGATAATTGCTTCTCTGCTAGTCTGCTGCAATCTTTCCCTACGTGAAGCAAACTAGTTTCGATCTCCCGGGATTGTGGAGCTCTCGGGTTCTGCAGGGTTAGTTCTCAGTTCATGGAGAAATCTTGTTATTTTCTGCACTAACACTTCATTGTCCTCCTGTTGACTTAGAAGAACAAGAACTTAATGGCATTGCGCATTAGCATGCACATAATTAAGTAAGATTTAGAAGATAAACTAATATAAATTAGCCAAGAGATCTAACGGATGATACCTTTCGTCGCTTAGGCAGTTTGCTCCCGGTGTCCATCATCTCAACCAGCTCATCAAACTGAAGAACAGAGATTAAACTGAAGATTAATCGTAGTCAAAACTTAGGTCTAGTATGTATAAAAATGGAACAAACCCGTCGTTCCAAGAAACTAATACCGATTTACAAACAATGTTAAATTTAGATTAAGGATTTAAGATACATTGCATACTGTACCTGTTTTACCATTTTTTCGTAAGTCCTTGCACACCGGTATAGCCTTTTTTCCTCCTCAACTTCCTTATTAGACATAGTCTCTCAGACCCTTCTCTCTTCGGGACAAATTGTTCAAAAAAACAGAAACCTATATATAGTAATGGTCAAGATGCTCAAAGAGCAAGTTAGTCGTGGTTTCTTAAACCATACACCGCCGTTACCAACTGTCTTGACTGTTGTTCTACGCTGCCACTTGCAAAAAGGGAGAAGATACCATTATCAGGCCCGCCGTTTCATCTCTCCTACACTTTGGAATGCTAATCTCGTGCTAATCACACAAGGAATTTGAGATATAGGCTAACGTAAGAGTTAAACACTTACCAAAAAGAAAAGATATACATCTTAGAAAAATGCATTCCGTTACCTGTTATAATTATATTTCTTGAACAACTTAACGTACGTTATTCTTATTCATCAACCATCTCCCATGAGATTTTTACATTACATAGCCTAACGTACGGTGTCGAAATCTAATATATATTTATGGGCATAATGTAATTTTTCTAAGCATAATTTAGGAGATGGAAGCATAATTA
Organism: Cotoneaster glaucophyllus; assembly: GCA_036320875.1. Classification (NCBI taxonomy): domain Eukaryota; kingdom Viridiplantae; phylum Streptophyta; class Magnoliopsida; order Rosales; family Rosaceae; genus Cotoneaster; species Cotoneaster glaucophyllus. The sequence goes on from CM070067.1 coordinate 12,450,516, forward strand.
TTTGGTCATTAACCTAAAAAATGCTTTCGTATAAACCATGGAAAATTGGTTTCAACGTGGAATTCATGACTTGTGTGATTATCTTTTTGAAAGAAAAGCTACTGATTGTATTTTGCCAACCGAATTGTCTTCTTCCACACCTGTTGCACTTCAACCGCTAATTCCATGAACAAAGACCAACAACCCTTTTGTTATTTTCAACAATAATCATAGATGTTTTAACAGATTACATGATTATCCGCATCAAAACTTTCATTATTAAAGTAATTCTAAAGAGTCTTTCATGCAAAAGATATATAGAAATAACAGAGGAAAGGACTGGGTATATTCACGTACGGGTAAGTTTTTTTATTTTTTTATTTTTTGAACAAACGATATTATATACATTAAAGGAGTGTGACATAAGAGTAAGTTATTTTAGTTGTAGGGTTTTGGGTTTAGGATGATAACACTATAAACTACGAGAGCAGTACTATTGCACTTGAAGAAAGTAATACACCCCTTTTTGTCCTTTCTTCTACTTTTTCTCAAAGATAATGTATATTTTCATTAAATGAAAGTTTCTTTAGAACTACTTTATTAGCAGCTGTGATGCGAATAATTATGTAGTCAGTTAAATGATCTTTTTTGAAAAATGACAAAAGGGTTGTTTTTATTTTATCATAGAATTGAGGGTTGAAATGCAGCAAGTGTGAAAGAAGACAAGTCAATTTGCAAAATACAATCAGTGGCTTTTGTTTCAAAAGGATAAAGAAATCATACTTCATGAATTCCATATTGAAACCAATTTGCCATGGTTTATGGAAGCAGTTTTAGGTTAAGGAATAAATAATTATACTTCAATCTCTTAAATTATTTTAAAAAGGAGTACATTAAGATCATACATAAATATTAAATTTTGGGGTAAATATCAGTTTAATACCCTTAAGTTTCGTGGTTTTCAACATTTAGTACATGAAATTTTTTTCGTCCCAGAGTCATACCTAAAGTGTTAATTTTGGGACAGTCTCATACATCTGTTAAGTTTTCCATTAGAACTTCTGTTAACTGATGATGTGGCGCCCACGTGGACAATTACTGGGCACCACGTGTCAATATGGGCCAACTTCAATATTAAAAATTTAAAAAGTACAAAAACACAATAAAAAAAATCCAAAAAAAAAAACATCCGTACCACATTCTCCCCCGCACCCCTTCCCTCCATTCTCTCTTCTGCACCTACACCACCACCCTCCCTTCTCTTCTCTACAACCCGTACCCACCTTCCCCGCACACCCAACCCAACAAAATCCCACCCAAAGGAATTCCAATTCAACAAGAAAACCATCCAATTTTTGAAATTTATCAAAAACCTAGTTGACCCAAATCCCTAATTAAATTCCCAAATCCCTAACCCAGTTGACCCAACACCCTAAGTACACCCATCAAGGAGGCTCTGAGTCGTCTGCCGAGGGAGATTGTGGACGCTCGTAACCAGCATCTCAAGCGTGGTGGTGTGTGGAAATTGACTATAATTTTTGATAAATTTTAAATTAGAATTCCTTTAGGTGGGATTTTGTTGGGTTGGGTGTGTGGGGAGGGTGGGTACGGGTTGCAGAGGAGAGAAGGGAGGGTGGTGGTGCATGTATAGAAGAGAGAAGGGAGGGAAGAGGTGCGGGTTGCAAAAGAGATAAGGGAAGGAGAGGGTTCGGGGGAGAAGGCGGTACGGATGTTATTTTTTTTGTTTGTAATTTTAAAATTTTTTAATATTGAAGTGGGCCCATTGTCACATCTCGGCCCGGGCCCCCACCACATCCCAGGCTCGATTCCGTCGTAGCATAATATTGTCCGCTTTGGGCCCCGGCCACGCCCTCAAGGTTTTGTTTCTGGGAACTCACACGAGAACTTCTCAGTGGGTCACCCATCATGGGATTACTCTCGCGCGAACTCGCTTAACTTCGGAGTTCCTACGGAACCCGAAGCCAGTGAGCTCCCAAAAAGCCTCGTGCTAGGTAGAGATGAAAATATACATATAAGGCTTACATGATCCATACCCCTAGGCCATGTGGGATCTTACAATCCACCCCCCTTAGGGGCCCAACGTCCTCGTCGGCACACTTTCGGCCAGAGATTGGCTCTGATACCAAATTGTCACATCCCAGCCCGTGCCCCACCACATCCCTGGCTCGACTCAGCCGTAGCACGATATTGTCCGCTTTGGGCCCCGGCCACGCCCTCACGGTTTTGTTTATGGGAACTCACACGAGAACTTCCCAGTGGGTCACCCATCATGGGATTACTCTCGCACGAACTCGCTTAACTTCGGAGTTCCTACGGAACCCGAAGCAGTGAGCTCGCAAAAGGCCTCATGCTAGGTAGAGATGAGAATATACATATAAAGCTTACAGGATCCATACCCCTGAGCGATGTGGGATCTTACAATCCACCCCCTTAGGGGCCTGACGTCATCGTCGGCACACTTCCGGCCAGGGATTGGCTCTGATACCAAATTGTTACATCCTGACCAGGCTTCACCACAACCCGGGCTCGACTCCATCGTAGCACGATATTGTCCGCTTTGGGCCCCGACCACATCCTCATGGTTTTGTTTCTGGGAATTCACGCGAGCAGAAGTTCTTAGTGGGTCACCCATCCTGGGAATGCTATGGCCCATTCTCGCTTAACTTCGGAGTTCCGATGGAACCCGAAGCCAGTGAGCTCCCAAAAGGCCTCGTGCTAAAGGAGGTGGGCATGAACATATAAGGCATAGAGGATCCACTCCCCTGGGAGATGTGGGATCTAACACCCATATTGACACGTGGCGTCCAGTAATTGTCCACGTGGGCGCCACATCATCAGTTAACAGAAGTTCCAATGGAAAACTTAACAGATGTATGAGACTGTCCCAAATTTAACACTTTAGGTACGATTATGGGACGAAAAAAACTTCATGTACTAAATGTTGAAAACCACGAAACTTAAGGGTAGTAAACTGATATTTACCCTAAATTTTGACATCATACATTAGTGCAATGAGAAAATCACATGGACAATGATTGATGAATAAAAAAGAACGTCCTTTTAAGTTGTTCAAGAAATATAATTATGATTGTGATGAAGTGCATTTTTCTAAGATGATATATATCTTTTTTTTGGGTAAATGTTTAACTCTCCTATATCTGTATTTTTGTGTGAGATTAAAAGATTAGGTAATTTCTTACACGATCTGTTAATTCGATATGAAACAATACAAAAAAAACTGTTCTGGGTCAACACGTTATCTAATCGGGTCATTATCGGGTCACAAGTTAAGAACTCGTTAATAATAGGTTCTTAACAGGTTTACCCGTGGATAACCCGTTTCAACTCTACAAGAAAAAAAGGTTAGTTTGATAATTTTAAACTATTAAATAACCTTACTACAATAGCCACAGTATTTAATCTCACATGAGTGAGATTAAAAAAAAATTTCAAAGCACATTAAAAATACCAAAATTTAAAAATACTAAAGTCCCACTAAAAAATTCAAAATAATTAATTTATAAGTGTGAAAAATGTAAAAAAATATGCAAACACTCGTGATTGCATCCTCTATGCTTTGATGATTGGTGCATCATTGTTTGGATTTTTAAAACCCTACAACAACGTTTTTAGGGGATTTTCAAAATAAATAAAAATTCATAATAATTAATGTAAAAGTGTGAAAAATGTGAAAAGAATATAAAAATGCTCATGATTGCATCTTCCACGCTTAGACGATGTTACATCGTCGTTTAGATTTTTAAAACCGTCCAAACCCTCATGAATACTATTTATTGTTTGAGTACAAAGTTAATAAAAACTCATAATAATTAGTATAGAGGTGTGAAAAATGTAAAAAGAATACACAATCACTCGTAATGACAAGAAGCCTTGAAACAGGAACTTGAGGCTGAGAAGCTGAAGTGCAGCTTTCAATAGGTTAGCATATCATCAAGGGTAAAAAAATTCACACCATAACCAAATTCACCGCAGTTTTCATTTTGTCCAATGCAATCCATATGCTCTCAACCATGAAACACATCCCAGAAGCACTCCAGTTTGAAAGTTTTTACCTTCCTTGCTATTTAAACCATCAAAGACATTTTTGGACGAGATGCATATGCCCCCTTACAGTTCTTAATTCATGCTGCTTTCCGGGAAACTGGGGTATTTAGGTAATGACTGCTTTTCTACAATGATTTTTTTCTGTTTTGCATCTTGCTTATCTTCATGATCAGGAACCAATGTAAATTGTTCAACCTTGAATGTACCATTTTCTTTTCCTTGTAAAATTCCTTGGGTTAATCTCAGTTTATTACCCTAAAGTTTCATGGTTTTTAACATTTGGTACATGAAGTTTTTTTCATCCCAGAGTCATACCTCAAGTCTTAATTTTGGGACAGTTTCATACATCCGTTAAATTTTTCGTTAGAACTTCTATTAACTGATGACATGGCGCATGTGGCGCTTACGTGGACAATAATTGAGCGCCACGTGTCAATATGGGCCCACTTCAATATTAAAAAATTAAAAAAAAAACAAAAACACAAAAAAAAAAACCCCACCCGTCTTCTACCTCCCCCAACCCCCAACCCCCAACCCCCTGCAACCCAAACCCCCTCCCTTCCGTCTTCTTTGTGGTCGTTTCGGTCGCCGGCGACCCCCGCAACAAGAAGCAGAAGACGAAAACCCTCCCCCTCCCCCCTTCCCTCAGCACCATTTATCTCTCATTTCTCTTTGGGCAAGACTAGCTATGAATTCATGATGATCGAAAACATTTACATTTATGGCAGAGACAAGGATTCGATGCATCAAAGATCTTGTTGAGAGACATCATTCAAGAAAACCTCACAATTCAAAACAAGGGTTTTTATCACCAATGGTCCTTGAGATTGACGAAACTCATCATTTTGGTCCCTCACTTTCAAAATCAATCAATGTCGTCCCTGACATTCACCACCGCACATCAATTTGGTCCTTCGATGCATCAAGTATTTCTGTTAGTTTGCATGTGGGACCCATAAAACCAATGAAATGGTGACACGTGTATTACACAAAAGAAGGTTTTTATCACAAATGGCCCTTGACATTGATCAAACTCCTCATTCTGGTCCCTGAGTTTCAAAAATCAATAAATTTGGTCCTTGACTTTAAGTACTGCACATCAATTTAGTCGTTCTGTTAAAATTTTGGTCATTATTTTTTGTTAGTGTGATAATATGGTCCCATTGATCCAATCATATGGCGCCACATGGATTAACTATAAAAAAATATTTTTTAAGATTTAAAACTAAAAGTCCTATAAGAAATTAAAAATAAAAACTAAAAGGAAGAAAAAAAAGACATCATCATCTTGTCCTCCGTGAACTCACTTCTCATTCTCTCTAGTTGGTTATAATCCTATCAAATTTGAATTGAATTTCGATTCGATTTTATCGAATTTAGATTGAATCTTATTTTTCAATCGGGATTGTGGGATGCGAGATAAATGTCAGCGTGGAATATTCGCTAGTTGGTTCACCCTAAAAAAATTAGTTTCTTATAGTTAATCCACTTGGTGCCATATGATTGGATTAGTGGTACTGCATCAACACACTAACAAACAATATTGTCGAAATTTTAATGGAATGACTATTGATGTGCGATAGTGAAAGTCAGGGACCAAATTTATTGATTTCTAAAATTTAGGGACCAGAATGAGGAGTGTGATCAATGTTAGGGACCATTTGTGATAAAAACCTTCTTTTGTGTAATACAAGTGTCACCATTTTATTGGCTTTGTGGGTTCCACATGCAAACTAACAGAAATATTTGACGAAATCTAAACGAAATGACCAAATTGATGTGCGGTGATGAATGTCAGGGACGACATTGATTAATTTTGAAAGTGAGGGACCAAAATGATGAGTTTGGTCAATCTCAGGGACCATTAGTGATAACTTTCGCTTGCGTCAAAACCATCATAGAAGCTGTGAAGCTCAAGTTCGAAAATCATCAGGATTTCGATACCCCGTCGTGAAGACCCCCCTTCCTTCCTTCACTCTTACGACATGCATCTACGCCTCCCCATCTTCAATCTTCAATTCCTCCGCAACCCCGATTATTCTCGTCCCTTCGCCAATGGAAATTAAGGTAATGTGTCAATACCACGTTGCTCAGTAGTCCACCTGCTGAGTAGGATTCCGCTTTCCAGTCGTTTATGACGAGAGAGAGAAATTGGTAGAAATTAGGGTTTTACAAATTATAATTTGAGTGTGTTAGAGGAGGTGGCAGATTGCAGGTTGCAGAGAGGGATTTTAGAGAGAGCGGGGAATGGGGAAGAAATTGTGGTAGGAGGAGAAATATCCACATGGGGCTTGTAGGGATTTTAGAGAGAGAGGGGGATGGAGAAGAAATTACAGAGGGAAGAAGGAAGGTGGGGGAAGGTTGGGGGATACTGGTGGTGAAGAAAGGCTGGGGGAGTGGGTGCGGGTTGCATAGGGAAGAAGGAAGGGAGGGGGTTGGGGGAAAAGACGGGTGGGTTTTCCATTTTTTTTTTTGTAGTTTTAATATTGAAGTGGGTCCATTTTGCAATGCAATGTTATCACCGAGCCAATTTCTCATATCAAGGAAGGCCTCCACCATCCTCCATTACTACAATGCAAGCTAACTATCAACCATATACTCCTCAAGAACAATTTTGGGTAGCTGACACTAGGGCTACATCCCACATGACATTTGATCTGTCCAACTTCACTCTTGCAACTCCATTTACTAGCACCGAAGTGTAGGTTTACAAATCTTCCATACTGGTTCTTCGATCTTGCATACTCCAAAACATGCTTTTCAAATAAAGAAAATATTGCATGTTCTGGAACTGTCTCAATATTTGTTGTCTAATCAACTGTGTAAAGACAACAAATGTGGGTTTAAATGTGATGAGTTCTATTTTTGGGTTCAGGACAAGATCACAGGGAATGTTCTTCTTCAGGGACTGTGTAGAGCTGGTCTATATCCAATTCCATTATACATACCACCATCAATTCTCAAACAAGCATCATAGACACATCACTCACACAAACAACAACATTGTTACCTTGGTCATCAAGTGACCACAAGCTTGTGGCACAACAGATTAGGACATAACTCAAACACTGTTGTTTCTCAAATGTTGTATCAATCTCAGGTCCCATTTTCTGTGGATCATTCTAAACATGTGTATATATCCTGTTTGCAAGGAAAGTTTACTAAACTTCCTTTTTCATATCTTGCAAATAAGACTATAAAACCCTTAGAAGTCATACACAGTGATGTGTGGGGACCATCACCTACTTTGTCCATTGAGGGTTTTAAATACTATGTACTTTTCATAGATGAATGTACCAGGTTTACCTAGATATTTCCTTTAATGAATAAAAGTGAGGTGTTTCATACCTTTGTGCATTTTCATTCCTTTATACAAACTCAATTTTCAACTGCAATTAAGGTTTTTCAAAGTGATGGTGGTGGTGAGTACATTAGTACCAATTTCAAACAGTTTTTACTAGATAAATGCATAGTGCATCACGAGTCTTGTCCTTATACACCTAAGCAAAATGGCCTTGCCGAGTAAAAGCATAGAAACATTACTGAAACTACTCTCACTCTTTTTCAAACAGCTCATTTGCCTTCACAGTTTTGGTTCCATGCCTGTGCAATTTATGTTTATTTAATAAATAGAATGTCATGTCAAACTTTGTCCAAGCAGTCTCTATATACTTTTTTGTTTCAGAAAACACCAGTGTTAACACATTTAAAGGCTTTTGGATGTAGTTGTTTTCCCTTATTAAGACACTACAATACTTCTAAGTTTCAGTCCAAAACTGCACAGTGCATATTTTTGGGATATGCTGGCCAATATAAGGGGTATATCTGTTTTAATCCCATTCCCAACAAGTTTTATGTGTCAAGACATGTAATCTTTGATGATAATACTTATCCCTATTTGAATCTCATTTCTCAGTCTTATGTTACACAGACACCATCATTGTCTTCTTCACATGTTGTACCACCATCAGTCACACTTCATAATGTAGTTGAATCACACACATCCTCGTCATCCCAACCATTATCTACATCATTGCATTCAGCCCCTCGCGCTCTAGAGTCTTCTTCTATGATCCATAGTGCTTCAGAGTCTTTGGCATCTCCCACTACAGCTCCAGAGTAATTGAATTCTTCTCCCACCAATCCTATGCCTTTGCCTATACCTACTATTAACCCAGACATGTCACACTCACCCTTATTGGCTCCTCTCCCAGCTACACAGTCTCCAATCCCTGTGGATCCTGATTTCCAGCAACAAAGTCTAAGTGTGGTGCTGCCAGTACCTTCAGTAAGTCTTCATCCGATGCAAACAAGGTCAAAGAGTGGGATTCTAAGAGAAGATGCAAACAAGCTCAAAGAGTGGGATTTCTAAAAGAAAAGCTTTCTCAACTTTTGTCACATCATCAGTTGTGTCTATTACAGAACCATCTTCTTACAAAATAACTAGTAAAGTTCCAGAATGGCAGGTTTCCATGTAAGATGAGATCAATGTTTTGGAAGCTCAGAAGACTTGGACATTTGTACCTCTTCATGTTGGCAAAAACTTGGTTGGTTGTAAGTAGGTGTACATGCTTAAGAAGAATCCAAATGGGTCTATAACGAGGTATAAAGCTCGCCTTGTAGCTAAAGGATATAGTCAAGAGGAGAGCATAGACTATACTGAGACTTTTAGCCCCGTAGTCAAGCCAACCAATGTCAGGTTAATTCGAGCCCTTGCAGCTCAATTTAATTGGAGTTTAAAACAATTTGATTTTCAGAATGCGTTTTTACATGGTGATCTACTTGAAGAAGTTTATATGAGTCAGCCTCATGGGTTTGTGAGTTCTTTTCATCCTTCCAATTATGTTTGCAAACTTCAGAAATCTTTGTATGGCCTCAAACAGGCTCCCAAGGCATGGAATGAGAATTTACAAGTTTCTTACCAGGTTTAGGCTTCAATGCCTCTCTTGTAGATCCTTATTTGTTTGTCAAGAAGACCTCTACTGGTATTGTGTTTTTATTACTCTATGTGGATGATATCATCCTAACTGGCAGCAATTAATCTCTTATTTCTAGAGTCATTTCGAACTTGACACAAGAATTCGATATGAAGGATTTGTGTAATTTACATTACTTCTTAGGTTTACAAAATACTTACAAGAACACATGCTTGTTTGTTTCCCAAACCAAGTATATACAAGATCTTCTAGCCAAAGTCGATATGCAAGATGCAAAATCATGTGCCACACCCTGTCTTCCTTATCACAGGTTATCAAATACAGAAGGAAAAACGTATCATAGTCCGGAACAATATCGCAGTATTGTTGGTGCATTGCAATATTTGACCTTTACTAGGCCATATATTGCATTCGCAGTCAATCAATGTTGCCAACATAATCCTCTGGATATTCATGTAGTTGCAGTGAAACGGATTTTAGGGTATCTCCGTGAAACTCTTGATTTTGGCATTCATTTCACTCATGGACCACTACATCTTCAAGCTTATAGCGATGCAGATTGGGCCGGGGATCCTAATGATCGATGGTCAACATCTGGCTATGTTGTTTATCTTGGTAACACTCCTATTTCTTGGGCCTCCAAGAAACAACACACGGTGTCCAGATCCTCTATTGAGGCCGAATACAGAGCACTTGCCATTACTGCTACAGAGGTCTCTTGGATAAGGCAACTTCTATGTGATCTTCATGTTCCTTTATATGATGCTCTCATGCTATTCTGTGATAATATTTCAGCAATATCATTGTCCTCTAATCCCGTCTTTCATTCAAGAGTGAAGCATATCGAAATAGACTACCATTTTGTCAGGGAGCGTGTTATCAGAGGTGACTTAGATGTGCAACATGACTCTTCCAATGAGCAATTTCCTGACATTCTTACTAAAGGATTGTCTATTTCTCTGTTTCAAGATCATTGTTCCAATCTCATGCTTAGTTCTAATAAGCATGAGATTGAGGGGGGATGTAAAGGTATAAAAGCATAGGATCAATCCAACTGCTAATGTGCTGCCATGTGTCAATAGATTGAGTTGATAAGCTTGTTAAGTTTGTTATGAGCTTGCTTAGTTCGTAATGAAAGTGTAGTATATATAGAGATAGCTTGTAAGGATTCAGTGTGAAAAATATAATACAGAAGAATTGTTTTTTCATACTCTCTCTAACTTTCTGCAATCCCTTTCTCTCTCTAAGTATGAAACGTCCATCGTTAAAGCTTCAAGCTTCTCTTCTTACAGCATGTGCCCCCTTACAGTTTTTAATTTATGCTGCTTTCCGAGAAACTGAGGTATGTGGGTAACGACTGCTTCTTCTACTAAATATACAATGATTTATCTGTTTTACACCTTACTTATCTTCATGATTAGGAACCAATGTAAAGTGTTCAACCTTGAATGTACCATTTTCTATTCCTTGTAAAATTCCTTGTTGTAATAGATCTCCACGATTTTTCGGAGCGTGTAATTCATTTAATTGAAAGATGTGAAATCCTGGATGTCCTGGTGTCTGTTCGTAACTTCATATGGCTTTATTTCAAAGTTCTATTATTGTTATATACTAATGGTAGTTTTCCCTTTTTCTTTTTTTTGTCTTTTTTTAAGACATATCTGAAAAATATAAACTGGATAAAGAGTTTTGTCGGGAACAACTATAAAATCTGATGCACTTCCAAGAAATGTGTAGCCATTAGTAATTAGCCACTTATTATTACTAAAGATAATTGCTTCTCTGCTAGTCTGCTGCAATCTTTTCCTACACGAAGAGAACTAGTTTCGATCTCTGGGGGTTGTGTAGCTCTCGGGTTCTGCAGGGTTAGTTCTCAGCTCATGGAGAAATCTTGTTATTGTCTGCACTAAAACTTCATTGTCCTCCTGTTGACTTGCTGGGGCAGGAGCAGTTGTAGAATTCTGTCATGCATGAAACCAAAGAAGAACAAGAACTTAATCGCATTGCATATTAGCATGCACATAATTAAGATTTAGAAGATAAAGTATTAGAAATTAGCCAAGAGATCTTATGGAAGATACCTTTCATCGCTTAGGCAGTTTGCTCCCGGTGTCCATCATCCCAATCAGCTCATCACACTGAAGAACAGAGATTAAACAGAAGATAAACTTCGGTCTAGTATGTATAAAAATGGAACAAACCCGTCTTTCCAAAGAAAAAAAGAAGAAAGGATGCCCCAAGCGGTAATTATCTGACTAATACTAATTTACTAACAAGGTTCAATTTCGATTAAGGATTTAAGATACATTGCATACTCTACCTGTTTTACTATTTTTTCATAAGTCCTTGCACACTGATATAGCCTTCTTTCCTCTTCAACTTCCTTATTAGACATGGTCTCTCAAACCCTTCTCTCTTTGGGACAAGTTGTTCAAGAAAAACAGCAAGGGTTGAAACCTATATATAGCAATGGTCAAGGTGCTCAAAAAGCAAGTTAGTCATGGGTTTCTTAAACCTTGTAGCTCTACGCCGCCACTCGTAGAAAGGAAGGAGATACCGTTATCTGGCCTGCCGTTTCTTCTCTCTTACACTTTCGAATGTTAATCTCGTGCTAATCACACACAGAAGTTGAGATATAGGCTAACATAAGAGTTAAACACTTACCAAAAAGAAAAGATATACATCTTCTTAGAAAAAAGTAGTCCGTTACCGGTTGTAATTATATTTTTTGAACAACTTAACGTACGTTGTTCTTATTCATCAACAATCACCCACGAAATTTTCTCATTGCACAACTTAACATACGGTGTCGAAATCTAATATAAATGTATGCAAAGTTCTAAAAGAAGCTAGGTGCTAGTCGGGCGACTGGCTGGGGCCTAGCGCCTAGGCGGACTAGGTGGATTTAAGTAAATCTATTATATTTCGTGTAAATAAGTGTTTGCTTATACTTAAAATATATATATAATTTCATCATAAACTATAAAATAGAATGACATATATATTATGAAGTATTGAAACATAATGAAAACATGGGGAACAAGGATATAATGTGTGTTCATTTAAGTAGGCAACAAGTCTCTTATAATTTATTGGAAAAAAAAATATGTAAATTGCAAGTTATCTATTTTCTGTCTAAATGGGTCACGACCTAGGCAGGTGCCTAGATGGGTTTAGGTGGGCTAGGCGGGTGCCTCAACAGATCTAGGCACCCTTTTCTTAATTTTCAAACACCTAGGCAAATCGGGGAGGTGGCTAGCCGCCTAGTGCCTAGGCAGGGCCTAAGTGGCGCCAAGCGAGGATTTTTAGAACTGTGTATGTATGGCCATAATGTACTTTTTGATTAAGAATAATTTAGGAGATGGAAGCATAATTATTTGATCCTTAACCTAAAAAATGCTTCCATAAGCCATGAAAAATCGGTTTTAACGTGGAATTCCTCTATTGTTATTACTTTATCCTTTTGAAGGAAAAGCTACTAACTATATTTTGCCAATCGACTTGTCTTCTTTCACACAATATGCTTTTCATCCCTCAATTCCATGAACAAGGACCAACCACCATTTGTCATTTTTCAGCACTAATCATAGACGCTTGAACTGACTACATGATTATTTGTATCAAAATTCTCACTAAAGTAGTTCTAAAGAAACTTTCATACAACGGAGATATACATTATTTGTGAGAAAGAGCAGAGGAAATGACAGAGAGGGATATATTATCCGCGTTCAGGGTAAGTTATTTTAGTTATAGGTTTAGGGTTTAGGATGATAACACTATCAACCACGAGCAGTAACTATGAACACTTGAAGAAAATAACATGTAGGGGTAAATCCCCTAGGATGCATATATACCTATTTTTGTCCTTTTCTCTGCTCTTTCTCATAGATAACGTATATTCCCATTTCGTTAAAGTTTTTTTAGAACTACTTTATTGAGAGTTTTGACGCGGATAATCATGTAATCAGTTAAAGAATCTATGATTAGTGTTGAAAAATGACAAAGGAAATGGTTTTTTTTTTTGGAGTTTTAACGAAACATTTTTGATACTGTTCACTTTTAACGAAAAACCATATTTTTTCCTTTACCTGACACAATTCATTATACCATTCAAAAGAGTTTTTCGTTAAAAATAAAATTTTTTTAGATTTTTTATTAGTGTTTTTTTTTTTTTTCATGGATTTGAGGGTTGAAATGCAATAGGTGTGAAAGAAGACAAGTCGGTTGCCAATATACAATCGGTGGCTTTTGTTTCAAAAGGTAAAGTAATCATAGTTGATGAATTCCATGCTGAAACCAATTTCCCTTGCTTTATGGAAGCTTTTTTTAGGTCAATAACTCCATGTCCTAAATTATTCTTAAAAGGAGTACATTAAGCCCATATGTATATGTCACATTTTGATACCCTATGAGTTAAGTTGGGCAATGAGAAAATCTCATGGACCACGGGTGATGAATAAGAAAAACGTTGGTTATGTTGTTCAAGAAATTTTGGTCCCAAAAAAAAAAACAAAAAAAAAGTTCAAGAAATATAATTGTAACTGGTGGCGAAGATGCATTTTTCTAAGTATATATATCTTTTCTTTTTGGTAAGTGTTTTAACTCTTACAATAGCCTATATCTCCATTTCTGTGTGTGATTAACACGGGATTAGCATTCGAAAGTATAAAATAAAAAAAAAATAAAAATAAATTAAAAAAAAAAAAACAGGGCCATATAACGATATCTTCTCTCTTTTTGCGAGTGACGGCGTAGAACAACAGTCACAGACAGTTGATAACGGCAATAGAAACTTATAAACCGACGAAAGTGCAAGCTGAGAGTCCCTCAAATACTCTTAAAGCACGAGAAAGATCTTGACATTTTACACTACGGATCTCAAATTCCCCTTTTGGGACGAGAAGAACACAATGTCTACAGGGATGAAAGCGAGGGTGTAACCCAACTACTTATAAGACCACGCAATGCGGGGTGAATTCTCAACAATTTGCCACAATGACCAATTTGAGAGGGAAGCAGAATAGTTCGGTTCTTAACCTAAAAAAGCTTCCATAAACCATAAAAATTCGGCTTCAACATGCAATTCATAAATTATGATTACTTCATCAATTGAAACAAAAGCTAATGGTTGTATTTTGCCAACTTGTCTTCCATCCACCTGTTGCATTTCAACCCTTAATTCCATGAGAAAAAACTGAGAAAACACCAACTGTTAATCCAGTTTTCAACACCAGTCATAGAAGCTTTAACTAATTACATGATTATCCGCAAAACTTTCACCATATAGTTCTCAGGAAACTTTTATGCAACCTAGAACCCTTCTCTTCCTTTCCCAGGCATCAAAAGATGAGGAAAAGAAGCAGGAACGAAGAAAAGAGGTATATTAGTTTCGTTTATCGTGGAATGTACTAGGGCATCTCAATTCGGTACCAACAGTTGCCTGCAGTTTTTCTAAAGTTGCTTTCAGTGCATACAAAGAGCCCTAGGAAGTTTTAAAGCAAGTTTAACATGAATAGATCACACAAACAGCATTTTGTATCTCTCAGGCACTTGCTAGGCCATGAGTGAAAGAATTGTATGTTTTATAGGCTTTTACAAACCATACAGTAGTATAACCCATTGCAAGAAACCGATCGACAATGCAGAAAAAGATTTCATAACAAAAACAAAATCTGATACGCATCTCCATGTTAAAGTTATTGTCATTTCAATAAAACTCTGCCAAAATGTTTCTATATACAAAATAAGGGAAACCATAATAACCCGTAGAAGCACAGCCATAGCTGTGGCAGAGATCTCTTTGCACCAAAGAAGCCAACAGTTGGGAGTGAGAAGGCTTTGATCACTTATGAATATTCCTCCCCAGCCGTATTTTACCGTGAAGCCAGTGACCAGAAGTTTAAAAGAAAAGTTGGTGACACAGCAAACCAACTGATAAAAGCCATAGCTGTGGCAGTCTCAAACCTTTTGCAATGGTTAAAACCACATTTGTTAAGATCATTGGCAATGAGGACAGTGATTCCAGCAGAAGCACATGCGGCAGCAAATGTAAGAGTGGATGTGATCTGCACAAAAAGAAACACTAATATATCTGTAAGCTTGTGATGGACTGATTTAGGTCTCGAACAGCGGGACTTAATGCCCCTCTGATATTCACTTTTCAACTTTCAAAAAATGGATATTTGCACACACAAGTATATATTAACAAAGCATCTTGTTAACGAATGAATGAAAAACAGAAATATTAAGTTATCTGCCATAGAAATGAAGGTAACATCTCAAATGGCAAAACCCGGAAGGGACATCTAGTCATCTATCAATGTCAAATGTGGCAAGGGTGAGATGGCCATTTAATAAGACTTAGTTTAATATTTGCCAAAAACAACACACGAAATATGTATACTGAGGATAGAGTGGTTTACCAGTTAGGTCTGACCAGTGGTACATTACCACAACCACCACGATGGTGAGTGAAAGTGAGGTATGTGCAGTAATATGAGTGCCCCTAGATAAGTTTCCTTTCTTGTGTGTATTGTAGTGTTTCCTTTGAAGCATGTTATGTCTCTAAATTTGTTGACTCACCATGTTTTTGTTAAAAATTCTGGTATCAGAGCGAGGCAGTTAGGGATCGGCAAACCACAAAGTTTCTAGTGTTCATGCCACAAGCTGAGACTGAAACTTGTCTGAGATTAAGCTCGGGTGGTATCAAGAAGTTCCACAGCTAGAATTATAACACATGAAAGGTGAAAAGTACCAGGTATGGCTACTATGATGCCTGATTATTCAAGAGATCACAACATCGGACAGTCAACTAATAGAAATTTATTTAGTCGGTGGTCTTGGATGAAGTGGTGTTTTGCTGTAGTAATAGATAATGGATGGCAACACTATCAACTACCAAAGAATAATCTAGAGCAGCAACTATGGCACCTGAACAAAGCACATGGTTGATGCAAATGATTGACTATGAAGTGCCAGTCTACTGTTAAATTCAGTCAGTGATCTGTTTAGCTTCATTTGAGTGGCAACCGCTCCTCTCAACCAATGACAGAAAACGTAGAACTATAAAAACAGAGTAAGATTTTCTCTATATATAGATAGCTCAGCTGTCATTCTTCATGTAGTAGAGAAGTTATGGTGACAGCATTGGAGTCTTTAGTTTATGTGTGTAATGTCGTACATTAGCAGTGTCCAAGTTATATTCAATCTGTCGTCCCATGGTGTGTTTCATGCATCCCTGGAATAACAAATTCTACTATCGAAGCAATGGTATATAAATAATTGGGTAATCACATACGAACAAAGCAACTAGTTAACAAATGAATGGACAGATCACTGCCTTTCTATTTCACCAGGGACAGAACCAGCCATGAGACTGGCCCAGCCCCTTATTCTAGGCGGAAAAAAAAAATATAAGTTATTGTGGCGTGATGTTGTTACATTGGTCAGTATAGATTAGTATGGCTTTGATCCTGCCCATTTTTAGAGAGGAAACAGAAACGTCAAAAGCATTCAGGCACAGAGACATTCCTACTGGCTCTGTATTTATCACTAGGTTAGTCTGGTGGTGTGTTGTTGCTCTAGTTTGGTTATTAAACTTGTGAGTTGGACCAACTTTCTACTTGCTTTTGCTGAACAAGGTATTGATTCAGAATCAGTGACTGATGATTTTGATGCATTGAAGACGAGGACGTCAACATTTAAATAGTTTTACATTGTATTAAATACTGCATTTTTTGTTTGTTGCATTATTATCTTGTTGTTTTGTTTGTCAGTTGGTTATCTTTTTATCGTTTTGGTTGATTTATGTATAGGTATGCATTCTGAGGGGTAACACTAACTACGTCCCCCTGACGAGGTGTATTTGTTTTTGTTTATTAATAAAATTCACCCGTATCCAGTGTACTTTCTTCAAAATCTTATTAGGTTTGTAACTTTGAAAACGCATGAAAACAACTGATATTGTGTCAAAATTTCAATAAGGATTTCCGTTGAGGTAAGAAAAAAAATAGCTTAAAATCCAGCCCACCAAAATTTCAAATCCTATGTGAAATTAGATAAAGCATTAGCCACAAATCAACTTTTGCAGGTCAGTATCCACAGGGAGCTCCTGTGATAATATGCACCCCTATCGAGTTTGGGGAATCTATCGGCGTCACATTCGGTTAAGTGCTAGCTACAGATTTTGCCAATGATTTAAACACTCAAATTCTACTAGTTAGTGGCTAATCAACAGAAGTAATGCAACAAGACTTGAAGGGTTAAATTCATATCTTACCCCATCTCCAATGGTGAAGAAACACACAGCCTTGCAATTGCGCAAACTCCGCCTCACCAAAAGAGCATACAAATCAACAATCGCCATTGACAAACTCCACACACACTGCAAGCTAACAGCAGCAACCAGGTAGCTACATTTCACCCCGAAAAACCACACCCAATTCCAAACACAAAAATCATCAAAGACTCCAACTTTAACCAAAACCCATCTCAATAAACATGTAAAAATTGCAAAAATCACGAACCCAGCATTACCAGAAGGCGGAGACGGTGGGAAAATCGGAGGTGGTGGCCATGACGGAGAGAGAGATTGCGGCGAAGCAGAGCTGGCAGAGACGCAGGGCGAGGCCACCGGGGGTGCCAGGCATGCCTTGGACGTCCTTCATCCTCACTCTGAGGGCGTTCTGGGCGGCAACGTCAGTCGTGGGCGGGGCCTCCACCGGATGGACCAACGGGCGGCTCACGTACATGGCTCTGTAAATCTCTCTGCGCACCCACTCTACAGAGACAAAAGCGATGTCGATGAAACCATGAAGTAACGGTCGGAGGAGGAAGAAGATGGGAATTAGAAATGGTTTCTTTCTTTCACATCAGTCATTAGTCATCGGCGGCGTGCTGCTGCCTAGTGGCTTAACACTTGTTTATGGGTGAGTGCGTGTTCTGGGTGCACCCTTTGCTTTTGGAAATTTGGAATATGCTTCCTTGTTGAGCATTTTGGTCGACCACGTTGCTTCTTTTTTGGTAGACTTGTAGATATTTTTGTTATAAGTTCGGAAGAAATGCACGGTGAAGATTAACTTTAATAAATCGAATGATAAAGATTATTTAGAAGGTCGAAAAGTGGACTACAGAAGACAAATTCGAGACTTATAGACATAATAACAGTAGGACTTTTTGGTTTAGGATTGGGGGGTTTAAGAATTGGCGTGATTCTTTATTGGAATAGGACTTCACTCTTCATTCTGACTAATGTAGCTAAAATCAAGAACTGTAATTGGGGAAATTACTACTTGGTAAAAGAGAACGCATATGGTTAAGTCCTCGTTTGCCCTAAATAATCATTGTTTAGCTCAACACTAAAGTTTAAACGGATTTAAGTAATACGAGTTTAACACTACTTATTTTGTAGAATCTGTTTGGATTGGTTCTATTCTAATACAATCATTGTCTTATTCTTCTCAACTGAACCTTCTCGGCTATTTTTTTTTTTTTTTTTTTTTTTTTGCATCTTGCAATGTTTCTTGATGATCAACATTGAGTTTGATTATTTGACTTAACGCTAGTTTGAGATTGTGGTGCTTTAAAAAAAAAACAGCTTATTAAAAAATCTGAGACATCAAATATATTTGGTAAAACAAAGAAAAAGTGTTTCTTTTAAATGTCGTTAGTAACAGTAAAAAAGTATAGAAAAGCAAAAACATGGACTACCATGCTTCTAAAAAAGGATACCTTTTTTTTTCAAAGCATAGTAGTTAGTGTCATTTAATGAAATTTTCAAAAAACAAGTATACCCCTACATATTTTACAAAATCATGCCTTTACATTATTCTTTTTGACAATTATTATATCACATTATATGTCATATCATTTTTAGTTATTTAACATATTCACAGTAATTTATATAAAAATTTACCAAACACTCCGACATTATTTTTTTGTCAAAACACTTTTACAAAAAGGTTTACCAAACATTCAATAACTTTATTTTGCAGCTGCTTATTCTCATAGTACAGTAGAAACAGTTTTTATAAAAATCACAATTATACCAAACTAGCCCTTAATGTTGTCAAAATTTCAGTGTTTAAGTAAGAAATATGATTTGTCTATTTATTCGATAACCATTAGACGATCAAACAATTTTAAACTTAGTTAATACTATGAAAGAATGATGATGATCTAGAAAATAAATAGTTTTGATTATCAAACAACATTGTAAAATAAAAAGAAAAATAGATAAGATAGAACAAAAAATCTTAAAATAATATTAAAAAAAAGTTGATATCTCACGATCTTGATAAAAAAATTTCACGCGCAACGAACAAAGAACTAGGTTCAATATTATTTTAGTATTAAGAAACCAAGAAAGAAATGGCTTTGAAAAGAAAAGTAAAACCCGTAGACTTTCTAGTCGGCGAGCCAACGAAAAAGACCATAAAGCCCCTGTAAGGGGTCTATATATCAAAATCCTTTCGTTATTCGCGGTGTTTAAAGTCTCCCAAGTTTCTCTCTGCGCGATCGATTAGGGTTTTACATTTGGGCGATCGATTGAAATTCCAAGAATCGAAGATGATCGAGGTGGTGCTGAACGACCGTCTGGGGAAGAAGGTGAAGGTGAAGTGCAACGAGGATGACACCATCGGCGACCTGAAGAAGCTGGTGGCGGCTCAGACGGGCACCCGCTCCGACAAGATTCGGATCCAGAAGTGGTACAACGTCTACAAGGACCACATCACCCTCAAGGACTATGAGATTCACGACGGCATGGGCCTCGAGCTCTATTACAACTGAAGGTTCGGATTGAAATCTCTCTGCAACTTCAGATATTTGGGGCAGTTATGTTGTTTTCTAGGGTTTTTAATTGGTTAGGTGAATTGGGATTGTTAAGTTTTAGGGTTTATTGTATGGGTTAATTTTCTTGTTGAATTTCAATTATTTCGACTGAATGTTCGGATAGAATGTCTGCAATTTCATCTGTTATCATGATATAGTTATTATTTTTACTCAGTTGGGGCAACTTGATTGTTTTTTCAGGGTTTTTGATTTGTTGGATGAATTGAACTTTTGACTTTTAGGGTTTCTTGTATTAGTTAATATCCTTGTCGAATTTTAACTGTTACTTAGTGAAGACGTTGAATGCAGTGCATGTTTATGGTCGACTCTTAGCTAATAGAACAAAGGCAACTAGATGTTTGACCCTCTATACATGACTTGCCCTTCACATTCAGTCCTTTACCTATATGAAACAAACGCAGACTTTAACAGGACCACAGAGGGATGTTTCGTGGTTTATTGGGGTTCTTGTTGTGATCACTTGTTAGTTAAACAGAAAAAATACAGTAGGCTTGATTGATGGACTTGGTTAAGAGATCAATTAGATGTTCTTTTGATTGGCTAGAGCTTTTCTGATTGGAAATCAGCTGATCATCTGGAAATTTGATTACATTACTCGTAGTTTGTCGCTAAGTGCATATGCTAATTGGTGGATAATTTCTGTCATACCACCAAGGCAGCTTCAGAATGTTAACATAGAAATTTCTGTGTGTTTTCAGGTGTTCCGGCCTTATTACAATATGCTGGTGGTGGGATTGGCGTTTAGTCTCTACAAGAAGTGGCTGTATGTATTGAAAACCGGTTGTATGCATTGCAAACCGTAGAATGATGCAGATTAATGTTTTTCCTATAACTATTTGGCTACATGTAAGGATTAACTGCATATACATTTGTGTTATTTGTGTTGCCACACATTCAGTCTCAGTATTCAGTATTGATGGTTTGCGACGGTGATATGTTGAATCAGAATATATATTACTCGGTCTTTAAATGGGATGGATCTATAGAAAAGAATATCTTTTATTTGGATCGAATTTGGAGGGGATTAGACATGAAGAAAGCTCATTCCTTTATTATCCTACTAGATTAGGGATTGGAATGGATAAGTTTCTTTCACGACTTGAGTAATCCATCTTTTATCTTCAACATACCTATAAACACTAAAATTCCTTCCTGTAAAGCAATAGAACAAGAATACGCGTACAAAATAATAATTTTTGTTTTTATCAAATGAATAGGGTTGCAATCTCTGGGTAAATTCTTTATAAGAATGAATCCCTTGATGCCATCTCCAAAAGTGTCTGAAATACCATAATGTGTGTTTGATTCAAGGCCCTAGAAGTTTGATCTTGATCAAACGGATGCCACAAGAACTTTTGTAATGCTATGTGGTGTTTGATTTTTTTTTTTTTTTTTTTTTTTTTTTTTTTTTTTTTGGAACATAGGCTTCAACAATACTAACGCAGAGGAAACATACACATAAGCACACTTAAGGCCTAAACAAAACACAAAAACCAGCAAACACAGGCCCAAACAACACAGTACACCGGGCCAACCAAAAGGTGAAGCCCAAAACACACACGCGAACAAACGCCAGAAACTAGTACACCCGCCGCCGCCGATCTCGATCCGACCAAACCTCGTCCACGGCCAAGCAGTGCCAGAAGATGTGCAGCATCTCATCACGAAGAACGGTCCGAACATAGCTGAGGAAGAGGAGGAAGTTCGCAGCAACCCACGAACAACGTTGCCACAAAAGGCAGAGACAGTGAAAGGGTGGTGGTGCGGAGCACCCGAGCCGGTGAGAACACCGGATCTCTATGCACCCTCTCGAAATACCGCAGCAAAGCACGGTTTGAAAGCAGCTGCATGCCAGATCAGAGATGAAGGAGGATGATCGCCGCTGGGGGGAGGAGGACATGGCCAGATCAGGAAGGGAATCAGGGGTGAAAGGAAACACACAGGCGAAAGCAAAAAAGAAAAACAGAAGAAGGAGAGAAAGAAGAAAAGACAGAGGAACAGAAGACAGATGAGCAGACAGAGAAGGGAAAAGCAAGAGAAAAACAGGAGGAGGAAGGGGGAAAGGGTGACCGACTCCAGCCGAAGCCAGAGTCGGCGCCGGAGAAAATGGGTACAAGGAAACCCTCACCAACACGGGAAGGAAGAGACTCTCACAGAAGGAGAGAAAAAAAGTATCCATGTGGTGTTTGACTTTGGTGGTTAGGAACGGGCTCATATAAGTGGTGTTTGATAATTCTTCACAAGGATGATGATGAATTTGGAAAAGGTTTGCTGAATTTGTGGTGTGGCCGGAGGAATTTGACGAAACTGAATTTGGAGATTGCACTGCACTTTGGTTGTACAATTCTTGTTGCTGAAGATTTTTCTGAGTTTCCTTCTTCTCTCCATGCTGCTACATGGCTTGTTCCGTCTTCTAATGTCATATTTATAGGTGGAAAAGTATCAACCATTAGGGTCATGATCCTCCCAATGATTGCCGTTAGATTAATTTAAATTTCAAGATTCTTGTCCTATCATCTTATGTCTCTCAATGTTAGGAGAAAAACTTCTATAAGGCTCGGCTTACTATTGAATTTTGTAGGGTGACACTACAATCCAGTCAAAACTAGTCATATGATAAATTTTAAATATAATATTTTATCATTATTTTATTTTAAAATTTTCGTTATTATATTTTCGACTAATTAATATACACCATGAGATTGATCTAACAGTTCATATTTTTTCCTCTTCTTCCTTCTCCTTCTCCTTTTCTCTCTACCGTTGTGGTCTTCTTCCTCACAGTTTCTTTCCTTTCTTCTGAAGAATATGAGGGGAAAAAAAAGCCAATCTTCTCCAACTATCATGAAATGAAAATAATAAATGTCCAATTTTTAGAAACATAGTTAAAATCATCACTGTGGTAGACATTTTCCGCCGTCTTTAGTCTTGACAAAAAAGTATCTACAAAACAGCCAACACCTTCGATCAAAGACCAAAGCGCGCCACGAGGAGTGGGGAGAAAGGGGTGCCAAACGAGCTCTGATGCATAAGTGAGTAACTCTGAATAGAGTGCGTATTTAAGGTTTTATATAGACCTGTAAACGAGTCGGGTTTATCGGGTTTGGATCAGGTTCAATCCTACCCGTTAAGCTAATGTGTCACCCGAACCTGACCCATTAAGTTAACGGGTCATCCGAACCCGACCCGTTAACACCTGTTAACTTCTTCTTCTTCTTTTCTTGGCATTTCAATACAATTACAAAACTGCAAGGATGTGTCAAAGGGTGCTGACAGTGAAAAAGGTACCGATTTGGATATAAAGTTCTGTGAGAGCTTGAGAATAAGACAAGGGGCAAAAGAGAGATATAGAGTAGAGATGGAGAGTGAGACAGAGGGTGAGAGAGATAAAGCGTAGAGGGGGAGGAAGAAAGAAGAAACATCAGCGCGAGAAAAATAAAGAAAGCTCTCAGCCTGCTATAAAAATCATGAATAAAATTAAAAGGTATTGACTGCAGATGATGTCTTCGGAAAGGATGGAAATGAGGGTTGACCTGCAGATCACGGAGCGGGAGGTGAGGCGCAGGAGGAACTAGAACGGCTCGAGGGAGAAGATTTCTTGGGAGAGATGGTGAAGGGAGCAAAGGAAGGTCTGGTCGGAGAGCTTGGGCGATATGAAGGCCCCCACCAATAAGGTGTGGTTATAATTTATAACGGGTTAACCCAAAGTGACCTGTTATTTAACGGGTTGTTAACGGGTTCACCATTAGCGACCCGACCCGTTAAGCATCCACCCAAATACTAATATTAAAGGGTCGGGTCGGGTCGGGTTCAAAATGCCAGGTCTGGTTTTATATATAGCAAAAAACTTACCAAAATTTGATAAGATGAGGTATAAATAGTGGGATGTGGCCGGCCATGTGTGTAAGGTTTTACCCTATACATGGCGGCTTCCCGTTGGTCAAGTTTTGTCATCCATAGGATGCACAAGGAAAGAATATTTCCAAGATATTAATTTGGAGATAATATCTTGTCTTTCTTGAGTAAAAGTCTCCGTGTTGCCTTGTGGATTTTTGGGATTATTTTTTTCTCCAAAAATGCCCCTACACTTGTTGGGCTGTTGGTAGAAAAATGCAGTAGGTTTAGAAATCACAAGCTTCTTGGGTAAGTAAAGAGTTGTTTCCCAATTTGATGTGGATCTTCTAGTTTGACTTGGAGGTAAATTCTTCTAGGAAAGGGAAACCAATTGCCCTTAAAGCAGGGAGTTAAATAAATTTCAAGAGCAATTTTTATCCTATAAGAAAGAAAGAAAGCTAGATCAATTTTTGATGTGTGATTTCTTAGGGTGGATGGTGGGTTATATGGAGAAAAAAGAAATGATGAGATTGTAGATAATGCCATGTAACACATCATGATTAGTTGAAAATCTTTTTAAAATTTATCATCAAGGATTCTAAACAGATAGTGACACGTGACGCAACATGATTAGTTAAAAATCTTATCGAAAATCTATCATCAACGATTCTAAACAGATAGTGACACATGGCACGACAAAATTAGTTAAAAATCTACAAGAAAATCTTTCCACAAAAATTGTAATTTCCAATAATGACACGTAGTGTGACGAGATTGGTTAAAAATCATGTTTGAAATTGAAAATAAAGTTATTTATTATTATTTTATAAAATAAAAAAATACTAATATTTTAATACGAATTGCCTTGCCATTCAATTTAGGGGTGAAAATATACTTAAACATTTACTATTCACTACAGGCAATTACTGTTCACTAAGGAGATTGAGTTCCAAATGGTTCGGGGGCTATTAGGGATGGAACTGCTCTGATGGTATTCAAGCAACACATCTATTGAGGTTTAAGTTACGATTACGGATAAGGACATTGGAAAATTAGAACATTTTGCACATTTTCTTCCAATCAAACCCTTCAATGTAACCAAACCCCGTGCCTCGTAAGGAGGTAAGGCTGTGCTTAGGGTTTGTGAGCTCCGTCAATGCGGCGCCTGTTCCTCCATCCTTAGATCTGAAAATCAGCGGCGGGAGGGGGGTCTTCTTCTGCTTTGCTGAGTCTCGGGTAAGCCAGGAGGTTGGGTTAGTGGAATCTGGAGGGTTCTTTGGGTTTGTTTTTTTGTGGTTTTGTAATAGGTGCAGGTGCGGGTCTCGAATGGGTATTGTCGATTAGAAGTGTGCTCAGGGGTCGAGAGCTCGGGTGTTACGGCGTCTGTCTACTCTCCTAGATCTGTGAGCTGAGGTGGGGGGTGTTTTCGCTCTGCTGAGGGCGGGAATAGTTAGGGGAATGGATGAGCGGATCCTGGAGGGGGTCATGGAGGAGTTGGGCGTTAAATTGGGGACTAATCTCAAGCTCTCTGAGAAAGAAAGGAATGTCCTTGTAATTGGCAGAAAAGAAGTCGAAGAAGCCTTGGTCGGGTTCAATTTATGTGCTGTAGTGGAGGTCCTCACAAATAAGGAAGTGAATAGGGATATTTTCATTGATAGATTTACTTCCCTGTGGAGGGGGAAGAGCGGGGTTTCAATTAGAGATCTGGGTAGTTGGCGTTTCCTTACACGTTTTGTGTCTGAACAGGATCTCATTCGTGTGACCGACTCAGACCAACCTTGGACCTTCAAGGACGATTTAGTCATGGTGGCGGATCGGACCCACGCCGGAAAGGATCGTTGAGCTCCTCTTTCCTACGGGACCTTCTGGGTACAACTGCACAATATTCCTCCATTGAGTATGACAGGGGCGGTTGCGCTATCTATCGGAGGGCTTATGGGTTCAGTCATCAAAGTGGACAGAAGTGTTAGTAAGGAATGCATTGGAAGGTTTCTGAGAGTTAAAGTTTGTCTAAACGTTAAGGAGCCATTAATGCGCGGGACACATGTGAAATTCCCAGATGAGGGGATGATCTGGGTGGATTTTAAGTATAAAGGCCTCCCAAATTATTGTCTCATTTGTGGTCTATTGGGACACCCAACCCGAATATTCAAAGCGAATATGTGCTAAGAGGATATGGATGAAGGTGGCGGGGTGTGGGGGTCTTCCATGCTTCCATTCCAGAACCTTGACGCCTTGACTGATTTGAGAGGCAACCCGTTACGCTCTGGAAATCGCTACAGGTCTGGGTCGGGTGAAAGCAAAGATACAAGGGGGTCTAAATGGCAACAGCAGAGTGGGGATACGGGGAGCGCTAGAACGGGGAGTCTGGGGAAATTTTCTAGCACAAGTGGGAATCGACAAAAGTAGTGGTTTCAACGCCACTCAAAGTAAAGTAGATAACAATGGGTTTGTGGAGGAGGGAGTAGGGGGTGAGGGGGAAACTTTTGACATGGCAATTTCGCCGCTGAAGAGGAGACTAAATTTTAGCATGATGGATTTTGGTGAGACTTTGGCAGAGAGGATCCGGGCTAGGAAAGAAAGAGAGAAAAAAGAAATGGAGGCTAGAGAAAAGGCTTTTGACGAGGGTTTGATTGGTCCTGGAGGAACGGTGGCGGAGGGAGTGAAAAATGTAGTCCTGATAAGCTTAGAGGAGGAAGAAGTGAACCCAAAGGCAAGGAGCAGTACGCAGGTGAGGGATAAGCCCAAATGAGAACAAAGGGGCCTGATCGATTTGAATATGGCACCAATGGAATCCGGCTTAAACCGCAACATGGAGAATGTTTGCGCAGGTCCCTCAGAGTAGTTAACAGGTTTAAGGGGATAATCTTCTGAAGGGCTAGAGGTAAGTTCAGTGGTCAGTAATCAAGACTCGGATCCCTTTAATTTGGGACCGATCATCGCGACGATTTCGAAGGGTAATAAGTCCAGAAAGAGAGGCCCGGGGGATTTGGAGGTTCACGAGTCAACTACCAAGGGAGTACAGAGAATAGTGAAACAGAAAGCATCAAAAAACTGGTATGAGGCGGAGGAGACCAGCCTTGAGGGGTCTCCCAAATCCCCATGAAGCTAATCGTCTGGAACTGTCAGGGGGTGGCCTGACAGTTGCAAACTTACTAGAGCAAAACGGGCTCCACACCCCCGACATAGTGATACTTCTTGAAACAAAAAACAAAAGTTGTCGCTATGGGTACCTCAGGAAAAAGCTCGGGATGGACTTCATGCATGCTGTGGAGCCCAAAGGAATAGGAGGTGGCCTTTGCCTATTTTGGCGTGATGCCTCACGGGTGCTGCTGATTAAAAACTCGGAATTCATGATTGAAGCAAAGATTTGGGACGAAGAAAAAACAAAGAAAACAAGTCAATGGAGGCTCTTTGGTATCTATGCTAGCATTGATGAGCACAAGAGAAGACATCAGTGGGAAATTCTTAGTAATCAAATTGAGAAGGTTAGGGAGCCCTGTCTTCTAATAGGGGATTTCAATGACATCTTGAGCAACGGAGAAAAAGATGGGGGTAGTTACCGGCCTGCGGCGAGCTTGAGGGACTTTAGGAATTTTGTTGCTAACAATGAACTGATGGACCTTGGTTACGAAGGATATCTGTTCACCTGGCGTAACAAACGTGACTCTCTACCCATTCAACAACGCCTAGACCGGGGCCTTGCTAGTACGAGCTGGGTTGACTTTTACCCGGATACGAAGATTCTCCATATTGCGTTGGAGGGATCAGATCATTCAATGTTGCTTCTCACTACGAAAAAATCTGAGGAATTGAGAGGAAGAAGGTTTGCGTATGATGCGAGATGAAGCAAGACGGAGGAGTGTAGGGAAATCATTGCTTCGGACTGGAGGCGGGAGGGCCAAGGGTCCTACGCTTTCCGATTTTGTGAGAAGCTGAAATTTGTCCGTGGGAGTCTTAGAGAATGATACAAAGAAAAAGGGAGGAATTCTAAGAAAACCATTGATAGGCTAAAAGGCGAGCTAAGGAAGGCATACCAATCTGAGGCTTTTGGCATGTGTGAGGTCAAACAGATGGAATTAGAGCTGAGGGATGCTAACAGAATGGAAGAGGCTTATTGGCGGGCGAAGTCCAGAATTCAGTGGCTAAACGAAGGTGATAAGAATACCAAGTTCTTTCATGCTCAAACGGTGCGACGTAGAAGATCTAATAAAATCAAAGGCATGGAAGATTCGGAGGGTGTTTGGCACTCAGATCTTGAAAGGATTTCTTCGATTGCGGTTAGCTACTTCTCTGACCTTTTCCATTCCTGTCAACCGGATCAAATGGAGGAGATTACTAGTAACGTGATCTCGAGGGTCTCGTGCGAGGATAATCTGATGCTGAATGCCCCGATGTCCGATGAAGAAATCGTGGCCGCTGCTTTCCAAATTCCCCCTTTAAGAGCTCCCAGGCCGGATGGCTTCTCCGGATCCTTTTATCAGGACCATTGGGAGGTGGTGGGCACTGACGTTATAAAAACTATCAAAGCGTTTTGGCACTCTGGAAGAATGTTAAGGAAGCTGAACCATACCAACTTGGTGCTCATCCCTAAAGTATCCTACCCGAGGAATATGCTGCAGTACAGGCCTATTGCCCTCTGTAATGTTGGTTACAAAATCCTATCTATGGTTCTTACTAATAGACTTAAGAAGGTGATGCCAAAGATGGTTAGTGATAACCAGTCGGCCTTTGTGGCGGGGAAGCACATTCAAGATAACATCCTGGTGGTCCATGAGATTCTTCATTCCCTGATGAATCAGAATACAAAGGATCGGTGCGCATTGCCTTAAAGCTTGACATGGCTAAAGCCTAATGCTCGTATTGAATATGGCTTCCTGCTGGTTATGTTGGCTAAACTGGGCTTTGACCCCGTATTCTGCAAATGGATCATGGAATGTGTTTCTTCTGCCTCCTTCAGTGTTCTAGTGAATGGGGTTCCCAAGGGCTATATTGTGCCGCAAAGAGGGCTAAGGCAGGGAGACCCACTATCTCCTTATCTCTTTTTATTGTGCACTGAAGGTTTCTCTGCCCTCATTAGGAAAGGTTTGGAAAACCGAGGCTATCCATGGCGTGAGGGTAACACCTTCTGGGACGCCTATTTCGCACCTGTTCTTTGCGGATGATTTCGTCCTTTTTTGTGATGCGACGGTGGAGGATGCGATTGGGGTGAGAAAAATCCTAAACTCATTCGCGGCTGGTTCGGGTCAAGAAATCAATCTGACTAAGAGTTCCATTTTTTACGGTGCAAAGGTTAAAAAGCAGGTAAAGAAAACTATTGAGCTTACCTTGAATATCCAAGGTAAGGCGGGCTTTGGTAAATATCTGGGGCTTCATGCTGATTTTGGCCACTCTAAAAAAGTTGTCTTTGAAGATGTCCGGGAGAGGATAGAGTCTAGAATGGCAGGCTGGGCCAAGCAATTCTTAAGTCAAGCTGGAAAGGAGGTTCTTATTAAGGATGTTGCTATGGCTTTACCAAATCATGCTATGAGCTGCTTCAAGCTGCCTATCAGTGTTTATAGAGAGATTGAGAAAGCCATTCGCATTTATTCGTGGAGGGGAAGCCTGAATCGTAAGGGATTCCATTGGTCCTCTTGGGATAGGCTCCAGAAACAAAAATGCCAAGGGGGGCTAGGCTTTAAAGACTTGCAATGTTTTAATCTTGCCTTCCTTGCTAAAGTTGGGTGGAGACTCATTACAAACCCGGATTCTCTCATTGCTAGAGTGATGAAAGAAAAATACTACCCTGGGAAATCCTTTAGGGAGGCTTCTCGGGGTAGGAAATCATCCTGGGGTTGGAAAGGAATTTTTGAAGAGCGGATGGTGCTAGAGAAGGGCCTTTTTTGGCGAGTTGGGAATGGCGAGAGTATTCGAATAAGGGAGGACCCGTGGTATCCTATGTCTTCTACCTTCCGGGTTACGCCAAAGGAACAACTGAATGCAACCCTTGTTAGTGATTTGATCAATCCGGACTCTAAGACGTGGAATATTGATATGGTCAAGGGAGGTTTTGCTGGTGATGTGGCGAATGGGATTCTTAGTATCCCATTAAGCAGATGCGGCGGCACTGATAAGCTTGGGTGGTTTCATACGGTTAATGGTGTGTACTCGGTGAAAACCGGGTACTAGGCGGTTATGGAGTTAATGGAGGATGGGGATCTAGGTAAAAGAGGAATAGTGTCAACCAGTGTTAAGTCAAATTCTGCACAGGTTTGGAAGGCTATTTGGACCCTTGAGGTTCCAAATAAGATGAAGTTCTTCATTTGGAAATGTTGCAACCATGCATTGGCTGTGAGGAGAAATTTAAAGGGTCGACACATGAGAGTCGACAACGTTTGTGGGGTGTGTGGCCAGGTTGATGAAACAGATAACCATATTTTTTTTCCGGTGTGAGACCAGCCATCGCTTCTGGTTCTGTTCGTCTCTTCATCTCAACTCCTTCGATCTAGAGGGCTCTGATTTCCTTCAGAGCTGGGCCAATTTCTACAAATGTATTGAGAAGTTAGAAAACCAACCTGAGTTGCTGCAAGAGTTTGTGTTCGTGCTTTGGAGGCTTTGGAAGAACATGAACAGTTCGGTTTTTAATCAAAGGAACCTTTCACCAGGTGTGCTCCTTGATGAGTGGAAAATGAGTCTCTTCGAATATAGGGTTGCGCTGGCAAGTAGGATCCAGGTCCTGAATCCCAGGTCGACTTTGGGTGAAACACAGGTGGCTGGGGGGAAAGCCCTTTGGAAGAAGCCGTGTTTTGGTATGCTGAAAATCAACACGGACGCAGCTTGGTGCAAGGAGACAAATAAATCGGGTTTGGGATGGGTGGTTCGTGATTTTGCGGGAGTGCTCCAGGCTGCGGGGGGATCGGGGAGATTAAGGTTCCATTCCGCTGCTGCTTCTGAGGCTGCTGCGATTCGGGGAGCTCTGCTATTTTGTTTGGAGCAGAATTTTGAATCTGTAATTATAGAGTCTGATGCTAAGTCAATCATCCAAATGGTTAGGAAGGAGATCTCCCAAGATTTCAGGATTGACTGTTTGCTTAGTGACATTGAGGTTCTAGCGCGTAGCTTGAAGTCTGTTACTTTTGGTTTCGTGCCTAGAGAGAGCAACAAAGCTGCTCCCTCGGTGGCTAAGTTCGTTATGGGGAAAGATAGGGAGTTTGTGGGATGCTATTGGGCCTGAGTTTTTGTTTAATATCTTGGCCCAAGATATCAATCTTTCTCTTAGATTATAATACATTTCTACCTTTGACAAAAAAAATAAAAAAAAAAGTTACGATTACGGATAGAGAGCTCTGATGCTGCATTCACTTCGAATAAAGCATCTTTCCCAACTAAAAGCTGGGCCATTTTCAGATATGTCGGACCAACAAGCTGCAACTCAACATCCAACCCTGCACTGGGCCTATTTCGGCCAATATCTGTCCACCTTCATATGTCCAAAAGTTAGCCCAAAACGCAAAGATTCGAAGGGAAAACGTCACGTCGCTATCACCGTAAGCGTGTACGTAAGGATGTCGGTCGAGAGTGGAAACGCGCCATGGTTCGGCAGGCCACGTCATTAGAATCTCTGTCGTTTTGGAGGGGAAAACTTTTCCTTCTGGTCTGGTGGTAATAAGACGACGACACGGACATGATAGGGACCATAACCAGAAGCTCCAGAAGGGGAAGGGCAGAAGAAAAATTCAGGTATGGCGGGCCCGTAACTTGTACCATAAGCCTTGTCAATCCATCAATTTGATGAATGTTTCTGACTCTCCTGCATGGCTTCTTTAAGTTAAAAGCCTGTGGTAAAAATCCAAACCGACGACTTGCGTAACAGAAACAGTAACTGTGACAACAATGGCGGAACTACGATTTATGATTTGATTTGATTTATTAGCAATAATAAATCAGAAAACAACGACTAATATCGATTGCGTATAGATTTTGACAATTGTGGTATGTATATTGCTGATGATGATGTCTAACTTCTGGTAAGAAGACCCTAAACGCTAAACCCTAGTCTGCTTAACTTTTGTCAATTTCATTAGCAAGTGCTGAAGACATTGAGTTGAGGCATTTGCAACATTAGGTTTTTGTTTTTCTTAATAAAACAATTACATACGGCGGATACTAGTAATATTCTCACTTGGACCTATTCTATCTTCACGATTATTTATCTTAACCTACGGTTTGCAAAATGAATGGAACCGTTTATTCTTAGTCACACTTTAAAGATCATTTCTACAGAAAATTAACCAAATTTGAAATCGTTTATCACCTACCAATTATCTAAAATATAGACGAACCTTGTTTTTTCGTTAAATACTGAAATGTTGGCAATGTTAATCGAACACTAAATAATGACCCTAGAAAATAGACGGTTTTGATGCCAGTGGTTATTTTGTAGGTGAATAGCTACATTTTCCTGAATATCTTAACTTGTTTTCATCTTATTAAGAGTCTAGATGACAAATTTGGATTTTGTTTAATCATTTACTTCTATCCTCAAATAAATAGAGGAACTCAATGTTTTAATTAAACTCTAAATTCAAAAATTCACAATCAAATGACTAAATAATTTTCAATTTGTTAATTCCATGCATGATTGATTATTGATTATTGAATGACGAATTGTAGAAAATGAACTTGTTGGATCATCATACAACATTTTAATAAGTAAAGAGAAGTTAGAAAATACTTTATTTATTATAAGTCGTGATATGTAATTATATTTTATTCATTATAAGGATTATTACGAATGTGTTGCAGGGTTTTGTCCACAACATCAAATTACTTGCAGTAGCCACCACTCGATATAAAACAATAAGAATTTCAAACCCTTTGATTTTCTGAATGGAAACAAACGCTTACAAATTTTATTTTCTATGTAGTTGGTGGGATGTTGAATTTTCGATCTCCTTATATATGACTTAATACTACATCAAACTGTGGTGCATTTACTCAAGTTCATGTATATTATTCATCCGTTCATTCACGCGAAGTTTAGTAACCATTAATTAATTAGTCGTCACTTGTCGCTTACTATTTTTTCTTTCAATGTCACAGTCTTTGCCGACTTACTCTTTTGTCAAGTGCAAATTACCATAACAAATTTCATGCACGTGCAATCACTTGAAGACAAGCTAGGTACGTTTACTTCTATGTTATATAAAAAAGTAGTTGCAGGATCTCTAAGAAAACCCTAAAAAGAATGGAAGCGGGCTGAACATTAGCATATCATTACAGTCAGTAGTTTCTGCACGCTTTTACGAGTTTAAACCGTTACAAGATGAATTCACATGCATTAAGTGTTGTAAAATGACCGTAACATTGATACGAATATTATATTATTATATATAATAAGAGGAGACAGCATACAGGCAGTAGTCATTGAATGGTGATGAGGTATTTGTGCCCCTTTTCCCGTTCCTTGGATCTCTCAAAAAGAAAACCGACTTTCAATTATTTCTGCAACATATCTGTGCACACAGACTGACACTTCCGTCCCTTAACGTAATTCTAAAGGCATGCATGTAATCCCAAGGACGATATTTCTTTATCATCTCATCTCTTAATGTCTAATATCTCATGGCCCGTCAAATATTTAATTATCTAATTAATTAATTGTTTATGAAATTAATGATGAATGTAGTTTTGTTAGTTTTTTTTTTCTTCTTTTTTCAAATGATAGAATTCATTAAACTCTAATGGTTACATTTACATCCTCTATCAAAATATTAAACAAAAATTAGGATCAATGAAATCCCACACATGAAAACTACCATACTTCACTACATTTGATTTGATGCCACAAGAGTGTGCAGCTCCATTGCCAACTCGAGAAACAAAAAAAAATGTGATTTTTTGGTTTCAAAAGAGATGTCAAAATCCTATCTGAATTAACATTCTTCACATTGCTGCTAAATTTAAAGGCAAGGTCAAAATTTATTAATTCCTTTTATTTTAATGTTGGTCACACATTTATTTATTTTTCTTCACTTATTTATTATTTTATTATTAAATTCCAACCCACTTGATTTTATAAATAACCAAAAAGCATTTTAATTTGACATTTCAATTGGAATAGAAAACTTAATAAAATGTGATTTTGTGATATCAATTGTAAAGATAAAATTTGACAGCTCCATTAAAAATGATCTAAGATGGTGAAAAAGTGAGTTCTCAAACCAAGAGGGTTAACACTTAACCACGCATGCACAAAATAAACAAACAATGCTTTGTCTTTGGGAAAGGTTTTTGTCCCCTTATTTTCTCTCTGTTTGTGCTTTGACCACCTTTTTTGACTATTTGCATTTTGCTTTCCTCCTGTGGTAATATATGGTATTTGATCCATTGGATTGTGAAATTTCAATGCCCACTTGTATATATCCAATGGGATATTATTTGGGAATTTTAATGAAAAGCTCCCAATACTGTTCATTTTAACGAAAAATCATATTTTTATACCAAAAAGTCAATTATGATACTATTCACTTTACCCTTTATTTTGTCCTTATCGTTAAAACTCAAAGTTTTCAAACCATTTTCATTAGTTTTCCTCTATTATTTTCTTAGAATAAGGATCCTCTCCGGATCCTCTTTGTGAGGATTTCGGGGATTCTCCAATCACATTCGTTCATCGTACATTGTGCGGCCAATTTTCGTCAGGTACTGTTTATATTCAATTTTAAATAAAAAATCTACAATGATTTCTAACCGCACGATGTACGATGAACGAATGTGATTAAAGAATCCCCAAGATCCTCACAAAGAGGATCCGAAGAGGATCATGATTCATTTTCTTATAATACAAATTATACAATATGCAAATTACTATTTTAATTTATGAGAGTTGTTGGACCTATCTTAGTGTCTTATTTTTTTCATCTATATTATAATTTCACTCTCCATAAAAGTTAAATTTTGAATTGCTATTTCTTCACCCACTGTTATTTTTAAAATAATATACTTTCTCATCCACTATTATTCCTAAAAAACTGAAATGTTATTTTTCCAACAACGAAGTCTCATCTGACGATAATCTACCAACAAATGAATAACCCTACAAATGCTCCACTACTATGTGAATATGCACTCCAATAACTACCAACATTATCCAATCATCATCAGTTATTAGCTTCTTACCCTTTAATTGGAGAGGCCCCAGAGGGCATCCTCACTTTTTCATTCCGGAATTTTTTCTATCTTCATACTTTATGTCATTTTAACGAATTCGGCTTACATATTGTCCATTCTTTTCACAACCCAATGTAAGTCTAGGAATCCGGTAACTTTTTTGCATTCAACTTGTTATTATTATACATCCACTACTACAAAACCATTTATTAGTGTCGCATAATAACCGACAAAAAACACATGTTACTGTCGGATATTAAGCAAAATCCGACAGAAAATGGATGCAGTGGCGGATATACCAACCGACAAAATTGCTAGCGTCAGGAAATGAATTTTCCGACAGAAAATAGACTAAAACCAACAGGACTTATGTCGGATATATGCGACAAGAAATACTAATCTATTGTCGAATGTTATATTTTAATGTCGTTCCTAACCGCCAGGAAATTAAAAAATCGTCAGATTCACATCAACTTTATGTCGGTCATAACCGACAGACAAATATAAAAAAAATAAAATCTACTATTTTTTTGTTGGTCACAACCGACAGAAAAATATTAATAATTAAAAAAAAAGGAAATTTTCTGTTTGTTTTTTTTTTTATTTTTCAAAATAAAAAATATTAAAATTGAATGAGTGAATAAAATAAACAAAGCTCGTAACAAACATAGTATGCATTCAAATACAAATTAACCTACAATAATGTCTTTTAAATCCGCCATAACACATAAAGTAGACGTTAAATATAAATTAACATACAATACGGTCATCTGTATCCGCCATAATACATAACTAGACAAACAACATTTCTGGCGGTTATAGTAATTTTATGCCGGTTTAATCCGACAGTAAATATCCGCCAGGAATTTCTGTCGGCTATAACCGACAGAAATTCACTTTTTCCCGACGCTAACTAAATCATGTGTCAGATATCTTGTATCTGATATTATGGCTTATTAACCACCACCATCATCCGACACTTAAAACTAATATTGTAGTAGTGATCTTTTAAGGCGCTTATAGGTCTTTTACAATTAAGCAAATTTGATTAAAAAGTGGGTGAGGAAATAAGACATTAGGGTGGGAAAAACAGCACTCTAATTCATATGTGTAAGAGAAAAGGACTTTTGAACCGCAATGAGTTCTTGAAGAAAAGCCCAATCATTATAACAATTTATCACTTGCAATGAGCTATTAACTTTTTGTATTTACCTTTGAGCTATCAACTTATTACACTTATTTTATATATATTTTTATAAGCACTTATTTTTTATATGACAAGTATATATGGGATATGCTTAAGGGACAAATTTTTTTACAAATTTTTTTACAATTTTTTTACACTTCTTTTGAGCCTTTAGATTAAAGCTATTTTAATGGTTAAGATTGTACTGGTTTATTTACTAATTTTTTTGAGATAAAGTACGATATTCATTGAATAGAGAAATACGTACATAATCGAGGATAGGGTGCTAACAATGGGCCTCAATAAAAAACTTTGTCGGAGCTTTCAACCCGATCGAAAGAATGTCCCGCACCAATTAACAATTGAGACTATCCTCTACTAATAAATTATTAATAACATCAGGAGGTTCTTCAAACCAAGATAGAGGATGATCCAGCGTAAAACTCAACCGTACAAGTCGATGTGCCACTTTATTCGTCTCTCTAGGGCTGAACGCAATCTTCCATTGCTTAAACCCCTAAAGGATCTGCCGTGTATCTGCAAATATATGACCAAGATGACCATGCAATGCTCATCCAGTATTCTGAATAGCCGACACCACCAAAAGAGCATCACCTTCCATTTGTACATGTTCTTCACGCCAACGCTACGCAAACACAGCTGCTGCCCGTGCAGCAGCAGCTTCTGCATGCAAAGCCGAACCAATTCCATACTCCTGACTCACCATAGCCTCTACAAAACCTTCTATGGCATTTCGAACGATAACCCCAACACCCCCAGATGAACCATTCTCCTCCCAAGCAACATCGAAACTACATTTGATCCAACCAAATTCTGGGTGCTTCCATTGCTGAACACGAACCGTTGCTTGGGGCGATTGAACCTCATTCCATTTTTTGAATTCCGACAGCCACGTTTGAGCTTTAATTTGGATATCCAAATGAGATACCTCAACACCATTCTATAAATACTCGTTACATACCTTCCATACACTCCACACTAACACGAGAGTCAACTTAAAACTATCCTTAGTTACTGTTTTGGCCATATTGGTTAACCACCCACCGAAGCCCTCTTCGACCCTAGGAAACTTACGAATTCTCAAAGGGCTACCAAACCAAATAGCAGCAGAACGTGGGCACTGTAACAAAGCATGCACAACTGTCTCTGCATCTTTATTGCATAACCCACAAATATCCTCGAGAAGAACTCTTCTAATCTTCAAATTCACCTTCAAAGGCAATGCATCCATACACTCACACCAAACACAAATTTTGACTTTCCCCGAGACCTTGGCACGCCATAAAACCTTCCATAAAAATTTCGTTTCCTCATTTAAAGTAGAGCCAACCGGTTCCTCCCCACCCAAACCATGACATGTTCGTGCCACAAAATAAGCACTATTCGTTGTAAAGACACCCTTCGATTCTTTAGTCCATATCATGGAATCCACCGGACTGAATAAACTCAATGGGATACTAAAAATAAATGTTGCTTCCTCCTCCATAAACCAGCTACTAATAAGACTTGTATTCCACCATGAACCACCACTATTGTCCACCATCAAGGAGTGTACAGTAAGAGATGGGTGTACTCCGGCCAGTCTTGGACTAAGAACTTTAAAGAAATTCTCCCTTG
Organism: Cotoneaster glaucophyllus; assembly: GCA_036320875.1. Taxonomy (NCBI): domain Eukaryota; kingdom Viridiplantae; phylum Streptophyta; class Magnoliopsida; order Rosales; family Rosaceae; genus Cotoneaster; species Cotoneaster glaucophyllus. Next base: position 12,488,178 of record CM070067.1, read on the forward strand.
GAAACCAGTTATCCCCCCATATATGTATACTCAATCCGTCGCCAACCCTCCATAAAGAATGCTTTTCAATGATATATTATATTCATCTCAATCAAGGGTATATATACAATCAAATACAATCCTATCATAATAAAGGAAAGAATAATTACATCCTAGAAATAGGAAACAAATATGGTAGGAATCCCACAATTGTAGGAATCCTAATACAAGTCAACACTCCCCCTCAAGTTGGTGCATAAATGTTGCACATGCCCAACTTGTCTAGAAACCTCGAGAACTTGTCACTTGAAACCGCCTTAGTGAGAATATCTGCCACTTGGTCTTCCGTTCCTATGGGAGGAACTTCAATTACTTTGCTGTCTAGTTTCTCCTTAATAAAGAACCTGTCAACCTCTACATGCTTGGTCTTATCATGTTGCACTGGATTATGAGCAATATCACGAACAGCTTTATTATCACAGAATAACTTCATTGGTTGACCATGTTTGACCCCCAAATCTTGTACCAGAAACTGAAGCCACAAGATTTCACAAATACCAAGTGCCATGCCTCGAAATTCAGCTTTTGCACTTGACCTTGATACGACATTCTGCTTCTTGCTTCTCCACGTTACTAGATTTCCCCCAACAAAGGTGAAATACCCGGATGTTGAGCGCCTATCATCCGTCGATCCTGCCCAGTCAGCATCCGTATAGCACTCAATTCTGAAATGCCCATTTTTCCGAAACAAGATTCCTTTACTCGGGCTTCCTTTCAAGTAACTCAGTATTCTCATAATTGCACTCATGTGTTGTTCTCCTGGATTGTGCATATATTGGCTAATTACACTTAAGGCATGAGCAAGGTCCGGCCTAGTGTGGGCCAAGTACATTAACCTTCCCACTAACCTTTGGTACCTCCCTTTATCAACCGGTACTTGGTTCTGATCAAACGGAGTAGACACTGGTTTTCAAGCCGTCATACCTGTTTCTTCCAACAGGTCAAGAACATACTTCCTTTGTGATAGAAATATCCCAGACTTGCATCTCGATACTTCAATCCCAAGGAAATATTGATCTTTCATTTCGAATTCTGTGGACAAATAATTTTTTAAAGCCGCTTGCTCAACGAGATCGTTACCTGTAACCACCATATCATCAACATATACGATGAGAGCTGTAACCTTTCCGTTCTGGTGTTTTAGGAATAACATATGATCCCAATTACTTTGCCTATAACCGAATGCTCTCATGGACTTAGTGAATCTACCAAACCAGGCTCTTGGAGATTGCTTCAAACCATACAATGATTTCTTGAGCTTACATACCTTTTGTTTCTGTGTGTCCGGATCATTACACCCTGGTGGAAGGTCCATGTAAATCTCCTCGGTTAGATCTCCATGGAGGAACGCATTTTTTACATCGAACTGTTGCAAAGGCCAATCTAGGTTTGCTGCTAAGGACAGTAGAACACAGACTGTATTGATCTTTGCCACTGGTGCGAACGTATCAGTGTAGTCGATGCCATATTTCTGTGTATACCCTTTTGCCACCAATCTTGCTTTAAAGCGGTCTACCGTTCCATTTGCTTTGTATTTTACTGTATAGACCCATTTGCATCCCACAGATTTCTTTCCAGCTGGCAAGTCAGTTATTTCCCAGGTAGCATTCTTCTTCAACGATCTCAATTCCTCGTTCATTGCATCTTTCCAGCGGGAATCTGCTAAAGCCTCATGCACACTGTTAGGAATAGATACAGTAGATAATTGATTTATAAATGACTTATTTGATTCTGACAGGTGACAGGTAGACACATAATTGTTTAATGGATATCTCACTCTTGGATCCGAATTTTGCTCACTCACAAAATACTTGTTTTTACACTTAGGATCTGCCTCATAAGTAGGTTTGGGAATACCTCGGTTAATACGCTCTAGAAGACGACGGAATGGAGGTGCATCCGGGATGGAAGACGATTGGTTATGAGAATTAACAGAAGATGGGTTCATACTTGGACTTGATATAGCATCAGGAGGGAAAACTCGGGACAGTTGTTGTAATGGCTGCTCGGTTCCATTGCACATAGTGGGCCGCTGCTCATTTTCAAATCCAAACTCCATTGGACCCGTGGACTGGTCTTCCTGCTGACTTGGTTGCTGCCGCTCAGTGGACATATCACCAAAAACCGTGGGCTATTGTTCTGCTCAGATGTCGTGGACTCCAATGGCTGCTCTTCATGCAGCTCGGTTCTAGCACCATGAGAGTAATCAAAGGTCAAAACTTCATTATTATCTCGAGTCAGAACTTCACTATTTCGGTACTCCCCCAGAAGTGAGGACGTAGAGGATCCAAAAAACATTTCATTCTCATGGAAAATCACATCCTGAGTGATAAACATTTTCTTACTCGGAGGATGATAACAACGATATCCTTTCTGGGTAGTGGCATAACCCAAAAATACACAACGAATAGCGCGAGGCTCAAGTTTATTATGCCGTTGAGGAGGATGGAGGTGAACAAAAGCAACACACCCCAAGACTCGTGGGGAAAGATTTGGAGTCGGTGGACTGTTAGTCTGAGATGTGAGAGCCTGAAATGGCGTAAGAAAGTTGACAGTACGAGACGGAAGACGATTAATAAGATAGGCCGCGGAGGTAAGTGCCTCACCCCAATAATGTAGAGGCAGATGTGCCGCAATGAGTGAAGCACAGACCATTTCTAGCAGGTGTTGATTTTTTCGTTCAGCAACCCCATTCTGTTGAGGAGTATACGGGCACGTGGTTTGATGAACAATACCATGCAGGTCAAGGAATGAACGAAGTTCCTTATTCACATATTCGCCACCATTATCACTTCGAAGAACTCGGATATTCCTATTGTATTGCACAACAACCATTTTATGGAACTTTTGAAAGGCCAAACTAACTTCACTTTTCGACTTTAACAAAATGACCCAAGTCATTCGGGTACAATCGTCAATAAAAGTAACAAACCAGTGAGCATCACCAAGAGTAGCTATTTTCGACGGCCCCCATACATCAGAATGCACAATCATAAAAGGAACAGTACTTTTATTGAAACTGGGAGGAAATGAAGTTCTATGGCTTTTAGCCATTTCACAAACATCACACTTGAACTGAGAAACATCATGCTTGACAAACAAACTAGGAAATAACTTATGCAGATAACCAAAGGAAGCATGCCCAAGGCGCCGGTGCCACATCCAGATGTCTGACACTTTATTAGTAGTCCCTTGAGAATCATCAACGGAAAGAGCCTGAGTCAGCGAGCCAGAACTACCGGTCGTCAACTCCAAGTAGTAAAGTTTCCCTCTTCTAATACCATAACCAATCGTCTTCCGCGTCCGGATGTCCTTAAAAATACAAAAGGAGGGCCAAAAAATAACCAAACAATGTAAGGCAAAGGTTATTTGGGCAATGGATAACAAATTATAATTTAGAGAAGGAACCACAAGAACAGTGTCAAGTTTCATGGTATCAGAAAGAGAAACAGTGCCTTCCCCAATAACAGGGACGGCATTACCGTCAGCAACATTGACTATGGTTTGTGTGGATGTTTTTAGTGATGGAACCTGTCTAGAATCACAAGTCATATGTTCAGTAGCTCCGGAATCAATTACCCATGTATTATTCATAACAGAAGTAGAAGTACTTAGGGCCTTACCATCACTACCTGCTGCAGCAATCAAAGCAGATGCCTTGTCCACGATCGAGTCTGAATCATTCTTGGTTTCTGCAACGGAGGCTCGAGATTTGTTGCACCGAGGATCACGTGTCTTATCCCAATTCTCGGGATATCCAATCAACTCAAAACAACGACTCTTGGAGTGTCCTATCATGCCACAGTGTGGGCACTTACCTTGGGGACGATCTCGGCTTGTCTGGCTAGGACGAGTTGGTCCTGACTTGTTTTGCAACCCGTCTCGGTTCGACCAAGAAGATGGTCCACGGGCCTTTGCTGCCATGGCAGCATGTTCACTCTTGTCAACCTCCGTCTTCATTGCTTCATTTCGATCAGCTTCTCGACGAACGTATGCATAAGAAGCTTGAAGGCCAAGCGGGGGATCCTTCCGCAATACTTCACCACGAACCTGATCAAACCCATCATCAAGACCACCAAGAAACACATAGACTCGCTGTCTCTCAGTGGATTTTTGAAACGCTTTGACATCGTTTTCACACTCCATGGATACTTTATTAAAATGATCCAATTCTTGGAAAATCTCAGTTAGCTCCCCGAAATAGGTAGCCAAAGGTCGGCCATTCTGACGAAGCCGTGATGCCTTCTGATTCAATGAATAAATTCTAGCTTCATCATTCTCATCAAAGTAGGCTGCTTTAAGAGAGTCCCAAATTTCCCACTGTTCTAAAAATCCCCGCCTAGCACCGCCTAGGCCCCGCCTAGGCGCTAGGCGGCTGGTCACCGCCCCGATTAATGCCTAGACCGCCTAGCCCGCCCAGACCTGCTAAGGCGCTCGTCTAGACCGCCTAGGCGCCCGCCTAGACCGCCTAGGCACCCGCCTAGCCCGCCCAGACCTGCCTAGACACCTGCCTAGGTTGCAACTCACTTAGATAAAAAATAGATAACTTTCCTTTTGCATTTTATTATTTCCAATAAATTGTAAGAGACTTATTGAATACTTAAATAAACACACATTATATGTTTGCTCCCTATGTTTTCATTATGTTCCAATACTTCATAATATAAATGTCATGCTATTTTCTAGTTTATAACGAAATTATGTATATTTTAAGTATAAACAGACACTTGTTTACATGAAATAGAATAGATTTACTTAAATCCGCCTAGTCCGCCTAGTCGCCCGCCTAGGCTCCGCCTAGCCGCCTAGGCGCTAGGCCTTATCCCGCCGCCCGACTAGCGCCTAGCGCCTTTTAGAACCTTGAAATTTCCTTCGAAGTAGACAAACGAATGTACCGTTTCATAATCTCTGGCTTCATTGAAGATAAAAGCCAACTCTTAATTTTTTGATCTTCAGAGAACCAGTCATCATATTTAGGATCGTCTTCGTTAGGTGCCTTGATAGACCCACGAAGATATCCCATCTTCTTCCTTCCAGCAATATGGATTTGAATGAGAGGAGCCCATAAATCATAGTTCTTTTCATCCAAAACCATACCAATATTAAAGCTTGAATTCTCTGACTGCACCATAATTGGAGCAGCCACTGGAACAAGTTGAGAACCGGTCCCCTTTTCTTCAGCCATCAGTCTTGCTGTCGATATCACCTAAATCCTGCAGCAGCGTTGATTGGAATGTGGACCCAGTAATCGACTGACAACAGAAACTGGGCAGCTGGACAAACGGACAGAACACGGGCAGCAACAATTTCTTGCTCGCTGCAATTGAATAGAGACACGGGCAGCAACAATTTCTTGCTCGCTGCAATTGAATAAAGACACGCTGCAATTGAATAAAGACACGGGCAGCAACAATTTCTTGCTCGCTGCACTTGAACAAAGTCACGGGCAAATCCAAACCCAGTTAGGGTTTGGTGCTTTCCTTTTTTTCTAACTCGGCTCTGGTGCCAAGAAGAAAGAATGCTTTTCAATGATATATTATATTCATCTCAATCAAGGGTATATATACAATCAAATACAATCCTATCAGAATAAAGGAAAGAATAATTACATCCTAGAAATAGGAAACAAATATGGTAGGAATCCCACAATTGTAGGAATCCTAATACAAGTCAACAGCACCCCTCTAAATGATAATCCTTGAAGCCGCCACACTTCTCCAGCAATGAGAAGAGTTAGGTGAAGTTTGGGCCTGCAAAAAATCTGTTGTGGGGTAGTATCTTGCTTTAAAAATACGAGCAACCAGAGAGTCGAGAGATTGAATTAATCTCCACCCTTGCTTATCCAGTAACGCTAAATCAAAAGCGTATAAATCCTTGAATCCCAGGCCACCCTCACTTTTTGGTTTACACAATTTTTGCCACTTTATCCAATGAATACTACACTTGCCCGCTTCTCTACCCCACCAAAATTAAGCCACCATCTGGTTCAGTTCCTAACAAAGCGTCTTAGGTAACAAGAACGTCTGCATCGTATACAATGGGATTGCTTGAGCTATTGTCTTTATCAAAATTTCTTTACCCGCACTACTCAACAAGGTGCCCCTCCATCCATTCAACTTCTTCCAAAGACGGTCCTTAATATAAGCAAAAGTTTCTTTCTTTGACCGGCCCACAAAAACCGGTAGCCCAAGATACCTTTCATGATAATCCACCCTTTCCATTCCAAGACAATTAGCAGCAAAGTATATAGAATTCACTTCGACCAATTGGTTTGCAAGCGGCAGCTTCCTTCGAAAAAAAAACAAGGTATGAGCATTGTTGATCTAAATACAGGTGAAGGTCATTAGTTTGATTTGGAGCATTTTGGTGTTGTTCTGGTTAATGGTGTTGGTGCCTGTAATTCCTCCATTTCACCCCAATTCCAAAACGTGTTTTAAAATAAAAACTTGTTTTTGGTGTTTGTAATCCAAAATTTGATCTTTTATTTATCCTCAAATGTCTAAAGATTAGAAAAGAAAATAAGATACGTGACTACAAGGACTCCATGAATCATACAAGTTGAATCCCATGTCATTTGGACTCTCTTCCTATTTCTTCCTTCTTCTCCACACCATCAGAAGGACTAGGTAGGAATAAACCATTTTTATTTCGAATTTGAAGAGATGAGAAGAGAGAGAAATCAAAATATTATCATAATAATTATCATTATTGCAGAGATATATTTATATAATTTTCTTTCTTATTTCAAAATAGTTAATAGAGCAATGCAATTCTAACTGTTAAAATGGGTTTGATTTAAGGGTTTAAATGGAGTGTAAAAGTATTTGTCAAAATTTTTGTCCTTTGATCCTATCTCATTATATATATATATATATATATATATATATATATATGCATATTTTTATTATTCACTCTATCATGAGTATATAATATATATATATATATATATTATATACCTGTTTTTTTTATAATAAAAATAAAATATTTTCACGTCAAGTGATAACTTTTACTCGAAACCATTATCTATTGTGAGCGATTTATTAATTTTTTTCAGGTCGCCAATAATATCTCCTTTTGTCTTGACTTTAACATGTTAAAATGCCCAATTTGTAAAAAGTGGGATATTTTGTGAGCAATTTGGATTCCAAAAACTCAAGATAATTCAAAGTCAAGTGGTATGGGATGAGGTGAAAATAGTGGATGGATCCCAAATTCGACACTTTCAACAACTATAAGGAGAGAGGTTTTATTTTGGGTTTGGCGTCTACCAATGACTTACATATCTAGAATTAACTGTGTTTGGTCCCTCCTATTAATGCACAAGAAAACGACTCATTTTCATGATTGTCTCTCTAAATATGATACATAAAACTAATTTTTCTAATTTACATCTTTGCCAAATTGAAAAAACGATACCAAACGTTTACCAAAATAATTGCCGTGAGTCTGACCTGACAATTCTGTGTACTGGGCGATCGCAGATTTGTTGTTTTAGCGATATCTTAAACCAATCAAAAAATTTCAAGTACGACAATAACACCATAAATCTATTAATATTTTAACAAATTCGCGTGCATATTGCCAGAAATTCTTAATAAATTTTTTGTATGTTATTTGGTGCTAACTTACTAACAACATTTGTCATATGGTGTTACTAATCCGACCTCGTAATAATCTTTGCAAAGAGCCTTGAAAATGTCAAAAATAAAAATAAAACTTGTGGCGTGGCTTGTGAAAGCAAAGGAAAACAGCGCAGTCAACGGAACGGCGCAACACAAGCAAATGCATCTCTTTCGGAGCTGACGTCGTGCCACACGTGAGTTTATTATTTAACTGACGCCGTGTGGGCCACCACCGAGTTCTCACGTGCGGCGGATTAGGTTAACCAGACGGAATGTGTCGGTTTTTTGTCTGTTTGTGTTCCTTCTGCTTTCCAGCTCCTTTACCGCTCCTTTTGTTTATCCCCACGTATTACCTATTGACTTTCTCTTTGACTATTTTTTGTTTTACAATCCCCATAATTATAAAATTAATTAATTACTCACATAATTAGTTGGTGGATTAAATAATAATTATAATAATTACTAGAAGTATGTAATCCCTCACTTTGTGGCGTCAAAGATTGGGACAACTAATTAAACAATTAATTTAGTTCAATGCTTTAATTAGTTAAGTTAAGATTGTTTTGGAATCGACGTGGCAATGTTACAGTCGACGAAGCTTCTTCTTCTTTGATTACAATCCCTGAAAGTCTGTTGTCGTGTGAAACATTGATTCCAATTAACAAACCATGAGAGGATTATGAGAAGGATTAGGTCAAATCTCACTTGAGAAATGGTGATTAGACCTTTAACCAACTCCTTTTCTTAGTCATGCACGAAACTAATTAAACCCATTTTTCTCTCTTTCAAAATCTACTTTTTGAGAGAAAAGTTTGGAATCCTTTTCTCATTGGCGAAAATATGCAATGTACGCATCTTTTGACAATCTCAACTTAGCCGTTCAAACAGCAACGTAATCTCGATTTAGTTGTTCAAACGTCTCAAACATCGGTGTATGGTACAAAGTGTATTGTAGAAACAGTCTAATTGGTAATGACAATCGAGTACTAGGACAATAAGAGAATCCGATGTACATATACCAAATCGTACAAATAGGATTTGGATGCAAAGAGAAAGGAAGAAACCTCAAGAACAAAAGACAACCAACAAAACGAAGATACGTTAAGAAACCGGGAGGACTTAGATTGGAGGCTAAAAAATTGAATCGGAGTAGCTTCTCCGACAACTTCAGGAAGGGTAAAAGGTCAGCATGGGGAGCTGTACAATTGAATCGAGGCTTACTTCTTTCTTTACATTCCTACATTGTTGCTGCCTAAATCCATTAGAATCGTCAATCTCCTTGCCGTTTTCATGAAATCACTGCAACTTCAACAATAACTTGATCAATATATTACCTTACAAACGATTCATTTGATAATTAAAAGGACAAAAACCTCCGTCCTTTGGAGCCATTACACGATTCAATGGGAATTGATCCGTACCTGAAAGGTTCATCTCCAATGTGTTTAACTGCACCAGTACCATCTCGATAGAGCACATGGTTCAGTGTCTCAGAATTGTCTATGCCAAACATATCTGCCAGTTTTCTGTACAATTCACCATAGGACCCAAGAAGTGAAAGGTCAAGAGTACGACCTACATCTTCTGATTCCATGAAGACTTTACAGTGACCAGTTTCCAGATTTCGTTCGGTTTCATGTCGATTATCCTTATACCATTGGAAACCCTCACAAGATGAGCGCTCTTGTATGCTTTGTTGAAGTGCAGATCCAGAATTGTCAGAATGATTTGCCATTTTATCTGCATTCCCATCTGACGAACTATTTCCAGTAAGAACTGGTGAGACTGTATCGCCAGAGCTGCTCAGAGAGATCTGCTGCTCGGTAAGTATTGGCTGACCAAAGAGTATGAGCTGCGGTGGCTTTACAGTATCGGGTTTCTTTGACGTCTGGGTAGAATGTGACATAGTCAATAAGCAAGAAAGATTCTCGCTCATGGTGGGCTTTTGAATCTTAGTGTTATTGGAGAATTTAGTGGGTGCAGCAGCATGATCAAGTGGCGGGAAACCAGCCGGAAATAGACCTGTGTGCAGTTTATTGAGGTGCATATCTGATAAGGATAGACCATAATGAGCATGCCTGGCTCCCTGCATGCCAGCAGGAGTTTTGTCGGGCAGACAACCAAAGGGGCTGCTGAGTCCAAGGAGGTTGCCGGAAAACGTCGGCATTGGAAGTTGGCCTTCGAAAGGGAAATCTGGGTGTTGCGGTAGCCTCATCTTCTTTCTTGGGGGTGAGAAGGGTGTCAGATGGATCGCGGGCATGTTGGATACCAATTCTACCAACCATGGGCTAACGCGTTTCACATTTTGAAGTAAATCGGGTTCATCCCACGTAACCTGAAACATAAGAGTTCAGAAAACCAAAGGGAATTAAAGCAGAGCAAAACACTCCTACTGTGTTCGTGTTAAAAAAAGGGTATAACCGATGCTATGGAAGTGGACTTCCCGAATGTTTTGTTGCCAAAAACCATGACTCTTCCCAGACGTAATTGGTCAGAAAAGAGCACACTTCAAAATTAGCTAATTTGGTATGGAATAGGAAAATGAAAACTGAAGCTGGAACCCCAAAGAAATCGCTACGGAATTATAAACAGGAGCCTAAAAACAAATAAGCTCATGGAAAAGCAGATAAAACTAGAGGAAAATAAGGGGAAGTGAACTGAAAGGAGTTAAAGGAAAGGCAAATGGATCAAATAACAAATGGTTTATGGTAGAGTATGCAGACTGATTTTCTTAATTCTGATCGGAAAATTGTCAATGAAAAATACCGTGCTCACTTGAAAAGTAAATTAAAATTTACTAAACGATATCGGAGAACCATAATTACAGAGTACATGAGAGAAAGAGAGTAGTACCTGGAGAAGCCTCCACGGTGACTCGGGCCAGCGCAAAGGCTCAGCAACCTGAACAGAGGATATAGTCCCCATGAACCAACTTATCCGGGAAGAATCCTCAGTTTCAAAGGCCATCTTGAATCTCATTCCAGGACACCACCGGATCTGCAATGCTGCTTTCACCAACGAAGCCTTCACACAGAATTCTGGGGTACTTGCTCGAGGGTAGTAAACAACCTCAAAGGGCTGTCCGTTTGCAGCAAGTGTTGCAGCTTCAAAAACCGATTCAGGCCCGACTTTCCCCTTACCCATTAGACTTCCATTCGAATTAGAGCCATTACCATGGCCATTTTTCATTAGTTTGTTCTCATCCTCCCTCAAAAACGCCGAGAATCCACCATATGGCACAGTACAATTCCCACCCATTGGATTCCACCCTGAAGATGACTCTGATCCACCTCCAATTCCCCTCTTTGCGCGACGAATTCCGACACAGAGATCACCATTCTCTGCCCTCAAAAACACAATTGAGTCCCCAGAAACAAGCTTCTTGTGGTTCACAAAGGTACTCCACCCTGTGGTCAATAGATGCCGCCTAGGGGTCCCTCTGTAAATGTGCCTAAACTTCCATGTTTCCCCATGGACATCCTTAGCAAGGATTGTCTGAACAGGGGGATCGGCAGAGTAATCCAATCGCGGAAAGATGGTTTCTGCACAATATCTCGGAACAGAGAACCCACCGCCATTGTTTGCATCGGATTGTGTCAACGTCTTCGCAAAAGAGGCAGGTTTATCTGGCGTTTCAGTCCCATTAAGCCCTCCAATTCCATCATCCTCGTAACCTGCCTCGGCCCCATTCAAAGGAACCAACCTAATTTTTGCATAAACCTCATCAGTCTCAGGATCAGCCATGAACTTAATGGCGGCGACCCGGCAGAGTATATGAGGAGGAACTCTTGGGCAGTTCCTGAAATCAGCAGGTCCACAGGCATGCTCAGCATGGCCCTGAGGGAAGTAGAAGACCTTGGCATTCACCGGAGGCATTTGAACCATGCCGCCGGCGCAGGCATGCCATAGCTGAGGATCTAAGCACCTATCCCCCTCCTTCAGTTTCTCTTTTGAATCCATAAACGTAATCATATCAATTTCTTCAACTAAAATAAGCAAAATTTGCAAAATAAAACGCTTCGCTTCCTGCTCTCAGTAAATGCTGCAAACCACATTAACCACCCAAATTAGGCATACAACTCACAGAATTCAATCAAACCGTACAAACAACAAAAAAAACAGAAACAATCAATCTCATAAATGAAGTGCATTTCATAAATTTCTTACCTTATAAAGAAGGCATGAATTCGAAACCGAAAAGCCGAAAAAGAAACCTTCTTCTTGCCACGTTTGCTCTAGAAAATCTTCACAAAATCAAATTTTCCCAACAACAAAGCCTGGACTTTAAAGTTCAAATCCATTTCTTTTATTTTTCTTAATTCAGTAAATTCAAAGGGGGTTCAATTGCCCTGGCACGCCATTAAACCCACCTACAAAACCCAAATCCCAAGCAGCTCCAATTCAACACTGAATTCCCAATCTCAAAACCCTAATCTCTCTCCTCACTGAACCAGTCCAAACCCACCAATTTTTTTCAAACAAAGAAAAAACACTCAGACTCAAAAACTGAAGAAACACTCTGCTCTTCTGGAAATTCGAATCCGCCGAGCCCTCAGAAGCTCAGCCGTCGGAGAAAAATTCAGGATCTGCGGCAAGGGTCGAGCCTCTACTTTCCAAGTCCGGCGAAAACCGAGAGCTCGGAGCCACTTCTGAGCCGCCGGGAAGTTCAAAGCAGAAAAAATCTCCGAAGGAAAAGAGGAAGGAGAATCGTCAGCGCCGAAAACCTCTCAGAATCTTCGTCGTCTTGTTGGTTTGAAAGATTTCAATCACCAACGACTGTTTGGCCAACACAGAACAAGATAAAAAGCCATAGACACAGAGAGAGACAGAAGAGAGGGGGGAGAGAGAGAGAGAGAGCAGAGAAACGTTTAGGAAGCAATAGTCCAAAAGCTTCTCTCAGCAAATAAAAACACCAAAACATAAAATAAATAAATGAAAATATATAAACAAAAAAGTTTCAACTTTCAATTGTTACTGCAAATATCAAGCAGTGGCAGTCAGTGGCACTGTTCTTGTTAAAAGCATTTACCACCATTGGTAAATGATGGGAGCTGAGATCTTCTTTCTGCATTCATTTTTGCACGTGGCTTCTCTGTGTCTTTGTTAATTGAACTAAACATAATTAATTTTAACTTGATAATAATTAAAATAATAAAAAATAAACCAAATTCTCAGCAAATTAACAAAGGCACATGGATGCCACAGACAAAAATGGGTGCAGAAGATCTCATCTCAAATGATAGATTATATTCACACACCCCAAATTACTTCTTCTACACCCTTTTAATTTTTTAATATTTTTCTATCAAGTGTTAGTAGTGTGTAGAAAATATTAAAAAATTAAAAAGGTGTGGAAGAAGTAATTTGGGATGTGTGAATATAATCTCTCTTGGTAAATTCCATGAAAATATGTTTTCCCTTTTAAATTTACCTAGCCTATTCCGACAGTTTGGCTCTCATGCTGACATGGTGTGTCGAATTTACTCGTTAACATATACACGTACTTATGGTCTAGAATTCACCGTTTAGAATTTGATGGTTAGATATCAACGCAAACAAAATTCTATACATTACGCATTCTATCGTTGTATCAATATGCTCGGTTTGGACATTAGGATCAACAAGAGTTTATACATGATGTGTTTTATGTGTTGTATCAGCATCACATTGTATAGCTCGCATATAATGTTCAACTAAAACATAACATATGTTGACGTGGTATATGAGAATTATTTGGTGACTTTTACTCATATATCGTATATTCAGTCAGCAACCTTGCATTTGGAATTTGACACTAGGACATCAACGTTAACACGTGTCTAAATGTTACATGTTTCATTTATTGCATAATCTTGATACGTTATATCGATAGCATATTATATTTACATACAAACTCGATATGAAAACATAAACTCGATATGAAATCCATAATGATACGCATGTGTATGTGGCGTGCTTTAGGTGTCGTATTAGCACACCACGTCACATTATATTACAATAACTTCTCATACGTGAAGTCAATTTTTTTTTTTAATCTCGTGTTGTGAAATTGATTAAACTGTTTTCGTCTAAATACGTAATTGAGATTGACATGTTTTTTTTACAACTCAGAATTTCTTAGATAGTTGGACATATACCACCACAAAAAGAAAAATGCTTACTTTCATTTTTTAGTACATTGATATATTTTTACATTAAGGGGACGGAGAGTTCAGCTAAGTCACATAATGAACAACATAATTTGATATCAAATCCGCTATCTACCAAATTCAAACATAAAACTTCTTGCTTTTAAGTGAAAGAGAAATACCAACGGATCGTAATACTCAGTGAAAATGTTACTTAAGCACGGGACGATATAATTTTCAACTAGGAAGTTTAACATTTAGACAATATCAAATTTTTAATTAGGGATTTTTTGTGTCTTACCTTTTTCTTCGGATCTGAAGAAACAGTGTGTATCTTGAGAAGCCAGCAAAACAACAAAGATCTTTAAGGAAGCCACACCTTTTGTAATTTCTTATTCATACCAATAATTTATTATTATTTTAATTCTGCTCTCAGCAATCAAACAGGCTTTCATTTTTTTTTATTATAATTTTTTTGGATTAGAAAGGCATGGATTTCCGTGTCCCGCGAGAAATTCGAATCCAAAGTCTCGCGAGCGTGGGTTAAGTGTTCGCTTTTCAGGTGTGCTCTAAAATCAAGGCAAGGCAGTCGTTAAAACCTAACCATGGTTAAATGTTGCAATATCAAAATCCATTTAGTCAAAATGACAATAGCTACTTATTTATTTGTTAATTAATAACAATGACCTTGCTTAATTCCAGAAAAAAAAAAAAAGACTTGAAACAACAATATTGACATTGGGGGACAAGTTATAGGGTAACGAAAAACAAATCATATTTTGTAAATTATATGATGTGACGGTTTATAATTAGAATTCTTATTTTTACCTAGTTGGATAGACCATCTCCAAATGAGATGTCATATACACCAAATAAGACTAAAATACATCAAGGTGTTTTCCAATAGAAATGTCATTATGATGTGACAACTAAGTCATTTAACTTCTTACTTTTTAGCTATCTTTTTTTTACAGCAAACAAAGATGGTGTAAAATATATTTAATTTAATTTATAGGATGAAAACTAAGAATTTTAATTATTTTTTAATAGTAAATGTAACTATTGGGCGCAAAATATTAATAAAATAAATACTTAATAAATCAATTGGAAATGAAGAAGATTTAACATTTATATTCAATTGGTCACATCAGCCACAAAAAAAACTTTTGACATATTATACATAGTTAGATGAGGTCATAAATTTAACTCACACAAATTCGAAGTCATCGATATATATTTGTCATTAGCAAAGATGAAACCATAAATTTTAAAATGAGTGGGGCACTTTTTGCTATATAACAAGAAAACTAAGGCTTCCAAAGAGTACATTAATTGAAATTTATTAAACTTCAAAGATGCAATTAACATGAGTTGAATTAGGAAAAATGACTTTTCTCTTATAGGTAATAGCCTAGTTAGTAGGTTCGTATATAATATGTGTACATGCACATAATTATTTTTTTTAAAACACTTTCTTTAGTTGTACACGTTTCAATGATTTGTTAAATTAAATATTTTCAAAATCTTAGCGTATTATATATTTACGTAGGTACTTCACATTATACACGTTTCCTACATGTGATTTTTACACAATTTTTAGTATACATATGAAATTCATGTATTATATTTGTAATTTAACCTATTATTAAAAAAATATATAAATATTTAAAATTTTGATTATGGCTAAATTTTCATAATATTTATTTAGTAAAGTTATCGAATAATAAATGTACGTATTTTCATGCATAATATCCGTCTCATTTCCTACTAAATGTGACCGCTACTAAAAATAGAAGATTCGACATATTTAAAACTAGTTGGATTGAGATAAATATAAAAAACATATAATTATATTATATTAAAGGAAGGGCGGAGGGTTCGGAACTATTACAATAGTTTACGAAATGGGAAAGTTTCGAACTCAAAAGATATAGGTAGAAATCAAACACCCTATTCACTAGGTTATTGAACCATATTTATATCTATTGATTTTCTTTTGATTTTTTTAATCTAGAAACTAGTCACAAACAAAAACGTGCATCAGGAGAACAAGGGTGCGAGAAAATCACTTTTTTTTTATATCAAAATATTAAAAACCCAACAAGTATATACATCCTTTAATGAACAAAAATTGTCCAAGATTAGGTTGGACTATAGCCCAGGGCACGAAGTTGTAGCTCCTTCTTTCATTGCGGATGAGTTAACGGTCTATTGTAAAGTGTGTTTGTAAAAAAAATCATATCATTTGTATGAAACTATGGTTTAGCTATACTGTATATGACATGATATGGTTTATATGAAAGTATGAGCCATCAATTACTAGCTAGGAAGAACTAGTCTTGTTACCTTTGAGTGATCATATGTCGAGTGGGAGAAGTCCCTTCGATTTATCACCTCCAAGCCGACCTGATTATGACAAGACGTATAATCCCATTACATAATGTTTGCATTTCTTTTTACTTAACTTTCGTTTTGGTAGTCATTGTGTTGTAAACTAGGGCCACGATCACAAAGTTGTGATGGACCAATGGACCAATGTTACAAACCCCAAAAGATGGAGACATCCTAACCAAAAACATGAGCTCCTCTATTGGGGACCTACCAACTCACAGCCGATTAGATAATTGCAAAAAGAAAGTGGTTGGGGGCACCAAAATTACAAAACCAGACCCTCACAGCTCCATTTCCCCCACATTTGTAATATTTCGCATCAATAAAGTTGTAACCCTACCTAGCTAGCTAACTCCATATATTATATTTCACATGTCCGTTTTAGGTGGGTTATTTTTGTCCCTCAATTGCTCAACAATAACGCTACATTTACTATCTAGATATACCATATTTACTATATCACTTTGTGTGGCATCTTAGTAGATTTCAGTTTTTTATTTTCTGCTTAAA
Organism: Cotoneaster glaucophyllus; assembly: GCA_036320875.1. Lineage (NCBI taxonomy): Eukaryota > Viridiplantae > Streptophyta > Magnoliopsida > Rosales > Rosaceae > Cotoneaster > Cotoneaster glaucophyllus. Next base: position 12,504,868 of record CM070067.1, read on the forward strand.
GGCAACAAATTTACTCCTTTCACCTTCCCCGTTCTCTATCCCCCATCCCTCCACCTAGTTTAGTTTTGGGGATCAAAACGTATTATTCAGATGAAGGTATATGGCTTTCGATACAGATTTTCTTCAATTGAGAGGAACGGAGGTAAAAGAAAATGATCGATATACTTGTGTCCCATCTTCCTTTTGGAAAAGCCCCGGAAGTAGAAGAGAAGAGCCAAAGATTGTGTCCCATCTTTTTCATATTTGTACTTGATGTTGGTGGGATCTATGAAATCCAAAGATTGCTTGGAGGGATATTTTTTAAATTGACGTAAGGTTGTATGAGATTGTGGTATGTTTAGATGGTATGCATAGCATTATTCATGGCTTATTGGTTTCACGACCAACAAAAGGCATTCAAATTCAGAGTTTCGTTCTCCTAGAATCTACGGTCCACAAAATTACGTCACTTACTGTTTAATTTTAATTCAACGATGGAGGAGAAATATAACAAAAAAAAAAGTTAAAAGATCACCTACCATTGAATTAAGGTCGAATGATGAGTAACCACAATTTTCTTGAACTATGAGGTCTAAAAGAACGTAACTGTTCAAACCCATACCTATCTAACACACCATCATAGCACAATCACATGAAAAATACAAATAGGTTTTTTTTTTTTTTTTAATCTTAAGAACGCTGCTCAACTCATTTCAAGTTTTCAACTGAAAAGTTATTCTTTCTTATTTATAAATTATATATAAGTTTACACATTAATATAAACGGATTTACCAAAGTCTAAGGAGATGCATACATATCAAACCACACCTTGTCTGCAAAGAAGAAATAATGGGCAGGATTTATAATTATTCACTAGTAGTAGATAGATAGGATTTTCCTTTTTCTTCTTTAGAGGTGGTTCCCTTGAATTGTCTCATAATTGTTACATGTACCATCCTATAGGCTATAGTCCCACAACACAACCCCCATGTAACTCCAACAAATTATGCGACATTTAAGAGGGTTGTAATGTAGTCTTTGAACACCAGAATATAAAAATAAGGGGAAACTTGATATAGGTCCAATTTTTTGAGCCAATAGTAGGAATAGTCCAATTTATTAAAATAAGTCCAATTTTTTATATTTAATTATTTAATTATCAATAATTATCTGTTCAATAATAAGATTTATTATAAAAATCAAATTTCTTCCTAATTATCTCTTTGCTTATTTATTTTTTTGTTATTTCTCGTTCTTCCTTCTGCTTTAAACCTATTTATAGATTTTTTTTAAAATTTTTTTAATCAACCTATATTACAGGTTAATTATATTTATCTACCTATATGACAGATTTTTTTTTTTTATAATCAACCTGTCACAGATTAATGTGTCTTACTTGTAGGTATGTTATGTTTTTTCTACCTTTTAATTAGGTTTCATATCTCACGTATAGGTATAATATACATTCATATATTTGTTACTTGAGTTAGGGTAGAATGTTTTGCAGATAAATTTAAGTTAGTATATTAGTTTTTTTGTTATAAGATATTAATTATATTTTTTGGAGTTGGAAAATGCATAATATTAGAAGATTTTAATTGATTTTTAATATTTTTAGAAAATATAAAATGAGTATAAAAAAGTAAAAACATATAATTAGATAACTGGACTCACTCCTAAAAACAGTCTACCTTTTTGGACCTAGATCTAAAAGCCCCTAAAAATAAAAAAATAGATAAATTTAGGAATTGATAGGAACTTCTTAATATTTTGGAGAAAATAATCCTAAATCCATCTCAGCACGTATGTATGTAGTTTGGTTAAACAATTGTCGGGCATTCACTCTCTTTTTTTTTTGGTATACTTTGTTTTAAAAAAATAATGTGCATAGTTGGTGACGCAATATCATTATCAGTATGCAAAATCAAGTTGTTTGGGGTTGAAATCTGGGATTTGGGTCGAGAGGAAATAAATAAAAGTGGAAGGTTATGACTCTCAGCCAAATGGTGGTTTTTAGGCCATGTGGCTCTTTCTACGCAGGAATGGACGATTCTATCGAGCAGTAATGGAATGAGGATTACTAAGGCGTGGCACGTCTAGTCCTGAATCAAGTAAAATTGCTAAGGATCATGATGAATTTTTGTTAAGATTCGAATCATTCTAAGAACTAAAACATATGACTGATCGGAGAATGAATGAATTAGGTACATAAAAGGACTAGGTTCAGAGTCCTGGTTCAAGTTAAAGTGATCAAGACAAGATGGAGATAGGGTTTCGGAGATGAGGGGTTTGATGAGATAACATCAAGGATATCCAGGTGGGTGTTAAGAAGTCATAGTCCTAGTTGGACTATATTGCGGCCGACTTAACTGTCATGAAATTCATCCCGATAAATAGAAGTGGTTTGGCAACATAGGGAAGACCTTCAACTAAACACACAATTCTACGCTCTATGCAAAACATTCTCATACCTTAAGAAAAATACTAACTACCCTAACCCTTTCTTCAACGCACCTTCAGTCTGGACTAACAACATTGTGTTGGCAACTAGCGACATATTAAGTTTAGATTAACACAACCAGCCGATCGAGAAGTGTTTTCAGCTTGGACTAACAACATTATTTCTAGCTTGGTTGGTTATCTATTCAAGTCTCAGTAGGCGAGGAGTCTTCTATTATTTCGCCGAACGAGGTCACTTCATTAGCTTTCTAGTGAAGTAAGGTGTTCTATGATTGGTTACTCCTAGGTGCATTTTAGAGTTTGGCATTTTGACGGCTGAACGACATTCACATTAATGACACTCATCTCCTTTGAATATCTATGCCCCTACAGCTTGATCCCAATTCGATGGACCTATATTCTCACAAATATAGTTGAAGCAACAGAACCCTATGCAAAAGATTGAATTTTGTAGCCGATGACATAACCTTGTATTCAGGTTTTAGATCCTTAGAGCATCTCTAGTGTAGTCCCTATATAGGGACAACCACCATATAAAATGAGTATAAAACAAATACAGGGACAAAATGAATCTCCAATGGATCAAAAAGTGAGTCCCTAAAGTATATAGGGACTCGTCGGATACTTGGTGCGCCGGATACTTGGTGTATGTACCCATATATAGGGACTGAAATGGTGGACCCAATAGAACAATTTAAGTGGAAAAGTAGGCGTGGGTCCCTGTTACATGGCTTAGTCTTTTTTTCTTTTCTTTTCAACTGTTTAAAATGGAGGGTCCAAATTTATTCTTGCTTTTCAATTTTTTTTACCATTGAAAGATCAACGGTTCCGATTATATAACCGTTTCAATTTAGATTACTCTCTCAGGTTGGTTTTCAAATTCTTTTGTTTTCTCTTTTCATAATGCCTCCGCTAAAATATTAATATTTTCAATTTTGGTTACTTCTTCATTTTGTTTTATCATCATTCCTATAAATCCCAAATTATCTAACCAAAACTTACCACAACTTCATCTCCTATACTCAATTCACTCGTACTCAATTCACTCATTTTAGTTACGTTTTTGTGAAGAAAAAAATTAGTGTCAGAATTTGAATTTTTTTGGTTAAAATGTTCACAAAAATATTTCACGAGAACATAATGTTAACATAAACAAAAAAAAAGTGCACCTAATCAAATTATCGCATAAAATTGTAAAAACCTCAAATATAGGGATTCTACTATAAGGACTCTCCCATTGGAGGCAATATTCCTTTAGGGACACAAAGACTCCATTTAAGTTCTTAAATGAGTACTCAAAGGTGGTGGTAGGAGTCCCTAAGTAGGGACTCCAATTGGAGATGTTCTTAGGTCGAGAGTGTTCCTTCATCGGCCGCAGCCGTTCACTACAAAAGTCAACAACGCGTTTTGTCGCGACACCACCACATTTTTATACTCGCCCGACTAAGCTCGATTGCGAGTTGGCACGCCGCATCAACAAGAATGACGTAGTTAGCTCAGCAGTAACTTGGCTTGCACGCCATGTGGGTTTTATAATAAAGAGACCATTTTTAAGTAGGGGCAGTAGCGGAGGGAAAGGGAGGTCAATGGGTTCACATGACCCCCCAACAACTCTATTTTACTCCACACTATTTTTGCTATTGATCCCAATACCCCAATAAGAACTTCCAATAATTAAGTTCAGTTTAAGTTTATGTATGTATGCTTGCTTTGATTTTCATTATTTATTAAAACACTATATTAATCAACAGTATTTCATAGTGAGCTCAATGAATTGAAAAGATTGATCAATAATCTTGCGCAAAAGTTGGTGTATTTGCTTTTGGCAGTCGAATTAAAGGTTGTGGCTGCTTAAGTGGAAAAATCTAATATTATACAGTTAAGATCACTATATGGTTATAACTTGATTGTATACGTCGAAATAAATATTGTCATTATTGATAATGATATAGTACAACGACAAGTTCAAATTATAAGAATCAGTCATGAATTATATATCTAAACAACAAAATGTTACCACATTTACTTCTTTATTATGACCCCAGTGAGTTCAAATTCTGCATTCACCACTGTATAGATGAATGATTTAAGCACATTATTTCATTTTCTACCTACCATCTTAATTTTGTCTTTCGATTCTCTTTTAAATTGTTCAATCCATGAAAAAAAAAAGGCATCATCAATGTGAAAAAAAAAATAGCGCATAAACATTTTCAATTTACAATATAAGACAATTTTTATTTTTTTTTTTTTTTTGTGTCAAAAGACACAATTTATTCGTTAAGATTTCAAATTTCAAAATTTGTTTTAGTGTCCAAAATTTTATTTTGTACGAATAATGAAGATTAATGGTTTTATATATTTGTACTAAACGTTGATTTCATCTTCATGCAACACTGGCGCTATATGAATCGCCAAAGTATATTTGGCTTCTAGATCAAAGTCAAACAATATGCCAAAACAGAGTCAATAGTCTCAAAAAATGCATCCTTGAAAGTTCGAACTCAATTTAAGATTATAAACATTTACGCATTTTTTTACTAAAAAGCCCTTGGAGTTGGATAAAAATCAAAATATAGAATCAAATCAAATACCAAAATCAAAACAAGCGTGCAAAAAGGGCCAAAAAAAATTGTGCAAAAGTCAATCTCCAATTTTTTTTTTGTCAAAAAAGTCAATATCCTAATTCAGTCCACATATATCCACAACCATCGAACATGCAAATTTTAGTGGCATGCCTATGTGGGGAACCGGATTCCCTCCGGATCCAATAAAACTGAGCATGCTGAGCAGAATATTCGGACCGTTGAAATTTGATCCAATAGCTACAAATAGGGAGACTCTCTAAAGTTATAATAATTGTAGTTGTTGGATCAAATTTTAACAGCCCGAATCGCCTGCTCAGCAGGCTCAGTATATATGGATCTGGAGGGGATCCGGTTACCCTTTGTAGGCTCCATTATTAGCACCAATGTTGACGTGGAAGACCATGATTGGCTAATGACTCGCATCTAGAACGGGAGTTACCGGTGGCTAAAATGAGGATGAGAGAGGTACCATCCATATCTTTTCCTCTTTTTTTTTCTTTTTTTTTCAATTTTTTTTTGTATTTTTTATATAAAAAATTCAAAATAAAATGTTAACATGATTTAATTTTAAATAAGAAATAAGGGAAGAGAAGAGATTAAAAGGGGGGAAAAACTAATGATAAAAGTTTGATAACTTTGAGTTTTAACGATAAGGACAAAATAAAAGGTAAAGTGAATAGTATCAGGATTGACTTTTTAGTGTAAAAATACGATTTTTCGTTAAAATGAACAGTACTGAAAGATTTTTGTTAAAGTTTCAAGAAGAAAAAAAGAAGGTATACCTATAAAAAAAAAAAGGGTTTATATCACAAATGGTCCCTGAAATTGACCCCATCAATCAAGATGGTCCCTGAAATTGAAAATTGACCAATGTAGTCCCTGAATTTTAACCCCGCGAATCAATGTAGTCCTTCTGTTAGTGTTCCGTCCAAATTAACTTTAAAAAAGGTTAGAGAACCAATTTTTCATGGTAAAATGACAAAAAATAACTCTGTTACTTATAATTTTACTTGATTTTCTTTTAAAAAAAAAAATGGAGCTAACCTAGTTAGAATTCGTTTTTTACTTGATATTAAAAAAAATTAAAATTTCCCACTTTTTTTGTTTTTATTTTAGTTTTAGCACAAAATCCATGAAAAAATAGAGAGAAAAGTGAAGATGGAAAAAGGAAAAGAGAGGTAGTAAGTAAAATTATAAGTAACGGGGTTATTTTTTGTCATTTTACCATGAAAAATTGGTTCTCTAACATTTTTTAAAGTTAATTTGGACGGAACACTAATTGAAGGACTACATTGATTCACGAGGTTAAAATTCAGGGACTACATTGATCGATTTTCAATTTCAGGGACCATCATGATTGATGGGGTCAATTTCAGGGACCATTTGTGATATAAACCCTAAAAAAAAACATAGGAAGAAACAGGACTAAAATGGAACTCGGTCGTGGGAGTGAGATTTGCAACTGGGGACGCTAACTTGACAGCTACAAGACAACAAGCGCAGGCAATGCTTGGGACGTTGACCCTATTCGTTCATGGGTCTGCCAGAAGAATCCCACACGTGTCAGAACTCTTATCGTCAATGTGATGTCGTATTGGCTCGGGAGGTAGGAGGATGGTTAGATCGGCGACGTTGGTTTGGTCCCACCGGTTTGTGGTTTTTTATGGTGTTGTGATCCCCACTGTCCTTTGGGTATGGACCAAACACTCGAGCATTGCCAAAAGCAAAAGGAAACAAATTTAAGGGGAATTAGGGGAAAAGGTGAAAGAGGAGGGAAAAAGTGAATCGACCCATGCACAATGCCTAAGTAGGTTGGTCCACGTCGAAACTAAACTAAAGGCTAGAAAACCATGCAAGTCATTTTGGGACCAAATTTTGTGGGTTGTTATATGCCACATTTTTAAAGATCGAGAAGACTCGCAGAGTTATTTCAATCTTTCTTTAATCATCATCTTACGATTCATCAATACTTGGAATCGAGCTTAGAACATACCGTGTGAAATACGGGTCTAGAATTCATTTCCGAACACTGAGTAACCCCGTGGTAGTTAACAACAATTTGTTAGAATTACAGAATGTTTCATTTTCAAAATACCCTTTTATAATTAGTTTAAATTTTTCAAAATGAGCGATATATTACTATTATTATACAATAACCGGCCAATATAATTTGATAAAATATAAAGTTATTTAAATAAGAGACATTGCAAACTAAGAGCAAACAGGACCCCAAATGTGAGATCTCCCCTTCATATAGCACGAGATCTTTTGGGAGCTCCCTGGCTTTGGATTCTATCGAAACTCCGAAGTTAAGCGAGTTTGGGCTAGAGTAATCCCAAGATGGGTGACCCACTGAGAAGTTGCTCGTGAGTTCCTAGAAACAAAACTGTGAGGGAATGGTAAGCCCAGAACAAACAATAACGTGTTACGACGGAATCGAGTCTGAGATGTGGCACCAAATATGAGTAATCTTTTTTCAATGACTAGTCTAGCTAACATAACCTTCGAGGCGAGCCCGATTGCTAAGCTAAAATGATTTGCAAAGAATCATGTGTAACCAACTAAACAAAAAAATCTCTAATTCAACCACCAAACAAATTGACCAGAAATCAGCATGACTTTATAGATCTATATCGAAAGCACATTTAAGACAACTTACATATAATGAGACTACAAAACACCGCAATTTTATACTGAGTTTTTGAAACAATTGCAAAAAATAGACAAACTAAAAAAAATGAGCCCATCAAAACAAAGCCTTACACTATGTTTGGATGAGAGAAGTTTGGATAAAAGTCAAAATTTATAAATTGGCATGCACCAATTCCCTTATTTGGATTCATAAACCTAGAAATTTAGAATTTCTGCATAAAAAAAATTGGAATTTGGGACCTCTAATTCCCAAGTTTAAATTTCAGTTATATATGTGTCATTTCTCAATTTTTAATTTAATTTAATTGTATGGCTTTACTTTTTTGATTATTTTAATTTAAAATTACATATGAAAAATAGTGATCAAATTATCCATAATATACATTTTATTAAAAATGTGCATATAAATTAACAAATTACAATAATAAAATCCTAATACAAGTCTACTGTGGTGGTGGTGGTGGGGGATATGGTTCGATTACGTCATAATCCTCAACTCCTAAAAAAAAAAAATAAATAAATAAAAAATCAACAACATCAACATAAAATAATACCAAAAAAGGGGCATAACCTCCCCTGACACACCCCGACCCGGATGGTCAACTTGGATTCCAAATCGAGTTGTGTTGGCCGACACCCGGAGAATGACGAAGTCATAAGGTGTAGTGTAGTGGAAGAAGAATGTGAATAAATTTAAACCTAAAAGTGCCTAATCAAAAGAGTGCGCGAGTGAGTGGGATTGAACCCAATTCACACGTGATATTAGAGCATAAGACAGTATAATAAATAGGATGAGGGTTATACCACTGAAGATAACCATCTCCTAAGAATTTCCAGAATCCTCGTTTACACGTAAGCATAGCTACTAAACCTGGAGGGGCGAAAAACAAAGTTGAGTGGGTAAGCAAAATAACGTTTTGTAAAAACCTTTATTTTCGAACATACTAACCCCTCGCCGTAAAACAAGTATAGTTTCCTTAAAATCATACTACGTATAAGTATGAAGATTTAATGTATGCCAACAATATCATAAAATATGCCACAACATGAATAATTCACAACAATAGAAATATAGGCATGTGTTTGACAAATAACTAGCACGCAAGTCGGAGTTACCTATGCCTCTTCAATTTATACTAGCACAAAAGTCGGAGTCACCTAACGTGACCTGTACAACAGGCTGAGTGTAATAATAATATACGCTTTAGTACTACAATCACAATATGCCATAACCATTTTATAATTCCAATCACAAAGCAACATTCACCAAACTAAACTAAAATTATGGCATAATAGGCGTAAATCCATTTAAATGCATTTGTGGAAACTATAATTCATATATATATAAGTAAACTACCCACTCACAGATACACAGTCGAAACGAAGCCTCCGAGCCTTGCTTAACCACGTACGTCCTCGGGATATGTTTCCCCTATACGTGAAATTACTAATTAACTTAGTTTAATAACACATATACGGAAACCTAAATAAAACCTTCATAGATTGCTCAAATATAGGGTTTGAATATACGAAATTGATCTACTCGACGTCAGGGACCTACAGAAATTTTCAAAATAATTTTTGGACTCCGGACGCGCCGCCATAGCCGGCCAAGGCACGGCCACACGCGCCTCTACGCTCAGGCAGTGACTGACGGAGGCCTAATGGCCGTTAGGAATATTCCGTTAAGTCCTTAACAGAAGTTAATGGCGTTACCTGACGCCGTTAAAATATTCCGTCAGAGTTGACGGAATATTCCGTCAGAGTTGACGGAATATTCCGTCGTCTTCTCCGGTCGTCCTCGTTGGTCCCTGCCGACGGTGCTGCCATCTGCACTCGCCAGAATCTGGAAAATTGGCTGGTTTTTGGGTAAAACTTCAAAGCTTCTTATATTTTTCATTTCTCAACCATTTTTCATAAAATTTATTTGGAAATGAAGCTTATGAAGAGTAGAACACGATGGTACCTTTTGGAAGTCCAATAATGGACGGGAAGTGGCCTGAAAAGGCCTCGAAAGGTACGGTCGAAACTCCAGCTTCTCGAAACTGGGTTATTTTGCGTCAACATTTCCTTAAACCTTCACTAAAGACCTCAGGGAGTTTAGTTGAGGCCTTTAGACTTCCTAAAAACTCGTAACTCGTTGCAATTCGTCGGGGAAAGACTGAGCCGAGTAGAACCTTTCGAGTTCGACGTCCAAAACTCGGTCAAACCACGATCCAAGGACACGGTTGTGTTCGTGGTGATGAGACGAGTTCGATGGTGTGGTTTTCAAGCCACGTTTGGGTGGTTTAGATGTCATTTAAGAGAGCTGCAGAGAGAAAGTGAAAGAGAGACCTTCGGGGAGAGAGAGAGTGAGATTGAGTGTTTTGATTGGTGATTGGGTCTGTGGAGTCTGATTGGGTGCCACTTTTGAGGATGGCACTTGATTGCTTAGGAGGAAAAATGGGGAAAAAGAATGGTGGTGAGGGATTGGTGGAAAAAATCAAATTGAAGAACTTTATTGGTTGATTGAAAGGGGGACCGGATCCACCTTTAGGGATTGGATGGATTTTGTACAATTTTAAATGTACAAAATCTGCCCATTTGACAGTGTTCCGACACTGTAAATTTGTACGTGTGTGTACAAAAATACCCATAGTTACCATACTTGAACGGAGCATAACCTTTTCGTTACATATCCAATTCGAGTCTAACTCGCGTCCATGCGTTCGTAACGATGAGTACTAATTTAGTACAAAACCAGGAAAATAAAACTATAAACCGAAAACCACGTCCACATCAGATTCCACTTTTGTCCAAAAAGGGCAAATTCGTCAAAACACACCAATGAAAAAGAAAATCATAGTGAAAATAGGGATGGATTGTCACATCCCCTAAAATTGGCATGCCCCAAATCCGACCCCAAACTCCACCCTCACCCTATACCCGACCCCAAACCCAAAATTAACTCCAAAAACACATATTAATGAGAAATAAATTAAAATTTAGAGAGAAAATACCTTTTGGCAAGATTGAGAGTGAGTGAGAGATAGGGAGAGATAAGTAAGTGAGAGATAGGGAGAGAGGAGAGAGTGTGAGAGAGTGAGTGAAAGTGAGAGATAGAGAGAGGAGAGATTGAGTGTGAGAGGGGATCAGATTTGGGGAGAGGGAAAGAGATGAGAGGTAAGAGAACTAGAGAGATACATTGAGAAAATTGTGGATGAGTTATTTTGGTTTTGAAAATCGTATCACTTTGCGCGACGAAAGATTGGTCACGCAAAGTCTTAAAAAAAAATTCCCACATCCCATGTTTGGCGCCCACCCAAATTTTTAGGGTTTTGTGTGACGAAACATTTGTTTGTTGCACAAAACTTTTCGCGACGAAAGATTGGTCGTGCAAAGTTAAAAAAAAATTAAAAATTAAGTTTTTCGCGTCCCATGTTGGGCACCCGCCCAAATTTAACTATTTTGCGTCACGCAAAGAAAATGATAAAAAATAAAGAAAATAATTTAGGTTAACAATATACAATATAAAATTAAATACAAATAAAATAAATAGGGTTTAGACGACGAAACATTAATATTCGTCGCGTAAAGTTTTTAAAAAATAATAAAAACTATAAAAATAATTTATTTTACAATTTAAAATATAAAATTAAATAAAAAAGAAATAAATTGGGTTTAGGCGAGGAAATATTTAGATTTCGTCGTGCAAAGTTTTTAAAATATATATATATATATATATTTTTTTTTGTAAAGACTTTGTGCGACGAAGTTTAAAGTTTCGTTGCACAAAATCACTTTGCGTGACAATGTGTGTTTAGTCGCGCAAGGGTTTTTTTTTACTAGTGCTACATTGTTTATGAAACTTAACGGTACTACATTGTTTATGAAACTTAACGATACTACACTGTATATATATGTATATATTTTCCCTTAAGTAGGTACGGGTGGATTCTACATATATCACTTATATATATATATATATATATATATATATATATATATATATATATATATATTATTTATTATATACATGTGGCAGCCCGTTCCTGATTTTACAATTTTATAAATTTTTAATAAGTGATTTTACAAAAATGCCCTTAGAGGCACGTGTACTGACTGAGGTTAATTGCAGTGTCGTGTCACCTAAGATTTGTTTTCTTGGCATATCCCCGTAGTACTCGTCGCTACGGACGCGTGGGCGCAGACGGTTCGTAATTTAGAGTTGTAACAAAAAAGATACTAACGTTTGAAGTTGGGGGTATTTTAGAAAATTAACTAAATATTGGAGAATTTTATATTTTTGCATTTAAATCAGCAAAACCACGTGTGTGGCTAGGATGAAATGAAAGAAAGAATTGGATGGTTGAGATACAAAGGAAAGAAGAGAGAAAGATAGAAGGTGAGGAATAAGGAGAGGAGAGAAATAATGGGCATTAAAGCAAAGGAAAGGAGGGAAATGAGAGAAAGAAAAAGAGAGGGAATCGGGTTTGTTTCAACCCGTGGGTTCCCGGCGACAAATCAGCCCCTTCGACCCTTTTTCCGGTGAAATTACAGCGGGGGAAATGTTGAGGTAACACCCCTGATCCATCCTCTTCCTTTTTCACCCAAAATTTTAGTGAAATTGGCCTTGATTTCCCTTAAAGCTTGCCGACGGGTTCATTTGGGGTGTGACGACGATCGGCCAATTTTGCAGATACTACCATCAAACACCACTATCAATCAAATTGTTTTGGTCCCAAGAACAAACCCCAAACATGTTTTGGGGCAGTGGAACACTGGAAATATCGAATTGAAGTGGAATCATTACTAGGGTTCCGATTGATTTCGGTGGAATTGAGGTTTTTCTGGGCCAAATTGGCCTTAGTCACAGGTATGAAAGTTACTCTACTCATTGAAATCTTTATTTCTGCAAAATTTGAGAATTTTTGGAGATAGTTGAATTTTCCGGCGAGTCAGGATGGCCTACCGCCACCCGCGGCGGCGCGTGCGGAGGCACGTGGCCAAAGGGCCGCCAATGTTATTTTTAGGCTATGTTTAACGTCTTAGATTCTGTTTTGATAATTGATTGGCGTAGATTGAGAAATTGAACTTAATTTCCTTACTGTACGTGGTTAGGTGAAAATATGAATGGACAATCCGACCGTTGAATTTTCAACAAACTTTGATACATTGTAATACGTAATATTTGAGAATCATAGGAACTTACGGATCGGGAATCCGACGTACGGATATTCCCGAATTGGTTTTGGAAGTTCATAAAATAAAACGGTAACCGCCACTTGGTTTTTGACAATTGGCGGAGATCCGACCGTTGGATCGTACCGAAATTTCAGTATGTTATTCTAGAAGTATAATGTGGATCCCTGGAAGTTACGGATCGGAAATTTGGGATACAGATCTTCTAGATCGAGTTTTGTAAGGTGGTGACCCTACCGTCGAACTTTGATCGACGGTTAACCTTAGTCGATGAGTCTTAAATCATTCTAAAATGTCCTGGGGGATATATTATATATGAATTACGTATTCTATTGTTAAGAGTTCTGAGGTATGATTCGATAATTGTTTTAGGCACTGATCGTTCGGGACGCCACGATGCTAGTATTAGGGAGTTGTAGCGCGGATTCCAGGTGAGCAGGCATTTTGGTTTTCTATATATGTATATATGCCTTGTGTTTTCCCAGAAAAGTCATATAATTGGTTATATGCTCTGAAATATTACGTTACGTGTTTATACGTTAGATTATGTAGTTATTAGTTGCATATACTATGATATAAATGAGTTTTAGTTTGCATTATGGCATACCCATATGCATATTACCTACCTATTATTGTCGTGAATGCTTGAAGTGCTAAGGTGAACACGGGACTCGCAGGTGAGTTCAGGTGAGTTTATGGTGTTATTTAAAATGATTAGGTTATGGTTTGATTATGTTGTGTTTTACTCAACTCCGGCATTGTCGTACAGGTTTCCATAATTGGTAACTTCGACATTGTCGTACAGGTTGCCTATGAGTCTTACAGATAGTGTTAGGCAACTCCGACTCATGTGAAATCATAGATTGATTTATGTGTCGTACAGACCACTAGAGGTGGTTCCGACACAGTCTTGTCGTACAGACCACTAGAGGTATAGACCACTAGAAGTGGTTCCGACATAGTCTTGTCGTACAGACCACTAGAGGTGGTTCCGACAGAGTTTTATCGTACAGACCACTAGAGGTGGTTCCGACACAGTCTTGTGCAGGCATATGTGATGAGCTATAGGTTCAGCCGTACAGGCCACTATAAGTGGATCCGGCTGACACATTATTATTCATCGTTTTAGTTCAGCTGTTGGGCTTAAATAATTGTATGGTATCTTGCAGGATATACATGTTGAGATTTCTGGATTTATGGAAATGATCTTAAGACATATATAATTGTGTATATTATAATTTCTGGGAAATTATATAGGTTTTTCGGCGAGGGGTTATACTTTTGATAATGTGGAAAGGTTTTGAAAAGCTTTGTTTTCGCCCACTCACATTTTCTTGTTTTGTGCCCCTCCAGGTATTAATTGCGAAAGGTTCGTATCGACGAGGATTCTCGGCATATTCCAGTTTAGGTGGCTGCCTTTGAGGGTATGACTCTTACCCATGCTACTGTACTTTACTTATGCTCTGACATCGCGTGTGAAATGAGCTTAATCCCGCTCACCGCGCACCTCTGCTCTTAGACACTTTAGGTTTAAATTTATTCATACTTTACACGTCAGCACACTTGATGGCTTCGTCACCTTTCAGGTGTCGGCCAGCACGGCTCGATTCGGGGTCTTAGTAGACGTTCCGGGTTGGGGTGTGTCATACATGAAAATACACCTTACGAGATTATAGTACCAGACGAGTGTTTGTGTTATCTTGCTTTGTCAAAGGCGTAAAAGTGAGTGACAATTAGCTAATTCATACATGATATAATATGTATGTGTATTTTCATGTACTTTTTCTTATTTAATCATATTTTGGGGAAGGGGTTGGGGAGACGCGTGCTGAGCACACATGTTTATATTTTATGTTTTTTTTGTCTTTATCATTAAATAAAGTTATTAGATGGTGTTTGGTTAAAATGCAAAATTTCGAAACAATTTTCATTAGTTTTCTTTAATTAATCTCTCATTAATCTTTGAAAAAAATATGACTTTAACCCTTGAAACTCAATTTTTTCTATATAAATTATAAAACTTGACATAATTTTTTTTACTTGAATAAATTTCAACGATTAAGCCCCACTTAAGAACATTCATTAATTATGTTTCACTGTACACATTTATTTATTTATTTTGGATGCCTAAAATATTCCTTATTACATTTTGACCTATACGATTAAATATGCAGATTAGAATGGAGAATTAATGAGTTTTTGCAAAAAGAGAAAAGGAAAAAAATGGACATTAATGTTATAAATTCGTGGGATATTTTGGTATAGGCGCCTCAAATTTGAATTTTCTATGCTAAACATCTATGCCTTTTAGAGATTTGATTATTTTTTTCTTTTAATTTTGGGGCCAGAAAATCAACATAATATTAGGTTTAGTCCAATACCTTTTCTTCACTTTTATTTTTTTTACTCATTTTACATTTTTAAATATTAGAGATAACTAAAATCTTCTAACTTCATGCATCATTTTGTTTGTATTTTTAAATTTTGAAAATTTGAAAATTGGTTTATTTTTAATCTGTCTAATATTTTCCAACAAAAAACTAATATACTAACATAAATCCACTTGTAGAACATACAACCTAACTCAAGAAAATGAATGAATAATATACCTATAAGCAAGATATAAAATGTAACTAAAATGTGACATCCTGTCCAGAAATTTATTGTATTTTATTCTCAGTAGTAGTGAAATTATCAAAATACCCCTGAGATGCCACATAGGCCTTTCATGTGGAACTCAAATTTTCTTTCACTTTTCCAGTCTTATTTTACTATTTTCAAATAGTACTCATTTTTACGAGAGTTATAACGAACCAGTTATGTCCGAAACTACTTAAAACTACGGGGCAATTTTAAAACTTGAATTGTGACCTTGTGCAGCGGGCATAACTTCCTTGTTGTGTTTTGCCAAAAAAAAAAAAAAACTTCCTTGTTGTGATGGGAGACTGATTTTTGTGCAGAACACCCGTGTGAATCATGGATCAGCCTTATTGAGGCTTTGTGCATATCAATGTTTACCCTTAATATTTTTATATTTTATATTGTGACAAATGGATATTAAAACAATGGTTTATTTGCGTTTTGAACACCCCACTTTTCCAACTCCATCGGACACTATCATTACTTTCCATTATTAAATCAATTCTCATTTTCTTTTCACTTTTAAGTACACTCTCCTTCCTCTCCCATTAACGGCCGGTCTATCTCTCTCCGACACACACATGTCACTCTCCCTTTCTTTCTCTACCCATTAAACTACCTCTCTCACTGCACTCCTCACTAACCCTCTCCCTCTCGGTTTATGCCAAAACCACCATCAAACCCAAGAACAATGGCAAAAGCTCGAATCCCTCAATCTCTCTCGAACCCTCTCTCCCGAGCTCTCCTCCCTCAGCTCTCATCTCTCCCTTACATCCTTACTCCCTCTGCGACCACCGAGGTCGCCACCAACTCGCCGCGCCGGTGAGGTTTTAGATCGTAGTACCACCACGATCTTCAACCATTAACACTTAGGACACCCAGGTCCCTCTCGCGACGGTGGCTGCTGCCACTGTTCCTCGTCTCTCCGACGATTTTTTCGGTGAACCACACACCCCCGTCCTCAGTAAGGACTCGCACCACCCCGTTTCGTTATAGTTTTTGATTTCTAGCTTGATTTCAAACTCACACGCGAGTTTTGGGTAAGTTTTACACAGAAATCAACTCGGGTTCATTTTTTCAGATTTTTGTTCCTTACCTCTTGAGCTTCATTTTGGCTTTTGAATCTTTTAATTTGGTTGAGAAATGAACCCATTACGACCATTTGAAGTTTCCGGCCACCTTCCTTGCGATCCGGCCTTCTTCTTCGTTGGGTTTGGCGACCCGCGAGCTCAAACGGGTCAACTTGACCTGGTATTAAAAAAAAAGAGCAAAACCCGATCCATGAACCGGCCCAAAATCCATGACCCGTTAACCCTAACCCAGATCCGCAAGACCGACCCAGATCTATTTCTACAAAAAAAGAAAAAAAAGGGCCTAAGCCCAAACCCAGCCCAAACCTTGAGTGCAAACCTTTGGGTTGTTGTTCCAGCCATAACCATTTTCGAAATGGACTCAGAATATTCTCTGGAATATTCTTTGGAACATTCTTGGAATATTCTTTATGTTGACTTTTTTGAAATTTTCTCGAAAACCCTCATAGGTTAATTTCGATGACCCGAGTCTGTTTTTTGACGTCCATTTAGTGATATACTAAAGTTTTAACGTAGTTGACAGGCTCGGCGTCTCGGTTGACTTTTTAGACTTGACCATTGATTTTTTTTAGGAATATTTTCTGGAATATTCCTTGTGTTGACTTTTTCGAAATTTTCTCGAAAACCCTTCTACTTCTAGGCTAATTTCAACAACCCGAGTCCCTTTTTGACGTCTATTTAGTGAAATACCGAAGTTTTAATGTAGTTGACCAGCTCGGCATCTCAGTTGACTATTTACAAAATTTTCTTGAGATCCCTTTTAGCGTATTTCGACGCGCTTATACAGAATCCGCTGTATGTTTTTCCAAATTTAATCGTTTTAGTTAAGTTTTAGGTGCAATTACTATCGAAGACTCCGACTTTCCTATCTCAAACGGTTACGACATGCACCTATGATTGGGTCTTTTCGTTTTTACGTATATATATGTATATGTGATTTTTCCTGACAATTGCTTTTATTACTAAGATGTGACATGCCATGTTTAGCTTTACAAATAGATTTTCCGTACACTTTATGTTTTCAATATTATTTGTGAGCATAAACTTGTGGCATGACATCCTTACATTTTACCTGCTCATTATTACATGATTGCATTGTGTCTCTTAGTTATTTGTATTGTCCTGAGCCAATGACCAGCTTCATGTGTTGTTCACATGTACCGTTTACATTCTCTTTGGATCCAGAGTTAGGTGCCAGCCTATCCTTTTGTGTGATGTTTTGGACTCGTATGTGATGCCACTAGCGCAGCTCACATGATGTAGTACTAGAATGTAAAACCTACACCCAGCCTGTTCCATTGTCTGAATATCTCTGCAATGGACTTGTATGCCTACATAAATTAATGAGCATTGATTTCTTGTAATAACGGTTTGAGATTTAATGTTGAGGCACCTTGTTGTTGTACCCTACATCTTTGACTCACTTTAGCTGCAGGGTGCCTATTACATACTATTATTATAATATTTTTGGGAAACCATATACTTGTTTTACTGCGAGGGGTTACACTTTTCGAAAAGGTTTTACAAAACTTTATTTTTAGGCATCCTCACCCTTGTTTTTCGCCTCTTCTAGGATTTTAGTGGTAGAGGTTTCGTGACGACGAGGATTATTGGTAAAAGCTGTTATGTAGGAGACTTCTCATTTCAATATAAATGTCCTTACTCTTTTTTTACTGCAATTTATCTATGCTCTGACATCACTTGTGTGATATGGGTTCAATCCTACTCCCATGTGCACTATAAATTAGTCAGTTTTAGGTTTAAATTTATTCACATTTTCCACATCACTACACTTATTGGCTTCGTCATCCAGGTGTCGGCCAACACATCACGATTCAGGTGTCCAGGTGGACATTCCAGGTTGGGGTGTGTCAATTTGGTATCAAAGCATAGTTTAGGCAGCATCGCAATCATCACACATGTGATGTAAGCATTCTCAATTCTTGAATTCTAATGTTGTAATTATGCCACATCGTCGAACATGAAATATGCTAGCTTTTCATGAATTTTGGGCAACTTGGAACGACTATCGCTGACACTTTTCTGACGACTTATCGACCTTCTAGAAGAATACTTTGGCGACCACCACTAGACTTTATGTGAAGAACCTCATTGCCAAAGAAAGACCCGAAATGGAGACGTTTTGTTGATCCTGAAGTAGGGTAGCAGTATCGATAATTGTGTACCACCTGAAATTTACCGATCAATCCCAACTACAATCCAACCATCGTTATCGACCCTTCTGTGTTAAGAAACCACAAACGCTTTCATCCTTGACAGTCTTTATTTAATGTGCCACCTCCCAAAATTTCCTCGAGGTTTTGCTTCACCTCGAAGTTTCCAAAAATGTCTCGAGTGACTATGTTAGCGCTGATATGGATGCACTTAACATAAGAACATCTAGAGAACATTCACATTTGGTCCCCTACAATGTCAATCTTTCAAACATAACAATTATGATTCCGGATCTTCAGCAGGAAGATCAAATTTTGATAAATCCCATTCTGAGGTAAAGTTAACCACAATTCCCATTCTCGAGCTTAGGGTAGTTTCACAAACACTAGTTTCCATAATTACATACCAAAAGCAGTAGTCAGTGTTCCCAAAAGCGACAAAATCACCTCATAAGAGTAGTCTTCCTAGAAAATCTTACTTACTCTTCCAACCATGCCCTAGGTAGTAACTAACCTAGGTGACGTTAATTGTCACGAGAACGAGATTGTCCTATTTCCGGGAGTAGTGAACCAATATCTAGGCGGCATGATTTCTTATATTGAAAATACATTGTGATATATGGTTATCAAACCTCATTGCCAAGACACTGGTTTACAGTTTCATGGAGGCAAACATTACTAGAATACCATAGAAACGTTAGGTAGCGGCACCACCGACATACACACTTATCAAGACAATTAAAGCCAACGGAACCACAATCATAGAAAGTTAGGAGCAAGCCATGTAGGAGAGCAACAAACTCGTAGTCATGACAACAACATTAACCACCAGTCAATCATATTATCCTTGTTTGTTCAAATGCTTCAAGCACATGGTAAAAATTGAAGCACATATTAATTCTCGCTGTGAAGGCGGAACATTTTTTTTTTAAGAAAATATTATGAAGGCTTTTTAGCACGTGTTGTAAAGGAAGACGACAATCCGGTACAACTGGAAATTGTGAACCTAGTCAAACTATATTCTTGACGTCATTCCTAAATATCAATCTGTGATACCACTAGATTGAGATGTGTGAAGCATCATTGACATACGTCCAAGTATAAAACCTATTTTCCTTGAACCTTCACCGTAGATACCTCTGCTTCCATTCATGAAGAGCAAAAATCAAACCTTAAGATTGTACATTGTTTACTAGCAATTCAATTGGGTGGCGATTAAAAACCGTTAATCCATGTCTTAAATTGATCACCTTGACCAACTCTTTAGAACCTGAGCTTTCTTCGAGATTGATATGAAGTTTGGTTGCAATCAGCCGAAGATCAGAAATGATGATGTTCCTAAGACTGCGTTCAGGACTTGACATGTTCATTATGAGTTCCTAGTGATGTCATGCGGGTTCGCGAATGCTCCAATATTGTTCATGAACCTGACGGGCCATGCATTTTTCCCTTGTCTCGTGAGATTCATGATAACCTTGTCAAGAACTTCCTTGTTTAATCCAGTAATGAAGTTAAACTTTCTAAACACCGATGATTTGATCAGAGCAATTTCAAGGCAAATTAGCTTTAACTAAATTTCCCAAATGCCAGTTTTGTTTAGATCATGTTTCTTTTTGGGAGACGTGAGCTCAGCAGACGACATTCTTGTCAATCCCCAAAAATGTTGTAGTTGATGAAAAATTGGAAACCCCCACAAGTTTTTTTTGCGAAATATGAGGTATCCTTGGTCTCATCAATTACCATTGACATTTTGTGCTAACTTTCTCCACCTTAGCCTTATTCCTTACAAAGTTAACCAGTAAAGAAGTCAGTTTCTTTTGAGACGTGAATGTGAATAAGTTTCTGACAATTGAGATCTTGTCTCTTTCCGACTATTGTTCTTACACTTCTTGATGACACCCATAATTTTGAAATCTACAGTGATACTTCACTAAGTGATCTGGTTGATGCAACATGGTAGGCTAACCGTTTATGCCTTCCGACAGCTGGAGCCACATGGAGTGAACTTTCTTACCTAAGACTTAGAGTTGACAATTGTTGCCTTTACACTAAAAACTTGATGGTTTCTCTGTGGAGAAACGTGTCAAAATCTTCATCGACTCCCTTAAGCCTCTCAAATACATCTTCACTTGGAAGAAGCTTAATTGCAGTCAGCGGCGATGGAAGAAATTAATCAACATTTATGATAGCACCATCGTGTACCACCTCAATTGTGTAAACGTAGTTGCTAACAACCTCAGTAGAAAAACACATAGATGACTCAACCGTTATATCCTAATTCAGTTACAACTCACGAGTATTGATGTCACGTTACTTACAAATCACCAAGAAACTTTGTTAGCTAATTTCCAAGTTCGACCCTTTTACTTTTGACTTGGGATGAAAAATGAGATTGCTTAGGCATTAAGCAAGAACTTGATTTGTCAGCTAGTTAAAGTAGGAAGAAAGAAATCGTTCGAGTTGTTACACTTCTTATATCCGGATGGATATGAGGAATATCACCATGGACTTTGTGTACGAGCAGCCTCGTACGCGTGGAGACAATGATGATGTTTCGGTGATTGTCGACCGACTTACTAATGTGCCTATCTTTTGTCAGTCCACGAATCCTACGTGGATTTCATGCGTGGACATCTGAGTCCTTATCACTTTATGTTCCTTTTTACATCTTTCTAGGTAGTACGTGTTCTTCCAAACACATGAGTGCGAACAATGCGTAAATCAGACGATTAATGAACTTTTTCTAATGAGGGACAAAATAATAATTTTGCACCCTCAGGATTCCATTACTTGTTTATCGAGACAACAATTGGTTGTTGGTATTGCAGGTTGCAGACTGTAATATCGATAACTTATTCATTGGGTTCGTTAAGCTAGTGGGCAAGTAGGTTCGTCTCCGGTAGTATTTTATTAATTAGGTCTTGTGCCTAATTAATTATTATTTGGGCTCGACCCAAAGACACACACACACACGCACGCACGCACGCGCTCGCGCGCGCACACACACACACACACACACACACACACCTACTCTCGTAGTGCTCGTCACTACGATCGCATGGATGCAAGTGATATGGACTTCAGAGAAACCACTCTGCTAAAGAGGCTATATGACAAAGAGAAACGAGGGAGAGACTTGTATCCATATTTCTTCCTTGGTTAAACTCTGTTGCTTCTAATTTTGAGGAAGAAATTTTCTTAAGAGGGGGTAGATTGTGATATCCCGTCCTGAAATTTATTGTGTTTTATTCTCAGTAGTAGTGAAATTATCAAAATACCCCTGAGATGCCACGTAGGCCTTCCACGTGGACCTCAATTTTCTTTCACTTTTCCAGTCTTATTACTATTTTAGAATAGTACTCATTTTTATGAACACGTGACCGTAGACGGGACTCAATTTGGAGTTATAACGAACCAATTATGTTCGGAACTACGTAAAACTACCGTGACAATTTTAAAACTTGAATTGTGACCTTGTGCAGTGTGCATCACTTCCTTGTTATGATGGGAGACTGATTTTTATGCAGTACACTCGTGTGAATCATGCATAAGCCTTATTGAGGCTTTGTACATATCAATGTTTACCTTAATATTTTTATGTTTTATGTGAGTAAACTATCGATTTATCCCCTAAACCTTCACCTAACTTTCGATTTCCCCCTGAACTTTTCTATTGGAAAATTAAGGACTCAAACTAATTTTTTTAGCCAATTTGCCCCTACCGTTAGTTTTTCATATATTCGATCCATATTTATTTCTGTTAGTGAGACCATGTGTGCACAACATGTGAGGATAGTTAAGTCATTTCACTCTTAAAAATGATTAAAAAAACTGAAAATAAATAAAAAAAAACTGTTGTAGGCATAATTTACTGAAACAATTATGGAGGCCAAAGGAGAGAGAGGGGGTGCGGCAATTGAGAGAGAAGAGAGAGATGTGTAATTGTGGGTGTGTGTTATCTCACCCCATTGTGCCTTTATTTATAGTAGTAGAAAGGGTAAATACCTTTCCCTTTAGGATTACAACATTTAATAGGTAATATACTCCTAATAGGAATATAAGATACTTTCCCATATTCTCTAGGATTTACACAATCACATTCCTATTCCAATAGGACTGCAACACTCCCCCTTGAGTGTGTAAATACTCAAGTAAATGGCGCATCAGGTCTTCAGTGATGAAGCAAGTACAGTTGATGAAGTCATCGGCACAACGGGTGATCGCGAGTCTCAAATTTACTTTGAAGTATGCATGTGTAAAAACTCACAAAAACCTCGCTATGGTAAAACCTAAGATATGGGGAAAACCCATAGACTAAGGGAAAAGTAAGAAAATATGCATAATGTCTAAAACAAACGTCAAATTGGACGAGTGTAGTGAGCTCAACGGAGTATGATCATCCCAGGATGGGTGCCTCATTAAAACCTCGCTAGGTAGCAAAAACCCAGTGGGAAAAATGCTCATAATCGTAGGAAAAAGAGTACATTAAGATCATGTGAGTATGCTTCTGGATACTCCCCTTGAGTTAGACATAACTTCTAAACAAGAGAACTACAAGCGATTCAATTCAGATAATTTGCGCATACTGATTCCTTGGACAAGCTTTTGGAAGGTTGATTTCGGCAGCGACGTCGTGTAGAGGTCGGCAAGGTTGTCTGGGATCGGCTTGCATGACTTCAAATCTCCTGATGCTTTACTGATGTAGATGTAGACACAATATGTCTTGGCGTTGTCTTCGTTGATGTATCGTGGCTTGGTGGGGTTGATACATGCGGCATAGTCTTCATGAATCGTCGTTGGGACTCAATGATGGATGAAAACACAACAAGTACTTCGAATATGCTCAACAAGAACTCCTAACCATGTCTCACTTGTGGCATAGTGAAGTGAGGTGAGTCTTGGAACGATTCGAAGATTTCGCAACTAAGGTCATATCGTGGACCTCCAAGATATTGCGATATCCCTAACGGTAAAGACATAACCATTTGGGGATTTTGCCTTGTGCGGGTTTGATAAGTAACCTGCATCAGCATAACAAACAAGGCAAACATAATTCCGAGGATCATGGGGGTTGGATCTGCTCGAGATGTGTTAGGATTTGATTTGCCCAAATTTGTAGTACCTTCAGGGAACGTCTTTAATACCAATTCAGTGGCTGCGTGTAGGCGCGGTGCTGCATCTTTACCAAGATCAACAGCGAAGGAGATGTCCTGTCTAAATACAATGAGCTAAGTACAACGAAGCACAAAGTTGAACTTAGATATGGAATTTCGGATTCCATAACCTCTTTAAGGGTCTCATTTGCATATAACGTATGGACGATCAAAGGTATACTCAAAGGTGACATACTCGGGGTGTAGTTCGACTGGTAGACCAAAATACCGTTAGAATAATGCTTTAACTTCAGGTTAAGGCATAAACAAGTTTTCCTAAGATTCTTCATCTCAAATTTCGTCTTCAGGTGCGAGGCAGTTTTCTCAAGCTCTTCCGGAGTCTTAGTGAGATTCGTATTAATGACAAAAACTGTAACTCTAGCAATTCAGAATAAGACTTCATAGTTTAACACGCAAGGGCATTCATTCATATCCCTGACTGATCAAATAATCACGTAGACGGGTATACCACATCCATCGGATTTTTCAATCCATAAGTGAACGCCTCAAAATGAGTTAAGAGGGTGTTCCGTGGTTTTGGAACTATTTGAACCAGTCCATGTAATTCTTCGGGAACTTACATGTTAATCTCCGTATCTATATCCCCATGGAGAAATACTAACCACATTTCGTAATGCTGTTATCAATCACATGACGGTTTGAGAGAAACCTTGTGCCGTAAGGCGTGCATTATATAGCAATATTTCATTCATCTCATAACGCTTCCTTTCCCACTTGTAACATAAACGGGTTACCTTGGGCAGTGTAGGAACTACGAGTCCAAACACACTTTGGTAAGGAATTTAACCTGGATTGTAATTTCAGTTGTCCAATCAGTTCTACGTTGTCACTTAATCAACGGAACACGGTTCGATATCGTCGTTTTTCATTTATGTCAGTAGCTACCATATAAGTGAAAACATCATCGATGATAATCTCATTTCAATTCCATTTAGCTCACCTAAACTAGTATACTGGACCAAGAACTTCATGTCTTGGGAGTAATCGGATTAATCTCATGAGATGGAAATGATTTGAGATAGCGATCGAGTTCAGATTCATTGTTGTGCCGTGTCTTCCTTTTTCAGGGAAGTGAATCCTACGAACCGAATGATTTGTCGTGCTCCAGGCCAAGACAGATTGATTGGCTATCCGCCGGTGTACCAGACCATCCAACAGGGGCGTCCAAACCGTCCAACAGGGGCGGCACACCCTCCAGGGATGTTGACTCGACGTCCGTTAAGTACGTCTATCCTTGCAGGCATGTTTGTAGCTGGTATATGATCTCATCACTTTGGCTAGATCAGAGGAATACGTCTGGAGCAACATTCTGAAATCTAGAATTCATCGCACTTGCTTATCACACTTGTGCGGTATGGGGATCGAGATGAGACATAGTGGGCAACGTCCACGCAAATTCACGCCGTTCTACAGGAACGTTGACGTTCTTATCTCCCCCTAACGACGGAAAGACTGTCTCATTAAAGTGACAACTCGCAAATGAACGGTAAAGAGATCGCATGCAAGGGCTCGAAGAGAGCTAGTGTTAAAGAGAATCATGATCGACAAAAAATACACATCCTTCTTTGAGGACCCATGGTGGTACATTGCAGCGGTGCAACTTGGCACATGGAATGCGCACCCAAATGCGTAAATACGAAAATTGTCAGGTTTGTACCCAGTAACCAACTGTAACGTCATATAGGTTGGGTGGCAATGGGCCTTAAGGCGGACCAACATCACTGCATACAAGGATTGCGTAGCCCTAGGCAAAAACTGAAAACTTGGTACGTTTACCCAAAATTCGGGCGATCATTTAAATTGCGCTTTATGATCACTTGGCGAGGCTATTTGAGGTGAACATGGGAATTCGATGTTCAATGATAAACCCAAAATGACATGCAATACTTTATCAAAAACCGTCGATATAAACTCTCCGACATTATCCAATCTCCCGGACCTTAAGGGATAAGTAGGGTGGTGAGCCCTTAATCGGCCAAGAGGTTTAGCAGTAATGTGTGTGGACAAACATGTGACCAGTTTGTCGATTCATCAACCAAAACCATAAGTCTTTATATGGTCCGCATTTTGGTTGGATTAGTCCACATATATTCCCTTGAATCCATTGTGAAAAGAGAGTCGTGTCGTATCTTTGCAAGGAATGATATAAAAATCAATTTCCCTAATGAGCATGCTTGACAAAGTGCGCTTGTAGGCACAAGATCCTTACTTCGGGTAAGGAGATGCGTTGTAGCATCATTGATCGACCTAAGTGTCCCAAAAGGTCGTGCAAAAGTAAGTAAACTGTTCAATCACCAGGCTCTAGGCCGGCCATATATGGCGTGTTTCCAGTTCGGAGACAACCCATTGGCCCCAAATCAAAGCTTCAGGCTCAATTTTGGAGGTGGTGCAAAGGTATTTCACTCTATTTTCTTCAGTGGTTTCATTTATGATCATTATCATCTCGAATATCCATAAAAACTCAACGTCAGGGAGAATTTAAGGTCCCTTAAATGGTGATTCAATACCATTCATACAACGAGGAGCGTGCCATGACTCCTAATCAGGTTGGATAGACCTGAAGTCGTTGTTAGAGATGTAATTTAGGTGTAAAGTTAGTGTGCGTAGTACGCATTCATCCAGACAACTAACTTTCCCACATTCCAACCTAATCACGTGTTTAATTGAATCGGTCACATGTACTAAGAAACATGATTCAATTAACTCATATTCGAGGACAATATCAATAAGATTATCCATAAGTAAAACATACACCAAACTTGAATCCAAGAACATAGAAAGATGTTCACAAAGTAAGCAAAGTTCCTAGGTGGATTCGGCCAACAAGGCCATCCATGTCAAAATGCTGCTCTTCCAACGATGTTTGGTAGAGCAAAATCAGTCTCACATATTGACTACGAGAATGGTACTCCTCAACGATATTGGTAGAGACACGGACATGTGCATAACCAACGATCTATTCCATCGAGAAGGAAGTAGATTATGCGGGGTTGAGGTTTGGGAATACTGTCCCTTATTCTTGAAGTTTTAGGTCTTAGGTACCAAGGATCATGCTTCGGGCATGATGCCACACCTTGGCAGGCCCTGATTCTACCATATGTTGTAAAAACAAACTCGAAATTGGATTATGAGAGAGACAGACCCAAACTTGGGTTCAGTAGGCTTTGACCGAACTGGGTTGAGCCATTTGGTAGACTCTAGCCGAACTGAGTCTATACCTTTTTCTCACGTTTGTGGTAGTAATCAGATTCGAGAATTTGGTAAACTTCCACTTTCTACACTTCTGTTTTAGGAGCGAGTGAGAAACATGGAAGGACGAAAAAAGTATTCTCCAGTCAAAATTCAATCGAATTTATAAACTTTAGAATTGTACCTATTCATGGATGTAATCATGGTGTGCTTCAGGCAATGTTTTTCATGATTAGACGGTCCGTAGAAGCGAGCCAATGAGCCATGGAATCCTCGTTCGGGAGGTACTTCCGTTTGTAATGCTTCGGGCATAAGTCTTCGAATGAAGATCATGGCGGAGGCTTATTCAGCTCTTCCATGCCATTGTTGGCTTCAATGGTTTCTCAGCTACTTAATAGTCAATGAGAGATTCATGTCTTGTACCCCACATAAAGTGGTTTCTAATAGAAACGTCCAAATCAGGAAAATCGAACTTGTGACGGTTCGACAATTCATTGAATTGGAGGGAACAAGATTATGATTGGTGCTATGGGAATGAAACATCCATATGCATCATAGTTAGAACATTCGAGTTCTAAGACATGGTTTTCATGAAAAATGTCGGGTTTTCATGGGTGTATTGTTTTATGAAAACTTCGGGTTTCTAAGGCACTAAATTCGAAGCTACAGGTTCGATTTAGTTTATGAACGTTTAGTTCATAAAAGAGAGGTTCCTGCAAGAAACACAGAATGCAATATACCAACTAAGTGTAGTGGATTTGGGGTTCTTCGGGAACTCAAGTGTGAGAGCTTCGTTACTACGAAAGTATGTGACGGTTCAAAGTATAAAAATAAATTATTGAATCATTAATGTCCAAAAGTGATCTTCAGGTCAAGAATTTTGGATTCATTATCAGATTAATGGACTGCAGGTCACTTTTAATTAATTCAATAAATCGGGCCATACAGGGTCGATTGTAAAAGCAAAATAATTATAACATTCGGGTTAAAATTATCAAGGATGCTAAAAATAGCATTAGGGTTCGAAAATACCATAACCCAATGACATTGGGTTTGGGTGCCTTGAGTAAGAGGCACAGCCCCAAAGGACCTTGGTTGTGAGCTACAGGCCACAGGGGTGAGGGATAAAACCCCAGCCGCAATTGGGTTTTATATCTAGACCTAGGGGAGTGCACGGGAGCAAGCCCAAAGGCTTGCGACTTGCGAGAGACACCTCAGCCGCAATGGGCTGGTGTCATGCATGGCAGGCAGTGGGTCGTGACATAAGGCCCAGCAAGCTAGGCTTGCTGGCAGTGGACCGAGGGACAGGGCTTCAGGCCCGTGGCTGCTGCATAAGCCTAGCAACCACAAGGGTTGCAACGTGTGTTGGGGAGGACAGCCCAACTATTTGGGCGGGTTAGGTGGCTGCGGGCCAATGTCAGCGTGCATGGGCTCGGCGCTGTAGGCCCTGCCGAGGTAAAATCCAGGCCTAGGCCTGGTGGTTATTTGCACAATGATGATGCGGTGGTGTGCCGCACCATGTCCCATTCCCTTTTTTTTTTCTTTTTTTTTTTCAAAAATCCCTTAGGGTTTAGGAAACCCAAATTTACTTCTAATTTAATTTGATACTTTGACTCACAAATTCCACATAATAATTTAATTGTGTGATGCATGAAACAAATATATATATATTGACAAATATATGAACATATACAATATATATATCAGAAGGAAAATATAAACATAGGGGGTTCATGCATCATGGAGAATGTTTTCATGCTTCAGAGTCGTTTCAAATATCTTACTTCATTTTAAGTGTACCTGATTGGCAGAAAACAACCAAAGCCTTTGAATTTGTAGAAGTTCCTTCGTAGAAAGCCGGAATAGCATCTCCAATGCGTTGTATCACGTTCAACACAGAAAAATTAAATTGAATTAATAGCATGTAGATCAATTCAAAATAATAATAAATTAATCATTAAAAGAATGATTAAAACGTGATACTCCCCTAATTGAAGATCAAACTCTCTTTAGCGCAGCGTCAAGAACGTGCTGATAACGTGTTGTAGGCATAATTTACTGAAACAATTATGGAGGCCAAAAGAGAGAGAGGGGGTGCGGCAATTGAGAGAGAAGAGAGAGATGTGTAATTGTGGGTGTGTGTTATCTCACCCCATTGTGCCTTTAGTTATAGTAGTAGAAAGGGTAAATACCTTTCTCCTTAGGATTACAACATTTAATAGGTAATCTACTCCTAATAGGAATACAAGATACTTTCCCATATTCTCTAGGATTTACACAATCACATTCCTATTCCAATAGGACTGCAACAAAAACAAAACTTTCCCTCTATTTTTTCCCGCTAATTCCTATCCTCAATTTTATTTTTCCCTCTCATTCCTATGCATGAGAAATGACATATGGTGTTATTGTCTTCATAAGTAGCTAAGTTAGTCTTTTTCTTGAAGCATGTACTACCATTTTTATTTTCTCTAACAAATTAATAATTTGACAAATGCTTATGGTGTTATTGTCTCCAAAGCAGTGCATTAATATAAGAAGCATGTTCATAATACTCATAAAAATGCTCAAGATAATTATATACTTTTCATAATGTCATAATAATCTCAATACAATTCCACAAAATGATCCCTAAGAAGTTGGAAAACATAAGAGATTTTACCATCCATAAGGTATATAAACCATAGATTCTCGATTACAAAATATGGGCATTCCACTTAACCAAACACAAGCAAAATAAAGTTTTAGTTATCAAAACAAGAGCACAAACATTCTGCTCAAAACGCACATGACACGTGGAGATCAACTACACTTTCCATGGCCTTCCTCGTTTGGTTGGAATCTTGTACCTAAACCTATTTTCATTTCTGACGACTAAGTAAGGTTGAGGGTGTTATATTTTCCAACTTCTTAAGCATCATTTTGTGGAATTGTATTAGGATTATTATGACATTATGAAAAGTATGTAATTATCTTGAGCATTTTTTTTATGAGTATGATGAACATGTTTCTTATATTAATGCACTGCTTTGGAGACAATAACACTATGAGCATTTGTCAAATTATTAATTTGTTAGAGAAAATAAAAATGGTAGTACATGCTTCAAGAAAAAGACTAACTTAGCTACTTATGAAGACAATAACACTATATGTCATTTCTCATGCATAGGAATGAGAGGGAAAAATAAAATTGAGAATAAGAATTAGCGGGAAAAAAATAAAAGGAAAGTTTTGTTTTTAAGAGAGCGAAAGAGTGATTTAAAAAGGTTCGTAGTAGAGAAACTAATATTGATGAGTCTAATTAATCGCCCCTAATACTTTAAACATCCGCACTTAATATTGTTTGCAAGTCAGACTTGCCTACGTGGCAGCAAAACTATTAGGGGAGGGTATAAGTGCTTATTTGCCCCTACTTATAAATAGCAACGCTCTTTTTAGGTGCAATTCCAATATTCGCCACTCTTAACTATTAGGTGCGGAAATCCTTAATTATTGCCCCTAGTTTTAATTAATAGGTGCAAATGTATTGGCCTCTACTTGTACATAGTTTTGTAGTGGTTGCTACCATTGTTCCTCGTCCCTCTGATGATTTTTCCAGTGAACCACGCATTCCCGACTTCAGTAAGGACTCGCACGACCCTGTTTTGTTATAGTTTTTGATTTCTAGCTTGATTTCAAACTCACACGCGAGTTTTGGGTAAGTTTTACATAGAAATCAACTCAGGTTCATTTTTCCAGATTTTTTGACGAAGGACCTGCAAAATTGCAGGCTATTTCTGGCTAGTTTTGGCCACAACTCGTGTCCCACTTAGGTATATTTTTGTTCCTTACCACTTGAGCTTCATTTTGGCTTTTGAATCTTTGAATTTGGTTGAGAAATAAACTCGTTATGACCATTTGAAGTTTTCGGCCACCTTCCATGCGATTCGGCCTTTTTCTTCGTTGGGTCTGGCAACCCGTGAGCCCAAACGGGTCAGCCCAACCCGGTATTAATAAAAAAGACCAAAATCCAATCCATGAACCGCCTAAAAACCCATGACCCGTTAACCCTAACCCGGATCTGCAAGACCGACCTAGATCCATTTATAAAAAAAAAAAGGCCTAAGTCCAAACCCGGCCCAAAACTTTGGGCTATTGTTCCAGCTCGGCCTATTTCCGAAATGGGCTCAGAATTTTTGGGAATATTCTTTGGAACATTCTTAGAATATTCCTTATGTTAACTTTTTCAAAATTTTCTCGGAAACCCTTCTAGGCTAATTTTGACGCTTCGAGTCCGTTTTTGACGTCCATTTAGTGAAATACCAAAGTTTTAACGTCGTTGACCGACTCGGCGTCTCGATTGACTTTTTAGGGTTGACTTTTTGTTGACTTTTTACAAAATTTGCCCGGGACCCCTCTTAGCGTATTTTTGACGCGCTGATTCCGAATTCGCCGTTCGTTTTTTTTCCAAATTTAATCATTTTAGTTGAGTTTTACTAACGGGACCCAATATTATGCTTAGGTACAATTACTACCGAAGACTTCGACTTTCCTATCTCGAACGGTTACGACATGCATGCACCTGTGATTGGGTCTTTTCGTTTTTACGTATATATATATATATATATATGTATGTATATGTGATTTTTCCTGACAATTTCTTTTATTACTAAGATGTGACATGCCATGTTTAGCTTTACAAATAGACTTTCCGTACACTTTATGTTTTTAATATTATTTGTGAGCATAAACTTGTGGCATGACATCCTTGCATTTTACCTGCTCATTATTACATGTTTGCATGGTGTGTCTTAGTTATTTGTACTATCTTGAGCCAAGGACCAGCTTCACTTGTAGTTCACATGCACCGTTTACATTCGCTTTGGATCCAGAGTTAAGTGCTAGCTTGTCCTTTTGTGTGATGTTTTGGACACGTATGTGATGCGACTAGTGCTGCTCACGTGATGTAGTACTAGAATGTAAACCTACACCCAGCCTGTTCCATTGTCTGAATATCTATGCAATGGACTTGTGTGCCTACATAAATTAATAAGCATTGATTTCTTGTAATAACGGTTTCA
This sequence comes from Cotoneaster glaucophyllus, assembly GCA_036320875.1. Lineage (NCBI taxonomy): Eukaryota > Viridiplantae > Streptophyta > Magnoliopsida > Rosales > Rosaceae > Cotoneaster > Cotoneaster glaucophyllus. Next base: position 12,537,056 of record CM070067.1, read on the forward strand.
GATTTAATGTTGAGGCACCTTGTTGTTGTACCCTACATCTTTGACTCACTTTTGTTGCAGTGTACCTATTACATACTATTATTATAATATTTTTAGGAAATTATGTACTTGTTTTACAGCGAGGGGTTACACTTTTCGAAAAGGTTTTACAAAACTTTATTTTCAAGCCCACTCACCCTTGTTTTTTGCCCCTCCATGATTTTAGTGGCAGAGGTTTCGTGACAAAGAGGATGTTTGTAAAAGATGCTATGTAGGAGACTTCTCCTTTCAGTATAAATGTCCTTACTGTTCTTTTACTGCAATTTATCTATGCTCTGACATCACTTGTGTGATATGGGTTCAATCTCGTTCACATGCGCACTCTAAATTAGTCACTTTTAGGTTTAAATTTATTCACATTTTCCACATCACTACACTTATTGGCTTCGTCACCTTTCAGGTGTCGGCCAGCACATCGCGATTCGAGTGTTCAGGTGGACATTCTGGGTTGTGTCAGACTAAAAGGTGCAAAAATATAATATACCTACAAGCAAGACAAATAAATTTGTGATACAAGTTGATTATAAAAACAAATATGTCATATAAGTAGATAAATACAATTAACCAATAATATAAGTTGCTTATATAAATTAAAAATAAAACATATAAATGGGATTTAGAGGAGGAGGAAGAAGAAGAAGAAGAAGAAGAAATAACAAAAAGAAAAAGAAATTGAAGAAATAATTAAAGAGGCAATTAGGAAGAAATTTAATTCCTATAATAAATTTTGTCATTGAAAAGATAATTATTGATAATAAAATAATCGTAAACTCAAAGAGCCAGACCTATTTTAATCAAGGTTCTAAAAAACGCTAGGCGCTAGTTGGGTGGTGAAGCGCCTAGGGCCTAGGCGGCTAGGCGGGGGATCTAGGCGGGCGCCTAGGCGGATTTAGGTAAATTTCTTGTATATCTTGTAAATAAGTGCATATTGACACATAAAAAATTATACTTGTATGAAATTCATGGATAAGATAATAAAAGAATAGTGATATTAGTTATATATATATATATATATATATGTATATATATAAAGTGAGAAAGTGAAAAATGTGAAGTTTTCAAAAGATCAAGAAATTCTTCTCCCTGTTTTAGGGTTTTAAAATAGAATAATAGAGATAAAATAGTAATTTAAGATATTTTAAAAGAAGAGATATAGTATTGGAATTTTTTAAAGATTTTTTTAAATGGGAAGAGATAAAATCCCACCTGACGTATGACCCCACATCTCCAACCCCTCTTTCACATCACCAGAGAAGTCTCAATCCAACATAATGATGTAATAGTAGAGAAAATATTAAAAAAATCAATTCTATTATTTAATGATTAATGATAAGGCATAGTGGTGAACGAACTGTAGATACAGTAAAGTGGGTCTCTTTCTCGCACATCTTCATCCTCTCTCGCACATCTTCTTCTTCTTCTTCAATCTAGGTTGTTTTCCATTTTCTCTTCCTCATCACTCACATATACTTCTTATATTTTTCTCTGTAAGTTCCATTCTTCGTCGAGTCTAGTATCCAAAGAGTTGATTTGAAGATCCGAGTCTGCCTAAGACGAGAGGGCATGGAACAGAAGACCAGAGTTGCAGAGGCATTGGCGATGGAAGAAGACTAGTATCAATCCGCTTAGCGTCGCATACCGCCTAGAGCACCTAGCGAGCGCCTAGTCGGCCATCTAACTCCTCACTAATTTTGTAAACGATTTGCTCTAAATCGTATCGGACAACCACCGCTCAGCGCCTAGGCGCCGCCTTGGCTGCTTTTTAGAACACTGATTTTAATAAAATGAATTCTTCCTAATATTGGCTTAGAGAATTGGACTTATATCAAACTTTTCCTTGAAAATAATTTACCTACTATATATGGTATAGTTGGTAAATTAATTTATGTAATCGTTTACTATAGTTAAATTAAATTACAGGTAGATTACCCAGTCTGTGAGAATATTATTTGTATATATTATAGGTAGATTAGCAAAACAAATATGAGAATATTAATTGTATTACTTACAATATGGAAATATTATGTACCTATTGTTTAATTTTTACAAAGTTAATGTACAATAAAATCTATCTAAAGTAATACTTTATAATAGAAAAACCTATTTAAAGTCATAAAAAATTTCTCATCCCAACTTGGGATGTGAGATCCCACATCGACCAACGGAGAGGGGGTGATGTGCCTTATATGTACATGCTTCCCTCCCTATAACACGAGGCCTTTTGGGAACTCACTGGCTTTGGATTCCATCGGAACTCCAAAGTTAAGCGAGTTTGGGCGAGAGCATTCCTAGGATGGGTGACCCACTGGGAAGTTCTCGTGTGAGTTCCTAGAAACAAAACCGTGAGGGATGGTAAGCCCAAAGCAGACAATATTGTACTACGGCAGAGCCGAGTCTGAGATGTGACATGGGACCAGTTATGTATTGAAATAAACTCCGTATTGTAATAAGTTATAATTTTTCTTGGTCCCATCTTAAGGAAATATACCTCTACGTAGTTATAATTGTCAGTTAGTACAAATATGTAAGAAATAAAATATTTGGCACCCAAGTAATCCTATTTAGAAAGAGAGCTGCTAGACCCATCCCGTTGTCTTATTTCCTCACCCACGTTATATTTACACCCACTATAAAAAGTTAAAAAATTGAAATGTTATTTTTCCACCCACTATTATTCTTAAAATAACCCTATCATAGAGATAAACTTCTATAAAAAAAAAATATAAACAAATAATATTACTCTCTTCTAAAAGCTAGAAAAATAACCCTATCATAGAGATAAACTTCTATAAAAAAAAAATATAAACAAATAATATTACTCTCTTCTAAAAGCTAGAAAAAAAAACCCGTTTCTTTTCCAAATTCCAATTGGGGTGGGAATGAAGAATTCTGGGTTTTCATTCTTTGCTTTTCCCCTTTTGTTTTCTTTTTCATATGCATTTTCCTAACCCCCAATACTGTTGTTCTTCTACATGTAATCTTATCCTAAACCCTTCTCAATCTCCCCAAAGCCATGTCTCTGGAATCTTCACTTCCTTTGATCCCAGCCGTCCGAGAAACGACGAGCTGTCAGCAAAAAGGAATAGCAGCAGCAGAGAGACAATGAACGGTCGCCGCCGTGCAGCAACGCCAACAAGATTGTGACACTGCTGGTGGAACCTCCCCGGCCCTTGCTATTGCCTCGGTGGACCCTCCGCTCTATGTGGGAATTGGCTTCCGTAAACAAATTTACCCTAACCTAATAAAAACGAATTCCAAGAATTCTCATAGGAAAACGTGAAACAAATTGCACCCTAACCTAATGCAAATTCAAATAAAAAGTCACAGAGCAATGCTTCAATTGTACATGTCAACAAATCAAGATGACCCACATAAAATTATCTTTTACTTCTTCGACAGAAACATAATCATCTACTTCTTTCATAGAAACGTCATTTTCTAAGTTCATTCTGTTTGCTTTCTCTGAATGATTTTGCTCTCTCTGAATGAAAGGAGATGAGAATGATGAATTAGGGTTTAAGGGAGACAAATTTTCAAAACATAGCATTAGAGTTATCACACCCAAACTTTTCTTTTTTCTTTTTTCTTTTTTATAAAAAAAAAGTAATGCAAAAGGGGGTAATTAAGGTCCTTATTAGTCATTTTATAAATGGACAAATTTGTAATTAAAAAATTCATAAGAAGGTGGGTGGGAAAATAAGATATTATGGTGGGAATAACATCTCTCTTTAGAAAAATACAACATTTATTAAGGATAAATAAATCAATAAAAAATATTTCTATTAAGTAATAACCTTTGTAAAGTTACAAAATTGGTTTGATCCCAATTGTAAGACTTTAGAGAAGTTTTACTGTAACTAGTGTTTTTTGGTATGAGTATACAGAACTGATTAGGATTTGGATTGGAGGATTTCTCACAAAAGAAAAAAAGAACTTAAACAAATTAAATGTTGTTGACTAACAGAAAATTAAATTAAATGTCTACAAAAGAAAAACGTAACAACCATATAACTTATATGATATAAGGGATTTATTGGCATGATTTTGTAAATAAATTAAAATGTGCGGACATCTTTTCCGTACATGACATTAGATTATTTTTTTTCTTTTCCTTCTTCTTCTTCTTCTTTAAAAATGGAGACAACTTGTGGCAAACCATTCTTCTCCACCCTTTATGGGGGTTGTGAAGACTCACAGATAAGGGTGGGCACGGGCCGGGCCGGGCTCAAAATTGAAGGAACCGAACTGACCCGTTTGTAAATAACACGGGGCGGGGCGGGGCAGGTTTTGGATTTTTCAAAATAAAATCCGAATCTAACCCGGCCATTTTGAAATGGGCCGGTTCCTACGGGTCCTCACCTTCCGGTCTTTCCCTCATTTCTACAACTCTCCCTCCTCCATATGCTGCCTGAATCACCTGCAAATTCGCTTGAAGCCCTAGCCCAGACTTAACATCACCACCGTTGTTGTGCCTTGGCCACGGTTGCACTAGATTGCCATCCCCGCCCGGTTCCTCTGAATCCATCATCACGATCTACGTGTCTTTTGCTGTTGCAACCAAACCACCAACCTCGTCTCCAGTTTATTTGCATCGCACCTGTTGTCTGCAATTTGACTTTTCTGCATTCATTCGCACATAAGAAGACTTGATTGAAGAAGACCCTAGGAGGAAAGAAGGAAAACAAAAAAATAAAAAATAAAAATGAGAGAAAAAGTTTGAGTTTTTTAGGCCCACAACGCAGTCCTGGAGTCCGTCGAATCCCTCAAGCCGTGGAGTCCCAATCCCAGCTGGGATTAAGAACTTGAAGAAGAAGAAGACGGTTCCCCGGGGGGGGGGGGGGGGGGGGGGGGGGGGGGGGGATAGAGAGGCATATGAGACTGAGTGAATTCTGGAACCTTGGACTAGGGTAGAAACCAACGGTTGAGATTGGATGATAGGTTATCATTCAATCTCGGCCGTTCATTATAATTAGAAATGGGTCGGTCCGGGTACCCGTTTTTCTAAGTATCTGGACTCGGCCTGCCCCGTAAATGAAAAGGGTCGAGGCTGGCTCGCCCCAAATTGTAATTACCCGCCTCGATCCGCTGTTCTTATACCCATTTGCCCACCCCTACTCACAGAGACACTTCAGTATCCTCATGGCCACAAGTCTGGCTTCCACACCAGCAACAGGTTTTGAACCCGAGACCTCCGGTTTTTAATTTGAATGAAGCCTCATAATCCGTCCTTTACCACTGGGCCACCAACTCGTGATTGTACATGACATTAGATTCAAAATTTGGATTTTATTTAGAAATTTTAATATATATAGGTTTATGTCTAGAGTTTAAAAATTGTAGGAGCCTAACTCTAAATGATCCTTGTTTATATATTTACATTGGTTTTTTTTATTTTTTTTATTAACAAACGATATTATCTACACTAGGGGAGTGGGGGAGTAGACTAAAACTTACAATGAACTAGCAATAATATGGTTCAAATTCGCCTTTGGCAAAAATAAAACTTAAGGCATCTCACTTACAGATAAAAAGGAATATCATTAGACCATCTACTTAGTCGCTGTATATTTACGTTGTTTGTAACTTTGAATAGTAACTTGTAGACAATATATTAATTAGTCTAACAAATTTAGACTTAAGTCTAATTAGTAATGAGTGGGTCACCTATCTAAAATGTCTTAGTGGGATTGATATAGTGGTCACTGAGTCGTGAGTGGAGGGCTCACATCTTTCATGCACCTAGACTTTAGAGTTTAAAGTCACCCTCTCCATGCAATATTGCAAGTGGCCCTCAAATTCAAAGGCAGGCTGCTCAGACAATACCAGCCATTTTGGTGGATTTGGCTCCTAGAGGGTCTGGGAGCAGTTATTATTTACTGTGAACTGCCTTAGCAAGGAGAATCTTATCTCCACCCATTATAAATAACTAGCCTCTCTGCACGCACTAACGTGCGTGCGAGAGGCATTTTTGTATCACGGGCGCTACGCGTCCCAAATATGTTGTTTTATATATTCTTATATTTCTTATGTGATTATTCTATAAATTATGGAAGAGAGATTTACTCCTGTTAGTCTTTTTGCACCCGCCCATTGTACAGAAAAAATGATATTTATAAATTGCACATTAACCATTCCATTTTTTTTTTTTACTTGCTGATTATTATGGTGTCAATTTTTTTGAGGACGTGAACAACAATGCATAAAGGGTGTTGTAATGTGAAGCTTTTGATGACAGGAATAGGGGACCTTGGCCTTATACTTCTTGTAAAGCTTAATTTGCTGGGCCTCCCTTATCTCATTTTCTTGGAATTCAAGACTGCTGCTCAGCGGGAATGCAATATATTTGTACTCCCATCCAAATAACAACAAACAAAACAACTCAAGTAAGGTCAAACCTAATAAGTTGCCACATTGCCCCACTAATTGTACTAAAGATGTAATTTAGGGTATGAACAACATGAATGTTGGACTGAATAAGTGAAATTAAAGGAAAAACACAAAATGGAGAACAGAATAAATCTCTCTTCCTCTCTCTCTCTCTCATGCAAAATGTCAAATATCTACCCAAGTCCTTAAATCAAAATTTTCAAATTCATTAGTTTTCAGTCAAAGTTATAGGCTAGCTAGAGATGAACTCCTAATATATGAAGCAAAGCAAAATATGGACAACATGTACATATGTAAAGATAGTGTCTTCGTGTGAAATCAAAGCCATACTTGCCACCCATTTGCTTGCACTTGATGCTTTAGATTTTCATGGTTAATCTGCGAGCAACGATGATAAAATCAGAAGTCTAACTATAATGGACAATCCCAAATATAAAGGTTGTAAGCAATTTAACCAAAATACCTTTAACTTTGACAATTTTCTGATGGCAATACTTTTACTCCAATTACTTTTAGAATACTGAAAGATGAATAATTTGTCAAGTTTGAGGTAACAAATTGTAATCATGTTTACAAAATTAAATAGTAAGAAATGTTACCTTAATCTTGTACTTCAACCTTTGTACTTTGAGACGGGTGTGATGCTTGTAAAACTGACAAAAAAATGCAATTTTATTTCTATTTGAAAATTGAATGCAATTAGAATTTACAGTATACTTCCGTATGAAAATAAGAGAATACTTACCGTATTTAGAAATGTTGTTTGGTCACTATTAATCTTTTTCCTGCACCCATAAATTGTTTTTTTTTAATAATTCGAGATAATTAATTTGTAGTTTTTTTTTAAAATTTTTATAATTTGAGATAATTAATTTGTAGAATGATATAGACAATGCCATTAAAAATAAATAGGTAAGAAATGGTGTTGTACCTAATTTGTTGGACTTTATTCCAAATTCGTATGATGCGAGGAGTTGTTGAAGGTTTTAATTCTTCTACAGCCTTTTTCATGCGCCACCTATATATTGAAAGTACAAATAATGTTAGAATTTCTTGTAACAAATTTAATAAAGAATTTAGAATATATACTGCTCATGCTTCTTTTTTTTCCACTCTTTGAGAATCAGTTGGCTTAGATCAGTAGTTTTTACTCCGACAGATATCTCCCAACCAGGTGTAAAAATAGAGACACGTCTGTTTGGGATCTTATCAATAGGTAGTTCCTTCTCCATTTTTTTGAGGGTATTCTTGTAAATATCCTGAGAATGAAAACAAATATCAGTAGTTGGACCAACAAAAGAGTAGATGAAAACATTAAGTAGCCAAAATGGTCCATAAAGAAAAATGGACCAAATATCAGGATGTTTACTCAAATCAGTAGTTTGTTCGAAGAAGAATTTACTGTAACTACATACTATAATGCTTTTGTCTACATACTATTAACACAATAAATAAAAAAGAGTTCTCAAATGTACAGAATCTTTACTCTGTTTTTCAAATTTTAAAGCATGATACGGTATCTACCAAATGGAAATAATAAAAGGAAGAAGAACCTTAAGAGTATATGAATGGGCAATCTTTTCCTATATGACAACTAAATGATGTTCTCTAATGCTTTTGTCTACATACTATTAACACAATAAATAAAAAAGAGTTCTCAAATGTACAGAATCTTTACTCTGTTTTTTCAAATTTTAGAGCATGATACGGTATCTACCAAATGGAAATAATAAAAGGAAGAAGAACCTTAAGAGTATATGAATGGGCAATCTTTTCCTATATGACAACTAAATGATGTTCTCTATTTGTTTTTCCTTTTGTTATTATTATTATTATTTTTTGGCTCTACTATATTTTTTTCCAAAAGTATGATTGTATTACACAACTTGTAAGCATATTAGTTCATTAATTGATACCATGACCAAAGTAATAACCAAACAAAACAAACAATGGGTTAAGGGGACGTAAAAATGGCTTCCAGAACTATTGGATGAATAACATTTGGAAATATGTTAAGGTTGGAGGAACTACAATGTTGGCATCAAATGAAACTTTGTCAAGTGACGTATAATGCTTCAACATGCTTCGGGCCTTTTCCCTATAATGGATACACCAGTGAGAGTTAGCAGTACAGATTAAAACAATTGTTCGTAAACACCCAATAAAATACCAACTCTTAATGTATAGAAGTTTGAGTAAAGGAACAGACTTTTCTTGCAAAGAGAACAAAATACAATCAGAAGATTCGAAACACTGCAGAAAGCAAATAAAATTCAGAAAAAAATTTACAGATACATTTTAAAATTAAAAAGTACCAGAAAGAGGTGGAAAGGAAGTGGAAGAACAGAGATGGAGATTGATATTGGTAGGCCCTCTCTAAATCCAGTTTCTTATAGCCTCCAAATGAGTTGTGGAGATAATTTTAGTGAAAATTGGAAAGATTATGTAGTATGCGTGGCAGAGAAGGAAGAGGACATATTTTTCCATCATATAAGAGGATTGGTTCAATGCTCCTTATGACGCTGCAGCAAAGGTGAACTATACCAAGCTGCAAAGTAATAAAGATGATTCATCATAGTGCAGGTCTAGCTATTTGTGTTTTATTCAGCATTCAAAAGATACCCTAATAGTTAATTTAGATATTATAATCACCATGTTTCGGGCCTTTTCCCTATAATGGATACACCAGTGAAAGAGTTAGCAGTACAGATTAAAACAGTTGTTCGTAAACACCCAATAAAATACCAACTCTTAATGTATAGAAGTTTGAGTAAAGGAACAGACTTTTCTTGCAAAGAGAACAAAATACAAACCAAAGTTTAGTAAGAGTAGAGAAATAAATAGAATATCAAAAGAGAGAAGCTTACAGCAAGAACGTCAAAGACTTTCATAAGGAAAGAGCCAGCTCCCTTCAACTTGTCTGGAGACTTTCCATTCAAAGACAATTCCTTATCAGCCTACAAAAGTTCAACACAGGCCAGTCCTAATAAATTCGTTCATCACATGCTTTTGAAACCACACAACGAACTCCTGAAAACCAAACTTAGCCTCCTTCCGATTACTCATCTCTAAATACTGGTGGTATGCAGTTGGTTAGTGTTGAACCTCCCACCAAACACTAATTCTAGAAAATCCAAAAATTGCTCTGCAATAGGGAGTAATAAAAAATTCCTCTGCTTGTTCGTCTTTGGGTTTCAGTCTTGCTGTCTCAATCTACAAAACCCAAAATTGACTACAGTAAACACAAAACCCACCAAGATAAAAAATGCCACAAAAAAACACATTAAGCTCCACATTCAATCATCAACCCAAAAACTTGAAATCCCTCGAGAACTTGAACAAACCCCCCAAAAACCAAGGAAAATACAAAAAATCTAATACGGTATCACATAAAAAGAAAATGCTGATTATATACTTTAATTTATATCGTGGCATGTTTAGGGCACCAAAATGTTGACAGAACTGAGGAATTGTGTTTAAGAGAATTGCAGGAAAAACAAATGTTCACAAAGATTGTGGGGCGGTTATTTTGCGATCGAACGGTTTAACCCCCCAAAAACCAAGGAAAATACAAAAAATCTAATACAGTATCACATAAAAAGAAAATGCTTACCAGATTGTCTTTGAGTGAGTGCGTGTTCTGCCAGTGCAATATTTGAAAGAGCAAGATGATGGAACCAAATTAAAAAACTGCAATTGGAAAAAATCTTGAATCAAAAGTTGAAATCGAAAGCTAAATGGTAAGGAAAGTTGGGGTTAGAGATTTGCACAAAATGGAAAACTTACTTAAATATGGCGATCAGAAGAGAGAAGGGAAGATGAGCAACAGCCAGGAGATTGGGCTCCTGAAAGTGGGCGTTCGGGATCGAAGGTGTGTGTGAAGAATCACACTATGCAAAACCCAACTCGTTTATTAGGTCGAAGAATCGCAAAAGCCCCGAAATTGACTACAATAAAACTTAAAACCCATCAAAAACTTTAACAAATGCAAAAAACCAAGGAAAGCACAGAAAATTTGAGAGTGATTATTAGAGAAAATGCTCACCGGATCGTCGTTGCGTGGAGGAGGGTGTTTTGTACAGAGGACAAAATTGAGTTTGAGAAAATCATCCAATTTTCCCTTTTGTATGCTCTGTGGGGATCGAGAACGTGCGATAAATGGCGGTTCCATGTCTCAACCGCTGCAACTGCTGCTCTGAACGTGGGATATATGGTTTCCCTCTTTCTATCTGGAGTGTTTCTTCAGATAGGATGTGATGTAGTGGCCGAGCTTCAGGGTGTTTTGAAAACCCACGGCAACTCTACCCATTTCTCTCCATTCGTATGTAACGCATGTGCCTGACCCAAAAAGCGGCACTTTGTGACTGATGTCAGCTAGAAATCAGTGAGATCGGGTTGGACTTAGGTATAGAATCGACATGCCTCCTGCCTTGGCTCTAAAAATCCAAAGCTCCTAAAAATGGGTGGGATGTGTTTGGGAATTGGGAGTGGTTTTGGCAACTTGACATATTTAGATACAAGACCATGTATTTAGCTTATACTTCAACAATATACATTATACATACTTATTAGAATGTAGATTATATATATGGGATTAGTTGGGGACAACGTTAAAATCGCACACGTGTAGAACAGGTTGGCGGAGGCGGATGTAGAGCCGCCTGGGCTGCCGATGCCGGCGCAACCACTTGTGACAACATTCGTAAAAGCTTCTCAAGTAATTAATATAAAAACAAAAAAAGCAAAACGATGGGGGCTAGCTATAAGTACCATATGGTCCATGAAATGAATTTTTATAGTAAATTCTTTGAGCTGGCCTGGCCTTGCTGGGTAATGTGGGGTTTCTGGGTTCCCATCCCCAACACCAACACCACTACCACCCCATGCTCAAATCAAACTTCATTTTTTCTTTAGTCGTTTCAAGGAACTTTGATCCTGTTCTATTATTATCACGCATCTATGAGTCTATGACCTAACTAGGTGCTGCCTTTCACGCTTTCAGTCGATGAAAATCCCTGCAACTCGTTCCATATATGTCTTATATTTGTCTTTCTCCTTAATATAACTTATTTTTTGAGATGATATAAGGGATAGAGGAATCAAAACACACGATCTTGATACAAACTCCTTGCGACAAATATTGTAGTGTACATACATAATCTAATAGCTAGAAAGATGTCCTTATTTGAGGCGTAACGCATATAAGATTTTAGAAACGCATTGTTCTTTATGCGTTAGCCAAATATTAGACTAATGCATTGTTTTAAGGAATAGTTTCTTTCATGCTCATTATTTTCTACAAATTTCAGTTCTGAGTGATTGTTTAAAATGTCACGAGTTTCAGTATTTTCACATTGCCTTATGAGATTTAAAAAATGCATATATATATATATATATATATATATATATATATATATTTTTAGGTACGTTTGATTGTCTAGTTTTTCGTTATTTTGATGTGTGAGTAGCTTGAGACTCGTTTTCAAGTTGACCCGAAAATTACACTTCTCCTCAATCAATGCTTCGTATTCTAAAATTATAACTAATCACCTAGTTTGATTCCGATAGGCTAAGTGTAGCTTCTATACAAACAAATAGATGAAAGACATAATTTGATATGATTCTAAAATCTCAGGATTTAACGTCATAAAATTAATATTTAGTGTCTAATTTTGAAATCATCTAAAATGATTGAGAATGTAAAATGTAGTTGTCACTTAGTACTACAATCTAATGGTATTCTTCTTCACTTATAAATGAGAGGTCTTAGGTTTTGATTCTCACCAAAGGCAAGGGTGGAAAGGTAAGATTTCAAACCCTTGCTATAAATGCGGACAAGTTATATGTTGAAGCTTTGTTTGCCCGTACCGTGAGATTTTATATTCGAGTTTAACAGACGTAGGGGCGAAAATAGCATCAACCGAATTCTCCTGGCAAAATTTAGCAAGTTGAAAATTTTCCAACCCAAGCCCGACTCACACTCTCTCTAACACGTCCAAACAGGCCCAAAGTTCAAATTAGGTTCAAGAAGATTCAGTTTGGAACCCAGCTATAACCTATAGCCCTTTCTGAGAACATCTGTAGATGTGTCAAAAATCTGAATTCGAGTGGAAAGGGAAGTTGACAACAAAACAGAAGAGAAACAAGCAACTGACCCTCTATCAGTGGCGGAGCTAGAATTCTAAGTGAGAAGGGGCTTTCCACAAATATATATATACACACACACACACACATGTGTGTGTAAAAGTTAAATTCACAACATGTTAATATATGCGATTTGTGTAATCTTCACAAAATTGAAAAACTTTTATTAAATTCAATACTAAGAAGAAAAATGTGTACAAACCCAGACAACCAAGTAAGAGGTAGACTGTGGAAGGCTAAAGAAAATACAAAGAGTAGAAAAAGAAGGATAAGGGGAAGAGGTCTGCAAATAAAGGAGAAGGTGGTTGCTTTAGAAAATTATAGGGTGTATATTACCGTTAGTTGAGAGAATCGAATCAGTAGTGGGGTTGCTTTTTCCATTTAAAATTGCACGTCTCGATTAAAAACTCCCCTACCAAACTCATCATTTCATTAAACACTCAAATAATTCAAAACCAATACAGCCTAACACGTCGTTTGCTTCATATTCTTCCATGAGGTTCACACCTCTGCAAATAAAAACTTGGGGCCGATGGTTGATTTCATACACCTTTCATAGAAGTCAGGATGGGCCTGGGACTACCCTAGTCCCTTGGTGGCTCCGCCTATGCCCTCTACCACAGTAGTGGAGAGGAGTATTGCCCTTACAACACGGTGTGAGTTTGAACCTAATTTAACAAATCAATGTTTGACAGAAAAAAAAAAAAAAAAAAAACACACGAGAAACAAGAGTGACTAAGTGAGTCTAAATCGCAGCCACTGTAACTGTTTGAACAGCTTCCTTCTCCCCTTCACTTCGGGGCATTTTGATTTAAGTGCCTCGTTGAACTGCTTCTTTGATTAAACATCTATTACTTTTTAGATTTTGATGAATCTTTTCCTTACTATTTAGGTGCCACGTATATTATAACTAGTCATTTTTTAACGCAAAATTACATAATTTGCCATCATATTTAATGTACCAATTAATTCTCAAATTATTATCCAAAGTTCCTACAATTTAGTAGATATATATTCCAGTAATCAATTTCAGCAAGTCTTTAATTATAAAACCTAGCAGACTTGATATGTTCTTCTACTGGTATATACCTCAACGTGTCAATATAAAACCTTGCTTGTTCGTCAAAAAAAAAAAAAAAACCTTGCTTGTTAAAAGGTTCCAAATGCTAGCACTGCATATCTCTTAGAAAAAATAAAAGAGAAAAAAAAAATCAAATCGGCATGTACAAAGAGAGGCATCCTTGTACTGGACATCAGGCCACAATCCAAATGCCATTCAAGTTGAGCAAATTGCTCAATGCCTGTATACAAATTCTGCAATGCTTATAATGCTAATTTTGGTACGTAACAAACTATTATGACAATCCACTGATACATTATATAATTTCAAGGTACGTTATAGAACGCTAATTTGGTACATTATATAATTCTAGAGAACGCTATAGAATGCTAATTTTGGTACGTAATAAACTATTGGTACATTATATACTTTCAATTTGGATACGCTATAGAACGTTAATTTTGATGTGTTACAAACTACTCATATGTTATACATTTCCAACTTGAGTACGATATAAACTGCTTATTTTGGGACTATGTTGGTAAGCTATAATATATGTTGGTACGCTATGAAATGTTTATTTTGATACGTACCAATATGATGGTACGTTATGAATTTCCCAAAGTGATTGTTACCAACTTGACAAACTTGTACGAGCCTTTGTGAAAGAAAAAAAAATGGGCAAAAAAAAATGTTTCTCTCCAATGGTACGTACCAATAATTTGTATATAAGGTATCATACATCATTGGAATCAAATTCAGTTTGGGAGTGTTTACATTCATTTTAAACATAGCAATTATGTACGAACAAAAATACCAACTATATACGGATAAAATTCTAGAGAACGCTATAGAATGCTAATTTTGGTACGTAATAAACTATTGGTACATTATATACTTTCAATTTGAATACGCTATAGAACGTTAATTTTGATGTGTTACAAACTACTCATATGTTATACATTTCCAACTTGAGTACGATATAAACTGCTTATTTTGGGACTATGTTGGTAAGCTATAATATATGTTGGTACGCTATGAAATGTTTATTTTAATACGTACCAATATGATGGTACGTTATGAATTTCCCAAAGTGATTGTTACCAACTTGACAAACTTGTACGAGCCTTTGTGAAAAAAAAGGGCAAAAGCAAATGTTTCTCTCCAATTGTACGTACCAATAATTTGTATATAAGGTATCATACATCATTGGAATCAAATTCAGTTTGGGAGTGTTTACATTCATTTTAAACATAGCAATTATGTACGAACAAAAATACCAACTATATACAGATAAACTTATCCTTACAATAATTACGTACCAATAATTTGTATTACCATAATTTTAAGTGTGTTAAGCATACCAACTACATACCAACAAACATACCTAAATGGTAAAAAGAAAATTGAACGAATCAACTATATATTTAAACTCATTTTTACATCAAAAGTTAAACATATCAGCAAAGAGATCAAAAGTGTAAAGTTTGTTTTGATAGTTCCTAAAATAAAGGCAATGGGTTTTGATAATAAGTTAATCCCGATAATGCCTAAATAAATTGTCACATCCCGACCCGGGGTCCACCACATCCCGGGCACGCTCCACCACCGTAGCACGATATTGTCCGCTTTGGGCCCCGACTACGCCCTCACGGTTTTGTTTCTGGGAACTCACACGAGAACTTCCCAGTGGGTCACCCATCACGGGAAGTGATCCGCCCCGGGTCGGGATGTGACAATTTGGTATCAGAGCCTAACCCTGGCCGTGGTGTGCCGACGAGGACGTCGGGCCCCTAAGGGGGGTGGATTGTGAGATCCCACATCGCCCAGGGGAGTGATCCTTATATGTATATTCCCATCCCTACCTAGCGCGAGGCCTTTTGGGAGCTCACTGGCTTCGGGTTCCATGGGAACTCCGAAGTTAAGCGAGTAGCGCGCGAGAGCACTCCCATGATGGGTGACCCACTGGGAAGTTCTCGTGTGAGTTCCCAGAAACAAAACCGTGAGGGCGTAGTCGGGGCCCAAAGCGGACAATATCGTGCTACGGTGGTGGAGCGGGCCCGGGATGTGGTGGACCCCGGGGCGGGATGTGACATAAATGCTCCATGAGGGCAAATTGAGAAATCATTATGAGTTTAAATATATAAAAATGACATGTAAATAGCTGAAATTCAATTATGCTGATGTGGCCTCAAATTAAAGCACCTTAATCAAAAGTTCAAAAACTCTAATAAAAAATTAAAGGGAGACTTTGGATGCGGTCCTTAGTTATGAATATTCTTTGATTAAAACCTTGTTAGTTTTTAATTTTTGGTCGAGGTCCCTGAAATTAATGTGATAATTTATTTCTATGTACGTTACTATATTTTTTAAATTAAAAATTAAAAATTTTAGTTGTTTATATGAATGAGATTTTAAATAAAAAATCATAATTTGTGGGATTAAAAATATTAAAATATAAATATACTATTGTGTGTGTGTGTGTGTATAAATATATAAACATGGGTACATTCATCAAAATTAACCAAAAAAATTATTGTATCAAAACATGGGTGCATTCTTCAAAATTATAAATTTCTTCGATTAAACTTGACATGGATACATTTTAAAATCAAAGAAAAAAGAATGTACCCATATAAGTTTAGAAATGGATTAGAAAAGAATAGATTTTATATAAAAAAAATGGTACATTTTATATATAACAAATTGGTATATTTAAGAATGAATACGTTTTAAGATTAAAATGTTTTATATGAATGGGTACATATAATTAGCATGGGTACATTTAGCAAAAAAAAAGTACAAATAAAAAAAATATATGGGTACAAATACAAATAAACTTTAAAAAATATAGGCACAAAAAGAAATTAATATATGGGTACAAATTAAAACTGAAAAAAAAAAATTGGTACAAATTAAAAAAGAATTACAAATTAAAAATGGGTACAAACAAAAACTAAAAATATATGATAAAAAATTTAGTCATAAATATAAATATATTAATTGTAACATTTTTAACATTAAATGAATATATTTAGAAATAAAAAAAATATTTATTATTGAAATAATTAATGATGTTATTAATACCCAAGGACCTTGATCAAAAATTGAAAATGAATAGGATTTTAATCAATGAAGTAGTAAAAGAAAGGATGAGAACCTAATTTCTCCAAAATTAAAATACCCTAGATGTTTAGTCAAAACATTGTAAAAATGGAGCGGTGGATTCTAATTTCCCCTAGATATAATCGATGAGCTAGAAAGTGCCCATATGGGGTCTGTTAGTTTCACTCTGTTGGTTTTAGTATTTCAGTAATGTATAAGAAGCAAGAAAGTTTAGTACTTTGGTTGTATATGCATGTGTTAATTACTTATAATTGGCAAACCCATTTGATAGAGAATTCATTAGCAACAGAGATTAGCTATGGTTTTGTTTGTATCATTGGTTTGGTTTAATTCCTCTAGCTACCCACATTGGGTGTGTATAAAGACTAGCAAAGATGAATTCTTTTGAGGAATATGATGAGGTTTCCTTCAATGTAATTGATCTTGTAATGTATTTGATTCTGTGGTAATTGTTACTATTGAGCTATGACCATATTAGGTGATTTAAGTTTTGTTTATATGGATCCGGTTTCTGTTTCTCTTTCACGCTTTGCACAACCGGGCTTCCAAGCGATGTTGTGATTCAAGTTGGGGAAATGTCTTTTCACCTCCACAAGGTGCATTTCGTTTGATCTATCTTGCTAGTTGAAAACAATAACATTGTGTGTGTGTGGGGTGTGAATGACTGGGTACATCCACTACTAGAATTTTGGCCTATAGCTACCCTTTTCCATTGGTGGCTATTGTCAAGAGTAGCCACTCACATTGGTGGCAAACCACAATAGCCACCAAGCAGCCACCAATTAGAGAGTGTGGCCTATGTAGAGGACTCTATTGTAACAATGGCTACTCTTAATACATTGGTGGCAAAGTTGCAAAATAATATTAAAAAAAAAGATGCCCTTTGTGGGCACCCAAATTGGAGTATCATATTTCTTTTTCTGTTTTTGGTGAGAAAACAAATTGTAATATCATTAAAATATAAGAATACAACTATAAATTTGCATAACTGAAATTTTATACAATTTTGTACAAATGTTGGAACCAATGTACAAATTTTATACAATTATAGAGGTAGGGTTACATCCCACGTGAAAAACCACAGGGGTATGAACTCTGTTTCTCTCAGGTTTTCAACACTCAAAAAATTAGAGGACATAATTAAGTATAAATTTAACTGAGATCAGCTCAAATACCTCCAAGCTTATCATACAACTCTACAACTAGCTAACAAAAATACAGATTATCCAATTTTGAAATTCCAGTTGATCGATCACAAGGCATCAAAGGTTAAAAACAAACCCCTTAACCATCTAAACCCCTTTGCCTCCAAATACTGTGGAATCCTAAAAAATTACGATAAATTTGAGAAATTAAACAAAAAAAAAGGAAACTTGATTGCGAATTAGGAAAAATATAAAACAACTACCTCCTTATGGCATTGATCTGAGGAACAATGAAGACGATGGTGCTTGCTTACAATCTTAGATCCGATCTCAGACTTCACCGACCGACTCGATGAGTTTCGCTTCCAAGATCTCGTTATGTTCCCATTATAATCTCCACGGACTCCTCATCATTTATTGAATCTGAATCTCTAGCATCCATTGCTTCTGAAACAAAATGGATATAAATTAATTAATAGCTTTTTAAACATGTAAGATATGTCACATAAATGAAATTTTTTAACAAGAAAAAAAAAGAACTAGAAGATACAGCGCGCACACACACACAGCGCACAACACACACAACACACACACACACACACACACACACACTGCACATAGCACACAGCACACAGCACACAACACACACACACACAGACAACACAGAACACACACAGCGCACAGCACACACAGAGCACACACACACACGCACACACAGAGCACACGCACATGCACACACACACCCACACACACACACATAGCACAAGCACACGCACACACACACAGATCACACACACAACACACACAGAGACAGCACGCACACACAGACAGCACAACACACAACACACACACACACACACACAGACACAGCGCACACACACACAGCGCACGTGCTCACACACACAGAGCACACAGCGCACACGCACACAGCACACAGCCACACACAGTGCACACAGCGCACACAACGCACACACAACACACAACACACACACACACAGCACACACACACATACACACACACACAAAACACACACACAGAGACAGCACACACACATGCACACAGCACACACACACACACACAACACACACACACACACACACACACACACATACACACACACGCACACACGCACACAGAGCACACACACGCACATAGAGCACGCACACACATCTGTGCGTGCACACACACACATACACAACACACACACAGCACACATCACACACACAGAGCACACAAAATACACACACACAAACAACACGCACACACAGACAGCACACACAGCACACAGACAGAACACACAGCACACAGACAGCACACACAACACATAGCATAACTACCTGCTAACCAAATAACATCAAACGTCCAAAATGATGAGGTGATACATTATGTTCGAAGAAATTGCAATACCGAAAGGAGAACTGCAGTCTCAGCTCCTTGTACATCCTTGAAGGTAACACATGCAATTTGGGACTGCTTAGTATCAGTACATGAGCATTCAAATAAGACAGATTCAGACAAAGATAATGAAAGAATAAATCCATTAAACTAAATCAATCATCGAACCTCATCAACATTCAATAAAACAGACAGACAAAGATAATGAAAGACAATAAATCCATTAAACTAAATCAATCATCGAACCTCATCATTTCGACATAAACAATATCACCAGAAAAAGAAAAGAACTCGTTTATGTCTCTCTCACTTGCACCCAAGGAAAAATTGCTGACCTTGATGGTTGTTACCTGCAACAGAATGATAACATGAATCCTTTATCCAAACATCCAACATTGAAAAACAACAAACTCGAAATGAATCAGATGGAAAAATTAACACACACGACTAAAGATTAATTCTTTAAGTAAAAGTGTAAAACTAATAGAGAAGTAGCTTGTTCTTATTTTGCATGTTGCAGCAATTGTCTTTTACTGGTGTAACAGAGCAATCAAAGCACCAAACACAGATTTCCAGTAATAGAGTTCTTTGTCCCGTATATTGGATCGAAAACCCATACATAATCTGCGTTTACATCTCCACCCATTTTCTTCTCCATAACTCTATCATATCTTCTCTAATAGCACAAAATCTAAATATTCGAAATTCATACACTAGCAGCAAACCAAATTCGAAACTTATACACTAGCAGCAAACCAAATTCAAAACTCATACACAAGCAGCAAATCAAGAACCCAAAGTGGTGGTCGGAGTTGAGAGGAGCTGGTGGTGGTGGTCAAAGTCGACTTCAGACGGGAGGGAGCTCAACTATCGAGATCGAGAGGGAGTCTGAGAATCTAGAGGGAGAGGAGTCAATTAGTTTGAGAGAGAGAGAGAAAGAGAAAGAAAGAGGTGCCACTGAGTCTGAGAATCGACGATCAGATTCGAGAAGGAGAACTGAGTTGTGGAGATTCAGTCTAGGAGGGAGAGATTGAGAAACGGAGAAGGTGAATTGACAAAATTGTGTGTGTGAATTGTTTGTGTAGGCGTGTGTGAGAATTGAACGGTGGAGAGTTAATCTCCACTATTACACGGTGGGATACGGTCCGGGTAGGGCCCCCGTGTCCTCAGAAATGTGTACCCGTCCCGCCCCGTTTTTATGTATAAAATATATGGAACTGCCCCGAACCTGGATCGAACCGTTAGGACCCGCCTCGCCCCGCGGGTCCAGGACCCATTTGCCCACCCCTAATTGCAACTGCAGATCCTGGGAATTTAAAAAAAAAAAATCCAAGCAAGAGATAAAATGTGATAGTTGTGGTTAAGGAGAAAATCACAACCTTCCAAGGCTTCCATTCTTCTCGGCCCAGGTTTGAAATAACCTTGATTCACCTTCCTCTTCCCCAATCTTCGACATGCATACATAAAATGGAATTAAAATTTGAACAAAAAGCATTTTTAAGAAATAAAACTATTTAACAGACATCAATCATTGGTGAAATAAAACTATATATCCAGGTTTGAAAAAAAAAAATTAACCAGCACCACTTAGGCGCCAACAAAATAAATAATGAAATAAAAAAGTAGAAGAAAAGTAATTTTTAAAAATAATAATTAATAGACACCAATCATTGGTGGCTCAATGTTGAAGGCCACCGATATCTGTAGCACCCTACTGTAACGCCACCAAAAAAACGTAAGAGTAGCAACTTTATATCTATGGCCACCAATTGCCAAGGGTGTGTAAAAAAGGGTAGCTATAGGCCAAAATTCTAGTAGTGATCGTTGTATTCTATTTCCGTATGCTTTGTCTACACTTTTTTCATACTTTTCTTATGAATTTAACTTTAATTGGCGTTTGAGCTATGCTCTCATTTTGTAGTACTTTGGCCATTACTGCAGTTTCCATTGCTTTCTAAAAGTGGGCTATTAGAGAGGCTTATCGAAGAGTGTTCTAGTGAGGATCTGCTTGTGCCTTGCAACTTCATGGTGTACCCGGGAGAGCTAAAGCGTTTGAGCTTGTAACCAAATTTTGCTATGGTGTCAAAATAGAACTCACTGCTTTGAACGTAGTCATCCTTAGATGTGCAGCAGAATACCTCCAAATGACTGAAGATTATGAACAAGGAAACGTCATTGCCCAAACTGAGATTTTCCTTACTGAAGTCTTCAGCAATTGGAGAGACTCTATAGTAGCTCTTGAAACATGTGAAGAAGTTCAACAATATGCTGAAGAGCTCCACATTGCTTCACGATGCATAGATTCCTTGGCTATCAAAGCTTGTGCAGATCCAAAGTTTATCAGTTGGCCTGTAGTATCAGGAGAAAATGACATGAAGAACCCAACAGCCTTATGGAACGAAATACTTCTGACGACGCTAGCCACAACCTCTTGCTGATGATTGGTGGTATGAAGATGCATCCTTACTTAGCTTACCTCCATATAAGGGATTGATTCAAGCTGTTGAATTGAAAGGAATGAGGCCTGAGAGTATTGCCGCTTCCCTTATATTCTACGCTAGAAGGTATCTCCCCTTGATGAATAGGCAGTCGAGCTTTAATGACACAAATTATGTAAACTCTGTTGACTTTGTATTTTTGGTAGGATTCCTAATTGATATCAATTCCATGTAATCTCCTGTAATCTCGTGTTATCTCCTGTAATCTCGTGTAATTAGTTTTCTTCCTATTACATTAGGGTTGTACACCTTGTATAAATACCTCTCTTGAGAAGAATAAAATTATCATTCAAAGCATTCTCTTCTTAGCATCAGAGCCAGGTCGAAAAAAAGGAAAAAACCCATAACTACGATAGCACTGTTGCGGCTCAGTCGTGTGTGGTGTGCCGACCTTGATCAGCGAGTGACTGTTGTCGTTGCTACCCTCTCTGAATTCGAAACGAATAGCGAGCGACACCGTCATTGCTGACCCGAATTCATCGAATCGTTTCACTCTTTGTTGTGTGACACGACAGACCAATTGGCTTGTTTGCTTCTGATTTGATCTGAAGCCGTGAAGGATCGCACAGTTTGCAGCCCAACCAACTTGTGCTGCTGCGCTTGGGCTAAGTATATTGGAGATTGGGCTTTTATCCATCACTTACTCACTTTGCACCGAGAGCAATGGTAAGCTGAACTCGTTGGATCAATAGTGATCGATCCAAAGTTCTTGAAGGTTCTTCTTATCGTCCACCTAGCAAATGTTCTCACTACGGTTGGGGAGGACATTCGAAAAATCGATGTTTCGAGCTTATTGGTTATCCTGATAGTTGGGACAAAACTAGTGACCCCCGTTATGACAAGTCGCGTGCATTGATTGCGGAAGTTAAGGTAAATTCTGATCATACAGATAACGATGGTAAGGCTTTAAATGTTTCTGCATCTGTTACAAGTAGGCATGAATAATTGATTCTGGTGCTACTGAACATATGACTTATGATTCTAGACAGGTACCAACCCTAAAACCATCCACCAAAACTATCGTTAGTGTTGCCAATGGTAATGTTGCCCCCGTTATTGGGGAAGGTGATTTCTCCCTCTCTGATACCCTTAATCTTGACTCTGTACTTGTTGTTCCTTCTCTTGACTATAATTTATTATCTGTTGCTCAAATAACTGTCGCCCTACATTGCCTTGTGATTTTTTGGCCTTTCTTTTGTGTTTTTAAGGACATTCGGACTCACCATACAATTGGTTATGGTATTAGGAAGGGGAAACTCTACTACTTGTAGCTAACATCGAACAATACCCGAATTTTGACTCAAGCTCTTGCTGTGAAAGGATCCCAGGGGGAGAAGGATAAAGCTTAAGAGGTTTGGTTGTGGCATCGTCGACTTGGACATGCTTCTTTCGGCTATTTAAGGAGGTTGTTTCCTAGCCTATTTGTTAAGCATGATGTTTCTAGCTTTAAATGTGGTGTTTGTGAACTAGCTAAAAGTCATCGTCCTTCGTTTCCATCCAGTTTGAATAAAAGTTCTGTTCCATTTATGGTAATTCATTCTGATGTTTGGGGTCGATCTAAAACTGCTACATTTGGTGGTGCTCATTGGTTCGTTACTTTTATTGATGACTGCACACGTATGACTTGGGTTTGTTTGATGAAATCCAAAAGTGAAGTTACTTCTTTATTTCATCAGTTTTACAAAATGGTACAAGTACAATATAAGTCACAAATACAGGTTCTCAGGATTGATAATGGTGGCGAATATGTTAACTCTGAACTTCGTGCCTTCCTTGATCATCATGGGATTGTTCATCAAACTACATGTCCATATACTCCACAACAAAATGGGGTTGCCGAACGCAAGAACCGTCAGCTTTTGGAGGTCGTTCGTGCTTCTTTACTCGAGGCGCGTCTCCCATTATCCTATTGGGGAGAAGCTCTCACCTCAGCTGCATATCTCATTAATCGTGTTCCATCCCTATCGGTTGATTTTAAGACACCCCTTCAGGCACTTTCTTTGATGCTCCTGCAGTCCCTAATCTTCCACCTCATGTGTTTGGTTGTGTGGCCTTCGTTCATCTTCATAAACAACAGCAAAGTAAGCTTGAACCTCGAGCTTTACGATGTGTGTTTGTGGGGTATGCATCAAGGCAGAAAGGATACCGTTGTTATCAACACCCTTCGACGAATAAGTTGTTTGTTAGTATGGATGTTGCGTTTCATGAGAATGATATGTACTTTGCCAATCCCGAGTCTTCACTTCAAGGGGAGAATCAGAAAGAAGTTCAAACTCTTGATTATACTATTCCAGATATAGATAAAGTGAATGATTTGGATTTAAGTCGTGATGTCTTGGAAATAAGTGGTGATCATTCACACAAAAACAATGATATGAATGAATTGGAATTAAGTGGTAATGTCTTGGAGAAAAGTGGTGATCATTCACATGGAAACAATGTTGAAAACCTTGAAAAGGATGAGTCGACATCGCCAGATAACTCACTGCCTGATAGCTCACTGCCAGTTTCCTTACCACAGGACAACCCTGTGTCACCAGCTACCTCACAGTCGATCTCAAGTCCCAATAACCATAATCAATTGTCTTCGATCCCGGATGCACCACCACGACGTCGTATCCCTGATCGCGTCAACCGAGGTATCCCTAAACTTACTTATGAAGCCGACCCTAAATGCAAAACTAGGTATCCGATAGTAAGCCTAACCCTGAGTCTAATGTGTTATACCCGTTAAGTAATTATGTGTCTACCAGTCACCTGTCAGAATCAAATAAGTCATTTGTGCATCAATTATCTACTGTATTTATTCCTAACAGTGTGCAGGAGGCTTTAGCTGATCCACGTGGACAAGTAGCAATGAATGAAGAGTTGAAGTCTTTGAAGAAGAATGCTACCTGGGAGATCACAGATTTGCTAGCTGGCAAGAAACCTGTGGGATGCAAATGGGTCTATACTGTGAAATACAAAGCAGATGGGACGGTGGATCGTTTCAAGGAAAGACTGGTGGCAAAAGGATACACTAAAAATATGGAATCGACTACACAGATACATTTGCACCTGTAGTCAAGATCAACACAGTTCGTGTTTTGTTGTCCTTGGCTGTAAATCTTAATTGGCCCTTACAACAATTCGATGTGAAGAACGCCTTCTTGCATGGAGACTTGACAGAAGAGATTGATATGGATCTTCCACCGGGATGTAATGCTCCAGATAAAAGAAAAGTGTGCAGGTTGAAGAAATCCTTATATGGTTTAAAGCAGTCCCTCGGGCATGGTTTGGAAGATTCACAAAATCTATGAGAGCATTTGGCTACAAACAAAGTAACTCTGATCATACTCTGTTCCTCAAAAGACGAAATGGGAAACTTACTGCACTTATTGTGTATGTAGATGATATGGTGGTAATAGGTAATGATCCAGAAGAACGTGTGGCCTTGCAAAGATATTTGTCAACAGAATTTGAGATGCAGGACCTTGGATCCTTGAAATATTTTTTGGGAATTGAGGTATCGAGAAGCAGTTCTAGAATTTTCTTATCAGAGAGGAAGTATATTATTGATTTGTTGCACGAAACCGGCATGTCAGCTTGTCAACCAGTAGCTACACCATTAGAGGAAGGATTGAAGCTTAGTGTTGATCCTAATCAAGTACCAGTTGACAAAGGGAGATACCAAAGGTTAGTAGGTCGTTTAATGTACTTGGCACACACAAGACCAGACCTTGCTTATGCCTTAAGTGTAGTGAGCCAATACATGCATGATCCCGGAGAACAACATATGAATGTAGTGATTAGAATTTTGAGATATTTGAAAGGAAGTCCCGGCAAAGGAATTTTGTTTAGAAAGAATAATCATCTTAGAGTTGAAGGTTATACTGATGCAGATTAGGCAGGTTCGATTGACGATAGGCGCTCAACATCAGGTTACTTTACATTTGTTGGGGGTAACTTGGTTACATGGAGAAGTAAGAAACAGAATGTGGTTGCCCGTTCCAGTGCAGAAGCTGAATATGAGGTATGGCTTTGGGGATTTGTGAAATTCTGTGGCTTAGGCTCCTACTTCGCGATTTGGGTATACTACATGATCAGCCCATGAAATTATTTTGTGATAATAAAGCTGCCCGTGACATTGCACATAATCTGGTACAACATGATAGGACAAAGCATGTTGAAGTTGATCGGTTCTTCATCAAAGAAAAATTAGAAGAAAAAATAATTGAGCCACCGACAATAAGAACAAAAGATCAGTTAGCAGATATCCTTACGAAAGCTGTTTCAAGTCATAAGTTTTCAAGTTTCTTACACAAGTTGGGCATGAGTAACATATATGCACCAACTTGAGGGGGAGTGTTGACTTTGTATTTTTGGTAGGATTCCTAATTGATATCAAATCCGTGTAATCTCCTGTAATCTCGTGTAATTAGTTTTCTTCCTATTACATTAGGGTTGTACACCTTGTATAAATACCTCTCTTGAGAAGAATAAAATTATCATTCAAAGCATTCTCTTCTAACTCAGGCACAGCCATTTCTAACATTTCTGAGGCAGACCAGAGGGCTCTGCTTGAAGATATTGTGGGGTTACTTCCTCATAAGAAAGGAGTCGCATCCTCCAAGTTTCTGCTTAGGCTGCTATGAACGGCTATGATCTTACATGCAAGTCCGTCATGCAGAGAAAATTTGGAGAAAAGGGTAGGTGCCCAGTTGGACGAAGCTGTGCTCATAGATCTTCTCATAACAAATATGGGCTATTCGGTGGAGACTCTTTGTGACATAGACTGCATTCAGAGGATTCTTGATCATTTCATGTCAATAAACCAGGCTTCACTTGCATCATCTTCCCCATGCATAATCGAAGAGGGGCAACTGATGACTGGCACTGACCCACTGACACCTATTACTATGGTAGGCAATCTGGTGGATGGATACCTTGCCGAGGTAGCGCCAGATGTTAATTTGAAGTTACCAAAATTTCAGTCACTTGCTTCTGTCATCCCTGAATATGCCCGGCCGCTGGATGATGGCATATATCATGCAATCGATGTTTTCTTGAAGGTAAAACAAACTTAAGTGCAGCTGCTGGCAAAAATGTCGATGGTTCTTCTTACTGGTCTAATTTGTATTTAGACTAGCATTCTGTGAATGGCATCGCACTATAAATTTTACATTTGAAAGTCCAAATATTAATGTCATCTGCACCGAAAGCGATTAGAGTGTTATAGTATTTGACTAGAGCATAAAAAAATTCCTGCATTTTAAAACTAGGACATTACTAATATGTTACTAAATTCGAGAGTACCACAGATCATTGGGATAATATGTTTTCTATGACCATGGTGCCTACGTCTGATTATGCATGCTGACAACATTGCATTATTCCACAACCTCAGTCACATCTTTGGTTTACAGATGCTGAAAGGGAGCAACTCTGCAGACTAATGAACTGCCAGAAGCTTTCGCTGGAAGTGAGCACCCATGCAGCTCAGAACGAGAGACTACCACTTCGAGTAATTGTTCAAGTCCTCTTCTTTGAACAGCTTCAACTGCGTACGTCAATTTCTGGCTGGTTCTTTGTTGACAATCTTGAGAACTCACAAAATCCAAGTGGAAACCTTGGGCTCCCCGCCAAAGATGCTGTGTCCGGTCAAGTGGACACTGCAGAAGACCAAGCTGTGGGTGTCGATCATCACGACATGAGGAAACGCTTTTTAGAGCTTCAAAAGGAGTGTTCAAGCTTGAAAAAGGAGCTGCAGAAGCTGGTCAAGACCAAGAGAAGTTGGAGCATCCTTCCCAAAAAGTTAGGTTTTCGAAAAAAGTTGGAGCCTTGCAATCCAAAAGAATCGAAGCACTCTGATCGGATTCCGGTACCAGCATCATGCTGCAATGGACAACAAACTCATGCAAGCAGCTAGTAAGTGGCCCATTCAACCTCAAACCCTAATTTTTAAAAATTTTGTATTTATGTTCCATTATTTCTTGGCTGGTAGAAATTGCTTATTCTCTTGCATGTCTGTGAACTGGATTAAGTGGTGTATTGTTTAGAAGAACTTAGGTTGTTATTCGATCCAATCAAATTATTTACCTTGTTGATACATAGGTGGCTGAAATTAGAAAGAATTTAATTTCATAAGATGTTTACATTTTTTTTTTGGACCTGGAGTCGTGTTACTCACACTTCTACTCAAATTGCTAGAAACGCTCTACCTCATATAAACTTGATTTTGCTTGAGTTGCGCCGATACTAACACGGTAAACCGCAAGCATATCCCGGTCTAGTTCGTTATTCTAACTTACGAGACCCGAAATAAAACTATACAAACTACACGGATCAAAATCATAATTCTCCATCTTCAAAATGAAACGAAATATTACACAATAGGTCAATTTACCTTGACATGACAACCCCACACAGGTTTCACGTCTGACACCTAGACACGATTTACATCTATGAGTCCTTGCTACAACTGTAGAAGTGGAATTCCATGATGTTCTATTCAAGCTGGTGTCACAGACTGAATTTCCTGGAGATTTTCTCGTACACTTTCAGCCTAACTTGCCCTGAGAAACTTTCTGAAAGAAATGTACATTTCTTTCTCTCTTTTTCAATAAAGCTTTGGACCTATTGACAAAATCATAACATATAGGACTGCACTGTAGGAGCTTTATCCTTTTACTCTTATCTGTGATGCTTCAGACGTCATTTTGATTAACACCATCTCACTTTGTACCATCTTTGTATTTTTCACATTGGAAATTTGAAAAAAGAGCTTGGCTGTGATTGGACATATACCTTTCTCTTTCACGTAACGAGGGAGATAGAGAAAAGAAAATGTATTCCTGTTACATGTACGGTGTGACTTGATAAATGAGATAGAGATAAGAGAATATGGTCACGTGATGACTGAGATTGAAAGAGAAATGTAGTATTGTCACATAAATTAGTTACTAAGAATGATACATTTCCAATTACATGCATGGTGTGAGATAATGACACGAGAATATAATCCCTTTTCAAAAGTAAGAATCTCACCGGCCCTCGGAGCTCTTCCAAATTGTACACACACACACACACTACACAGTTAGTGGAATCAACCACAGGCACCTAGAAGAAACTGGGTCCTAACTGTCACAGAAAATTGCCTTTTACTTTTCTAAGTTAATAACAAGTGGCCCTCCATAGGCTATAAATCACATGTCATTGTCCCATTTGTCGGACAGCAAAGGACACCGTTTCTATTTCCCAAGATTGGCTCCCTTCCCTCCAAATTTCAATCAAACTTTTACTTGACTAATGACTCACACCTCTGTTTTCTTTTTATCAAAGCAACATTTCATTACAAAAGCTCACAATACAAAGTCCAAACAAATAACTAACTAAAAAGAGGCCCAACAGTAATTATAAGTAGAAGTTGAGCCAAGCCAAGATTGAGAGCATCCCCCAACCCCCAAACAATAACCTCAATAGCCACAAAATAACTCCACGAACCAGCAGCCGCCGCCGCCACAAAGCTCGGCACCACCACGATAATCACCACAGTAATCACCGGAATGCAGGTCCAGAAATAGACTTGAAGAGACCAGGCCAGGATGGGGACGAACCAACACATACTCTTTTGGTCAAACAATAGATCCAAAAAGATCCTCAACTCTGAAGACCTTGCAGCCGATATCCATCTACCATTGTGATGTGGGGCGAGCAGGTGCAAGGAGGAACGCTGATGAACTCAGCGGATAGGGGGAGAACCTTTGTAGTCTCATTATTCTTTCTCTTAACGGTCACAAAAGAAACCCAGAAACCCATCATTAAGCTTAGTTTCCACTTCAGAAAATTGGTTCTTGACCTTATTCTTCCACCGAATTCCAACGGTCACGAAAGAAGCCGTTAAGAGAAAGAATAATGAGACTACAAAGGTTCTCCCCCTGTCCGCTGAGTTCACTAGAAAGCTTAATGCTGGGTTTCTTTTGTGACCGTTAAGGAACGGTCACAAAATTGGTTCTTGACCTTATTCTTCCACATTAAGCTTAGTTTCCACTTGAGAAACCCAGCATCCAAAGGTTGCCCGAACATCTTCCTCGTGAACACACGACTCTGCATGTGATCAACATTGATGGAGGATAACAGATTGGTGTTAACCCCTGTATAGTAAAGTTACTCCTAGCTTTCTCCATACTCACATGTTATTGTCCAGGTTGAGGAACATGAAAGGAATCAACCGAGGAAGGGAGTCTTTGGTTTGTTATAAGTCAAGGATTCCTAGTAGCACCAGAGGTTGCAACTACAGCTTGAGGGCTCGATGAGTCTACCTCTAGCTGGCACCAAGCATTTGCAACGACCCTTCAAAAACACCAAATACGACAATTAAAGAAGAACAGCACAAACAAAATTAACCACCAAAGTCGGAAGAACCAGAAAGGGAAGAAGCCCGCAATGGCATCACAGCCCCACAAACCCTAGAGCCATCCAGAATAAGGTGGGTTGCATTTAAGGGGTAATCTTTTGATTTCCTACTTTTATAAGGTTTAAGATTCTTTTCAATTTTATTGGAATTAGGAGTTTGTTTGGAAGTGCTTTTAAAATAACTTAAAGCGTTTTTGGTGAAGATGTTTTTAAAACCAATCCTTAGTAAAAATCTAAGAGAATTCTGAAGAAAAAAAAACGCTTTAAGTACTTTCTGCAAGAAGCACATATCTGGTGTTTCTTCCAACAAGCATTTAAAGTGCTTTTGGGACCCAAAATGAATTTCACCAAAAACGTTTTCAGTCATTTTAAAAGTATGAGCTCTAGGATTTCTTTCCTAGAATAAGTTTACTTTCGTATGTCCTTTAGGTTTACGTCCTTATAAATACCCCGTTGTAATTCAGATTAAAAACAATGAAGAGTTTATGAATAGAAAAGTTTAGTTTTCAAGAGACTGGAATTCTTATCATGCGATGAGATTATTTTGGTGAGATGCCAAAATTCTTGGTGAGAGGCCAAGAACGGGAGTGATGCCCCTGGAGTGATTCTAGATTATTTTTTATTTTTCCTTTTATTTAAGTTTTCTGTGTTTTCGCTTTTGCTAAACTATCTAAATTTTGCTGTCCAACTCCGTACTACATCGAACACAATACCTCATACGTAGAGGTATATGTCGTTAAACACTTGATCATGTGATTGATACAATCCTAAACAATGGTTAACCCATATGCTCAATTCGTTGATACAAGCGATACTATGAGAGGAGAGTCGAACACAATACCTCGAATGCGAAGGTAAATATTGTTAATCATCACTTGAGTTTCAGGCTTCTTATGATAAGACATGACAAGTTAAAACAAAGCATATGTGCAGAACAATAATGGTATAAATTAGTTAATATATGGGAAGGTTCACAAAAGCCTTAGTTACTTACAAGTTATAAAAGGGGCAGGAAATTTCCACAGACAGAGAATATTGAAGCTTCACATAGTGAGGTCAATGCCAATAATTTACAAGGGAAAAACAAAAACAAAAGAAAAAAAATCCCCATATTACAAATTTAGAGTTCTAAAAATTAGCTTCTTCAACTTCCAAAATTCCAACAAGCTTTAGTGCACTAGTGCTTGAATGCTGCCAAGCAATTATCACCTTGAGATGTCATATTCTTGTGTGTAGCCAAGCTGCTCCATCTCCCAATTCAACTTTGAAGCAACTCTTTCATGACATGGGACATAATCCTGTACCACCAAAAGTTACTAAAACATCAAACAAATTTTCAACTTTGGGAAAAGCGCCGGTCCCCTTGCATCAGAGTTCAAATCGCTCTCTCCCCCTTAGTTTAGAGTACTATACAATGTTTGAAATTACCTCCAGCTTCTTCACCAGCTCCTTGGCTGTTGGTGCTGATATAATTATGTGGCGTGCGCTCGGGCTAACAAATCCCTCTTCCACGGCCTTATCGATGAACGATAGTAAGGAATTGTAGTATCCATCAACATTCAGCAATCCCACCTGCACAGACAGGAACAAAGGTGGATTAAGCCTAAAAGTTCACGAGTTCTTACCCTCAACTGGTAATAAAAATGCAGAAAAAAGGAAATTACCGGCTTGTCATGAATTCCAAGCTGAGCCCAGGTTATAACTTCAAGTAACTCTTCCAGGGTTCCATAACCACCTGCAATGAAAAATTAAATAAGTATTTGCAGTACAGAGTTTACAGTCCAAGCTTGATACTTCATGTCTTATATTGTAGCTATTAAGTTATGACGTACGTAACAAAGTGATAGACACAATGAAATATACAACTGGCATAGCTACGATTCTCGCCACATCTGAGAGGCAAAAGAAGACAACTGAATAAGGACAATGGCTATGCTGTTAATATAATTTCTTAGGGTGGAAGGTAAAAAGAGACTGAAAATACTGACTGTTCCATCTGGACTTTCAACCTTGGTGAAATGTACCTTGACTATGGAATATGAATAGTTACACTTTTACTATCAAATCCTTATGAGGTCATGGCCAACCCAAGCAGGGCAATAATGGGTATTCATACAAACAAAAATCCTTGGAGTTTTTGTTTATATTTTTGAAAAAAAAGGGATATCTTAAACTAAAAGTTTTTAGAGAGGAAAAGTGAAAATAAATAAATAAATTATGGGATGTTAAACTTAATGAGTGAAAGTGTTAAGCATCATATTCCCTGTCAAGTGCAGGTGCTGGTTGACAGAGCCAATTAGTGAAATAATTGGTGCAGTCAATATTTACAACTAAAGAATATAGGACTAGGATTCTCTCGCCTTATCTTTCCATCATCTCCTCTTACAGTCTCTTATTTTGTCTTTCTCTTGCTATAAAAAATTAATATAAGATATTGACGTGGCTTAACCGTGACCGTTCAATTAGGAAGGGAGGAAAGGGGAGAGAAAAGAAAAGGAGAGAGAATCATACTCCAAAAACTATATTTGGCAAAACAGGATATTAAACCACACAAGCAAAAGCACAACTCCTCAGAAAACCTATAATATTCAGTGTAAGCTGTTGATGTGTCATATGCACTGGGGACTCTTTGAAGGGTTGCTCTTGGGTAATCATGGTGTTTCTTGGGTGTTGTGTAACAAGCTTGAGGTATTTGTCGTAGTTTACAAATTCACACAATCACAATCACAACATTATCCAATATGAGTGCATTCATACCATCAAAAAGCTGTTTCAACAGTACATTATCAAGACTTTTTAAATTTTTTTCTTGCCAAATCTTTATGCTACTGTGTATTGTCGTGCACTCAGTTGAGGATGGATCAAGAACTTCCATTTATTTCCAATTTAGTTTATTGGGGGTGATATTTAAGTTTGAATACGAGTTTTTCTACGATAGTGATATTTTGTTATATGTACACATCCAACAGTAATGTTACTATTCTATATTGTAAAAGAGGAATAAACATGGTACGTTTAAAGATTAAAAGACTGATTATATACGGTATACATTGTTGTGTTTTAGAATTTTCATCTCAATACTACTCGCAAGAATCAAAAAGCGGACTTGCATGCTAAAGTTGGTAAAATTAAAGCCATGGAAGTACCATATTTTTTTATTTGTTTAAAAATTCTGGTGTATGAGAGAGAGAGAGAGAGAGGTTGAGGACTTATAAGTTATACTAACCGGGTAAGGCAATAAAAGCATCTGAGTGCTTAGCCATCTCTGCCTTTCTTTGATGCATGCCTGCAACTGCCTTCACTTCCCCCACAGTCTCACCAGTTAACTGCAAAATGGCATCAATGCACACAACAAATTTTAGAGAGAAAGAAGAGAGAGAGAGAGAGAGAGAGAGAGAGAGAGAGAGAGAGATTTGGAGGTTTGTGCAGCAAAGCAATGATGGGAGTTGCGGAAACGATGACCTTAATACAAAATGTTGAACCCCAGACAGTATTTTCGAGATGGAAAAATAAATAAAGTTCGATAGATAGAAAACGCCAAGACAGAAGAGCACAAGAAGAACAATTATTTTATAGCACAAGTTAGCATGACATCCGGAGTATATGATACTTCATGTGATATGACCATTAGATCTTGATAATTATATCTTTGACCAATGATCCAACAGTCCGGAGTATAAGATATCTCAAGTATATTGAAACTCAAAAGAATCAGAAAGCTGTTGGATATTATTATTAGGGTTAGTGGGGTAGTGCCAACTAAAGTGTGTCAATGATAAGCCTCCCCAACCAAGCATCCATTGAAGAAGAAACAGAATTCTAGGGAACCAAACAGAGAACAACACAACCCAAAAGCGAAAAACAAAACGCAAAAGAGAGCAAAACAAAATAAACCAGAAAACAGTAGCTACAAGTGCTCACATCATCCCCACACAGAAGAAAAAGAGAAAGCAAGTGATTAAAAAGAAAGAACAAAGCCTTAATCTAAATCCCAATAAAACTATGGTATAATATGTATATTGTATTCTTTGCAACCAGAAAAGTTGAAGGACTTTTATGTGGGCGGAGGAGACATACCTCTCGAGGCATGAGCGTCTTGGGAATAACTCTGCAGGGGGAGACAATAACATGACAAAATCAGTATGTATTGCAGGACTAAACCAACCATAATTCTTTCTTAATCTCTTTGTTTAGTCTTTAATTATCATCTGAGCTTTGATATAATATAAGTACCCAATGACATGGCGACCACCATCATGAACTGCTTGTGAGACCAAACCCATCAGTCCTATGCTTCCCCCTCCATACACCAGATCAATGTTCCTTGAAACCTTCAACAAAAGTGTTCAAGTTATGAGTTTAGAGAGATAGGGAGAAATATTTACATTGGCATACATTCTGCTTAAGTTTCTGTAACAATCTAATGACCCAAATAACAAACAAGTTATAATCATAATGTGGTTGTCCCAAAAAAACAGAACAAGTTAACATGAAAAATATAAAAAACATAAAGATGATCAAGTTTTAGCAACTCCAACTAATTCCTAGCAAAACCCATCTCACACAAACAAGAAACAAGAACAAAAACATCCTAAAAAATCACATTCAAATCCAAATGACAACAAACATTTAAAATTTTTCCATGAACCCAACTGTCAAAAAACCACCAGAAAACTATATTTGAACCTAAATGTGCTCTCACTCTGTACCCAATTCGAATCCCCCTCCCCTGTAGTTTAGATGGATATCCTATTGTTTGTCAAAAGAAGAAAAGAAGAAGAAGCCATTGCTTATACCAGTTCCTTGCCAAGTTCAATGGCAGCATCCTGATAGCTGCTCTTCTTCCCTTGGCTGCTCCCACAAAACACACAAATCCTCCCAAATCTGGATTGCTGCTTCATTTCACTCTCAATCTCCATTCTTTCTCTCTCAAACCACTCAACTTTTTGTGTTACTTTTCAGAATCAATGGATAATTTAAGACACAACTTTTTTCTGCTAGTTCCTCTGTCTCTGTTTGACTTATGACCTCTTTCTGTTACAGAACTTCCCAACTTTGTGTTGGTGGTGCCGTTTCTCGACATGCGTATTTATAAGCACCCCCCGCACATGAGTGCCTCTTTAGCACGCTTGAAGTTCACACGCTTTGCAAACACACACACACAAGTGCACAACTATAAAGCATTGGCACGCGTGGACCACTCTGTTTTTATTTGTGTTTTTCTTGATTTTCTTTTGGAGATCAAAATTTTAAACTAAATATGCAAACCAAATGATGTGTCACCAATATGAAATGAGCACGTTATTCAATGTTTAAGTAATAATCCAATCATCAACAACTATATCATTTGATTTACAATTTTAATTTAAAAAATTTGGTGTCCCTAACATTATCTTTTTTAAGTCTCTCCCTCCCCTTTGTTGGTTTCGTACCATTGTGATCAGAAATAAATTAGGGCGTAAATTAAGTTATTCCAGTTTTATATTTATGAAATAATATTATTATTCTTCCGGAATTAATGCTTGAAAGTAAAGTAGAACAAGGGAAGTAGTTACTTCGTTTTTTATACACAAGGATTGAAGGGTTTGACTTGTTACAACATGGAAGCTTACAACGTCGTAGAGTATGCACACATACACAACTAAAGTTCGACTCTTACACTTCTCCTTTTTTATGTTATAATAAAAATGCAGCTCCCACAATCGGAGGATGGTCAATCGTTAATACAATGCCCCTTGTAAAGCAAAATAGACTTTGAGTTTGAATCTAAAACTCGTACTTGACAGTGATGTTGAACTAAGTTCGAATGTTTCGAGATTAATCACTATAATGCTCGGATCACTAATTAACCTGCGAAACTAATTAGACAAGAACGATTATCCCTAAACTCATTATCAAGGGAAATTAATTCTTAAGGCCAATATCACTAATTAAGTTGGACAAATTGTTTTTATTTCTCCTTCAATAGACCTTGAAAATAGAAGTTTATCCATTCAAGTCCAATCATCTGTACCAAACTAGGGCTAAATCTCAATACTGTATTTGAGAGAGTATTTTAGTTTTCTATTAAAACTTTTCCTTGCAAGTATTTATTGACTTAACTAGTGGAATTTGGCCAAATACATGTTCTAATTTTCAAAGAATCATATGAAAATGGTTCAACATTTGGCATGAATACCTTTACAATAATCTATTATTAACACAAACAAATAGATTAAAACTTCCATAGATAGTAAGCCAATAATGTTTCATACTCCAAATTAGGCAAAAAAATGCAAAGATATTAAAACATTAAACACAATCTAAGTTAAAAGCCATCCACCAGTGTTCATTTAATTAACAACAATCTACCGAGCCCATTATATTTATTTATCTCAGGATAATCAACTTTAAGAACACAGACACATCCATTTTTTTTAACCTAGGAAAAGCCAAAAAATGGACAATCCCACAGGGGTGTTTATATTTATTTAAACCATTCAAGATGGGCATCACGGACTAATTTAATTGTATATTTTTATGACATTTTAACATTTACATATATTTATGTGAGAAAACAAGAAAAGTATGGGTAAGTTCAGAAGGCAATGGTGGTGGTGGATAAATATATGGAGCATTGTGCATATATGATTGAATAAACAACATGAGTGGGTTATGACCTATCAGCTTGTGGGTTATGACCTATCAGCTTGTGCCCCCATCGACACTCCTTCACTCGACACACTTGTTGTATGATAGGAAACACTTCCAATTTCTTGCACGCGCTCCTTCCCCTTCCCCATATCCACCACCCTCCACCACCACCTCCATAGGGATGGCAACAGTTCGGTTTGGGGACGAAAATGTTATATCCATCCCCATAACCATAAAAATTAACCATATCCGTAACCGCCAATTAACTATCGGGTATTATCCATAACCATAGCCACTGGGTAACGGATTCCCCATCGGTTAACGGTTATACCCATCTTCGTCAATACAAAAAATATATTCGTTCAATTGACGCATGATAAATTAGTAAATATTAATTCCGTCATTAAATATTTGATGTATAAAATGATTTAATGAATGGAGTTTGTGGAGCATAAAAATTAAAGCTAAACATTGATAATGTTGGTTGATCTTTGATATCTCTCATAAGTACCATTGGTCTAGATTCTCATAGATTATGATTCATATCAAAACTATATGT
This sequence comes from Cotoneaster glaucophyllus, assembly GCA_036320875.1. Taxonomy (NCBI): domain Eukaryota; kingdom Viridiplantae; phylum Streptophyta; class Magnoliopsida; order Rosales; family Rosaceae; genus Cotoneaster; species Cotoneaster glaucophyllus. The sequence continues at coordinate 12,574,437 of CM070067.1, forward strand.
CAATATATCTGTAAATTGAGGAATCGATATTTTTGTGAAGATTGATATTGAAAACCTTTGTTCGCCCAACTCTCATCTCCTCTCTCTCCATGTTTATCCAAGGCGAAGGCATTGTTCAAATCGGTTCCCCTCTCCATGTTATTTCTAAGGTTCCAATCGTTTAACTTTTCATTGATATTTCTGTTTAAATTGTTTTAAATTATGTTTAAATCTTGACCTCATGAGATAAAAAATTCTGAATCCACCAATGATTACTGTATTGCATGTGTTTGGAATGAGATCATTTTCCTCTATATAATATTACCCATATGCTAATTGGTCATTTCTATTTTGTGGAGTGCTTGGAGTTTTTGCTGCATAAAACTATTATTATCTTAAGCTTATATTTTAAGTTTTGCTCATTGCCAGGATTGCAGGAACTGAACCCATGCCCTTAAAATAATGTGTAGTACCATTTTCATTTTAATATGTTCTAATCCCCAAAATTGGCCTTTCTGGCCGCTTCTGTTTACTTAGTTTCCTATGTTTTATGTTTGGAGATTATAAACTTATAATTACTATTCTTGGTAGGGGATTGAGCTTATACTAATATACTATTTATAAGCCTTGTGCATGCTTGCATGCGCGTTTAAGGCATGTTTTTATGTGTTTGTTAGTAAAAAAATTTGACTAGAATATCACACACCCACATACAAACTTAGGACTAACTATGGCATTTTATTAACACTATATATATCACAGTGTTCTACAACTGTTAATTAGATCCCATCGCCATTATTTGAAGGAATATTCTTAAGGAGACATCTTTGCTAACCGTACTCAACAAACAAAATTTATTTTAGGGAAAAAACAGTGGATTTTATTGTATATTACGGAATACAATTTTCAAAGAGGGCATTCTAGAGGCTCTTTAAACAAACAACAAAAACAGCTTAATTTGGTTATGCCGTAAGTATTCATTCCGTATCATCTTATTTAAGGAAATTCTAAGTTTAGATCTCATAAATAACAGTTTTCGAATGATTATGATCATGGAGAAAAATCAAGTAACATGATCCTTAGAGCTCAAGACTTGAATGCCACTTAAACTCATAAATAATCGAATTTAGAACTTATAAATACTCTTAATCATTTGAATTGCAAATCTTTGCACATTCATTTTATTAGTATATCAGTACTACTGACAGGAATAAAAGAAAATGAAACTTCACTAATAGAAAAAACAGCTTGCGCGACGAAATTTTTCGTCGCATAAAAGGCACTTGTGCGACGAACAAACATATTCGTCCCGCAAAAATGGCAGGAAAGGGAAAAAAAAAATTATGCGACGAAAGTATTTGTCGCGCAAGAATACTTTGCTTGACAAATACTTATTGTCGTCGCGCAAGAAAACGCGGGAAAAACAAATTTTTCCGCCAAATGTTTGCGCGATAAAAATTTCCACATATTTGTTGCGCAAAGTTTCACTGAAACAATCAGATGCCTTCAACCGCTCCCATTTAGTGCGCATTTATGACGCGTTTTGCGCGACGAATAAACCAATTTGCGTGACGAAGTGGTTCGTCGCGCAAAGTTTTCCGAGTGCTATATAAACACAATTTCAGAACCCTAATTTTCAAAGATTTTCAAAGGTAATGACCGATTCGGGAGAAGGCTCTCGTGAAAGAAAAGTTGTATTGCGAGTAGAAAGGTACCAATGTAAGCAAGTGCCCTACTTTGAAGACAAAAGTAGGGCTGATGCGTACGCCAAACTTAGGCTTGATATTGGGGTTTTGGTGCGGAGGGAATGTTCTGCCGAGTTTGAGTCTTGAAAAAAGGTGCCTAAGGACTTGAAGAAGTCCATGCTGGGAGAGTTATCGGTAAGTTTGTATTAAATAATGTATAATTGTTTTTGTTAAAAAGTAGTATTTTTTAAATTACTAATTTATTGTTATTGGCATTAATGTAGGTTCATTGGGATGTTGATGAAACCAATGAGAAGCAGCGAAAGTATCTGGATGACTTTTTCAAAAAGCATTTTCGGCAGTAGAAGTTTGATGTGCTGCAGGATGCGGAGCGAGGTGCTATTGCCTCGGAGGAGGAGGATTGAAGTTGAATTGTATACGTATATTTTTTTTTATGAAATAAGATTTTTAGGACTTTATATTTGATTTTAATCAATAAATTTATGCTATATGGATGACTATTAATATTTAAATTGATTATAATATGCATTTGGGATAATAAATTAGTTTTGTTAATTAATTTGGTAATGTTTAATTAGGTTTGAGTTTTTTTATTTAGATAAAATAAAAATTTACATTAGATAAAAATAAAACGGAAAAAAAATTAAAAAAATTAAAAAATATACATTTTGCGTGACCAAAATCGTATTCGTCGCGCAACTTGTTTACATTAATAAATTATAAAGTAAACGAAAAAAAAAAGTAGACTTGCACGACCAATTATATATTAGTCGCTCAAAGTGTATTTGTGCCGAACACAGTATTCGTTGCGCAAAATCATTCGTCCAAAAGTTAACTTTATTATTTGGATTCAGTTGTAGAGGCAGAACTGTAGTAAAACTGCAGTGTAGACATATAAATTTCGTTGCATGCAAATGATGCATCACAAAGCTCCATGTGGCATATGACTCATCACAAATGGACAAGTGATCAATGACATGTGGCACAAATCAAGCAAATGAAGCTCAAAAGAATTCCTAAAATGTGGCAAAGGGGAAGAAATCTCCTTAAATCGGCAAGGGGCCCAAATTGCTCCCAAAACCGGAAAGAAAGCTAAAGCATCTTCACAAAAACAAGCAAGAATTGAAGATTGCTCACAAAATAGGCAACAAGCCCTATATATTTCGGCCAAGCAAGGGAAAGTGGTTGAAATTAAGACACAAAACATGCCTAAATTCTCCCATGGACCAATCAAGACACAAATCAAGGCCAAATCCATCCAAAAGCATGACTTTGGAAGTCCATAAATACAAGGTCCCAGGACAAGCATAAAGGTCGACAATTTCTACATTCAAGGTTGATAATTTCTACATTCAAGGGCTGAAATTCTCACAAAAGGAGAACCTCTTCCAAATCTTTAAAGACTAATACTGCCAAAGCTTTATTCGAAGAACATACAACAAAAGTCAAATCTTTCTTTCAACCAAAGCCGAAGCATTCCCTTGAAGAATCAACAAGCACTTGCCGATTCCTTCAAGACTTTGTTGAAAGCTCAAAACTTGTAACGAAGTTCGATTCAAGATCAAGTTGCCAAGACCCTTGAATCAACAAAATCCCACATCAACACCACCTTTGCCGCAAGTCACACAAGCCTTGAGGTGAAGACTATCCACGCATTGTTTCAAGCTCAAAACTTGAAGTAATCATTCAATCGTTTGTCCCAGATCAAGTCATCGCAACCTTTGGATCAGCAATCCACCATCTACATCAAATTTGAAGATTGAATAAGAGGAAAGTTGTAAACAGAGATTGTAACCCTTACAAATTCATCAATACAAATCTACTTTGTACATGTGTTCTTGTTTCATTTGCTACAGCATTTTTCGTGTTTACATGTAGATTCAACCTCTGCACTTCTCCCCTTCGTTTTTCTTCAATCTGGCATCCCTCACTTCCATATTCTCTTAATTTCATCATCTAATACTCCCTCCATCTTCTTCTCTAGGTTGATTGAGCTATCTCGGTGTGTCTAGTAAGCTTTTTTTTTTTTAGAGTAAAAGTATTAATGTAAATTCATACTAACGCCATGAAATTTGTTGTCTATAGGGATATTGTGTGTGATTAGTGATTGGTGAAGAATGATTTAGAAGGTATTTTCTTCGGTTTTTTTCTTTTAAAATATAAAATTATGTTGAAATTATGTTGTTATGTTTATATTGTGTTGTAAATTATATTTATATTATGTTGTTAAATTTGTACGTGACGTAAAAATATGTGTTGTGATGTACAGAGTTAATTGGGAATGCACAGTTATGGCGCGTAGTTTCTGGTTGTGGGGATTTCGGTGTCATCTCTGTACAAGTGGCACATAGGTGTTTCATATCTACATTGTCCATCTGAAGAATTGTACCGAGATACTGCAGAACTTCCTCCATGTCGAAATCTAAGCTAATGTAGCTGTAAATTATGTGACATAACGTTGCATTCCCGAATGGGATAAAGCCCTTACTGGAGGCATAAGGTGACAATATCATTTATATGAAGTTGTTGTGATTGTTGTACTTTTACTGTGGTTGTAGGAATTATGGACATAACGTGGATACATAACTCGAATAGATGCACGGACGAATACTTGGATGGAATCAAGGATTTTATTGAATTTGCACGTACACACAACCTGGGTGCAACTAGAATCCGGTGTCCATGTAGGAGGTGTAACAACACGTTAAGGGACACAATTGAAAATGTTTGATTTCATTTAGTAAGGAAAGGAATGGTAAAGACCTATAATACTTGGAACCATCATGGGGAACAATTAGACAATGCTTCATCTTTAAACGCCATAAGAGTGGGCAATGTTGAACCTATTGTGAATCCTAATGAACAAGTCATGGATATTATAAATGATGTTTTTCCATTTGCATCGACAAACACCAATCATGACGGGGAAGATGATGTGCCTACAACAATGGACAGTGCAGAGTTCGAACAATATGAAAAACTATTAAAAAATACCAACCAAGAGTTATACCCGGGGTGCGAGAGCTTTTTGGTCCTCACGGCCATTGTGGAACTAATGCACAAAAAAATAAAGTATCGTATGTTGAACCAGTGTTTTGATTACTTTTTTGGGTTTTCAAGAGAATGCTTCCAAAGGACAACTGTTTGCCGAAAGACCATAGACATGCGCAAAAGGTGTTGAATGGTCTCGGATTGGGTTATGAAAAAACTCACGCTTGGAAAAATAATTGTATTTTATTCTACAAAGAGAATAAAGCATTGGATAAATGCCTTATATGCAATGAGTTGAGGTTCAAAATGAATAGAATGACTAATATCCCACAAAAAGTCATGTGTTATTTTCCTTTGACGGATTCAATCCGTTCAGGGTTCTAAACCTACACCACAACACTTGGCCGATTTTCGTATTTCCATATAATTTGCCACCTTCGAAATGCATGAAAAAAGAATACATGATGATGACTCTTTTGATAACTGAGGATCCTGGTAGGTCAATCGATGTTTACTTAAGGTCGTTGGTTGATGAGTTAAAGGATTTATGGACAAATGGTGTGCGCAAGTATGATAAGTGTACTGGGAAGATGTTCACCTTGCGAGCGGCAGTTATATGGATTGTGAATGATTTTCCCGCATATGCAATGGTTTCTAGGTGGAGCACTAGGGGTTATATGGCATGCCCAGTATGTAAGGATGATGTAATATCTGGTTGGCACGCCGGAAAAGTTTGTTACCTTGGTCATCGAAGATGGTTGCCATGGGACCACAAGTGGCGTGAAAAGGATAAAAAGTTCGACGGGAAAACATAGCATCGCCTCAGACCTAGAGAATGGTCAGTGATCAGATTTTGGAGCAACTTAATCATTTGGATTTTTCTCCGTTTGGGAAAACAGTGAGTAGGACCAAACCTTCTATACATATGAACTGGACGCACAAGTCTATGATTTTTGAGCTCCTGTATAGGTCGAAACTAAAATTGAGACACAATCGCGACGTTATGCATGTTGAGAAAAGTGTATTTGACACATTGGTGGGCATCATTTGAGATATTGAGGGCAAGACAAAGGACATGATCAAAGCTCGTCTTGATTTGGAAAGAATGGGCATACGGAGGGGTTTATGGATGAATAGGGACAGTGATAAAGCCAAAAGGGATCTTGCATTTTTTTCCATGAAACCAAATGATAAAAAAGAGTTTTTAAAGTTTGTATTGCCTGTAAAGTTTTTCGATGGGTATGCTTCTAATATTGTGCGTTGTGTGAATGTTGAAGGGGTAAATTTGCCAGACTAAAGAGCCATGGCTGCCATATGGTTATGCAACGCCTACTTCCTCTGGGTATTCGACACCTATTGTCGGAAGATGTTGTGAAGCCAATCATGTTGTAGAATGTTAGGTGAATAAATTAAAAGCATTGAATTCCCCCACTTACAGTGAAGAGTTATATAACTTGGCGTTCGGCCCCATTCGCGCTGAATTGTTCTCGGGTTGCCATGTTAACGGCGTCAAATTTTTGGGGGCTGCACGAGATGACAAGTTGTGTACGCAAAACAGCGGTGTCCATGTCCCAGGTGGAGGTGAAAGTATGGACATTGATTTCTATGGCAAACTAACAAGTGTCGTGCAATTTCTTTACAAAGACTAATGCCAAGTGATCATGTTTAAGTCTCGATGGTTCGATACAAACCCAAATAGGCAGGGAAGTGTTAAAATCGAGGATGGCTTACTATCTGTGAACACTAACAGAACTTGGTACAATGATGACCCTTACATTTTGGCAAACATGGCAAAACAGATTGTGTATCTAGATGACCCTAAAGCCGGGAGAGGTTGGAAAGTTGTTCAGAAGATGGATAAGAGGAATGTGTATGCTATACCAAAACAAGACCTTACTGACGATAACGTCGACAACGTCGCTGACCAACGTTTAGAATCTTTAATGGAAAATGATGCGGAAACACTTCAAGATACAAATCTTATCCAATAACCGTTTCAGATACAAGGAGTGGCTTCAATCGAAATACCGATTTAGTCAATTATAATTGACCTCGGTAATCTTTAGCAATACGATGGTGCAGTGGGCCAGAACGACGACGGTGATGTACCTATCCAGGAGGAGGATTGGGAGAACGAAAGTGATGATAGCGACGATAGTGAATGTTATTATAGTTCGGATGATGAATAATGCAATTTATTTGTGACTTACTCTGTAAAACATAGTAAATGAATTTTTTTGTAATTTATTTATCTTATGTTATAAATAAATTGTTTTTATTTGAATAAATATAAATTTAAAAAGAGTATATTAAATTTTCAGCTCATTTGCGTGACGATTAAATTCCTTTTCATCGCACAAGGAGGTGAAAAATTAGACTTTCTGGGCAAGCATGAAAATAATTTCGTGAAAATTTGAATTTTTTGCGTGACGAATATCTTCTATTCGTCTCACAAGAACCTCGGGATTTAACTGAAATCGCAAACATGTTCCCCTAATCTCTTCCTCTCTGTAAACTCTCTCCCTCCAACAGCCCTCTTTCTCCCTAAATCTCTGTCACCCTCCTGCTCGGCCTCTCACCCTCTTGCCCTCTCGCACTCTCTCTTCCTTCTTTAATAGCCCTCTCTCTTCCTCCTCCAACAACCCTATCTCTCTGAGGTAATTTTTCAATTTACTTAACTCTAGTAAAGTTAGGAATTAGGGTTCTAAAAAATTTTAGGAATTTGTAATTTTAGGAATTAGGGTTCTAGAAAATTTTAGGGCCTGTTTGGTATCCTATTTGAAAATTTTATCATTTTTCAAAACATTTCTTGAAAACAATTTTCTTTAAGACTTAGAAACTTGATTGGTTTGCGATTTAAATTTTTTTAATCTTATGACTTAAACTAGACGAATAGATCTAAAAAGAGGGGGTCGTAGGAGAGGGAGAAAGAGGAGAGAGGAGGAAAGAAAGTAAGAGATGATAGAAGGAATGAGAAATAAGAGAGATGATTGGACGAGAGATAGAGAGGAAGAAGAGTGAGAGAAAGAACCGAAAGAATGAAGAGAGCAGATTGGAGGAGAGATGAAAAAGGTAAAAGAAAAAAATAGGAGAGAGAAAGAAGAAGAGAGAGATAGATAGATTTGGAGTGAGAGAGGAGGAGGGAAATAAAAGAAAGGAGTGAGTTTAAGTTTAAAAACTCTAAAAAATCACTTTTTATGTTTTTAGATAATAGCCTATATTTTTTAGTTAGTCTTGAGTTTAGTTTTTGAAAATAATCATACCGAACAAGTTTTTAAAGCCTAAAACTTGAAAATTGTTTCTAAGTTTAAAAAGTTGGATTCAAGTAGAGTACCAAACAGGCTCTTAGGAATTTGTAATTTTTGTAATTTTAGGATTATTTCATGCTTTGATAATAGCTTTATAATTAGGGTTCTAATCTGCTTTGATTTTTGTTATTAATTGCTTTCTGGTTACTCGAAATCTAATGCTTTGATAATTGGTTGTTAGTTGTTTGCAATGTTTGATAAAACCCCATGCCCTCAATTCCATGGTACTTCACAAGTAGTCATTCGTATTGCACCATCTCGGTTTAGGCTCTAGGTTTTTCGTGCATCCTACAACAATCGTATCCCTCTCTTCCACTGTCGATTTGATGTCGCTGTAGAAAATTGTAGTAATTGTTCTGGGTTTTTATAATTTGCATAAAAGAACCCTTTTTCGCAATGAATTTTGTAATTTTTGCACATGATGTTTATGAAGTTTCTCCATCCAGACCTTGGTGTTGGTAATTCAACTTTCGATTTTAACACGAACAATTTACGGTTTTTGTGCTACGGGTTTTTAGCTTTATTATTTAACGTTTGGTTTTTTTGTTGTTTGATTTGTTTCCGGGTTGCATTTGCAGAGGGACCACAACATCTTGGATAGCTTCTGTATAAGTCCTGTAGAATTTACATTTGTTTTTTTTTTAAATGTCTCTATATAAAGTTTGATGCACATACCAAAATGGAGTGGAAATGAATTCAAAACTTTAATATAGATTATTTAGTTGTCTTCATGAGATCGAATGGTCTTCTGAGGCATTTCAAATAGTAATTGTATTGGTATAGAATGTCAAAGGAATAAATTAGGATTTAGGATCTTGTTGGCGCTTAAAGCTTGTAAATTGTGATGAGGATTTGTACCTTTTGTGTGCAATTCCTTGAATGTCAAGGGTTTGCCTTTCGTGCATCTTGATGCAGAGAATTTAGACTTCTGTCATTCATGAGTCGTTTCTTGTTTTTGTTAATAAAATCTCTTACTAATTAAAAAGTGGTTGCTCACTGTACTTTGAATCCACTTTCTGAAGATGCCAATGTGGAATTGCGTTGTCACAGATTGTGAAACCAACTGAAATGGGCCAAAAATTGGGATATACAGACGGTGCTATGTTTCCAAACCTTAAACAACATAATTGTGGCTGTATCATACTTGATTGACTCAAGCTGATAGTGGTTTTGAAACCCTCAAACTCTGTTTAGGTATAGGTTCCAAGAATAACTGCCCAAGTTGCACACAATGCCCCCTGACTTTGATGACACTAAGTAGTTTATATGTTTTTAGCTATTTTTATCTTGTTTTTGATAATTTTGTGTCATGGTTTTTTAGCTTTGTTATTTACCCTTTCCTTTTTTTATTGTTGTTGTATATCTTGGATAGTTTATGTGCTTATAAAACATTTGAGGGTAAGATTCGCATGGTTATTTACATTTGTAGGTTTTGTTTCTTCGATTTTAAAATGGAAAAAACTTAATAACTTTTTTTCCCATAGATTTTAATTAGAATATGTTGTGAGTTATGATGAGGAATTGAATCGAGGTTGATGGTTTTCACTTAATGAGAGAAGCAACCATTGTAAGGCGAGATAATGAGGTAGATGATGAGGACATGATTAGGATAGGTCCTCTCACCACTTTCATTTGGTTGATCACTGATTTTTTTTTGATCCATTTTTTGTTATCTGATTTCTAACTTCGTTGTCTCATAATTATTTCAATCTATTGTTTAACATGTATAATTTTTTTCAGGGAATTATTGCTGCACATTTATTGTTATTCAAGCAGTGGTAAACTACATTATATGATAATTGTGGTATTATTCAAAGGATTAGCATTTTTGTAGTACGATTTTTGAGATTTAAGTAAAAAATGGTTGGTTAAAGAGTTATAATGAGTTGTTACTTTTGGATTTACACAATTAGGAGTTCAATTAGTTGAGGTTATTTGATTTGCTTTCATTTTTTTTTTGTTTTTTACTTTCTCTTATTGTCGTATATTTTTGTGACTTATTCTTATTATGCGGTTGTAGTATTATGTTAGTTTTGCATAACATTATTATTTTTGTGACTTATTCTTTTTATGGGGTTCTATTTATGCCCAAATAATGGTTAGCTAAAGTGTATTCATAAATGGTTTTTTATTTTTTATTTTTTATCAATGTGTTCTTAGTGTTTTTATATGTTGTTGTGGTTTATTATTATAAGTTAGCAAGTATGGAGTGACTGTGGAATGTGGGTATTGGAGTTGGATTGAATTTATTTGTTAATTACCTAAACGAGTATATGCACTATTTAAAGTTACATATAACATATAGTAGTTTGCATTTGTGGCAGCACTAAGACACCGAGTGCACTTATATTGCAGCATAGAGTTTTTCCTTCAAGCTAATCGACTTTATATTTTTGAAAGAAAAAACCTTCTGTGCATTCGTATTTTGAGCAGCCCCGAAACCATATCATTTGTGAATTAGATTGAATTTCTGAAGGCTGCTGCTGCCTTATCACAACATATATATGCATTGATTTTTTTTTCTATCTGTGCAGATGTCGCAGCTTATTAGAAATCGTAAGGCGGTGACGACTGCATCTCGTTCGATTCCCCTGCCTCCTACTTCAGCCGCCACTGCTCCAGCAGAAATAGACCCCAAGTTGGTTAATTCGGTTGGTCCTAGGGTCTCCCAGGCGCCGGCATCATCAGCCTCTTCAGTGGTGCTACCTGTTAGCGCCAGGCGTGGTCACCGCTGCCCCCGCACACCCGACACGACATCAGTATCCACTACTGATGCCTCGGGGTCACAACAAGGTAAAGTTAAATAACTCCCTTTATTGCCTTGTGAATTTAGCTATTCATATATTAAGTGCAATCAAAATTTTTACATACTGCAACTGTGCGTTAGGTCCAAATTTGGCTTATTCAACTGTTGTGATTGTTGTTGGATATCATATATTATTCATTACAATGCCCATGGTTTGGGAATTGTTATAACTTTAGGGAGGTTCTGCCAAAATTTCGGTATAATTTGTAGTGTTTGTTTGGCTGTTTTTTATTTTTTTTCAGCAAAGAAAAATACCCGGGGACCTTATCTTGAAGACGGCGAAGGTCACCCTGGTGACCAACGGACGTATCACGATCGGATACGACGACCGACATCAGGCTGCACCAACACCGGAGTAGCATAGCGCATTGGCCCACGACATTGGCCATGTCGTTCAGACCTATTGCCCGATGCGATGGATGTCTTGGAAGGCGATGCCAGACGAGGTGAGGACAAAGGTGCACGCTTATTTGTCGGTAAGTATCGTGCCTTTTTATTGCTTTTCCTTTAAATTTTATATATTTATATTTCTTAATGTATGTAATTAACTAGTTACATTGCAGACGGACTACAATTTCGACGACATCAACGACAATATGTTGGCGTACATCAATAGGCTCTTCGTTGAACGATACAAGTAGTGGAAAAGTGACCTGCACCAATATTTTCAGACATTTGATGATCTGCATGTCGCTCTTGAGGAGGTTTGCCTGAAGGAGTTTGAGGACCTAGAAGAAAATTGGGTGTGGCTCTGCAGTTACTTTCAGGAGCCCTGGCTAAGTGATAAATTTTTTATATTAATTCTAAAAGTATTATACGTTTCTTGCTAATTTTATTGATTTTTTTACATTTCATTTAAATTAGAACTAATACGTTTATTTTTTTGTATAATAGAAGAAGGCGAAAGCCAACAAGATCAATCGGGAGAAGAAGACTCTTCTCCACCATTCGGGTTCGAGGCCCTTCTCAGATAAGATGAAGGCACGGCAGCAGGTAATAATAAAGCTTTCCATATTCAATTTTTAATATGTTAGTAATATTAATTTTTTTTTCGTACTAACATTTTTTTTTATCTTGTTCTATTCAGGGGGGTTCAAAATTCTTGGAGATCGATGTCTTTGCAGACGTTTATGTTTGACCCAAGAATGAGTTGGTGTGTCCCTTCATGTAAGTATTCTTCAATTGTAATTACTATCTTATGCATTCAAGTATCATGGTTATTATTTGAATGTTATTAATAATATTTCATGTTATATTGCACAAGCGACGATGATGGAGAATAGGCAGTTGGTTTTTCAGGAGTCCGCTTCTCAACTTCCTCCCGAGACTCCGCTTGAGTCTGTGGATCCCCCAAGGATGCGGGGTTTCAGATCCTTACAAACACCTTGGATCAAACTCTCGGGCGGAGGTCGATGACGTATTGTATGGGGATGAGGAATGCCTGCGGCTGGAACCTAGAGCCTCTTCACCCTCGCAGTCGAAGGGCGAGGTGACAGCTTTGACAGCAAAGGTAGTTGACCTTAGGAATGAGCTCGCCTCGTATAAGAGCCAGATCTCACTGATTGTATAGGCCCTCAGTCAGTCCAGCATTCGTCTCTCGAATGTTCGTCCCTCGTCGACGTCCGAGCCCCTCCAACCTGAGTATGGATCCCCCACCAAATCTTTAGGTTCTATCGAGTTAGGGTAAAAGACCTATACTCTAAAGGAACAAATCCCGGATGCCCATAACTCTGCCCCTTCGAACTCTAAGCCTATCCTCAACCCTAAGCCCTTTTTACCACAATCTTTTCAGTCGCATGCGAACGACAACCTTGTAGATTATTCCACCTTTTTTTCTTAGTTGTTTAGTCCCTTATTTTTAAAACGTTTTCCTTGTACATACATTTTATTTTTATTTTAAATAAATTATTTTTCTCTTCATTACATTTTTTTTATTTCAATTTAATTTTATTATTTTATTACAAAATTAAACCCAGAACAAAAAATATAATTTAAATTTTTTTTATTTTTTTATTTTTGCACGACAAATAGCTTTGCTGTGCATACTTTTTTGCAATAACTCATTTTTGTCGCACAAGAACAACATGTTGTCGTGCAAAGTTTTTAGAGACGGATATTAATCGTCCGAGGTTTGTATCCTGGCATTTTGTGCGACGAACATATTTGTTCCTAAAAATTTGGTGTGACGAATGAGGAACCATCGCACCTTATTCCGCGACCAACGCTTTTGTTCGTCGCGCAAAGTCTTTCTTCACGATCTTTGTGCGACGACGCTATTAAGCTTTGCGCAATCAATTTTTGTTCATCGCGCTAAACGTTAAATGTGGTAGTGCTTGTATATTCTACAATGGCATCTGGACTCTTGCAGCTGCCATATTGCTCTGCATCAAACACTAACCTTACTGCAATGCATAATCAGAAGCACTCATGTTTTGTGGTACAGCCTTTCTACCCCATTGTCCAGTGCTATAATGACGAAATTTCCCTTGCTTGACACGTGGCCTCACGCCATTGGATGCCTGCATCAAATTTAGTTTTGTTCGCTGATTATATATATTGAAGAATCACATAAAAGTTGCATAGTTATGCCCTGCAGATTCATTGGTGGTCACTTTTGGCTGTTGCTCCAAACAGCAAGTGACACAGTACCTATTATATGACGCATACTCAATTCAACCCCAACTTTTTTTTTTCTTGTACGGTCTCTCAAAGTGGAAGCACCAGAAGGACCCTTTTCATCACTCTGTCTGTCTGCAAAAAAAGCTAAAACATTTCTCATGGCAATTGATAGTAAGTTATGATCCGTTTTGACTTGTTCTAGAGACCAATTAGCTCAACTTTTGTAAGTTCTGAACCACCAATTAATTGAGTTTAATCAAAGTGATTATTGGTTAGATATAGTTTTGGTAATTGTCCTTACAAACTTTTAGGGTGTATTTGTTTGCCATCAATAGCCTTTTCTGGATTGGATTGGATTGAGAATTAGTGTTGTCCTGTATTAATTTGTTACTTGCCAGGACTAGCTTTAATGAGATTAGAAGGGACTCGCCTCAATTAAACAGCTCGCTATACAGTCTTAGCGAGACCCCACAAAAAGCATCTCGTCTTCTTCGCTTTGCTTCGCCTCTCCCCGCTTCTTTCTTTACAATCCTGCCTTCATCAATCTCGTCCTTTTGGCTTTCAGATGGATCAATCTCGTCCTTCGTACATCAACAACAGCAATAGAAAACGGACGATGGTGTCAACAAATCGATATCGTCCTTTTGTGGGGGCGATGCATGGCATTGACAGATCGGCTTTAGAGGGATCGATCGACGGTCTTGCCAACCAGATCAACGAGATCATCTCTTAGAGAGAGAGCATACCTCTCAGAGGGATGAATGGCTTAGGGTAATGGTTTTTTTTCAATCTTTTATTTTTTTAAGGTAACCCAAATTTAAAAAAAAAATGGCAAAAAAATTTATTGGTCTCAAAAATATGTTAGTTATGACTTAGTCCAGCACTGCACCAAATGCTTTATCATTTTTATCTAGTTTAGTCTAAGCCAAACCTAACCATTCGAACTTAATCCCTGAAAATAGTCCAGTCTGAAATAGTCTAGTGCAACAAATGCACCCTTAGTTTTAGCAAAAGCCAAAAGTTGTTGACTCCAAAAAGGCTTGCTTGTGACTGGTAGTTATATAGTAGGTTTTGTGAAATTAAATGGCTTACTTAGCACTTGATCCATTTTATTTTGCTTTTACCTTTTTATTTTCACTTTTGGGTCTTAGTTTGCTCTGCAAATAGTTGAAAATGGTCACATATTTCTTGGAGGGAAAACTTGGATAATTTATAATGATTAAGAACATCATGCTTAATTAGACTGTTTCCTAGTTTTGATTAAATTCATAACACGATTTACATTTCCTTTTTTAAAAGCTCCTTTATAAAGGATATGTGAACCCACCCCCAAAAGAAAGGGGATTTTTATTTTTTTTATTTTAAAGTGTGCTATTTAAAAAAAAATCCTAATAAAAGATGCAAACCCCAAAATGGAAGGCTTGCTAATCAAGTTTTTGAGTCTTAAAGAAAATTGTTTTTAAGAAATGTTCTTAAGAAATGTTTTGAGAAATGATACAAAATTTCAAATACGATACCAAACAGGCCCTAAGTGTTTCCAAAAAAGCTTAAATGTCACTTGATAAAAAAGGTCCCCAACACAAATTGTCATTATAAATAATTTTATCATATATAAGCTTATCATTTACATTAAGTGTGTTCTTTTTCCTAACTACCCAAAACAAATTGAAGACTAAACGAATTCGGTTATAATTTCCAGACACAATTGCTACAATTTTTGTTTTACGAATTTAATTCGATATTGTTGAAAAATCGATAGTAACAAATACATGATTTGTTGTATGTTTACTTTTACATATTTGTCTAACTAGGTGGTTAACTTCATTTTGCAAGGAGATGCTTGATCGTATAATACAATTTGTACTCCCTTCGTATTTATGAAACACATAACACTATTTAAAAGAGCATTATTTTCTATACATGTAACCCTTTGTTCACGATCTAGTACTCAAATTAAAACAACAGGCGACAATAATACAAAAAAAGAATGGTATTGTCACGAATCCCCAATACATCGTGCAAGACATATGGAGCAAGACAAGGACATTCCAAGATGTTTGTCCACGAGTGTTTGGTTTCTTGTACAAAAAGCAAAATGCTTTCAATTTGAAAGTCGAACCCTTCGGCCAATCGCAGACTCAAAGCCATATAGTATGGCCTTTCTTTTTCTTATCTCACTACTGCTGCGTGTGAGCAAAGGCAAACGCGCTTTGACCTTCCATGGTACATTATCATTCACACTGAGACATATAAGCCTGCAGTGGCGTGGCCATTTCTCAGTCCAATATCAACTGCATTATATGTGCATATCATGTTTTGTACCATGTATAGTATATAGCTATCTATGTGCATGCATGCACCTTGCAAATGAAAATTTTAGGGTTTAGGTTTTCTGGCCATCTAATCTAGGGTTTTAAAGTTTTGTAAGCTATCGTATAATGCCGTTTACAAGTTGCACCGATTGATTACCTTTCGGTAGGATAGCTACAACAGACAAGTTGCAATATTATCCTTTGAGACATGTGTGTCTGTCAGCATGTGGTGCGGACATTTGTCACTCTATCCAAACCCTAATGTTACATCATCTGCTCGATGGCAGCTTTGTTTGCTTGGTTTCACGGAAACTTAAAATGTTATGGTGAATCAGGTGTCTAATCTTCTGCATGCCTATTTAAGCATGTTTGAGGTTTCACATTTCACATCAGCTAGGGGCATATATATTCATGTCAGTTGGTCATGACTTTGCTTGAGGGTTAAGACTTGAGGGCGGTGCTAAAAGATCTTAATTTGGGCATACAAAAGCCTGATTGCATGGTGTTTGATTAATATATATAGGCCAATAAAGTGACGGGGCGAAACGCGCTTTTTAGCGATCTTTTTTTGGTTTTGATTCCTTCGGAGACTCAATTCAACAACTCTACTTCACTATTTCATCATAACAAATAAATAAATTAGCGTGTGAAAGAAAAGTAGGATTATTCATGACAATGAAAGAGAACTTTATGCATGCATGTAACAAAAAGTTTGATTTTCAAAACCCCAAAGTGTTTTTGTGGGGTTGATTATACGTGTAGTCTGGTTTAATCTCCTTTTTTTTTTTTTTACTAATAATACAGAAAATAAAGAAGAAAAGGAAATGCGGATGCCATTTTTCAAGTCTTTGAATTTATGCTTTTCGAACTTTCCTTATATGTATACTTACTGCAAAAAATTTGAAGAGATTCTATTGACCCCACCTTGTTGGTATATAGGAATTATTGGATTTGTCCGACAGTTAATATAGTTAATGTAAGTCCAACGAGATGATCATACTTTCTTTTAATTCGTTGACTAAAAGTTTTATTTGGGATGACGTGTTTACTAACTAAAAGTTTTAGATCAGTAACTAATTAGCAAAAAACTACGTACGCCAATGTTTAAAAAGAAATGCTAAGAAGATTTTTTTCGAAAGTGGAACTCTCCAACACCTCATGTTTTTAGCACAATTTATGTGCCAAAATTCTAAATAATGTTTTAATAATGCTGCACCGATTGTTTGAATTAATTTCTAGAAAAAGCATTGAGAATGTTCAGTAGCTAGGGGTGAAATGTGACAGTGACTAAGACGTGGATACAAATAAAAGAGAAATTTTATTTGAACACATTTAATTTATCTCTAAAGCCAATTAATTTTTTTAGAATTCAACTTTATCTTTAATAAATAAATAAAAATTAAAATAAATATCAGCTCCAACCACAATCGGAAAAACACAAAGAAGGGAGGTTTTCATGCTAACCCTCCATTTTTTGGGGTGAATCTAGCTCCGATAACTATTGATGCTCTCCTTTTCTTTCTCCTTTCTCTAGTACTTGGTTCTCTATGCAAAGTTGGATCACCAATCAATCGGGAAAGAGAGAGAATGTGTTAAGAGGAGTTGATGGGAGCATAAAGCGGAGCCACGTTCAACGCCAACACCGGCAGAAAATGGTGGTTCCCATTCTTAAGGGTACCGAGAAGAGGGAGGAGGGGAAAAAGAAGGAAACAGTGGAAGGAATGGTGGTTGTTGACAACGGTGAGAGAAATTTCCGCCAACACGTGGGTTGGGTTCTATAAGATAATATATGTCATGGTGAGATATTGATTGATTGGATTATGATTCGTAAATCTCTCCTTCCTATAATAGCATGGATAAAGATAAACCCTAGTCAATATAATAGGCTTGTCTCTACTCTCACAATGATTATTCTCATACACAATACCAAAACCTTAACTCGGTCGAGAACACTTTTGGTTGTTGAGAGTATAAGACTCCTTTGTCTTTCGTTAATTTCTAAATATAAGTTGATTATAATTAGTTCATTGTTATTTTAATTATGATGATCATTGTTGCTCAAATCAATAGTTTTTTTCATCAATTTTGATTATGATGATTATTGTCTTTTAAGATAAAATTAGAGAGTAGCATCTGTATACTATCTAATGGAAAACAAAATCTCGAAACCGAACCGAAAAAATTCCAAACCAAAAATCTTGAAAGTTTCGGTACCTCATCTCAAACCGATCTCGAACCATTCGATATGGAAATCGGTCTCACCTATTCTACCGTTTCGTAAATCTGAACCGAATTGAAACCTTATTATATATATATATATATTTTTATTTTTTTTT
This sequence comes from Cotoneaster glaucophyllus, assembly GCA_036320875.1. Classification (NCBI taxonomy): domain Eukaryota; kingdom Viridiplantae; phylum Streptophyta; class Magnoliopsida; order Rosales; family Rosaceae; genus Cotoneaster; species Cotoneaster glaucophyllus. Next base: position 12,592,494 of record CM070067.1, read on the forward strand.
AATTATGATTAGGATTAATTTAGACCATTGGATTGTTTCAATTTGATATGGGTAGTCCGTTGTTAGATAGGGTTCTCACCCCTATCTCTCAGACTCTCTCATTCTCGAATCAAACCAGCCCTTTAGCCACCTTTTTCTCTCTCTCTCTCGAATCAGCCCTTTCTTGAACCGATGAACTGAACCCTCTCAACTCCGGCCAACCACCACCACATTATACCGTCTCTAACTCTCCAACCTCCCTCCACCACACACAGTCGCAAGTCAACACGATCCAGCAATTCTCTGATTCTCTCTCTCAAACTCTCTTGTTCTAGTTGTTGGTGTCTCTTTCTCTACTATTTCTACAACAATGGTGAGCTCATAACTCCCCATTTTGCATTCCAATTCTTCATCCTTTACTGCTCCCGTGCTCGATACGGTCGCCGCTTCTTCTTCTTCTCTGAAATGGAAGAAACCCCCGATGATTGAGATCCCGAATGTTCTGCAAGAAATTAAAACTCAGAAGCCCTGAGATTTTGGCCCAAAACCCAAAATCCAGTCCTAATTCTAGTCAACAAAGTAACTTACATCCCGTATGATTATTTTAGCATTTCACAATAGCACAACAGTTCTTGTAACATTAATTAATCATAGTTGTAAAATATAATCATGGTATCTCACGCATACATGTGAACCTATAGGGTTCAGAATAATTTCCTAAATTCCATCATTTCGCTACTTCATAAAATTTTAGTCTAAGCATGGCATACATAGTAAATTATTTTCAAAGTATAACTGGAAACTAGCAAGTATATGTATACTTATAAAAGAAATGACCCACTCACACTGTTCTAAAAATCCCCGTCTAGCACCGCCTAGGCCCCGCCTAGGCGCTAGGCGGTGACCAGCCGCCCCGATTAATGCCTAGACCACCTAGGCATCCGCCTAGCCCACCCAGACCTGCAGAGGCGCCCGCCTAGACCGCCTAGGCACCCGTCTAGCCCGCCCAGCCTGCCCAGACCCACCTAGACACCTGCCTAGGTTGCAACTCATTTAGATAAAAAATAGATAACTTTCCTTTTGCATTTTATTGTTTCCAATAAATTGTAAGAGACTTATTGAATACTTAAATAAACACACATTATATGTTTGCTCCCTATGTTTTCATTATGTTTCAATACTTCATAATATAGATGTCATTCTATTTTCTAGTTTATGACGAAATTATGTATATTTTAAGTATAAACAGACACTTATTTACACGAAATAGAATAGATTCACTTAAATCCGCCTAGTCCGCCTAGTCGCCCGCCTACGCTCCGCCTAGCCGCCTAGGCGCTAGGCCCCATCCCGCCGCCCGACTAGCGCCTAGCGCCTTTTAGAACCTTTACGCAGTCGAAACGAAGCCTCCGAGCCTTGCTTAACCCCGTATGTCCCCAGGATACGTTTCCCCTATATGTGAAATTACTAATTTAATTAGTTTAATAACACACATATGGAAACTTAAATAAAACCTCCGTAGATTGCTCAAACATAGGGTTTGAATATACGAAATCGATCTACTCGACGTCATGGACCTACACAAATTGACAGAAGGTTAATCGGATGCCGGACACACCGCCATGCGCCGGCTAAGGCACGGCCATATGCTCCACCACCCGCAGGTAAGGCCCTGACGTCCGTAAGGAATATTCCGTCAGTCTAACAGAATATTCCGTTAAATAACAAACATAAGTTAACGGTGTTACCTGACACCGTTAGAAAATTCCGTCAACTTTGACGGAATATTCCGTCATCTTCTCCGGCAGCCTCGCCGGTCGCCGTCGTCTGGTTTCGCCGAAATCTGGAAATTTTCACCAGTTTCTTGGTAAAATTTCAAACCTTCATATCTTCTTCATTTCTCAACCATTTTTCACAAAATTTATATGGAAATGAAGCTTATGAAGAGAAGAACACGATTGTACCTTTTGGAGGTCCAAAAAGTAGACAGACGTGGCCTGAAAATGGCTCAAAAAGTATGGTACATACTCCGACCTCTGACTTCTCGAAACCTTGTGTTTCGAGGTTGTTTCTCCTTTAAACCTTCACTAAAGACCTCGGGGAGTTGAGTGGAGGCCTTTAGACTCCCTAAAAACTTGTAATTCGCTCATAACCCATCGGGGAAAAACTGAGCCAAATCGGACCTTCCAAGTTCGACGTCCAAAACTCGGTCAAACCACGATCCAAGGGTATGGTTGTGTTCGTGGTGGTGAGACGAGTTCGAAGATATGGTTTTAAGTTCACGTTGATGAGGTTTGAGGGTGGTTCATCCTTGTTGCAGAGAGAAAGAGAGTTCGGGAAGACAGAGAGAGTGAGAGTTGCTTTCTGATTGGTGAGGTAAGAGAGGTAAGAGATGTGAATGGTGGAGAGGGATTGGAGGGATTTGATTGGTGAGGGGAACCGAATCCACCAATTAAGGAAGCGAATGGTGGATTTTGTAAAAATTTTAATCTACAAAATCTGCCTCTCTACAGTGTTTCAAGGACTGATAAATTTGTACGTGCGTGTACAAAAATACCCGTAATTGACGTACTTTAACGGAGCGTAACTTTTTCGTTACAGATCCGATTCGAGTCTAACACGCGCTCACGCGTTCGTAGCAACGAGTATTAATTTAGTATGAAACCAGGAAAATGAAACTGAATGCCGAAAACCACGTCCACGTCAGATTCCACTTTTGTCCAAAAAGGGTAAAATCGTCAACTCACACCAACAGAAAAGAAATTATAGTGAAAAGTAGGGACGGGTCTTCACAATCTACCCCCTTAAGAAAATTTCGTCCCCGAAATTTAAAATCATTTGTTACACAAAACTCAAAGATAGGAAGAATAAAATATATGTACGTGACGAAGAAATCAAGTCAAAGTGGTTGTACAAAAGGGGAAAATGTCGCTCTGTCGCGATCAAAGTGCATTAATTCCTTTTTCATGCCTCCAACTCATACTTTCCTTCTTCTTCAGTACAATACTATAATATAATAGTTTTCGCAAAAACAAAATGTCGAAAATATTTATATGTACTAACGTCCTGTCGAAAATACGTATATATATATATATATATATATATATATATATATATGTATATATATATATAACAACATAAGGTTAAAGTAGTTGTATTGATAGTAAAACTGAACATAGGATTTTTCTACTACGCTCCCTTGCGTCGCGTACTTCGAAAGTAAGTACATAATATCCTTGGGTCGAGCCCAGGTAATAAATAGGTAAAATACAACAAACACATAAGTAAAGTACTAACGTAAAAGGACCTACCTATTTACTTGCTTAACGAATCCAACGAATAAGTTATTGATATTACGGTTTGCAGCCCGTAATGCCAACAACTCACTGTTAACACGATAAGTAAGTAACAATTCCTGAGGGTGCAATATTACCATCATGCCCCCATTGGGAATTACACAAACAATGTCTGGTCAAGTCTCTACTGTGCTCACGCACTACCCCCTTGGGCAACAACAGCATTAAAACAATTCTATATTGTGAACTCGCACAATTGAACATTTGTTCGTAAAACTCCTCTGTCAAACAAGTGTTAAGCAAAGAGTCTCCAAAATACGTCTCAAATGTGTCACAACCAACACCAAAAATTGTAACCGTAGTTACAAGCAGTTCTAACACAAATAAGTGTCTACTATGATAATGCTACCACTAAAGAGCAGATAAACACAACATGCCATAAAGGTCTGGGTAAATCGTTTAGACAAGCCGTTAGTCTAAGGGTAAAATGTAGTCAATGAAAAAATTTACTACATGTGGCCTTCAAGAAGACTTCCCCAAAAACTTGAAAGTAAAACACGCATCTCGATGAGATACCACAGTGACGTACCTGCCATATAAGCCCGCAACTCCTTAGCAAGCAGCTTCATAGTGAAGATTCTCTCGAATTTAGTGAAAAAGTATGGAGCTATCAGGACACTCAATAATTTGAGGGTCAAAACAAGTCCATCAAATCTAGAGTACGAGATAACTAGATTGAATGCATCACATCAACTACAACAGTAGCTTCCGAGATATTCAATCGCCACGGTAAAGATTTTTTCAACCGAGCATTTGCTGGGTGATTGAGTAATTAATGGTCACGACTACACTTCCAATGTCAATGGTTCTTCTAGACAGTGTATCCACTTCAAAGAAATACGAAGTGCAATAGGGTAAACACATACCCAAGGTTGACTGGAATGCTTTTCAGTACAGAGGGGTAAAAATGGAATTACTATCAGAGTAGGTATTGATCGAAACATCATAAGGTCCGATAGATTCAAGACTGGGCAATTTACCAAAAGGTGTAAAATGTTGTCGAATTGGACCAACGGAAAACGAATTGACTCGTCAAGTCAATCTATAATCATCGTTTATCACCAAAATCTTCACATGTACAGGAGACTCGTACTAAGAGCCTATGGCGATATTCTCCTATCCTACTCAGATATAGGAAATGATTATAACAACTCGAATGATTCTTGATCATTTGTAAGTAACGACAAATCGATACTCATGAATCCCGACTAGAATGGGATAAGACAAGCTAAAGACGTTCAAGGGTAAATACGTCTTTTGTTGCTGTAGTAGTAAATATGTTTGCACAATCGGGGTAATACACAATAGTGCAATCGTAGACGTTGGTCTAGTTCTTCCAACGTCGCTGGCAGAAATTTACCTTTTTCCTAGCGAAAGTGTACTCGAGAAATTTGTAGGGTTGGTGAAGATTTTGAACACGTGTCTCCACTGAGAAGTGTCATCCTGCTTTCTAATTAAAGATGATGACTGTTGACTCCAGGTCATGAATGAGATGGTTTGCTTCGAACGGTTCTAACTTTTGGAAATTAAAAGCAACACTCCATCATGCTGCCTCTGCACAGTCGAAACATCCGAAGAATACGTCACATTGGATTTCGAAATGATCAGAGTCCTCCGAAAGGTGTAAAACAGAGGTAAGGTGAGACAACACTTCAATTTTTAGAAAGTTTACTTATATTCAACAATCCAACCTAAATTAACTTTCCTCGATCGCAAGTAAGGAAAAACATTGTAGCTGAAAAGTTTGCCAACAATTTGTCGATAAAACGACAAGGTCAAGGATATCTCAGTTTCGCAACGCTTTGCTAGAATTTCTGGCTTTTTCCGCTAAACCCTTTTGGAAAGAGGAAAGAATGTCGTTTACTGAGATCACATCTCCTAAGAAAATACCAATTTAGCAATGGTTACTCGAGGAAATGGTATAAGGCTAAGTGTCGGTGTTCCTAATTTTTTTTTTTGTTGAATTTAAGGAGAGATTCGTTGGTAAGACTACTCCGAATTTTGTTAAGCTATTAAAGAACTCTCGGTTTCCAAAAGTTGAATCAGGGAAACCAACAACTCAAATTAGGACTAACGGTTTTAGTCGCCAACTGACAGAGTGGTTGAAGTCTAGGTACGACTCTAGGGTTTGACCTTTCGCCTTGTGGATAGGTTTGAGGTTCCTTAGATAAGGTATTTGGTTGGATAGGCGACAAGGGCCCTCCATAAGAGTTTGTTTGGGCCCAAAATGATATTGGGCCGAGCTCGGGAGCACTTTCCCAGAATCGTCGTGAGCGGACCAGATACCATGGGCCTCGAGGTCGGATCAACCAAATTTCGTTAGAATCGGATAGACACAAGATAATGTGATAAAGGTCAGACGGTCTAGACTTGGTAAAGAAAAGAGTCCTAGGTGTATCATGATATGGAAGTAAATCTGGCTCAGAATCAGGACTGGTTCAAGGTCCTAATTGAAATAGAATTGATCGAATCCTGATTAGACTTGTCGAAAAGATCCTATTCTGAATAGAGCTCTAACTCAGCTATGAGTGGGATTGCTGTTCTATAAATACAGAAGCGATGAGCAATAGAGGACCCTATCCAATTCGACACACAAACTGCCCTGCGCAAACCCTCGCTCTATGCGAAACATCTCAACAACCTTGAGATTTTTATTTTCTTTTTCTCGCCAACACATCTTCAGTTTGGATAAACAGCACTGTTAAGGCAACTGGTGACATCTTCAGTTTGGATAAACAGCACTGTTGCCGTAGAATCATTCGACCGCGAAGCACCTTCAGTTTGAATAAACAGCACTGCGTCGAGGCCGACTGGTTATCTATCCAAGTCTCGGTCGAGAAGGATTTTTGAATCCTTATTGGCAGAGGTCATCTCATTAGCCTTCTCGGCGAAGTGAGGTGTTACGAACTACTGGGCTCGGCACATTGAACGCCAAGTGGTTTTATGATTGGATACTCACAAGTTAGTTTCAGAGTTCGGCATTCTGACGACCGAACCATTTTCACCATCAAGACATATATCTGTTTTGAGTACATGTGCCCCTACATTTTGGTGTCGATTCGGCGTGCTTATACCCTTACAAATATAATCACTGTGACTGAACCCGGCGCCAACGATTCGTGAACTTCGTAAGATTAGCAGCCTTGTCTTCAGGCTCCAGAACCTGAAGGCCGAGACGTGTTCCTTCCTAGGCCGCAGTCACAAGATCAAGAAGTCAACCGCGCGCATCAACGCAGCCTCGACACATTTTACTCACCTGTCGAGCCCGGCCGTCGAGTTGGCACGCCCAGAACATAACCGAATGACGTAGTTAGCTCATTAGTTACTCAGCCTGCGCGCCACGTAGGCTTGGTAGTTTTTAGGGTCAACAGAGTTATATGTCGTCTTCTCTTAATGACGCATGTGCTGTTTGAAAAGACGCAAGGAAAAATTGATGTAGTACAAAAATTGGATTGAGAATTAGGTTCAAGAACCAAGAATGCTTACATCACGCGTGTGAAGCACGCAATACTGCCCAAACTTATGCTCTGATACCAAACTGACACATCATGACCCGGAATGTCCACTTGGACTCCGAATCGAGTTGTGCTAGCCGACACCTGGAGGGTGACGAAGCCATAAAGTGTTGTGTAGTGTAGTGGAAAAAATGATGTGAATAAACTTAAACCTAAAAGTGCCTAATCAAAAGAGTGCGCGGGTGAGCGGGATTGAACCCATTTCACACGTGATGTCAGAGCATAAAACAGTATAGTAAATAGGATGAGGGTTATACCAATGAAGATAACCATCTCCTGAGATTTGCCAGAATCCTCGTTTACCCATAAGCACAGTACTAAACCTGGAGGGGCGAAAAACAAAGTTGAGTGAGTCAGAAAATATAACGTTTTGTAAAAACCTTTTCAAAACATTATAACCCCTCGCCGTAAAACCAAGTATAGTTTCTAAAAATATACGTACTAAGTATAATAAAAAAATACTTATCGTATCCTGCAAAGTCTCAAGAAAATCAATAAAGTACAGCTATCAAGGTAAGCACAAGGTGACCGCAATCACATAATCTCGAAATAATAAACACATCATAACAAATGCTCATCAACCTATGCTGACACACGAGTTCGTACAGATAATTTCTGAAATGAACAGGACTGGGTGTAATCAATGTGCTCTAGTACTACGATCATGTGAGGGTTGGCGCCGAAGCGCGGTCACATACGAGTCGGAATTGCCTAATGCAATATGTACAACAAGACTGGCACCTAACTTGGATCCAAACGAGTGAACGATGCGGAGGTGAACATACATGTGATGGACTGGCCCTAGCCCTGGGGCGAGTACTAACACCGGGGTGCAGCAATGAAGAGCAGATAACATAAATATAATCATGCCATAACAATTTAATAATTATAGTCAACAAAGTAAATTACCTGGGCATCCCGTAGGATTATTTTAGCATTTCACAACAACATAACAGTTCTTGTAACATTAATTAATCATAGCTGTAAAATATAATCATGGTATCTCACGAATACCTGTGAACCTATAGGGTTCATAATAATTTCCTAAATTCCTCATTTCGCTACTTCATGAAATTTTTGTCTAAGCAAGGCATACGTAGGAAATTCTTTTCAAAGTATAACTGGAAACTAGCACGTATACGTATACTTATAAAAAGAAATGACCCACTCACAGTTACGCAGTCGAAACGAAGCCTCTGGGCCTTGTTTGACCTCGTACATCCTTAGGATACGTTTTCCCTATACGTGAAATTACTAATTTAATTAGTTTAATAACACATATACGGAAACTTAAATCAAACCTCCATAGATTGCTCAAATATAGGTTTGAATATACGAAATCGATCTACTTGACGTCACGGACCTACACGAATTGATAGAAGGTCAAACGGATGCTAGACGCACCGCCACGCGCCTGCTAAGGCACGGCCATACGCGTCAGCATGCACAGGCAAGGCCCTCACGTCCGTTAGGAATATTCCGTCAATCTAATGGAATATTCCGTTAAATAACTAACAGAAGTGAACGGCGTTACCTGACGTCGTTATAATATTCCGTCAACTTTAACAGAATATTCCATCGTCTTCTCCAGCAGCCTCGCCGGTCGCCCGCGCTGGCCACTGTCTGGTTTCTCCAAAATCTGGAAATTTTCGTCGATTTCTGGGTAAAATTTCAATCCTTCATATCTTCCTCATTTCTCAACCATTTTTCACAAAATTTATATGGAAATGAAGCTTATGAAGAGAAGAACATGATTGTGCCTTTTGGAGGTCCAAAAAGTAGATAAAGGTGGCCTGAAAATGGCTCGAAAGGTACGGTCGAAACTCCAACTTCTCGAAACCTTGTGTTTCGAGGTTGTTTCTCCTTCAAACCTTCACTAAAGACCTCGGGGAGTTGAGTTGAGGCCTTTAGACTTCCTAAAAACTTGTAACTCACTTGTAACTTGTCAGGGAAAAACTAAGCCAAGTTAGACCTTTCGAGTTCGACGTCCAAAACTCGGTCAAACCACGATCCAAGGGTATGGTTATGTTCGTGGTGGTGAGACAAGTTTAAAGGTATGGTTTTAAGGTAACGTTGATGAGGTTTGAGGGTGGTTCATCCTTGTTGCAGAAAGAAAGAGAGTTCGAGGAGAGAGAGTTCGAGGAGAGAGAGAGAGAGAGAGAGAGAGAGAGAGAGAGAGAGAGTGAGAGTTGCTTTCTGATTGGTGAGGTAAGAGAGGGAAGAGATGTGAATGGTGGAGAGGGATTAGAGGGATTTGAATGGTGAGGGGAACCGGATCCACCAATTAAGGAAAGGATTGGTGGATTTTGTAAAAATTTTAATGTACAAAATCTGCCTCCTTACAGTGTTTCAAGCATTGATAAATTTGTACGTGCATGTACAAAAATACCCGTAATTGACGTACTTTAATGGAGCGTAACTTTTTCGTTACAGATCTGATTCGAGTCTAACACGTGCTCACGCATTCGTAATATCGAGTACTAATTTAGTACGAAACCAGGAAAATGAAACTGAAAGCCGAAAACCATGTCCATGTCAGATCCACTTTGGTCCAAAAAGGGTAAAATTGTCAACTCACACCAACGGAAAAGAAATTACAGTGAAAAGTAGGGACGGATCGTCACAAAACTGATGAAACTATATGTATTTTGTGTGTTTCATGGTTTGGTTATGAACGTTATGTAAGTATTTTTCTTACATGATTTATTTTTGCCCAAAAGTGTAACAATCATACAATTTCAGTTGGTTTGACCTTCAACGGCTTTTCAATGGGGTTTTGGCCACATCCATGGTTTAAATTTCAGGCAAATGAAATTCATGTTTGAACATATCGCTTGTTGGCAAATGAAATTCCTGTTTGAACATATCGATTGTTGATGTTTCTATGGCAAAGTTGGACTGGTAATTTTATTTTAATTAGCTTGGCTCGAAAATTCAAATGCATGCACAATTTTACCTCTTCAACTAAAGCTCTCTACAATATTGTCTATTTGCATGTTATTTTGATTCATTTCAAATTCATAATAAACTTATGCATGGTGTCAATTTCACAAAAATATGTTGAGAACTAAAATGAATGGTCAAGTTACTGGTAGATTATATTTCATGACTAACATTGTTGAAAAAACTCATGTATTAATCTTTAAATGACTCAATATTTGTATATGCTAAACATATGTGTATCTTGTTATATAATATGAAGTTTCATGATTAATGACATGAATTGTATTTACATGATTTCTTAGTAACATGTGCTAATATACACAAGTCTATGCTACCTTCTACATAAGTCTATTAGTCTAACTTATAATTTTGATATCTTTTGGACATACTATCGACCTTATATTTTCAAGTTAATGAACCTTTTGCTGGAATTTTGATTGAAATTTTGGCTTAAAGTAGTGATTGGAATAAGTCAATATTTAGGGAAAAAAGGAATGTAAATATTGTAATTATTAGAGTTATGTTTTAGGAAGGTTATCATGTCCTTTATTCTTTTTGCCTTTTGTAACAAGGTTTGTATGTACTATTTACTGAGAGTTATGGAATACAGGAAAATTAAGCCGTAAAATTCTATTTGGCATCAGAACCTAATTACCGTAACCCTAACCAGGAAAATACTCATCCCGTGCCGCTGTGCTGCCAAGAAATTTGCGAAGGCTGTGCGTGCTGCCTTTGCCGTGAGTAGTATTGGGATCTTGAAGTTTTTTGTCCTTTTTCCTTTGCTGCTTCTAACCCTTACGTGCTGCCTTTGTCATCTTGGAGTTTTTTTCCTAATCCCACCTTTGTTGCGTATGTCGTGAGGAAGGAAGACTGCTTGGTTGTTTTTTGCTGCATCCTTGCCGCAGAAAAAACTAACGGTAGTGCAATGTACCGTGTATTGTTGCAGTGCAGTGTGTGTGATGTGATTACCAACTGAGTGTAGTGCAGTGTGCCATGTATTGTTGCAGTGCAGTGTGTGTGCTGTGATTATTGTGACAGTGATTAATGGTAGGCGACATAGGAGGTGAGTTGGTGCTGAAGTTGGAGGGTGGGGCTCATGGCACTACCCACGGCTCAGTCTTGAATCCAGTAGTTATCCAAAGTGATGCTTCGGCCACTCCAGGTAGTATGGGGCGTGTTATTTTAGCCTCTGATATGGAACATCATACAGGTTGGATTCTAGACTCGAGTGCAACCGATCATATAACTTTTGATAAAAAATTATTTACTAGTATGACAACCAGTTCACGAAAGTGTATTGCAACTGCTAACGGAACGACAGCATCGGTTTTGGGGGCTGGCACTGTGAACCTCATGTCGGCCCTACCCCTTCATGACTGCCTGTTTGTTCCCTCGTTTTCTCATAATTTGTTATCTATTCCTCAAGTTACTGAGCAATTAGATTGTGTTGTACTTATGTATCCACTGTTTTGTTTGCTTCAGGATATTCAAACCAAGGAGATAATTGGGCGTGGCACTAAAAGAGAGGGGTTATATTATGTGGATGACGTCGTTCCTCGCAGAGTTAATGCAGTTCGAGCATCATGTACCAATAATTTACAGGAAGTTTGGTTATTGCATCGTCGGTTAGGACATGCTTCGTTTGGTTATTTGAGGTGTATGTTGCCTAGTTTATTTCATGAAATAAAAGAATCAGACTTACATTGTGAGGTATGTATTCTCGCGAAGAGTCATCGCGTTTCGTTTCCTCCTAGTATGAATAGAAGATTGTTTCCTTTTCTGATGTTTGGGGTCCCTCTCCTGTTAGTACTTTGTCTGGAATTAAATGGTTTGTTACCTTCGTTGATGATTGCACTCGTATGACTAGGTTTTATGTGATGAAGAATAAAAGTGATGTGGGTATGGTGTTTCGATCATTCTCTCAAATGGTTGCAACACAATATTCCTCTGTTGTTAAGGTTCTCCGCTCTGATAATGGAGGCGAGTATATTAGTTCCGAGTTGTCTGGCTTTCTTCGGGATCAAGGAATTCTACATGAGACTACTTGTCCTCATACCCCACAACAAAATGGAGTTGCTAAAAGAAAGAACCTTCATATCCTGGAAACTGCCCGTGCCTTGCTCATTGGTGCATCTGTACCTAAACGGTTCTGGCCTGAAGCTGTCACCTATGTTGTGTATGTGATTAACCGTATGCCATCCTGGGTTGTGGATTTTCGTACACCTCTCCAAGTATTGACATAATTTGTTCCAGTACTGTCAACCAATACTCTTTCTCCTCGTATATTTGGGTGTGTAGCCTATGTTCATATTCACAAGATTCATCGTAGTAAGCTCGATCCATGTGCTCACCGGTGTGTTTTTCTGGGATTTGCTCCTCAACAGAAAGGGTATAAATGCTACCACCCTGAAACTCGTCATATGTATGTAACTATGGATGTTACCTTTTCCGAATCCGAGTTCTTTTATGCTTCGACTCCATCACCTTTCGATCACCTGGGGGAGAATATGAGTGGTGATCTTGGGTGGTTGGAAATATGTAGCTCATGGGGAGTATTTATTAACAAAAATAGCTGTGAAAGCTCTCAGCAAGACAGTGACTCTCAGCAAAACACTGTCGAGAATGTGAGTATCATTCAGCCAAGTAGCAAAGAACCAGCTGAGTCTTCTCGGCAACGTGCTGTCGAATGTGATGCAGAGTGTCAGCAAGGAGTTGCCGAAGCAGTTTCACCGCTCCAGCAACCATTAGCTACCGAACCCGCAACCCCCTCTCTCTCAAGCTCAATAGTGCCACCCAATATGTCTTCTCTGAATATTCTTGAGGTAAGTACTACTGATGCTCATGTAATCCAGATAATGTTATTAGTACATATAAGTTGCCGCCAAGGCAAAATCGTGGTGTTCCTCCTGACAGGTTTTCTCCTGAAGGAAAAGTGAAGTATCCAATAACTAATTATGTGTCATGCTCAAACCTTGCACCAGAACATCAAGCCTGGGTTAACAATGTGGAAGCAATCCAAGCACCAACCCGAGTTGAGGAGGCCTTGGAGGATCCAAAATGGGCTGCTGCGATGGATGAGAAAAGGATGGCACTACATAAGAATGATACATGGGAGGTAACGGAGCTACCTAAGGGAAAGAAACCAGTTGGGTGTAGATGGGTCTTTACGATCAAATACAAGGCAGACGGATCGGTAGACAGGTATAAAGCAAGGTTAGTAGCAAAAGGCTATACTCAAACTTATGGTGTTGATTATCAGGAGACTTTTTCTCCAGTAGCGAAGATGAATACAGTACGAGTTCTGATTTCTTTAGCTGCAAATTTGAATTGGCCACTAAAACAGTTTGATGTGAAAAATGCTTTTCTTCATGGGCATTTGGAAGAGGAGGTATATATGGATTTTCCTCCGGGGTACAATGCTGAAGGAAAACTCGGAGTATGTAGGTTGCGAAAGTCACTCTACGAACTTAAGCAATCACCTCGAGCGTGGTTTGGTAGATTTACCCAAGTTATGAGGCGGATTGGGTATTATCAAAGTCACTCGGATCATACATTATTTGTGAAATGGGGAAATGGTAAAGTGACAGCCTTAATTATTTATGTGGATGACATGATAATAATAGGTGATGATTCGGAAGAGATGATGAAGCTAGAACAAAACCTTGCCGTTGAGTTCGAGATGAAGAATTTGGGAGATTTGAAATATTTTCTTGGCGTGGAAGTTGCTCGGTCATCTAGAGGTATTTTCTTGTCTCAATGTAAATATGTTCTGGATTTATTGAAGGAAACAGGAATGCTGGTATGTAAGCCTGTGGACACTCCTATTGTAGAGAAACATTATTTAGGGATTTATCCAAATCAAGAACCGGTTGATAGAGGTAGATATCAAAGACTAGTGGGGAGGCTGATTTATCTTTCTCACACTCGTCCAAATATTGCCTATGCAGTAAGTGTGGTTAGTCAGTTTATGCAGTCACCAAGTGTGGATCATATGGCTGCAGTAATGAGAATCTTGGCATATTTGAAGTCTGCCCCTGGTAAAGGAATTTTGTATAAATGTCATGGACATATGAGGATTGAGGGATTTACTGATGCTGATCGGGCAGGTGATGTGACTGATAGACGGTCTACATCTGGGTATTTTACTTTTGTTAGAGGCAATTTGGTTACATGGCGAAGCAAGAAGCAGAATGTGGTGTCACGGTCTTCTGCCGAAGCCGAGTATAGAGGTATGGCACATGGTGTGTGTGAGATTCTTTGGCTACGAAAGTTGCTTTGGAGTCTTGGTTTTAAACAGAAAGAGGCAATGAAGTTGTATTGTGATAATAAGTCCGCTCGAGAAATAGCTGAGAATCCAGTACAGCATGACAGAACTAAGCATGTGGAGGTTGATAGACATTTTATCAAAGAAAAGCTGGAGAGGAAGATTGTGTCAATACCATATGTGAACTCAGAAGAACAACTTGCAGATATCCTTACCCATGCTGTGTGTAGTAGAAGATTTGGTGATTCACTTGTCAAGTTGGGCATGAGTAATATCTATGCTCCAACTTGAGGGGGAGTATTGGAATAAGTCAATATTTAGGGAAAAAAAGAATGTAAATATTGTAATTATTAGAGTTATGTTTTAGGAAGGTTATCATGTCCTTTATTCTTTTTGCCTTTTGTAACAAGATTTGTATGTACTATTTATTGAGAGTTATGGAATACAGGAAAATTAAGCCGTAAAGTTCTATTGATTGTTTGCCCCAAGTCGGAGAAAAATATATTATGGGCTTCACACTCATTAATTTTGCATGTGTATAATGATCAAAGTTCAACTATAAAGATAAAATGTTCATTATCATATTTTTATGTGTTTTATTTGTTATGTGAAAACTAATTAACCTTGCAAGACATCTGTAGCCACAGTCTTGGAGATCATTTTGGCTTGAATCACTATTTATCAATAGAATAACACCAGATTCACATTCAGGAAGGATTAATGAGTACAATTTGCTCAAAAGTGTTTTGCTTATTAATTCTTGTTTCTTGTTCAAGAAATTAAACATGCAGTTTATATCTTATTGATGCATGAGCAATCTACTTAAAAGTGTTTTCTTATTCACTCTAACTATAAATCAATATATGGTGAAACATGGAATTGACATGAAAGTATTAGAGTTATGTATGAATGCCCTTGTGTTTTGTATTTTAGCTATGCAAATCTGATGTAATCAGTTTCTGTCCAACAATTCTGGAATTATATGCTTTTGTTTCAATCAAAAAATATTCAGTTGAAGTTTTTTGTTTCTATCAACTGTTTGATGAACAAAACTAACAAAAATGATTTTGTATAATTTTCAGTCAGGAATCACTTCCCTACAGTTGTCGGACATAAGATGAAGTCAGAAAGTTAATAGTTGATCTTGAGCTCACAATTTCTATGATTGCAGAACTTATAACTAATGCTCTACTAGTGGAAGTATTTACAAGGTATTTGTGTCATTTTACAGGAGTTTATTAAAATATTTACTCTTTAATCAAGACAGTAATAGTCTGACTATGTAAGTTTGTCTCTTTAGTCAGTGGGTGTAAGGAACTATTTTTGTATTATTGAATTAAAATGCTATTAACCGATGGTTTGTTAGTAAACTTTTGTTCATGATTTAGTTATTATTATCTGATTTCAGTTTTCTATTTACTTATTCATATTTATTTGTTCTCATAACTATTTATTTGCTTATGAACCTTCATAAGTTCGTTTTTGTTTTGGAAGTTGATATATTAAATCAATGAATTAAAATACAAACTTCAAGTTTACAGTTTGTACAGTTAGCCGGATATAATGGAGGACCGCAGTGTTGTGGGTTTAGGGTTATTGGGTGTAAAGAGAAAAACACTAACTTATTTTTATACCTTTATTTTAAGAGCAAATTTGAGAGTTTGAGCTATTGACTCATCTATTTGAAGGCCAAATGCAACATCAGTAAGAGAAATGGGTGAAAAAGCTGGTCTACTAACCAGTACCAGTGGTGGTGCCATAGAAGTAAGCGTTGTTGTCAGAAGAGGTAAGGACTTGAAATGCGTTTGGATAACATCCTTTTTCGATTGAGTATGGCTTCAAGCCTACCAATTAGTTAACCATAGACATATTTTAATTAACGGTCATATAGTAGATATGCCAAGTTATCACTGCTAACCTCAAGAATTAGTTAACCATAGACATATTTTAATTAACGGTCATATAGTAGATATGCCAAGTTATCACTGCTAACCTCAAGATATTATTTAGGGGCATTTTGATTTAGATGCCTCAAATTTAATTTTTTTTAATCAAACATCTATAACTTTTAAACTTTTGATCAAACATTCTTCTACTAATTTTTAATTAAAAATTATGATTTTTATTGTATTTAATTAACCAACTAGTTCAGAAAATATTATCACAAATATCCTAAAATCACCACAAACATCCTATCTTATTTTATCATAATTCGTTCAAAATGAATTTTTCTTATTCAAATAATTTTTTGTTTTAAATTCTAAAAACATATAAACATCCTATTAACATACAATTATGAAATATAACATGCACATATATTAAATATAATGTACCAAACATATATATTAAATATAATGTACCAGTCATTTGGTACGTTATTGGTACGTTATATAAATTTAATCTGGGTATGTATTAGTATTTTGGTACGTTATAAAATATTGCTTTTGGTACGTTATGCAATTCTTTATTTAGTACGTACCAAATTATTAGTACATTGTATTATCCTTATTTTGGTACGTACAAAACTTATGGTACATTATGTGTAAGTTGTGTAACCCAAAAAAAGATAACTTTTCGCATTAAAACATTGCACTAAAAAATATTTTGTCAACTCTTAATAATTAATTATTGGAATAAGGACTCATTTTAAATAAAAATAAAAATGTGAAAACTCTTAGTTCACGTTTCTACTATAAGTAGTTAAAAAATTCAAATTTATTTTCAGTTGCATGAAATTAGGCAGTCTAGTCTACATCTCAATTTTAATTATAAACGAACTCTTGTTTTTTTATAATCTATATAAAATGTTGAGTTGGAAATTGGAAAAACTATATTTCATCCAATTAATCTTGAACCCCAGTAGATATAATTGAATCCTTAAATTGAGGAAGGGATGAGATTCCATAAAAATAGCAATAAATTAATGAATATTATTGAGTGCATTTTTTTACATAGAAATGGATTTAAAAGAATTTATAAAATACTTAAACAAAGAATATACCTGGAATATAAAGTTTAATTAAAAGTAAAAGCACTTTAATCAAAAGTTGTAAAGTAAGAGATGTATAATTTAGAAAAATCTAAAATGAGACATCTAATTCTAATTTATCCTATTATTTAATGGTGAGGGATGACCAAAAATCTAGGGCTCTGATTCCAAGTTTTCATGATTCATCCTACTGCGAGGAGTTGCCAAACCATTTGACTCTTCACCCATTTTAATATGAAGTATTCGTCAATCAAATAATAGATAGTTCTCAATCAAATAATAGATAGTTTAGAAAATTGTTAAATTGAGTGTAGAGATAAAAGGTTGGGTCTAAATGACCACTATTGAATCTCACGGTCATATATATGATTTTAGATTTGGGTTATTTTTTGTAAAGATGATTTTTCAGGGAAGACCTAAAAATAGACAGTTAGATCGTTCAAATATATTATGGAGTTGGCTCAACAAAGTGCGTCAAAAAGTGTGTGTTCCACATTTCTTAAACACACATTTTGTAGAGCCCAATGTGTAATGTATTTCAACGATATGAATCTATATTTTAATTCATCATGTGTACATCATCCTTGCTAAAAATCAGACATTCCAAAATCAAAGACAATCATTTGTAATGAAGAAAATGGACAAATATGGTTCTTCGCAAAAAACACTACATATATAATGACTATCATTTAATTTAACTGTCATACTTTTTCCGATTTGGGTGATTTTCGGTAGACATGACTTTGTGGAAAGATATAAAAGATAGACAGTTAAGATAGTTGAAAACAGTTACGAAGGAGGCCCTATAAAAATAGGTGTCAACATGTGTGTCAAAAAATGGGCGTCCCTCGTATCCTAACCCTAATAAGTAATATATATCATCTATGAGTCAAATTTTGGATGTACATTGTTTTACAGGGGTACAACACTAAAAACCTCTGTCTAATTCATCAATATGAAATCCAGGTTGCACCATAAGTTCTTTTGATCACATAATTGGCAGGTATACATATATATGTGCACTAGTTGACATTTTCCCCTAGAGAAAAGCCCGATTGTTTCGGGAGAAGACAAAGTCACAAAGTGAAGGGGCATTGGAACATGAAGAGCAAATCATTTTGTTTCCTTAAAGCTCAATGTCTCATATTTCTAGGACATATATATTCATATTCCCACTGACATTGTAGTTTGATACACTTAGTACTGCTCTCATATATGTCCACACGTTAACCTCTTCTCAGTCCTACTCCGATCATCATGTAAACTGAATTTGAACCCTTCCAGTTTCATGGAATCTTTGGCATTAATGTTTGTCCTCGTTCAATGGTCCAACATGTTACGCTGTGATAATAATTAGGTTTTGAGTTTGTAGTGTTAGCAATCTCAATGAACAATAAAATAATATTAAAGACCAAGAATGATAAAACAATATTGTAGGGAACCCTTGTCTCTGTGATGCAGGGTTCAATTATCTTATCAACATCATTGTTTTCTCAAAATTAGGGTTAGGGCCACAGTGGTCCCTCCCATCAGCAATTTGCCCAAATATTAGTCAAAACTGAGAAACAGGAGTTTAACCAAAATCATTTCAGAAAAAAAAAAATGAAACTTTTAATAAAAACAATGCAAATATATATATTAATTATTAAGAGCATTCAACCTGCACTTAACGTGTTGTGTTCAACCATTTTGTTGTTAAAGGAACGAGAGCAATTAGCTGCATGCATCGTCTTCAACTATACTGCACTGTTGGCCAATTGTCATGGATTTATGTAATTGATGATCAGATGGGTTCACTACTACGTTTTACTTTTTGCGCGACAAACCAAAGTTGGTCGCTCAAAGTGTATTTCCGTCCCACAAACTTCCGCACAACAGAAACTTCGTCGCGCAGAATCCGTCGCGTAAAGATCGTGAAGAAAGACTTTGCGCGACAAATAATATCATTGGTCGTAAACACACGGTGCGATGGTTTAGCCTTCGTCGCACAAATTTTTTAGGAATGAATATGTTTGTCACACTAAATACCAGGATACAAACGTGAGACGACTATTATTCGTCTGTCTAAACTTTGTGTGACGACAGTTTATTCTTGCGCGAAAAAACCTTGTTAGTTGCTAGAGTTTTGCGAGACGAAGGTATTCGTCATGCAAAAATAAAAATATATCTTTTTAAATTTAATTTTTTGTTCTGTTTTTTAATTTTGTAATAAAATTAAATTGCAATTAAAAAATGTAATGAAGAGAAAAATAATTTATTTAAATTAATGTAAATGTGTGTACAAGAAAAATGTTTAAAAAGTAAGGGAGTAAAATCTAAGAAAATAATGCGGCGTAATCTACGGGGTCATCATTCGAAGGCGGCTGGAAGGTCTCAAGGTTGTGGATGGGCTGAGAGGTCGAAAGGGCAAAGTTGTGGGCATGCTCGGGTTGGAGGGGTTCGGATGTCGACGGGGGACGAAGATCCGGAAGATGAATGCCAGACTGACTGAGGGCTTGTACAATTTGTGACATCTGGCTCCTATACGAGGTGAGCTCAGTCCTAAGGTCGGTCACCTCTGTTGTCAAAGCTGTCACCTGACTCTTTGACTGCGATGATGAAGGGGTTCTAGGTTCCCGCCGCCGCGCATTCCCCATCCCCCTATAATACGTCCCCAGCCTCAGCCCGAGAATCTGATCCAAGGTCTCCGTAAGGATCTGAAACCCCTAATCCTATGGGGGGGATCCACAAACTGGGAGGCGGACTCGTGAAGAACAAACTGCCTCGTCTCCATCATTATCGCCTGTGTAATATAACACGAAATATTATTAATAACATTCAAATAATAACCATGATACTTGAATGCGTAAGATAGTAATTACAATTGAAGAATAATTACATGAAGGGACTCGGCCAACTCATCCCCGGGTCGAACATAAACGTCGCTAAAGACATCGATCTCCGGGAATTTTGAACCCCTCTGAATAGAACAAGAGAAGAAAAATGTTGGTATGAAGAAAAAAAATATTAATGGCATATTAAAAATTGAATATGAAAAACTTTATTATTACCCGTCACCACGCCTCCATCCTATATGAGAAGGGCATCGAACCGGAATGGTGGAGAAGAGTATTTTTCTCTCGATTGCTCTTGTTGGCTTTCGTCTTCTTCTGTTATGCAAAAAATAAACGTATTAGTTCAAATTTAAATGAAATATAAAAAAAATCAATAAACATTAGTAAGAAACGTATAATAAACTTAATAAAACGTACCACATAGCTAAGCTCCTGAAAATGACTGCAGAGCCACGCCCAATTATCTTCCCGGTCCTCAAACTTCTTGGGCAACCCTCCTGAAGAGCGACCTGCGAATCATTAAATGTCTCAAAATATTAGTGCAGGTCGCTCTTCCACTGCTTTTAGCGTTCAGCGAAGAGCCTGTTGACGTATGCCAACATATCCTCGTTGATGTCGTCGAAATTATAGTTTGTCTGCAATGTAACAAATTAATTACATACATTAAGTAATATAAATATATAAAATTTGACAACTGTGCGCGCACCTTCGTCCTCACCTCATCTGGCATTGCATTCCAAGACTTCCATTGCATAGGGCAATAGGTCCGAACGACGTGACCAATGTCGTGGACCAATGAGCTATGTTGCTCCACCGTTAGTACAGCCCCATGCTAGTCATCGTATTCGATCGTGATACATTCGTTAGTTACCCAAGTGATCTTCGCCGTCTTCAACTGGCGACAAGGTCCCTGGGTGTTTTTCTTGGCTGCAAAGAAATGTAAAATTAACGTTAACCCAAAACTAATAATAAATTTTACTAAAATTTCGGCATAACCTCCCTATAGTTAAAACATTTCCCAAAACCCTGAAAATAACATAAACAATATATGTATCCAACACAATGATCACAACTATTTAATAATAGGTTTAGAACAATGACAACAATAAACAATATATATAATAACTTTTTAATCCTTAAATGGCATTGTAAGACTAGGCATAACTTAACAAACTGAACCTAAAATAACAAAACTAAGTTAACCGAAATTTCCTTCTACTTTAATTACTAGATGTGGAGGCACATAACAACTATTGGACTCTTAAAACAAATACCTACCCAAAATGTATTGAAACAGATGTCAAGAATTATGCTTTCAGAAAAAGGGTTCACTGAAAAACTGGACAACCTTAAAAGAGCAAATCACTAACGGACAAGATGTCCAGAACAGCAAGGAAACTAGAGAACTGTAACCTAAAAACACAACAGAGTACAACACCGATCACCATATGAATAACATGAAATGGGTAGTATCTAAAAGGTAATATCAGACACATCAGTAATACAATTTAAGGCAACTCTTTCAAATGGTCAAAACGACTGTCAACTATGGCTATTAGGATTATCATGCTCTCACTAGTGTGTCATGCATAATATATAAAAAGATAACCGTCCAGAAAAATCAACAACTACTGGAATTGAAAACTAAGACCTAGTCCAACCTTGGAGTAAAACTCAAATGAGTGGACTCTAAACATATTCAACTATTGGACTCTATACACATAACAACTATTGCACAAGTTGAAATACGAACACAAATTATACCTGATGAAAAGGCATGAGAAAAACATAACCGAGAAATGTTACAAACAATCCATAAAGAACCGATGACAGCCACCACCCATTTTATGTCCTGAAACATGTTTATCGCTCATTGCTAAACCAAAGGGGCTCAATCACATAGTCAACTGCCAAATAATTCATCTAAAATCATAACAATACCTTAACCAAATACTTTTCAAACTAAGGAATTACGGATAATATCTTGGCGCAGCCGCCTCAAAACTAATAACCGTCACTGGGCAATTCTTTACTAATTTGCAATGTCATTCAGCAACCAAATTCTTATCATATTTCATATTTGCTATTCCTTATAAGGTTTCTACTTTGCCAACATCGTATGCACTATTACAGATTGTAAATACAATCCAAATCCGCGATTTGCATACGTAAACAACAATTGCTTTATGTTCATACAAGCATATGCATTTCAAAAGCACAATGATACGTCTGTTTTACACTTTTTCTTTCTACTTACCTAACTAACTAAAGATCGAACTTAGAGCAGCTGCAGCTTAACTTTTGAACAAAATTAAACTAGTAAAACTCGAAATTAAGCAGAAAAATTGAACAAACAGTTTCAGAGACACATTGTTCCCTACAAAGAACTAATGACCACCCTCCTAGCATCATTAGGCAATCCAATTTCACGTAGAATAATGTATATGGAGAAATTACCAAAGCACTATAGAAAAAAGAAACAGTTACCCACGTCCGTTATTAAACTTTACCTTGTTGTGACCCCGAGGCATCAATAGTGGATGCCTATGACGTGTCGAGCTTGCAGGTGCGGCGGTGACCATGCATGGTGCTAACAGGTAGCGCCACTGATGAGGCTGATGACACGGGCGCCTGGGAGACCCTGGGACCAACCGGATCAACCAACATATGGTTCATTTGTGCTGGAGCAGTGGCAGCTGATAGATGAGTCGAGGGAGGCGAACAGGGTGCAATCGTCACCGCCTTACGACTTCTAATAAGGTTTGACATATGCACAATTAGAAGAAAAAAAAATCATTATGTATACATAAATCCCATCACATGCCTAATTATGTGGCATATCACTCACACCAACCCCACTCATAACTAAATCAAGCAATTGAACTATATATATACCGTTAAACATAAAATCGACAATTAAACCATAAAAGCATGTTGACCTATATGCATTTCCCCATTCAATTAAACAACAAGAAAAAAAAAATATTACGGTACTTAGAGCCAATTGGCTTGGGCACCAGCTGCCTTATGTAGGCCTCGAAACATAAACACAAACATATCCTTTACTACTTTTTCTCAAATTCATATGAGTTCCCCTCTTTTGAACTGAGATTATTAAAATAAAAAAATAAAATAAAAAAAACAGAAACTATGTCTCTGTTTCTCATATGTAGAGAAACTGCTTCTTAAAGCCAGATCTCACAGTTTAAGTGGAAGTGTCCAAATGATGCAGCAAAATATCCTAAACACAAAGCTAAATTCTAAATCCCTAGTCCTAAAACCCAACATTACACCCTAGAATAACAAATTATGTCATTACATGGAAATGACGATAAACAAACCTAAAGAAAGCCTAGTTCAAAGGGGTTGGAAACCCACAATGCGAGACCCCATTAGAGAAACTATCAAGATGTATTATACATGAAATATTTATCTCTAATCACACATAAACATGTAACCAGAATGGGCAAGGTATCCTAATATTTCGAGTAATTTAGGGTGTGCTTAATGACCTCACAACACATCAAATCTACCCAACCTTTGGTGCAAACACTAGAATGCCTTTGTCCACCCAACTTAATACCATACTCAGTTACAGCCCCCACTACAAGACTCGACGGCTCTTCTTTGTTTGAATTGCTTCTTACAAATAGCATTAGTCAAGTGTAGAACCACAACCGCATGATATATTTTCTCATACAACTAGCATTAAAAAGCTTAGAAATTAAGAGAATAAAATTATTAGCAATTTAGAAAAGGAAAGTGATTTTCAAAGACCTTCTATAGAATCACACTCCCACTCTTGATTTATCGTCATCGGATTGAATAAATAAAACGAAATCAACGGGCTTGATTAAATAGAAGTGTATAAGAAGCTAAAAAATGTGTCGACATCAATTCCCTTTTGGAAATATATAAAGGGTGTGGGAAAGAACCTATGGTAGGTTCCTTTTCACCCTTCAAAACGAAGAACAAGATAAAATTGATACCAAATTCAACACCAACGAAGCAACAAAACATGGCAACTTTTAAGAACCAAATTTGTTACTCGAGAACAATAACATGTGGTCAAGGAAGAAGGAAAACAAAGATTTGACACAGAAAGCAGGACCACTGTTACATGTTCAAACAAAACTTAAAGCTTGTTAAGACAATTTAGTTTAGAATGATTCCGTAACAAAATCTCATCACAAAAATCCGGCCTATGATGCTAGTAATACTCGAAATAGTATGAGGTCATTAAGCACCATAATATAAGGTCATTAAGCACACCCTAAATTACTCGAAATAGTATGCACTGTTACAAAATATTTCGCCAAAAGACCCGAAATTGTAAACACCCAAATGATTACATGTATTCGGATCTGTCTGTAACTAAGAACACGCACCAAAAAACTGCCATGCCAGACATACATTCAATTACACACAGAGGTTTAATCGTATACAATTATTCTGTATATCTTTCTAAACATTAGAACCCAACCCTAAAGCAGATTAGAACCCTAGTTCTAGAACCCTAATTCAAAGCAATTATCAAATCAAAGCAATTATTCAAAACATTAGAACCCTAATTGTAGAACCCTAATTCTTAATTTGACTAGAGTTAGGTAAATTGAAATTTACCTCAGAGGGAGAGCATTGTCGGATGAGGAAGAGATAGGGGTGCCGGAGGAGGAAGATGGGGTGCCGGATGAGGAAGAGAGAGGGCTGCCAGAGAAGGAAGAGAGAGTGTGAGGGAGAGCTGAGGGAGATGGCTATTGGAGGGAGAGTTTACAGAGAGAAGAGGTGAGGGGAAAGTGGGAAAGTGTTTGCGATTTCAGTTTAATCCCGAGGTTATTGCGCGACAAACAGAAGAAATATTCGTCACGCAATAAATTCAAATTTTCAATAAATTATTTTTGTGCGCACCCATTTTCAGCTCATTGCGAGACGAAGATTAATTAATTATCGTGCAAATACCATTCGCACGACGAATAATATTTTATTCGTCACGCAATGAGCTGAATTTTTAATTTACCTGGGTAAATTTTTTTAAATTTATATTTATTCAAATAAAACCAATTTATTTATAACATAAGATAATTAAATTACAAAAAAAATTCATTTACTATGTTTTACATGGCAAGTCACAAATAAATTGCATTACTCATCATCCGAACTATAATAACTTTCACTATCGTCGCTATCATCACTTTCGGTCTCCCAATCCTCCTCCTCGATAACTACATCACCGTCGTCATTTTGGCCCACTGCAACATCGTATCGCAAAAGATCACCCTGGTCAATTGTAATTGACTGAATCGGTATTTCGATTGAAGACACTTCTTGTATCTGAAATGGTTCTTGGATAAGATTTGTATCTTGAAGTGTTTCCGCATCATTTTCCATTAAAGATTCTAAACATTGGTCAGCGACGTTGTTGACGTCGTCGTCAGTTGGGTCTTGTTCTGGTATAGCATACATGTTCCTCTGATACATAATCTGTTTTGCCATGTTTGCCAAAATGTAAGGGTCGTCATCGCACCAAGTTTTGTTAATGTTCACAGATAATAAGAAATGGTTGATTTTAACATTTCTCTGCCTATTTGGGTTTGTATCAAACCATCGACACTTAAACATGATCACTTGGTATCAGTCCTTGTAAGGCAATTGCATGACAGTTGTTAATGTGACATAGAAAACATTGTCCGTACTTTTGCCTCCACCTGGGACATGGGCATTGCTGTTTTGCGTACAAAACTTGTCATCTCGTGCAGTCCCCAAAAACTTGACGCCGTTAACATGGCAACCCGAAAACAATTCAGCACGAATCGGGTCGAACGCCAAGTTACATAATTCTTCACTGTAAGTGGGGGAATTTGATGCTTTCAATTTATTCGTTACACAAAAACATACACATGTTATTTTGAGAAAATTAAATACTATATTATATATCACAAATACAAAACACTTATAACTTACATATTCGAGAAACCACTGTGGAAACAAATCTCAGTTTTTCTTGGCATACAAATGTGATGGATGTTCTCGCTTCATCATCTCTTCATGCTCATCTAATTATGCCATTATCTCGTCATAATTGTTCAGTACGAACCAATGTGCTACCTCCATGTCATTTTTGGAAAACGACTCGCCTCGTACAGGATCTCCAAAGGGTCGTGCACTTTGGGCAAAAACAGAAAGTTTCTCCTTTCCCACACCCTTGTCACTATTGCGCTGATGACAATTGAAAGTCGTCTCCACATATTTTAAATACATTCCACAGAAAATAAGCAACTCATATTGAACCCAAGCCTCCATAATTAATCCTTCGGGCTTCGCCCTGTTGCGTACACTTTTTTCTCAACTCCTTGATAAGCTTGCCAAAATAAAATGATACGATACAAATTAGTAAGTGTGGGCTAATGATGCATAAACAAATGATGAGGATTATATACCTTTCTATTGGATACATCCAGCAATAGTTGACAGGACCAGCAAGCAATGTCTCTTCGGGCGAGTAAACCATCACGTGGATCATACTTGTGAAGAAAGCTGGAGGGAATATCATCTCAAACTTGCATAGGACTTGGATAATGTCATGGCGTAACTGATTAACATCCATATTTCGCAATGTTCTTACCGTCAGTTGGGAAAAAATCTAGACAACAACATGATTGGCTTCACTACATCTTCCGACAATAGGTGTCGAATACCCACAGGAAGTAGGTGTTGCATGAACATATGGCAGTCATGGCTCTTTAGTCCAGCAAATTTACCCCCGACAACATTCATGCAACGTGCAATATGAGAAGCATACCCATCGGGAAACTTTACAGACGATACAAACTGTAAAAACTATTTTTTGCCATTCGGTTTCATGGAAAAAAAAACGCAAGATCCCTTCTGGCTTTATCATTGTCCCTATTCATCCATAAACCCCTCTCTATGCCCATTCTTTCCAAATCAAGATGACCTTTGATCGTGTTCTTTGTCTTGCCCTCGATATCAAGAATGGTGCCCACCAATGTGTCAAAGACATTTTTCTCAGCATGCATAACGTCGAGGTTATGTCTCAATTTTAGTTTTGACCAATACGTGAGCTTAAAAAATATAGGCTTGTGCATCCAATTCATATATGTAAAAGGTTTGGTCCTACTCACTGTTTTTCCGAACGGAGCAAAATCCAAATGGTTAAGCTGTTCCAAAATCTGATTACCGTACCATTCTCTAAGTCTGAGGCTATGGTGCTCCCGTCGAACTCTTTATCCTTTCCCTACCACTTGTGGTCCCATGGCAACCATCTTCGATGACCAAGGTAACAAACTTTTTCGGCGTGACAACCAAATGTTACATCATCCTTGCATACAGGGCATGCCATATAACTCTTAGTGCTCCACCCAGAAACAATTGCATATGCGGGAAAATCGTTCACAGTCCACATAACTGTTGCCCGCAAAGTGAACATTTTCCCAGTGGACTTATCGTACATGCGCACACCATTCGTTCATAAATCCTTTAGCTCATCAACCAAATACCTTAAGTAAACATAGATTGACCTGCCAAGATCCTCAGTTATCAAAATAGTCATCATCATGTATTTTTTTTTCATGCATTTCCAAGACAGCAAATTATTTGGGAATACAAAAATAGGCCAAGTGTTGTGGTGTTGGTTTAGAACCCCGAATGGATTGAATTCGTCAGTGGCGAGTCCCAATCTAACATTCCGGGGATCAGTAGCAAACTCAGGGAAGGTTCGATCGAACGCTTTCCATGCCTCCATATTGTCGTCTACCCGTTTTTCCTTATGTCATCTCATGTCGGTGTCAGTATGCATCGACGTATACAATCACTGCAACCTAAGTTTCAGGGGCAAATGACGCATGACTTTTTGTGGGATCTTAGTTGTTTTATCTGAGATCTCATTTTGAACGTCTACTCATTGCATACAGGGCATTTATCCAATGCTTTATTCTCTTCGTAGAATAAAATATAATTATTTTTGCAAGCGTGAATTTTTTTCATAACTCAATCCAAGACCATTCAACACCTTTTGCGCATGTCTATGGTCTTTTGGTAAAAAATTGTCCTTCGGAAGCATTCTCTTGAAAACTCCAAAAAGTAATCAAAACACTGGTTCGACATACGATACTTTATTTTTTCCGTGCATTAGTTCTACAATGGTCATGAGAACGGAGAAGCTCTCGCACCCCGGGTATAACTCTTGGTTGGCATTTTTTAATAGTTTTTCATATTGTTCGAACTCTGCATTGTCCATTAGTGTATGCACATTATCTTCTCCTTCCTAATTGGTGTTTGTCGATGCAAATGGAAAAGCATCACTTATAATATCCTTGACTTGTTCATTAGGATCCACAATAGGTTCAACATTGTCCACTCTTGTGGTGTTTAAAGACGAAGCATTGTCTAACTAATCCCCATGATGGTTCCAAGTATTATATGTCTCAATCATTCCATTCCTTACTAAATAAAATTGAACATTTTCAATTGTCTCCCTTATCGTGTTGTTACACCTCCTACAAGGACACCGGATTCTAATTGCACCCGAGTTGTGTGTATGTGCAAAGTCAATAAAATCCTCGATTCCATCTAGGTATTCGTCCGCGCATCTATTCGGGTTATGTATCCATGTCCTGTCCATAATTCATGGAACCACAATAACAATACAACAATCACAACAACTTCATACAAATGATAGTTCTTTAACCTTATTCCTCCGGTAAGGGCCCTATCCCATTCGGGAATGCATAGCCATGTCACGTAATTTACGGCTACATCAGATTAGATTTCGACATGGATGAATTTCGACAACATCTCGGTATTGTTCTTCAAGTGTACGACGTATATATAAAATACCTATGTGCCACTCGAAGAACGTACAGAGATGACACTGAAATCTCCACAACCGAAACCTAATCCTTCAACCATAAACTACACGGCATAACTGTGCATTCCCCAACTATCCAAATAATGGGACAATTCAAGAATTAACTGGACCGCAGTCATGCTTTCGCATTCATTCGTGAAATCCAACTAATCCTCGAACGGGAAACCATGTTTTACTACAAATAAAAAACAAGTACGAAGTTAATTTCAATTAACTCCGTACATCACAACACATATTCGTACATCACATACAAATTTAACATCATAATATAAATATAATTTCACAACACAATATAAACATAACAAACTAAGTTCAACATAATTTAATTAATTTGATATTTTTAAATAATAAAAACGAAGAAAATACCTTCTCAATCGTTCTCCACCAATTGCTAATCACACACAATATCCCTATAGGCAACGAAATTAATGGCGTTAGTATGAATTTACATTAATACTTTTACTCTAACAAAAAAAAAACGCTTACTAGACACACCGAGATAGCTCGATCAACCTAGAGATAAAGAAGAAGATGAAGGGAGTATTAGATGATGAAATTGAGAAAAAATGGAAATGACGGATGCCGGATTGAGCAAAACCCAAGGGGATGAGTGTAGAGGCTAAATCTGCAATTTTTGTGCAGTTTGACTCTGCACAAGTTGAATCTACATTATACAGTTCACTTTTGGACGAATGATTTTGCGTTACGAACAAGGTCTTCGTCGTGCAAATGACCTTTGCGCGACTAACATATTCTTCGTTGCGCATTATTTGCACGACAAAAACAAAAAAAAGTATTCGTCGTGCAAGTTTACCATTTTTTTATTTTATTTCCTTTACTTTATAATTTATTCTTTTCAACAAATTGCGCAACAAAAACATGTATCGTCGCGCAATGCATATTTTTAATTTTTTTTTTATGTTTTTCCTTTTATTTGTATGTAATGTAAATTTTTATTTTATTATAAATAAAAAAAAAACTCAAACCTAATTAAACATTAAATTAATTAACAAAGCTAATTTACTATCCCAAATAGAAATTATATAATGTAAATATTAATCATCCACATAACATAAATTTATTAATTTAATTAAATATAAAGTCCACAAATTCTTATTTCAAAAAAAAAAAAAAAAAGCAATCCTCCTCAACTACAATCCTCCCTCTCCCATAACCAGTGTTCTAAAAATCGGCCTAGGCGCTGGGCGGTGGCCAACCGCCGGGATTAATGCAAAACCGGGAGCAAAATCGGGACAGGGATTAGGTGGGCGCCGAGGAGGCCTGAGCGGGAGACTGGGTGGCCTAGGCGGTCTGGGAATTTCAATTTTTTCTGTGTTCGAACTTGAGAAAGGATGAATGCAGATTAGCTGTGTTCTGGTTTTTTTTGAACTTCATGAGCTTCTGTCTGTGTTCTTGCGAAGAGGAAGAAGATGAGAGAAAATTAGTTTCTCTCTCTTCCTTCCACACCCAAGTGATCACTTTCAAAGTATTTAATTTTTTTATTTTTTTTTTTGTCCATTCAAGTTTGGACAGCTCACTTGACTTTTCTAAAGAAAAAAGGTTGTCACCTGTCAATCCAGCATCAAGTGCTATTACTTTTTTTTTCTCATTAAAAAAACATTAGATTGTCAAGCTGTTTCATAGCATCTAAGTGCTATTGATTTTCTAGACTCTTTAGAAACGCATTTTATTATTCTTTTACTATCTTAACCAAGGATTTCATGTAAGTATAATTTTTTGTAAATGTCAGTATACACTTATTTATAAGATATATAAGAAATTTATCTAAATCCACCTAGACCGCCTAGGCGCCCGCCTAGACCCCGCCTAGCCGCCTAGGTGCTAGGCGCCAGCCCGCCGCCCGACTAGCGCCTAGCGTTTTTTAGAACCTTGCCCGTAACACATCATACTTCCACTGCCGGAAACTCTGCAAAGCCCATCCACGTAAATCTGTTGCTTCTCATCGGTTTCATCAGCATCCCAATGAACCTACATAAATCAATAACTATAAATTAGTAATTTAAAAAATATTACGTTTTAACAAAAGTAATTGTTCATTATTTACTACAAACTTACCGATAACTCCCTCAGCATAGACTTCTTCAACTCCTCAGGGACCTTTTTCCAAGACTCAAACTCGACAGAACAATCCCTCCACACCAAATTCCCAATGTCATACCTAAATTCGGTGTACGCCTCTGCCATATTTTTTTCTTCAAAGTACGGTACTTGCTTCCGTCGATGCCTCTCTAATCTCACTACAAGTTTCCTCGTCCCATAACCTTCTCCAGAATTGGCCATTTTTTTTAAACAAAAAAAATTTTGAAAACTAGTTTTCTGAAACTGTGTTTATATAGCACTAGGATCCCTTTGCGCGACGAAGATATTCGTTGCGTCGTCACGCAAAATGCATGTTGGTCACGCAAAACGCGTCATAAATGTGCAATAAATGGGAAGGTTTGAACGCAATCTGACCGTGTTTTGCGCGACAAACATCTGTTGTTCGTCGTGCAAAGTCATCTTACGCGATGAACATAGCGTTGCGCAATATGTTTAGCAACGAATGGAATGATTGTAATTATAAGGTTTACGTAAACATATATATCTATGTTTACATAAACTTTATAATTACAAACAAATATTCAGTTAAATATTTATTCTATAAATAATTAATTCCTTAATCCATACAATTATTTTGAGCATAAGTACGATATTTATTGAAGATTGAAAATACATACAAACCAAGGATAGGGTGCTTGCATTAGGCCTCAATAAAAAAAACCAAACATGAATTAAAGCCTAATTCCAAATACATAACTTATAAAAAAAAACCTTAAATTTAAATATTGTCATACAAAACATAAATTTAAAACTACTATATCAATGATCTGGTCCATTCCGCAAGACTTCATAACGCCACCGATTGTAACCTCCCCCCAATGCATCCTCCATCAACTTCATCAATTGTTCGTTCGTTTCATCAACAAGAGTATACTTACACTGTTACACATATATGCAAATAATTAATTCTAACATATAACAAAAAATATCACAAAATTAAATATTGATCCATGAACAGTATACTTACTAATAATTCATCCATCACTGCTTTCTTCACATTATCGGGCACATTTTTTCAAGAACGTCACTCAGCAGTAGGACAATTATTCCCCATGGCTACAGCAATCGCATGCGTGAACTCAAAATGTTGCCTCAAATCATTCGGGTTGGCGGCGGGCACGCTCTGATCCTTATTTTTATCCTCCATCTGTTCTTGAAGAATAAGGAGAACAGAATTGTGAAGAATAAGGACAGCATAAGCGCATATTTATAGGAAAGTTAGGACCTTTGCGTGACGAAGGCTTTGTCGCGCAAACATCTGTATTAAATGCGATATTGATTCCTCTTATTCATCTGCAATGAATGGTCTGAGTGAAAACTGACAGTAACTTGCGCGACGAACTCTTGGTTGCGTAAGGGTCCCCTTTTCGGCTCGCAAGTTTTTCGCGCCAAAAAAAATTACCCCACGTTTTCTTGCTAACTTTACACGACGACAACAAATATTCGTCGCGCGAAATATTCTTGCGCGACTAACATTTTCGTCGTGCAAATTATTTTTTTTTCCTATCCTATCTATTTTGCACAACAAAACATTTTTTCTGTCGCACAAGTACGTCTTGGGCGACGAAATATTTTTCATCGCGCAAGCTGTTTTTCCTACTAGTGGTTTGGGGATTCAAATTCAATATTTACTACGTTGCCTTATTCAACAATGATGGCTTATTATCACATGCAGCTTATTACTTAGGCAAGAAAATGAATGATCCCTGAGACTGGAACTGGAAGTTACCGTACCCTAAATTATTATGTCTGCTACCTTTACACGTGCTGGCTGGTAATGGCATTGGTAAATAGGTTAATGAGCTCATTAATCCTCATATTAATTTTATCAAAATAGTGGCCATATATCTTCAAATCTAAACTAAGCAAAAACAAGCACATGACTAACTCCAATGGGGGGCCAAATGCTAAATTTCCCCCCAAATTACCCCCCAAAACATGCTCCAATGCAAGCCAAATTTTTGGGCTAAATGCCAAATAATTTTTTTGGGCCAAATTCCCCCCAACATTCTCCCCAGCCGCGAGTGGACTCGCTGGCCCAAAGGCCAGTCTCGGCCCGCCTACGCGCCCCAAGCGCCTCACGCGGATGCTTTCATTTTGGTGCCGACAGGGATGGGTCCCATGTCGGGATCTGTCTGCTGGTGCCAGCTACATCCCAACGGCTAGTTGGCCAATCCAACGGCTAGCCCAAATGGATCCAACGGTTGTTTTGGTTTAAATTTAAATTTTATTTTTTTAAATATGTTATTTTAAAATACATTGAATCCAACGGCTGAGATCGAATATAATCAAATCTAACGGTAAAAAAAAAGATCTAACGGTCCAAATTAAAATCCAACGGCTAAAATAATTTAAAAAAATTATTTAATTGAAAATTTAGTGATTTTTCAATATTTATCGGAATTTAAATTTTTTTAGATAAAAATGTTCATAAAATTAATT
Source organism: Cotoneaster glaucophyllus (assembly GCA_036320875.1). Taxonomy (NCBI): domain Eukaryota; kingdom Viridiplantae; phylum Streptophyta; class Magnoliopsida; order Rosales; family Rosaceae; genus Cotoneaster; species Cotoneaster glaucophyllus. Next base: position 12,625,824 of record CM070067.1, read on the forward strand.
TACGATAGTCTACATATTTATTTTTTTTTTTAAATTAATTTAAGATAAAAAATAGCCTATGTTCTATTCTTTAATAATCCCGGGCTAAAATTTTTAGGCCAGAACCATTGGAGCAGAAAAGTTGTTTCTGGGCTAAAAGCTAAATTTTCCGGGCTAAAATATTTGGCATTTAGCCCATGCATTGGAGATGCTTACAAAATAAATACACCTTATTACATTGTCTCATCTTAACTAATTTCCTTGGCTTACAATATATGATAAATAAGTTTAAGTGGAAGGTAACATGAAGCTCAATTGAAGCATGTACAAGAGCAGTTAAAAAAAGATCATAACAAGCAACAATAGTGGACTTTCTTCGAAGCGAAACTTGCCAAGAATTGGTGGGAAAATAGCAGTCCACTCACCGATGAGCATTGAGCTCAGCACTTCAGCTTAATTGACAGTTACCACGTTCGATTTTAAAGTCTTTATTGTTGATTACTTCGAATTAGGTCATGATAATTTGTTCATCTACGATTCCATAAGAAGGCATGATTAGTTCATGCCTATTCTGCTCGTTCTTCAATTTGACAGCCTATAGATTTCCATTGCTCCAAGACCAATAGTCATTTTTCCATTAATTCGGAGGACGTGGCTAATTTTAAAGAACAATTTTCTCAATGGTACAAAATTATTTGATAGGTAATAAGTATGGTTTGTGAATTATATAAATATCTAAGGATTTGTATCTACTAATTAACCCTTGAAAGTATTTTTTTGGGTAGTGTTGTTCACACACTTATTTTTACTTCCCACACACTTTTGTTGTTTTTTGTCCATTGATCTTCTCCAATTTAATTGATCTAAGCACCGGAAATTGAGAGTGGTGTGAGAGAGATAAAAATTGATGTACAGATAGCACCGCCCTTTCTTTTTGTTAGTCGTTAAACTCGTTCAAAGAGAAGTAAATAATTTTGATAATTCATTAGAGTTATTGAAAGAGAGGAATAATTTTGGTCACTATAGTTGACTATATGGTATATTATTTTTACATGTAATACATATATAGAAATTGCACTTTTAATCATAACTAACATATAAAACATGACAACTATTAGTGAAGTGGTAAACAAATATTTCCTCTAGAGACAAAGCAAATATTTCTTCTAGATAAATTGAGCTAAATGCGCGCATAAAAAAAATCAAAAATATGTAAAAAGTGAATATTATATGACTCTCTTAGGCTTCAAGTCAAAAATTACGAACTACAAAGTTGTAGAATCATTGTGCTCACAAATTTTTGTCTTTGATTGCAATCAAATAGCCACTGTAAAAAAGCCTGAAAGCTAATGAACGTAAATGGCTATAAACCGATCAAAAACTAGGGGGAAGAAAGAAACGCATATCAACCCACTCGTATCAAAATGTCACTTGAAGCCATGATTGCCTCAACTTCATCAGTCATACAAGAGTATGAGAAGCCTCAAAAGGAATGGCCATCGACATAGGATTCGACTGCAGCCCCATCCATGCCACCAAATTTATTTAAAAAATTCAAACTCAAGTCAAATCATGGGTATCTAATTTTTGTTAATTACAAATTTACTCAAGACATTTAGGTAATAAGAAAATTATCGCGATGAACCATACATTAATACATTTGAAGGATTAAATGATATTTAATTTAATAAAATTTTGTATAAATATGATCCTTAACTGTATATAGTGAATATTAGTTAATAATCTCGGCTAATTAGTGGGCAATAAAGTCTTTAATGAGGATAATAGTAATGTAAGCATCCAACCCAAAACAATTAGCAACATGAGGAAATGCCTAATTTTTTTTTCTATTTTGATACGACGATATAGTTACACTATGTGGTGGGAAATAAAGTGGAGATACCTAACTTTTTAAATATGTGTGTGTGTGTGTGTGTGTGTGTGTGTGTGTGTGTGTGTGTGTGTGTGTGTGTGTAGATGTGTGTGTATATATAGACACACAAAACTAATATAATTGCTAACACACTTAATACAGGTGGTCCATACATTGTATGTGGATTCCAACTACATTAGAGCATGTGTCAGCAAGTGTATCAATTTTGTGTGTCCAAACAAAGATCTCCCAAACTTTTAAGCTACTATGTAAAAGCTTCCATTTCCGATGGGGAACAGCGCGCGCAGTAGACTCGTATCAAGGTTGATAAGGTGTTTTGTAAACCAATATAACGCATGTATAAACAAACGGAAAATGCTAGGGAGACCATCCTTTTAAACCACATAATGTGACAATAAAGTAAGATTTCATAAAAGAATTTTAAAAAGAAGACCAAACCGTCAACAACCACATCAAATAGTTTACAAAACGTAGTTGAAAAAGATGATATCTAGCTTTACCTTAAATAAATAAAAATTGATATATGTTCACGTCAATTATCATCAGTTTTATTGTGTAAGTCGATTTTTCCGGCTTAGTTAATTTTAGTGATGATTTAAAATTATATTTCTCATGTCACTTAGTATTACGGTCTAGTAGTATTCCTCTTCACTTGTAAGTGAGAGATCTTATATATGATTCTCGTCAAATGCGAGTTTGAACTACATTATTGCTAGCCTATTATGAGGTTATGCTCATCCCCTCTCCCTTAATGTAGATAATATCGTTTGTTAAAAAGAAAAATTATATTTCTCACTAGAAAGGACCAACCAATTTATTCTGGTCCAATTGGTCAAAGTAAATCGTGTTTAATCCTATTCTTTTCAAGGTGTGGAGAAGATGAAAAGGGGTTTTTGAAGATCATTTTCATCGAAAAATAATGTCATTGGTCGGGACTCTCAAATTTGTAATTTTTCAAAAAATAAAATGAAAAAGTGGGCCAAATCCCACAAATTCTATTTCTTACCACCTTTATGGGTTTCTTCTATTTGTTTGTTTACTTTCGAACACACAGGTTGCTTGGGCCAGGCCTGTTTTCATTCAGCACAGGCTGCATATGGGCCACCACTTAATGCATGCCTTACAAATTGCAATCAAGAATTTGTACACTACCAACTGCTGTGACACCACATTGTACACACTATATTCTTCTATAGTTGCCCACCATGTAAAAATGTTGAAAAGTGAAAACCTTCTCCAATCCAAGAGTTCAACAGAGTCGTAAGCGTCTTGTAGCTCGAATAATTACAAACATTTACATCTGTAATCGAGTTCCTGTTTTCGATTATCTCCTCCTGCAATTAGCTAACTCTTGCATTTTGATATCTGACTATGTGTGTGCACATGTAATTTGGTGTCACATTGTAAGCCACTCAAGTCCCACCTTGTTTCCCTTTGGGTTTTGCCTTGCAGTGCACCAAATATTATGGTTCAATCTGGCAATCATGTATTGCCCATCTCTAATGGTCCAACATGTGGCTGCAGATAATTGTGCTTTAAATCTAACAACTGCAATCAACAATTTCAGGGAATTTCAGATTTTAGTTATTTATTATTCTTTGAGATATTTCTTGTGTTGATTACTTGTAAATGTCTTCTTCTGCAATGCTTCTTATCATTTTCACTAATAAGTGAAAGACCCTAGGTTCAAATTTCGTTGATTGCAAGAAGTGATTGGATTTGCTGGCGGTGTAAAAGGAATAGCATTGAATCTTGAGAATGAGAATGTAGGGATTGTTTTCATTGGTAGTGATACTGCTATTAAAGAAGGATTTGGGTGTTGCTGTATTATTTGCGATTCATGGTGCTACCGTAGAAAATTCTATGTTTGAAGATGGTGTGCCTATGACTTCGTTTCTTAGGAAATCCGTGCAGCGAAAGATCCTGAATTTTGAGACTTTCTACACCAAAAATATTCTCTTAAATAAAGGTATTCGTGCTTGGATGGCAGCTCAAGATCAGCCTCATGAAAACCTTATATTCCCTGAAGAGGTTTTACCCCGTGGAAACACTCTCTAATGGAAATTTAGCTTTCTTAATGCTTGCGCTAGGGAGGAACTACTAGGTTTCGTGACTCGCCCTTGGCTACGTGTCCTTTGGACCCCTTCCCCCGCCCGCCACGAGGAGAAGCAAGCTAGCCCCCTATGTTTAGTCTAAATATATGATTGTAAATCATAGAAAATGGTTCTTATAAATATTAGGGATATAAAAAATTACAAGATTAAATAGCTTTTTTAGACTATTACAACCCCATGAACGTCAAGATGTGGTCAAGATTTGATTTGTTAAGAAAGATTGAAAACAATGAATATTAAATGTACTGTTACTAGTTATATCTTCTTCTTCTTTTTTTATAAAGAGGAGAGCAAAGCCCAGCAAGCATAACAGAAAAGACTAGACAGGGATAGCCCTAAGAAGGGCCCTGCCAATAATATCAGAATCTAAAAACTTAGTAGCAGTGGTAGGAGGAGAAACAAAACATGAAGACTAAGGGACAAGCCATGGCCCAAATCAGCCATTTGGTCAGCTGAGACATTAGTTTCTCCACAGATATGAGTGACTTCGCATCTCCAACTTCTTTCGACAGCTTCTTTGCAGTCTTTTATGAGATTGTAGAGCGGGTGCAATACCAAACTAGGTTGTTAGATCAAGGTAACAATAGCACAAAAGTCTCATTCAAGAATCACATCCCTGCATCTCTCATCCCAAGTCATAGTGAGACTCATGTAAACACCTCAAAGCCCAGCTTCCATGATGGTTCCTCTGTCCAAGTTAGCAGCAAAGCCCTTAATCCAATCCCCCTCGGAGTTACGAAGCAAAGCCTCCAACACTTATGTGGCTAACGAAGTCTTTACAGCTTCCATCAGTCTTAATTTTGTATCCACCAATTGGCGGACGGATCCAATGGATTGAGATAATTTAGCTAGAAGGCTTACCAGAAGAACATTCATTGGCAGCAAACCAGTCCCCTGCAAAGTGAAAAATGGAATTTGGTGGTCAGAGAGGAGGATGTTGACCATCATTGAACACAAAATTGTTCCTCCATTTCCAACAAAACCAGAAAGTTGAAGCAAGCTCCAGGGTAAACCATATATGGAGGTGCACTGAGTATAAAGGTTTATAGCTATCTAGCTCTGAAAATCAAGAGCAAAGGAATGGCCAACTTCAAAGGGAATTTTCAACACCATTCCAGAGAGAGAGAGAGAGTGCCTACAATGCCTCATGATGTAATCTATTGATTCCTCTTTAGTAGGCAAATTGGACATCAATGGTTATTAGTAAAACCTCGTCTAGCTTTCTGCACATTAGTGAGGATTTTCCCATGATCTACAGTCTAGAGGAAAGTCACCAACTTGGGTGGGAGAGTAAGAACCTGTTTGGTATTCTATTTGAGTTCAAGATTTTTAACTCAAAAATTGTTTCTCAATTCACATCTTAAAAACTTGTTTGATAAGGATGTTCTGTGAACTAGAACTAAAAAATAAATAGATAAACTAGCCTAAAATTTGAGAACAACAAAAGTCTCTTCTTTTTTTTTTTTTTTTTTTTTTTTTTTTTGCTCTTTCTTCCCGACATCTGCAAGACCTTAGCGTCAAGGCCAGCAGCACCAAACATCAACTGAGAGTCACCGGTGGCGATGAGAGATGTTTCCTGGCAACTGAGAGAGGTTCTGGTGACCGTCACATGGATCTTTCCGGCGACTGAGATATTTTCTTCCCACCATCCTCTCACTCTAATCACCCACAAGCCCCAACCTCACCTCTCCACCAATACCAAAGCTTTATTTCACATTTGAAATTAGCAACCCATCAACATATATGTGAACAAAATCCACCTGAAAGCAACATGATTTCATTGTATGAAATGTGAAATTGGGAGTTCCAAATCAAGTCGTCAAGATATTGGGCTTGGTGAGTATTTTCTAGGTCGTTTCTCGAATCCTGACCCAACCTCGATATCCTCCCTCAGCCAACGCCACCTAATGATTTGGTATAGACAAGATTTTGGGTTGTATAGCCTAAATCCTTTAAGATATGAATGATTTCCAAGTTAGATAAAAAAAGTGTTCTTAAGAGAACTTCAACCAAGTTGTTTTTAAGAATTATAATTTTTTTTAGTAGGATACCAAACAGGTTCTAAGTTTTCCAAATGAATCCCAATTCCAGAAAATAATATCATCATCACCAAATAGAGAGAGGTAAGTAGTTTTCACGGAGAAAGTTCCAAAGTTGGTTAGGCTCCAAATTAACTTATCTTTCATGCTACTAGTTATATCAAATAAGCTTTTTATCACAAAATGCCTTGAAATTTAAGAGCACTTCCACCGGAAGCACCCAGTGGGAAAAATAGGCTGGGACTCAACCAATCCACTCCAGCCTGTGGAGTAGACTGGCACCCAGCCCAAGCCAATCTTCAAACCAGCCCATTTTTTACTGACCAAGGGACCAGCCTGTTTGCTTTTTTGCCCTGGCGCGTGGCCTTCACATGCTCGTGGGCGCGAGTAGGAAACAAGAAATCAGGCGGCGGGGCCCACTGGCAGGCGCACTCAACCTTCACCCGGCTCGACGACGTGGCCCTCTCTGTGCCGTTGGATTTCCAACGGCTAGTTTTTCGTAAAAAAAAAATTGAATTTCAAATCCACATGGCAGCTCGTTGGCTGTTGGATTTGAATATTTTTCAAATCCAACGGTCCAGATTAATTAACTACATTAAAATTTATTAAAAATTTAAAAAAAATTAAAAAAATACATAAATTTTTTAAAAAGTTTATGTAATTTTATTTTAGTGTGTTTTTTTTAAGTTCATTTGATGAGTATGTAATTTTATTTTAGTGTTTTTTTTAAAGTTTATTTGATGATGTAATTTTATCCAAAATTGGTTAAAAATCTTATCCAAAATTAAAACTATTTTTTTATTTATTATTTTATAAAAAAAATTAATAATTTTTTAAATAGGATGGGTGCCAGCGCATTTTTTTAGGGGTGGAGATGCTTTGACCTATTACTGTTCATTAAGGTCTATTACTGTTCACTGAGTGGATAAATGGACTGGAGGCTAGCGCAAAGTCTTTAGAGGTGGAATTGCTCTAAGGATTGGTGTCAATCCCATTGCATCAATCAAAATGGGCCCATATGAATCGTAGTGCCCAGTTTGGTTTGATTTTGAGCACAAAATAAAGTCAAACGGTTCAAAAGCCAAACCAATCCGTAATGAAATGGTTTGATTATGGTTTGAGCTTTTGTAAACTGATCTAAATCGAATTGGACCGATCACTTATACATTGGTATTTAGATGATTTTATATTACACATGTAGCCTTTTCATTAGCTAATAACTAGGTAAAAATATTGAACTTGGAGGTTGATGATGGAACATTGAAGATAATTGAGTTGTAACTATATTATGTACTAAAGTTTAAAGTTCGATGTCACTTCAGTACTACAGTTTAGTGGCATTCGTTTTCACTTGTATGTGCAGGTTTTAGGTTTATCTCTCTTTGATAGTGAGATTCATACAAAATTATTATGGCTGACCCATTGTGTAATTAGTCCAAATCTCCCTCCCTTAATATAAATATATCGTTGTATTGAAAAAAGTTTGATAATATGTTCGAATGTTAGGATTGTTTGATGTACTATAAAGCATAATATGTAACAAATTCTTGAATTGTTGTCGTGGTGTGTTTGGCTAGAATGTTGACAAAATAAAATAAAAAGTTGGTTCAGTTTAGTTTCTTTGGGAATTTTTGTCGAAACCTAACCAAATCAAACTATTATATTTTAGGGTAAATTACAAAAAATTACCTCAATTATTGGGTCATTAACAGTTTCATACCTCGTCTTTAAAAAGTTTCAATGTCATACCTTATCTTCGAATTTGTTGCAATGTCACACCTTCCGTCAGTTGACTGTCAGTTCCTCTGTTAAATGCTGACGTGACATGAGGCGGGGTTCACTTTTTATTAAAAGATTAATAAAGTATTATTAAAAACTTAAAAAAATATTGAAAATATTAATTAAATATTAAAAAATAAAAATAAAAAAACCAGATCCCTCAACCCCCCGCGCGGAAACCCATCCCCTTCATCGTCTTCCCCATCCGCCCCCCAACCTGCAACCTAGAAGAAGAAGAAGAGGAGGAGGAGGAGGAGAGAGAGAGAGAGAAAAGAAAAAAAGTTTCATCTCCCCCCCCCCCAACCTGCCCAGAAGAAGAAGAATAAGCAAGAGGAGGAGAGAGGAAATCAAAAATAAAAAAACAGTTTCGCCCCTCCCCCAACCTGCCCAGGAGGAGGAGAGAGAAGAAGAAAAAAAAACAAAACATTTTCGGCCCCCCCCCCCCCCCCAACCTGCCCAGAAGAAGCAGGAGGAGGAAAGAGAAGAAAAAAAAACAGTTTCGCCCCCCCCCCCTAACCTGCCTAGAAGAAGAAGCAGGAGGATGAGAGAGAAGAAGAAAAAAAATAGTTTCCCCCCCCCCCCCCCCAACCTGCCAAGAAGAAGAAGAAGAAGAAGGAAAGAAAAAAAGAAAAAAAAAAACAGTTTCGGCCCCCTCCCCCAACCTGCCCAGAAGAAGAAGAAGGAGGAGGAGGAGCGAGAAGAAAAATAAAATTACAGTTTCGGCCCCCACCAACCTGCCTAGAAGAAGAAAAAGAAGAAGCAGGAGGAGGAGAGAGAAGGAAAAAAAATACAGTTTCGACCCCCCCAACCTGCTCAGAAGTAGAAGAAGAACAAGAACAAGAACAATATAATTTTTTTTAAAATTTTTTTAATATTTAGTTAATATTTAATTAATATTTTTAATATTTTTTTTAAGTTTTTAATAATTTTTTAATAAAAAATGGACAAGGCCTCATGCCACGTCAGCATTTAACAAAGGAATTGACAGTCAACTGACGGAATGTATGACATTGCAACAAATTCGAAGATAAGGTATGACATTGAAACTTTTTAAAGACGATATGAAAATGTTAATGACCCAATAGTTAAGGTAGTTTTTTGTAATTTACCTTATATTTTAATTGGTTTGATTATGGTTTTGGGGCGAAACAGATCCAAGTCGGGTGTGCCCACCTCTTCTCAAATACCTTTCTCTTCGTTTTGATCCATCAATTTCATTATCTGTTAAGGTCATCCATGAAGTATGATTGTGCACATCAATGTCATCATTCTGTTTGAATTTCGTAAAATAAATTGCATGCTCACGTGGCACATAGGAAAAATATGTAGATTTATTATTCAACAACTTTGCTAAAAAAAACTTCGAAAAATTTGGCCTTTTTAAAATGGGTAAATTACATAGTAGCCCCTCAAGTTTGAGATCTATTACAACCTCATACATCTTTAAAACATTTCACTTTCATACATTTACTTATCATTTTATTTTAATTTCATACAACCGTTAAAAATCTGTTAAATTAACCGTTAAGTGATGATATGGCTGCCACATATACGCCACGTGGCAAATAAAATAATTTTTAAGTTTTTTTTAAAAAACCTAAATTTTCTATTAAAAAAAATTAAATCCTAACCCAGAACCCAAAAACCTGCAACCCCAAACCCAAAAGCTGCAATTTGGAAGAAGAAACCCAAAACCCAAAACCTGCAATCTAGAAGAAGAAGAAGAGGGAAAGAAGAACAAAAAAAAAAAAAAAAAACCTGCAATCTGGAAGATGAAAAAGAAAAAGAAGGGGAAAAAAAAACCAAAACCCTTCCCCACCCCGCGCAGCCTCGCCCTCTAGAAGAAGAAGAAAAGGGAAAGAAGGAAAAAGAAAAAAAAAACTGCGATCTGGAAGAAAAAAAAGGGGGAAAAAAAAAAAAAACCAGAACCGTTCCCCCCCCCCCCCCCCCCCCCCCGCGTTCGCGACCCACCTCATTAACAGTTTCATACATCGTTTTTAAAAAGTTTCAATGTCATACCTTATCTTCGAATTTGTTGCAATGTCATACCTTCCGTCAGTTGTCTGTCAATTCCTCTGTTAAATGATGACGTGGCACACTTTATATTAAAAACTTAAAAAATTATTTAAAATATTAATTAAATATGACGTGGCACACTTTATATTAAAATATTATTAAAAACTTAAAAAAATATTTAAAATATTAACTAAATATTAAAAAATTATAAAATAAAATAAAAAATTTCAAAACCACCCAGATCCCTCAACCCCCCGCGCGAAACCCCGTCCACTTTCTTCTTCTTCTTCTTGTTGCAGGCCGTACTAGGCTCCTCCTCCTTCTTCTCCTTCTTCTTCTTATTGTTGGCCGAACTTTTTTTTTTTCCTTTCTTCTTCTCCTTCTTGTTGTTGTGGTATGCCGAATTTTTTTTTTCCTTTCTTCTTCTTTCTCCTCCTCCTCCTCCTCCTTCTTGCAGGTTGAATTGGTTCTTCTTCTTCTTGCAGGCCGAAGTTTTTTTTTGTCCTTTCTTCTTCTTCTTTCTCCTCCTCCTTGCAAGCCGAACTGGTTCTTCTTCTTCTTTTTTTTCTCTCTCTCTCCTTCTTCTTCTTCTTTTTTTTCTCTCTCTCTCTCCTTCTTCTTCTTCTTCTTCGTCCTCCTCGTCCTCCTCTTTCTTGCAGACCGAACTGGGTTTTTTTTTTACTCTGTCTCTCTTCTTCTTCTTCTTGTTGCAGGCCGAACTGTTTTTTTTTTCTCTTCTTCTTCTTCTTCTTTCTTTCTGGGTTGCAGGGACGACCGAGAGGTAGGGGAGGGGGCAAGACGAACTGGGTTTCTTTTCTTTTCTTTTTTTTTCTTCTTTTCTTCTTCTTCTTTCTTTTTGGGTCGCAGAAGGTGGGGGGGACGAAGACGAACTGGGTTTCTTTTTCTTTTTTTTCTTCTTTTCTTCTTCTTCTTCTTCCTTTCTTTCTTTCTTTCTGGGTTGCTTCTTCTTCTTCTTCTTCTTCTTTTTCCTTTCTTTCTGGGTTGCAGAACTTGGTTTTTTTTTTTATTTATTAATATTTAATTAATTTTTTTTTAAGTTTTTAATAATTTTTTAATATAAAGTGTGTCACGTCAACTTTTAACAGAGGAATTGACTGACAACTAACGAAATGTATGACATTGCACCCAATCTTAAAACTCTCAAAACATCCTTCTCTGCTCTTGTCCATCTATAGGCAGATGTCAAAAAACCACCACTAGCGCTAACGAAACCAACCGTGGTGCAAGGCAACATGATCTTGTCATTCTTGACAAACAGCAATGGGGGATACAGCTACAATCCTACCTGTAATGAAGAACAGCAGATATTAGGATCATACATGCAGAAAGGAAAGAACCAGACTCAAAATAAATTATTAATCAATCGGAACAGACACCGTCTAATACCAGAAATGCACGTAGGATTTATAATAGAACCCCATAATGATGTACCAACACAGTTATATATAAATGATGAATACCATATCCTGTATAAGGAAGAAAGAGGCAGAATCAAATGTATAGCTTCTAACCTATCGTAAATGTTCAAGTATTATGTTGGCCAATGACTCTGCAACGTTTTATATTTAAAATTGACGCCTCGGCCTAGGTTCTGCCGCAATCACTCAGATAGATCTTCCATTCAAGTCTTGCAGAAAACAAAATTTAGAAGCACAATGATTGTACATGTAATTGGAAACAATATTGTTAAGGAGAGGTAATGATATACGTACAACTCCATCCAACGATTCAATAGCACTGTTCATTTCATCAGCAATATCATAAGTTACAAAACTGAAACCCCTCGATCTGCCACTGTCCCTGTCATAAACTACCTTGGCTTCCAAAACCTTTCCTTGCTCACTAAACAAGTTCTCAAGAGCCAAATTATCAACACCCCATGCAAGGTTACCCACATAAAGGCGGTTGTTAGAGTCATAACCTCCACCGCCACCTTTGGGACCTTTGGCACCTTTGAAAGAGGTATCCTCAATCTAAGGAGGAGGAGGTCCATAGTTCACCCTCAATGCCCTGCCATCAAGTTCCTACCAAATGCAATGAAGTATTTCTTAAATACGATATAAGCCTTTTAGATACGATATACAGGGTTCTCATGAATGCAATTCAACAAAATGACGGCAAGACTCAATAAAATTAATACGAAACTCAGCCAATCACTACACTGAAAAACCAACATCAAGAAATGCAACACAGAGCTACAAAACAACCTTTTCAGAATGAAACAAACATCGACCATGCTTCAAACATCAATCGATAAAATTGTTTTCACGATAATGCCATGAAACTCTTGCTAACATAGTTATATACAACAAACAGGGATCTCAACTTGAACTGTAACCAATGACTTCAAGACTCGAAACAATCAACACGGTAATAAGCAATTGCGGGCGTAAAAAATTACACGCTACGAAAGCCCAGAGACTAAGCTCCATAAAACAATTGTTCAGTATGACAAATCTCAAACAAGTTTCAACAAATGAATGTTTAATAAATACGACTATGGGTTTTTATCGTTTATAGCCAATATTTGGCCACCCAATCCATAAATGTAAGTTTTTGTAAAAAAATCAATTATAGCAGAGAACTCAACTTAATAGACTTATATGCCCTCTAAAATAAATTCTAATTACCATTTAGAACCCAAAACCCTTTCTAAGTTTTTGCACGGTTGTTCAACAAGGAATGGGGATGGAAAAGGTCAAGGACCAGTTGCAGGCATATAGAACAAGCCATGAATACATGGTCAACTGCGGCATTGAAAAAATCGAAACTTTTTTCATATGAATTTACTTTTTAATGGAATCGATTAAAAAGTGTATATGCTCCATGCTAAGATTGAATTTATAAGCTCATTGTCTTGGGAGAAAATAAGCAATCAGTGAGATCAAACTTCATCATTCTTTGTCATTGCCGTCAAAACCCTAAGACTAAAATACTAGTTAATTGTTACATAAATATGCAGAAATTTTGTTCTATGAAATTATCATTATGACCTATGTTGTAGCTTTATCAAGGAAGAAATGAATTTGACAGTTGTTTTTGCTCAATCTTTTTTCGTTCATTCTACTTTTTCAGATTGGGATCTGGATATTATCAGACATTCAAACTATAAAATCAAAAAGAAGGCCATCTCTTGTTAGTTTTACATTTATACAGTTTTCAATGGTGAGGGCATTTGAGTCTATTTACTTGGTCTTTTTGCAATATTTGAAATTTTTAATAAAAACTTATATATATGAATTGAGATACTAAATTTTGGCTAAAAATGATAAATACTCTACGACCACGAATAACATCCGAATTCACGAAATTTCACACACTTTCGCATATATCAGAAAATATTATCAACTGGTCAGGCTTAAATATGAAGACTTACATAGCCATTTAGCTGGCGAGCAACAGATTCAGCTTCTTGAACGCTTGACATAGTGACAAACCCAAATCCCATGCTTCTTCCGGTCGTCTTATCATATATCACATGCAAAAACAAAACCCTCCAAATTTAACCCACAAGACACTAAACCAGCAACAACCGATTTCACTTTTCACCCAAATTTCAAGTAAAAGTTACAAAATTTCGAGTGAAAACAAGGAATTACCTCGACTATCTGGACATTTCCCGCGCTCTCGAAGATAGCAGTGAGCTGAGAACCTCCTCACAGGGAAGGCCTCTCCGTCGTCGCTGAGAACCTCCTCGTCCTGCTCGAACTCGGATGAGACAGCGACGTCTCGTACGAACCGAGACGACACGCTCTGAAACCCCTTCCCGGAGTTAAGAAATGAAGCCGAAATTGAAATGGGTTTGCAGCCAAGCGCTAGGGCGGAGGAGGCGGCCGAGTAGAGATAGATTGAGGCGGGTTTGGGAGTGTAGAGGGCTAGGGTTTTGGGGGAGAGAGAAGGAAGAGCGAGGAAAGCTGTGGAGGCAGTCATGGTGGTTTCGCTCTGCTTTTAGTTTTGCTTCTTTACCGATAACGTTGCAAAGACGAAGAGGATTTTTGAGAACTTGGGGATTCAGGGTTTACGAAGAAGATTGGATATTTTCGTGATGGAAGTGCCCCTAGGGTTGGTTGGATTTACGGATAATGATCTGGTGCAGTAAGGATCACGAAGCTGTTGTGTTATGTGCCTGACCCACTTTGCCCACTTGGTGTTAGATCATGGCCGTTTATTTGTGATTGTAGCTGCCAGCTATTGAGGGAGAAGTGAGATATTAGATGGGGAGGACAGAGTTGAGGACAAAAGAGGGTATAAAATATTTTGTGTGCCTTGCCAATTGGCACTGTGGACTTGGATGGTTGGATCTGGTTGGAAGATTGGAGACCTTATTTGAAGTCCAAGATGGGCTCAATCCATTTTTGCATATATGGAAGTCCAAGATGGGGAGTAGAAGCCAATAACCTTCAATCCTGTTAAGATAACGATTTCTTAACGGTTGATTCGATAGCGACTCGAACCGTAAACTGGTGGTCTAAAATCTTTTATTTTTATGTTGTTTCGTGTTAGATTAATAAGTAGTGCAAGAAATTGTCAAACTTAATTCATATCACCATACACCATCTAATCTTATAAATAATGAATGATTTTCTCTTCCACAATGTGTTGTGAAAGAGATGTGGAAGAGAAAATCTAGTCACTACAAACAAAATATGGATTTTGCCAGCATTAGTCGCTCATCCTTGATTGATTGATACCAATCATTCAATTTCAATCAACTGAAGGCAACAATTGCTAGCAAAACTCTATGAAAATATACTATATATTGAAGGAAATTTTTTGTCTAACTTAGAACATTTGTGCATACAAGCATACATATTAACTCTTAAAGTAGGTATGCACTCAAAACAATTCTATAACCCATAAAATTCAAGGCCTAGTGTTGGTGAACCAAGACTCTTTACAAACTAAAGAGAAGAGAGATCCAACTTTCATACCCTTGAAGCTCATCCTTGTGTTCACAAGGTTATCACCCAAGTGGAGGCCTTCAAGTTCACTCCAAACTCCTTGGAAGCTTCCTTGTGTTTATGATCTTCTCTTCTTTGATGTTTGCTTCTTCGGTTCTCCTTTGCTCCTTGAGTATTTAAGGAAAATATCTCTAAAGCTTGTAAGGTTGCAAGCCTCAAATTATTCACACCAAGGATGAGGTGTGAAGCGAAGATGGATGGCCTAGAAGAAGTAAGATTGCTAGCTAGCTTCTTCGAAGTATGGCCGACCTCCTTTACAAAGATAAAGAGAGAAATGCCTTACTCTTTGTCTCAAGAAAACCTTAATGAGGTTAAGTCTCAAGAAAACCTTAATGAGGTTAAGCTATAAAGTTGCTTTTATACCTCATCACAAGTGAGCGGCAAACTTGTAATTAAGCCATTCCCTTCCCAACTTAAGCACAATGAGCTTTTATGGACAAAACTTATTTGGGCCATGAAACCTGAAACTAACTTAAAGCCCAATAAGAACCTTTCGTATGCTCGATTAACCATATATTTAATCTAGACCATACTCAAGTAAACTATTTAATTGTTGTCCATCTCGATTAACCAATTATTTAATCTAGACCATACTCAAGTAAACTATTTAATTGCTATCCATCTCATTTATATTTCTTCACATTCATCTTTACACGGTGTACGCTAAATTCGGTTTCAATTAGCAAGGTTTTGGGAAATTGTAACTCTTAACAATTGATTGTTAATTGAGACTAACTTTTGATTCTCCCTTTATTGAAGATTAGTGTTTGCTAATCTTTAGAACTTCCACAAATCATGAGTGACACCTAGCAGTATGTCATGAGTACCTAAGCTAAGTATAAGTGGTTGGAGAACCTATCCAGTTACAACTATAATGCAATACAGTTTCTCTCTAATTCAATGCTCTTGACCACATTATTTAATTGATAGTTTATTTTTTTGTCTACCATCAAATGTGATACTTCTCTATATGATTATAATGAATGTGATTTGGAAAGTACTTCCTAAATCTCATTCATATGCTTTGGCCAATGACTTCAAAATCATATTTCAGAGTATTTTCCTTTCACCATGGAAGGTTAGAGATTCCTTGTCGTACATTCACATGCTTACATGATTAGGTAGCTTAATCCCAACAATGTCATGGACATCCTCAAATGGAATCCTTTAACATAGTCAAAGATCAAGGACCTAACCACTGGACAACTACAATACCTCAGGTCAAATGACTACTTTGCATTATTGCAATTTATGAGTTCTTACATGACATGTATGTTAGAACTCTCAATTAATCATATTCAGTGTACTCAACATCCTTTTAAGCACCTATGTGTTTGTCTTAGTGTCCATCACTTACTAACTTGAGACTAGTCATACTCTCGCTTGAGTTAACATAACACATACTAACCTTAGCGTATGGTCAATGCCTAATTGACTATCCTATGGCTAAGAACCTTAAATGTCTTGTTGATCTTAACTTATATCACTTCTCTCTTACGTTGATTACATTCATTTAATTCTGTTATTGATTAAACACATGATACGTTAAATAGTGATTAACAATAAGCTAGCCTTGCCCTTCCATTAAACAAATAAGAGTTTAACATAACAAGTATTCAAAAAACTGTTACATCAAATGAGTGGCTTTAAGGACATACTTCCAAGATATATATATATATATTACTACAAAAGTTTTGATGTGGTCATGTAGAATTCCATTGCGTCTCAATATGTATAACTCCATTTTTTGAGTTGATCAAATTGTACTTCCCTCTAATGCGTCCATTGTATACCACATCACTAAAATTGATGTCAATGTACCCCAACGACTCCTAAATAAATAGTAGAAATTAGATGGTTTTAATTCAATAAATAACAAACCTAAAATGGTGAGGAGATTATGGTAAAAGATCCAACCTGTCGACGAAAACCAAATCTTTTCTTACTCATTACTTCAATATGGATCTTCTCCTTCAGTGAAGCATCTTCTATCACAAACTGGAATTCTTCATTCCAACTTGGACACTGGGTTTTCCTAAGCATCTAGAAAATTTTGCATGCATATTGTCATAATATGAACTAAATCGAGTCACAACGCATGTCATTATTAACCAATGAGAAACAAACATAGTAAGCTATGTTATGTTGTCCGACTATCTATTTCAACATCATTCAAATGAATATTTACTTGAATATAAGGTTGAAATCGACAATATGTTAAGAGAACATCTCCTTTTAATTGGTGTAAATAACAGTTTCCTACATAATCTAAGATAAATGAGGTGTTTAGAAGTGCTAATATGCTCACCTTGGTTATCTTAGTTTCTTCTCCAAAGCTGACCAAAGCATAAGGGTTAGGGTTACTGCGATTCTTGCCAGAAACATCTTCAGCTCCTTGGACTGTAACCGAAAGCAAACCGGCTGCTTCTAGCGACGAAAAGCAAGAAAAATCCATGGATCCCTTTCGGCTCTTACTTTGCTGACTTTTTTCCCCTGCAACTTTTCCATCCAAAGGTCCACTGTAGTTTCCATGGTCATCTATAAAAGGTTTGTATGTCAACTCCACTATGAGGTGGCCTCTCCCTTTCTTGTTTACAGGATCATAAGGGTTTGTGTTCTTCACCAAATCAAGAGTTAACTCTTTCGTCTCATGTGGGGTAAGCAACTTCAGTGGAACAATTTGCATTCCTAAAAAATCATGTGTTCCAATCTGTGAAATGAACGTAAACAACACATCTTTTATTAGATAAATATGATCATTGGAGTTGTCAGACAGTATGACATGTTATGTTACCACACTATTAATCAAATCATTAATAAAATTGAAATTATATGATTCAGTGCTCTTGGGTGAATATCAAGAGTCTAGCATATATAGCATGTCTGTCTGTCTGAAAAAAAAATCATATATTTCTCTTGTATTAATACGGGTTTGTCCAAACCTGTTCCCAATCATAAAGATCAAATTGAAGGATTTGGGTCTGGGGATCTTTAACTGTAAGCCTGAAACTCTCATTCCATTCAGGGTTAAGGTTCCTCATCTTAATGGTAGTTTTCTTTGAAGGAAGCCTCTCCCCGCTTAGTTTGATTTTAACATAAGGGTCAGATGTTCCAATGATGTCCATCTTCAAGAGTTTGAGTGCTCTTACAACATTCACATGTAGTATCCCTACTGGCTTCTTTATTGTCCCTGATCTGGGTAAGCAAGAAAAATAATAATGAGTTAAATATTATATTTGATACATAATTAGTGTTTATATATATATATATATATATATATATATATATATATATATATATATATATATAATTATACATGATTTCTGAAGAGAAATACATCCTTTAACTGTAGAAAAATGCCATATCGTATAAACTTACAGGGAACTATCAAGAATTGGTATGTCCAGAGTTTGGGGCCATAAATAAAGGCTAGCAACTTGTCTTTTTATAAATTCCTGCGTAGCACACAAAAAATAATCATACAAAAGGAAATTATTAAAAAGAGAACATGTGTGTAGAAATTCTAACATTTTTATGTCATAATTTAAATCTGATGAAAATTATGCATGTTTAAAATATTAAGTACCATACCCTTACCCACTTTTCATATAACTACACTTGTTTGATGACAACAAGAAAATAATAAATCACGTATCTCTCACAAAATAAATTGGCAACGCTATTAATGGGATCTGCTCAGCTCGCTCTCCCACCGACCACTCCAACCCAAAGTTTGTATGAAATATCATTATCCTTTATTATAGGGCTTAAAAATAGGTGCATTTCACAAATAAGCTCCTCGAAACACAATCTTCTAATAAAATCACCTAAAAATATCATTTTGAAAGGAAAGGAAACTCTCGACACAACTGTTATTAAATTAACATTTGGTAGGTGAGGTTTATGCTTTTTTATATAGCTTGATTTTTAAAGTTTTTCTTATTAACATTAACAGTTGAAAAAAAACTCTAGCATTAAAAATATGAAAGCCTATGTGCTTGTTGAACCTATTCAAGCATCGAAAGAATATGACTAGCTAACATCATTTTCAAGTCCTAGGTGATATGAGAAAATGACCACACTAAAATGTCAACTGAAAATAGAAAATAGTATATTTTTGTATAATTAGGTTAATCATTATGCTTTGT
This sequence comes from Cotoneaster glaucophyllus, assembly GCA_036320875.1. Classification (NCBI taxonomy): domain Eukaryota; kingdom Viridiplantae; phylum Streptophyta; class Magnoliopsida; order Rosales; family Rosaceae; genus Cotoneaster; species Cotoneaster glaucophyllus. The sequence continues at coordinate 12,644,775 of CM070067.1, forward strand.
TTATTTTTATTCCTATAAAAAAACAATTAAGCTTCATGATTTGTTTCAATTCTTTATAGGCATTGCCTAAGAACTCATATTATTTTGAAACGTGTACTTTAATTTATACATTATTCTAAATTATGATCATGATGGCTGTTTTTCCTTCACTCAAAACTCAAAAGGTCAACATAAACAAGCTTAATGATAAGTTAAACAATTCAGAGGTGATTACTTTAGAGAGAGAGAGAGAGACCTGGATGAATTGGTACAAACCAGGGATTGCCATCACATCCCCTCCCTGAATTTTGAGTCCAAAATCCACATGTGGCTGCAATTAACATAATCTGCCACCATAAGAGCATGCCACTTACATGAAGTTTTAAAACCAACTTTGTTTTTTTTTTCTAAATTTTTTGTTAATGTACCTTATCTATCAAACTCACTACTATGTTTGCAAAACATGGGAATGATGGCACCAGAGGCCTCAAAATTATCCTTGGTGCAGCAAATATTTGGATATCCACCAACTGAGATGAACAAGTTCATGAGACTATTTTTCATGGTGATTGCACGCAGACAGACTGCACCCGACGAGGGTGTTATTTGCGTGTGCATGCACGCGGATGTAAGGTTCTGTAATTTACTCTAACCTGTGCTGTAAATCGAAACGGCAACAGTTTCAACACCACTGTTATGTGGGGATTTCCTGCCCATCTAATTGCAGGCTCAAATATCAGTTCGTTTTCAGTGGTTTCATGCACTCTCATGCCTGCAAAACTTCGATGACTTGGTAAGATCTCTCATAGACCAAAAATAAAAACACACACACATGCAAATTTAAATGCTTCTTCTAACTTACCGTAAATTGTAGGAGGAAGGCTTCCGAGAGTCAGGGTCTCGAATTCGATTGATTTTATCTGATACTTTCCAATGTACTCTGCAAATATAGGCTTCGTGGTGCTTCGTATGATACCGCATATTGCCTATAAGTGTAAGAACACAAGTGATACATCAAGAAGACTGACTAGTTTGCTAGGTTTTAGTTACTAGGGTTAGCTCCAAATCACCTTATCAAGGTAAGGCCACATATCATATAAAGCCTTGTTAAACCAGTCAATCTGCAAAAGTTCATTAAAAAAAGAAAAAAAAATTACTAGGAATAAAATGCCACAGTAAAATGTAATTAACAAGGAGGTAAAGTTAAACTCTCACTCTTTCATAGTCAGGATGTTTCACCCATGGAGGAATCTCATGCAAAAGATCAATCAGAGAGCCTGTATCAATCTCATCAAGGGGTTTAATAATTGGATCCTGCATAATTAGGTTTGAAGGAAATTTAATTACTTAATGGCCATAAAATGAGAGGACCCATGTAGTGGAGGATTCAGAAATTTGTTCTCAGGGTAAGACGAAGCTGGTACACCATTTTGGGCTAATTACTTTTGAATACCTATCTCGTCATGGATTTTTTAGGCATTTTGTTAAGCACCTCGCCGTTACATGTTAGCTATTCTTAACAAGGACGTAAATGAACAATGAATCATTTCAATGCGAAGCAATTGTGTGTGATGGGGGCATGTGGGAAAATGTAGACCAAAACAAAATTGAACACATATAGCATTGGAGATGAAGAACGATGTTTAATCGACATTCCCAGATCAGACATGGCATTCATGGAAGAAAAATGAAAATTGTTATAAAATAATGAGACGAAAAATTAAAGAAGTTCTCGGTTTTGTAGTTAATTACCTTCACATCTTCAGGCTTAGAGTATATAAATATGAAAAATCCTAGTACAAGGCCAATTGGAACTCCAAATCCAAATCCAATAAAATCGAATAAAAGATTCAGAATTCTCATTTTCCCCTAAAGAAAATTGAAAATTAAAATCCAGAAATCCATCATCAATACAATATCTGGAAGAATTATGTAAAAGAAAAAAAGAAAGAAAGGAGGATGCAAGGATCAGAAATTGCAAAAAAGCAAAGGAATGCAAAAACTGCCAAACTAGAGTGTCGTTGTACAGTACACGTGTCGGAAAAAGTAGAGGGTTTTACTTTATAATTACGGGCTTAACTGTACGCTCCACGTGTCCGGTAGTTAAGCAATGTAATTGGGAACCGGATCCTCTCCAGATCCAAATGAACTGAGTCGACTAATTAATACATCCGGACAATTAAAATTTGATCCAACGGTTACAAACAGATGGCCCCTCTAAAAGTTATAATAATTGTAGCTGTTGGATCAAAGTTCAATAGTCCAGATTCATTGATTAGTGGGCACAGTTCCCTTGGATCCGGATGGGATTTGGTTCCATGTAATTGCTAGCCAGTAGGAACTTGACCGGAGATGGTGTGAAAAATGCTCCTCTCCTCCTCCTACTTTTGAGAGTTGAGAGTTTATACAGAGAAAAATGTTATGAATTATCTGTCATTTTACAATTTAATATTAATTTTTATATCAATATTATAAAATATTGTTTCAAAAACATAAAACGACTCACTTCGAGAGTCCGTAAGCATTTATCTTCTCCACAAAAGGAATGTAATACATTGCACAATGGAAGTTGTGGATTTCCACACAACTTAAAAGGTTACAACCTAAAGCTTTTAGAGTTGATGACATGATATATCAACAGATGATTTATTGGCGTCGGAATCTATTTCTATCTAAAACAATATTAACATGGGAATCTTAAAGAAAGTTTCTCGGTATTGTTCATTTTAACGTTAAAAATATTTTTACCTTGAAAAGTCACTCCTGGTACTATTCACTTACACCTTTATTTTGTCATTTTTATTAAAAAACTATTTTTTTTTTAGAATTTTTCGTCAATTTTCCTTATTAACATTGGTAGTTGATTTTAATCATTGATGCATTTTGCTTTTTTTTCACTCGTATAACTAAAATAATACACGACGAGATACCACTCTTAGCATTGATTGTTTTAGGCCAAAGCATTGGTGTGACCTGAAACGAATTGCATATATTCATCTATTAATACATTCACTGGTGTGATTTTTTTAGGTCACTTAATGTATCATAAAATTCCAATGAAGCAACTCTTTTGTAATTCATTTCTCACACTACATGAGTGTATTCGTGATAAAAGAGATAAACATTTAAATATTACAAATACACCAAGAAAGTTTTTTCCTAATTTATGGTTGGATGATTTTCGAATGGGAACTATTATTAGCACTTTAAAAATCTCATTATATACTTCTCACAAGTGTATTTTTCTTTCTAAGTATAGAAAGTTTAAAGTGTAAAATGAGATTTTTAAAGTGTCATTAATAATTTCAAAATAGCAAGAATAATACAAATAATTCTTCTATCTTTTCTAATTGTATCGAACCCATCTCTAGATACAACAAATCGTAAGACTTTACTTAATTAAAACTAGCATATGGGCACACACAAAGTGTGAGATTTTTATTTTTTATTTTTTTTTGAAATAGAAGGAGAGAGGGAGGGAGTGAGTGGGAGTGAGAAGTTTTATTTTATTTTATTTATTTTTTATAATTAGAGATATGTTATGATTACATGTAGGTGAGGCTTTGAAAAAAAAAACAGCAAAATTTGATTGTGTGAAATTACATTTCTGCCTCATATTTCTTATTCATGTTCTATTTTAATTAGAGGGTTAAACTGGTAATTTCATAGGATTTTAGTTGACAATGAATATTTTATTAATTAGTAGATATTAGTTATTAGAATTTTTACCACCTGTAGGGCTCATCAATACAGGTGGATTCATCTTTATTAAAGAGCTGATATAAATGTGATATATAAAAAATGGTAAGAGTTGTATTTCTATATATATATATATATATATATTTTTTTTTTTTAACAAAACCCCAAAAGTCTGAATCTAGTAAACAAGAGTTTTAAACCAGATTCTTGGAGCATGGTGATATGTCCCATGTTGGTCTCCTTCAAATGCCGCAAACTCTGGACTTTAACAGCATAACTTTTACGAGAATATTAATTAATTAATAGTTAAATGGTATCTGAAACTATAGATTATGAATTAATTAGGGAGAATAATATAAATAATTCCAAAGGACTTGGACGATTGAAGTTCTATGTATATGTTCATATCAACTAAAGTCAGATCGGTCTGGTTTCTCTGGTGTGCCCATTGATATTAATTTTTTTTAGAGATAATATTGGTTATTGTTTCTCAAATTTAATTATAAATCTTTATTAATTAATGAAATCCTCTTTGTCAATCAAAAACGATGAAAAAACAACTTAGTCTTCTATCACAAAAAAAATGATGGGCAATAACGTAATTTCACAGGTCCAAATTTTACTTTTTTTTATTGAGACCCTTAAAATATCTCTAATATTTAAAATTAAAAAAAAAAAAAACAAAAACAAAAACCTCTCACTCCCCCCACGCTCTCTCTCTCCCTCTCTCCCTCTCTCCCTCTCTCCTTCTCATTTTCTTTGGTGAGTGATGTTAAAATATCTCTAATATTTAAAATTAAAAAAAACCAAAAAAAAAAACCTCACACTCCCTCACGCTCTCTCTCTCTCTCTCTCTCTTCCTCTCTCATTCTCATTTTCTAAAAAAATGTGTTCATACACACAAAGTGTGTAGGGCTTGGGGGCCAAGTATTTCAGTTCGATGCGTTGCATGGCCAAAAATTAAAAGCATGATTAAATAGTAACAAAGTATTTATTTGCCATTACATATCTTATCCACTTAGTATTATCGTGGTTTTTATTTTATTTTATTTTATTTATTTATGGGAAATCTTAATTTCCCGTTTAAGAATACCAAATTTAGAAATTTTCCGTTTTGGCCGTAGGAAGATTTATTACAATTATTGGTGTGGAACAAAGAAACAATTTATAGATGCGATTGCTACACCGTTATATAGTTTTATAAAGAATTTAGATTATAAAGTATAACATTTATAAATATGATATGAGTAGATTATGTGAGATCCCACATCGCCCAGGGGAGTGATCCTTATATGTATATTCTCATCCCTACCTAATTAGTAATCTCACGTGACAATATTACAGTCACGCTAAAAAAATTACCGTGACAAAAGAAATTTTGTCTTACATTCTGATGCCCTTCAATATCTTATTTTTTTTTAGAAATTGTGATTAAAACAATAGACTTGGAAGCAATAGAGGTTGAGTTCCTTATACCCACTCCTAATCTAGAAACTGTTTTTCTCCTCCAATAGTTTTGGTTTAAAATTTTAGCCCGAAATTATTAAAGAATAATTTTAGCTTAATTTTTTTTTCCGGTAACTTTTTAAAAAATAAAATTTATATAGATTATCTTAATTTATTTTTATGAACAATCACTAAACCTACCTCATTCTTACACATACGCACTAAATGAAATAACATGGAAAACTACACAACCTACCCCATTCTTAAACACAAATACATAGTTGACAAGAAAGAAAGAAAAAGGAAGAATTGTTTGATGATTTTGTGTGGATATTTGAACAAATACATAAATATTTATATAGTTTTTGGGTGAATTTTGATTTAAATAATTTTTTTTAGCCGTTGGATTTAATTTTGAGTTGTTAGATTTTATTTTTATCATTAGATTTGCTTATATTTGATCTCAATCATTGGCTTTAGTGTATTTATAGTTTTATTTAAAAAAAAATTGAATCTAGACTGTTGGTTTAAACCAACGGTCCAACCACGTGGGCTGTCCAAGAAAAAAAAATTAGTCGTTGGTCTTTTCACAAGTGGTTGACATTTTTACTAACTGTATTTTGGCTCATTTCTAGGTTAAATTTGGCCAAAAAAATAATTTGTAACCCAAAACCTTTTTTTTAGCCAAATGTTTGGAGAAGCTTTGAGCGAGTTTAAAACTTAAGTTTTGAGTTTTAACCCAACCATAGGAGTTGGTCTAAGATACGTAAATTGGATTGTGGTTAAATTGGTTATTAGAGCATCTCCAAAGGAGATGTCAAATATAGTATGTCAAAAATTATTTGATGGCTGATATGACAAATTGAATACAAGTGTTAAATTATCTTCTTTTCCAATGGATATGTCAAATATTTATTTTATTATTTTATTGGGCCTAGAGTTACATTAACTATTAAAAAATAATCAAAATTAGTTTTAATTTTTATTCTATTAGTTGTTAATGGGACCCATGCATTAAAAATTAAATTAAATATATTTGACTACTTCTTTGTTTGCTGTAAAAAAAGGCAGCTAAAAAGCAAGAAGTCAAATGACTTACATGACACATCATATATGACATATCCATTGGAGAACACTTAAATGTCTTTTAATTCTATTTGACATTTGACATCTCCTTTGGAAATGGTCTTAATCTTCGGCCCTAATTGTACAAAAAAATCACGTGTGACGATCATCTTTCTAACACTGAGTCTCTAAATGAATGCTTAAAGCAATACAGATAAAAAAAAAAACATGTAGTATTTGCTTCTTAAGAAAGTAAATGTTGGCATCTATTTTCCACGTGTATATTGACAATTGCTAGCCGCGAATCACAATATTGATTAATGTGGATTCTAAATTGGGTCTCTATAGTTAAGAATCTTCAAACTACGTGCAAATTAAATAACTGAAAGGAACTGGTGAAAATAAATTGCATGGTTGAATGTTTGTAGAAAACATATGTTTTTGTGTCCAAACCTTGTAACGTGTCCGACCCCTTGAAAGTTGCACAAAATGAATTGATGAATATCTCCTCTTGGCACTAATATCAAAATTCTTACTAACTACTCGATATTGTCTCTTAAAAAATCACAAAGTGTCAGTTACTTGTAGTACAAATATCTACTTGAATAAATATGTGAAGGTAACACACATGAATCAAAAAACAAGAACCAAGATGGCCATCTGTCTACTTCTTCTCAAATATATCTGGTGAGTTTTTTTTATCTTTGAAAAATTAGACTATCGTTACGAAATCATCAACTAAATTTTTTTAATAAAAAACAAAAGAGGAAAATAGGAGGTAACACATGATAAAGAAAAGTAGAAAATGTTACTAGGAACTTTTCATTTTTTTATATTTTATGTTTTGTCATCTTTATTAGAAAAAAGACACATTTTGTGAAATTCTTTTCCTCAATACCTCACTTTCACCATCTGTCGTCCTTTCTCTCTCTTCAAGAATCAAGATGGCCTTGAAACCCCACCAATAACTCTCTCTCTCTCTCTCTCTCTCTCTCTATCTATACATATATATATATATATATATATATATATATATATATATATCCAGTACAAGATTATCTACATAAAATATGTAAGCTTTGTGGGTCTCTTTGAAGTCCTCTGAGATCTACTGCCTGTGTAGGACTTTAGATTAGGAGATAGAGGTTGGCAGAGAAACTGAAACAGAACATTATTAGTGAAAGGGAAGGCTCGCAGAGGAAGGTTGAGGTAAAGCTATAGCATTTCGAAAACCCTAAGAACTCATGAGCCAAAAGCACCAACTTTCTGTGGTTTTTTACTTTGATTGATCAATTGATTGTATCGTCTTCCTCGATTTTTGTGTAAATGGCTTCTGGGTTTTGCTTGTCTTGGTGCCTCAGATCCTTGGCAATGGATTCTGATGTCCTTCTCATCGAACTGTGATTCTAGGGTTTTGGGATGTCTTTCAACTGTTGAGTTATTGTTGTTTTGGGACTTTTATGTGCCATGTTGATTCTGTTTATGTTTGGTTTTGTTTTCTAATGTTGGGGAAGGATCTGACATGGGTTTGGAGCTGGGTTTTTGCATTTCTGCTTGAATATGTTGTGTTGGAGTTTGATTGGTTGCTCTTAGATTGTTAAGGTTGTTTTTGTTGTTCTGTTCTAGTTTTTCGATTGACCATTTTATTTTTGAAAGATAAGCATGTTTTGGAGATGGAATTGTTTTGGTGCATATGATGTCATAAAATTTGAATTAGTCATAAAAATAGTTTGTGAAGATGCTTTTATTTTGATACTAGCCCTTTTCTTTGGTGCATCAAACTAATGTGATTTTGTGGATCAGGATTGATGCCAAAGGCAGAGTACCAAATGATTGGAGCGGTTGAAGTTCGTTCCATGGATGGAGTTGAGACGGTCTGTTAGTATTGCTCTGTAATTCTAGTAATTGGCCCGAAGTTCGAAGTTTCGCGAGGATTGTATGGACACTCTGTTTATTCTCAGGATATGAATAGAAAATTTAATGGGCTAAAGTTTACCGTGCAATGGAAACCAATTGGATGTGGTTTAATGATAATGTAGTAGCCATTTGGAAAAGTTAGGTTTGATCTGCGCAACTGTATTAGAATAGCCTGCGCGACTTATCCGGATCTTCATTTGTTGCACTTTCTTTACCTATTTATGTCCTCCAAAGACAGTAAATTGGGTTCATGTATTGTGGCATATTAAGTTGGTGCTTGTGCTTTTTTCTCTCCTGCTGCCTCAGTTTGTGAGTCTAGTTTTGCAGAGTAGTTCAGGAACGCCATCTGTAATCCATTGCACTGGAAATTTGGTTTCTCCTAGAGTTGATAGCTATGGAATCCGCCAATCCTAATGCTAACATTATACCGGGTGTTCTACAGCGGTTGATTCCTGTTGTTGGACCTGTGCTTCTGATTTCAGTTGGATATATTGACCCTGGAAAGTGGGCAGCAACTGCTGAAGCAGGTGCCTGTTTTGGCTCTGACCTTGCAGCATTGATGCTTATTTTCAATTTGGCAGCTATTTTATGTCATTATCTGTCAGCTCGGATTGGTGTAGTCACTGGAAGAGATCTTGCACAGGTATCATTTTTCTCATTTAAGGGTTTTTTAATGCATAATTCTTCTTATATGTGGTATTGGTGGAGGCGCTATTACTTATGCATATACTCTGTTTGCAATCATGCTTTCGAGCTGCGTCCTAACCAGGATAACTTTTATAGTTGCATCTCCTTATTTGATTGGCTATGCAGTTGGTTTTTTGATCTCTCTGTCTCTGTTTCTCCTTCGTTCAGACAATTATGTGCACATAGGATATGCAGTGAGGAGTATGACATTTTCTTTTTATGTTAAGTCGACGAGTGTTAACATCTTCTTTCTCTTTCTTAAATTTTGTTAATGTCAAAAGATATGCAGTGAGGAGTATGACAAAGGCACTTGCATATCCTTAGGAATTCAAACTGAGGTTTCTGCGATCCTGTCAGACCTAACCATGGTAATTTCTCTATCATGACCAACTTACCCCACCTCCAATTTGTCAAAACTATGTGGTAGCTGCTGTAGCTGTTGCATTAAGTTAAGATCTGTATTATTGTTAACAATTCTCGTAACGTATGATTGCATTAATTTTACTAGGTCATTGGCATTGCACATGGGCTTAATCTTCTGTTTGGTTGGGACTTGTTCACTTGTGTCTTTTTGACTGCCGTTAATGCCGTTCTATACCCTCTTTTTTCCACCTTCCTGGTAATTTCTGTTACTTGCGTTTATTCCTTTGTCGCATTTGCAATATTGTTTACAATGACGATGGAGTATCCATATTCCAGGAAACTTGCAAGGCGAAGGTTGTATGCATATATGTTACAGGATTTATACTCCTTTCCTTTGTTCTTGGAGTAATTATCAGTCAACCAGAAATGCCCCATTCCATGAATGGGATGCTAACAAAGCTGAGTGGGGAGAGTGCATTTGCACTGATGAGCCTTCTTGGAGCCAGCATAATGCCTCACAGTCTGTATTTTCATTCTTCTATTGTGCAGGTATCTGTACTTCTCATTCTCCCCTGTTTCGGTCTCTGCATTTACGTTCACATCCATGCAGATATTGCTGGATATGAGCTTGTGCAAGCATCTGTATCTTGTTATTTATACACACATATTGATTCTTTTGTTGTATGCTGTTTTGTCTGTGCATAATTGGTTTTACACAATTGCTCATTGCAGATGCAGATTGTTTCATATGGGAAATTTTGGTTTAATTCAAATCTTAGCAAATGTTTCTCCCGTGTGTTGGATGTATAATGGTTTTCAACACTTGACTTATTTAGATATACATTTAATGCATGGATATGCAGTGCCCGTCTTTTTCTTGTTTTTCAAGATTACTTTCCTTTTAGGACATGCTGCTGAGTCATCTATTCCTTTCACTTGAAAGAACTTCCTTACAAAATAATGCAATTAAGGACAAATGATGCCATTTTCGATTGTCATTGGAGGTTGTTAGAGACCGCCGAGTTACACATGCTCATACTTCTTTCCTAAGTAGAAAGGAAAAAGTTCCATTAACGGGAGATTGATATGCTCTTGCTCGACTAGGGAGCCAAAAAGCAATCAATTTTAATTTGTGCTTCAACTAATACACTTGCATCACTGCTGTCTGTTAACTACTTGAAACTTGTTCATATGATAATTAATTTGCAGTGACGGTCTCTAAAACTCCAATTTTCTAATTTTCTAATTTTCTAATTTTTCAGCAATATCAGCAGCAGGCAACTGTTCCCAAGGGTGCTTTGTGTCATAACCATTTAGTTGCCATCATATGCATCTTCGGTGGTATTTATATGGTGAATTATGTCCTTATGACCTCAGCAGAAAATTTATTCTACAGTCCAGAGGCAAGTTCAGGCCTTGTTCTTACGTTTCAGGATGCAATGTCACTAATGGAACAGGTTACACTTTCTTCCCCCTCGCCAATTTAATCTTGCAATATCATGCAGCATTCTGGGCCAATTAAATCCTTTTCTGAAATTATGCAGGTCTTTTGGGGTCCAATAGTGCCGGCTTCCTTCTTACTGGTTCTCGTTCTGTCAAATCAAATTACAACATTAAGCTGGAGTTTGGGTGGGGAAGTAGTCATGAATGAATTTTTGAAAGTGGACCTTCCTGGTTGGCTTCATTGTGCTACAATCAGAATTATTGCCATTGTTCCAGCCCTTTATTTTGTTTGGAGTTCGGGAGCTGAAGGAATGTATCAACTGCTTATATTCACACAAGTTTTGGCAGCTCTGCTACTGCCACCTTCTGTGATCCCTATTTTTCGAATTGCTGCTTCAAGACCAAGAATGGGCGTCCATAAAATTTCTCAATTTGTTGAATTCTTATCCCTGATTACGCTTATTGGGATGCTTGGATTGAAAGTTATATTTGTAGTAGAAATGATTTTTGGGAATAGTGAATGGGGTGGTAACTTGAGGTCGAACAGCGGTAGTAGTATGTCACTATTCCTCACTGCTTGTGCATCATTTTGTTTGATGATTTGGCTGGCAGCTACCCCATTAAAATCTGCGAGTGTCCGATTAGAGGCTCAGGTGTGGAACTGGGAACTGAAGGGTACACCAGATTCGTTGAAAAATGAAGAGGAGAGTAACATAGCTGAACCTCAGTATCAGAGAGAGGCAAGTGTCCAGAACCATGAACCATCACCATCATTTGGGTTGGATGCTGATTCAGAAGTTGTAAATTTTGATCTTGATCTCTCTGACACTATCATGGAGGCTGATCAGGAACTTCACCAAACAACTCTAGCGGAGAATAGTAATTCTCATATTACCTTTCCTAGCTCCCCTAAAAGCTGCATGGAGGGATCCACATCTGCAGTGGAGTCAGTTCCAGTCGCAACTGTCGTTAATGATGTTTCTGATGTCACATTGGAGGACACCAGTGCACTGAAGGTCAAGTCAACAGAAATTGAGAAGACAGTTGAAGTTGAAGGAGTTGAAGGAGACTTACCAACCGAAAAAGATGATGATGAGGGAGATACCTGGGAGCCTGAAGAATTATTAAAAGGGGTTTCTGGGAGCACTGCGCCATTGGCCTCCGAGGGATCTGGATCATTTAGGAGTCTAAGTGGAAAAGGTGATGATTTGGGGAGCAGTGCAGGAAGCCTTTCAAGATTAGCAGGGTTGGGGCGTTCTGCAAGACGTCAACTAGCTACTATGCTGGATGAATTTTGGGGACAACTGTATGATTTCCATGGGAATGTAATTCAAGACGCAAAGGCTAAGAAGCTGGACCTTTTGTTGGGATCAGATTCAAAGGCAGTGTCCTCCTCGCTGAAAGTTGATACTGGTGCAAAGGAATCTTTGGGATACTTTCCATCTGTAGGAGGCAGAGGATCTGATTCTCTTATCAACTCAAGTTTATATGACTCTGCAAAGCAGCATAGGGTTCAAAGCAGTTTAGAGTCATATGCGGTCCAAAGGGGATCTTCCTCATTGTTCCCTAGCCACATGCAGTTGTTAGATGCCTATGTACAAAGTTCAAGCCGTAGCATTATTGACTCTGATGAGAGGCGCTATTCAAGTGTGCGCAGTATCCCAACTTCTGAGAGTGGTGGGAAGCGCTATCCAAGTATGCGCAGTATCCCAACTTCTGAGAGTTGGGATTACCAGCCAGCTACAGTACATGGTTATCAGATTGCATCATATCTCGATCGATTGTCAAAGGAAAAAAATTCTGATAACTTGAACGGTCAAATGGAGCCATCAATCCTAAAGTCCGGTTCTTCGTTAGGTGCTGGAAACTACAGAGATTCACTTGCATTTACCATGGGGCAGAAGTTGCAAAATGGGTTAGGATCTGGTCAGGCCTCCAATTTTCAGAACTTTACAGTATCTAGAAATAGTCCAATGCAATCTGAAAGACCGTATTATGATCCACGCTCTTCTGGAATTGCTGAGAATGTGGTAAGTCCAGCCAATGCAAAGAAATACCATAGTTTACCAGACATTCATCGGGAGCTTTACATGCCTGATAAAAATGCTAACTGGGAAAGTCCTCTCGGGTATGGATCATCTGCTGGGATGGCTGGTTATGAATCATCCTTGTATTCAAATTCTGGGGCACGAACAAGAGCTCCTTTGGCTTTTGATGAACTCTCTCCAAAAGTCTACAATTCTTTGTCATCACAACAGAGTTCTACTTTTAACACTGGGTCACTCTGGTCTAGACAGCCTTTTGAGCAGTTTGGTGTGGCTGATACTAGTCGTACTATTGGTAGTGGAATTGGTAATAGGGTAGGTTCTATAAATCAAGAAACTACTTCAGTTGCATATTCAGAGACCAAGCTTCTTCAGTCTTTCAGGCATTGCATTGTGAAGCTTTTGAAATTGGAAGGGTCGGACTGGTTGTTTACACAGAATGATGGGGTTGATGAGTATCTAATTGATCGTGTGGCTGCAAAGGAGAAATTTCTTTATGAAGCTGAAACTAGAGAGAGAAATCGAACAGGTCAAGTGGGCGAGCCTCAGTACCGTTCTTCAGATACGGAGTCTGCTTCAGCATTGAAGAATAATGATTCGAGTTATATTATGATTTCCTCAGTTCCACATTGTGGGGATGGTTGTATATGGAAGGCAGATTTGGTAGTAAGCTTTGGGGTTTGGTGCATCCATCGCATTCTTGATTTGTCACTTATGGAAAGCCGACCAGAGCTATGGGGGAAATATACCTACGTTCTCAACCGACTTCAGGTAAACACTTAAAATCTCTGTCTAATAAACTACATTCGTGTCTCAAATTTTGCAACAACAAAAATGAAATTAAACCACAGCATGAATAGAAATCCTAGAATAAATTAAATTAAGTTAAGTAAACCCTAAATAGACTGAATTGGTTCTGACACTCCTCAAGCCGCTGTAGAAACATGCCCTATTTACTTTTTTTTTTTTTTTTTTGTTGGTCTAATCAATCTAAAAACTTTCGTTTTGGACGTTGAACTTTGACTGCTTTGTATACTACATTGTATGCTTCTTATAAGGTTTGTTTATTGCTGCTTAGTGCGTGAGGAGGATTATACATGATTAGCATGGTGAAATACATGAGTTTTGTATATTTGGTGAATTGTACTGGAGTTTCTCCTTGCGTTGCACTAATGCTACTTCTGTTCTGTATACAAGTAGATTAACTTCAAATGTATATTTATTTCCAAAGCTTCTTAATCAGTAGTGTTACTGGCTCTGTATCTTGTTAATTCTAGGGGATTATTGATTCGGCATTTTCAAAGCCTCGTTCTCCAATGTCACCATGCATCTGCCTTCAAGTTCCCGCGGCATACCAGCTGCAATCAAGTCCATCATTTTCTAATGGAATACCCCCTCCTGCGAAACCAGCCAGGGGAAAATGCACAACGGCAGTAACACTTCTAGACATGATCAAGGATGTGGAGATTGCAATCAATTCTCGAAAGGGCCGAACAGGGACAGCAGCTGGTGATGTAGCTTTCCCGAAGGGAAAAGAAAATCTGGCATCTGTCCTCAAACGCTACAAGCGTAGATTATCCAACAAAACTGTTGGCACTCATGAGGGTCCTGGTTCGGGCATGTCTCTGACATCTACTCCTTATGGGTAAATAACTCAGTTTCATACAGACAGTATATCTCAACTGGGCTATCGAGCTGTTTGATTCTGGAAAACGGCTCATCTTCTGGATCAAAACGCTCAGTTAAGACAGTTTCTCTCACTGTATCAAAGCCGTCGCTGCAATTTGTATTTCCTTGTATTTTAACATATACATAGGTAAGAATTGCTGGATCTGTAATTGCAGCATCATCAAAGAAAATGGGTGGAAGGTTGAAAATTGGTTGTTGCATATTTTGAGTTACTTTGCTTGCTTGCTTGCTTCTGTTACTTTTTACTATATGATTGAAATTCGAAAACGCCAGGGGTTTTTCATTCATCTCTCCTTCCATTGCAGGAAGTTATAGGGATGGGATGTAATCCAAGGTGCTGCTGACATGAAACAAATGAACATGAATGCAAATACTAATCCGCCAGTTAACAACTTTGGCAGGAAAATACTTCGATTTGGAGTATTTAGACAAAAACGATAATACTTTAACTTACAGTAGAAAGAGCGGAAAAGTTTGAATCCGAAACACAAAGCAGCAAAAGAAAGACCCTAACAACCATAACAATTAACCGCTTGCTAACATCCTTTAACTGCTTCCACCTTTGAGCAAGTGCAGAAAAAGTAGTAAAAGTTCTTATTTCAGAAGCCAACATTTTTCTAAGAAACGAAAGAGCAGTCAATCTTTGTGTGTTGTAATAAAATTGCAGGTGGAACAAGTAAAGTGAACGAGTGAGGACTTTAGTTTATTTAAGTCGCTGCTTTTTTGGCATTACAAGATAGATATGGCATAACCATAACAACCATGTCCACGCTCAGATTCCTGACACGTGGGGAGCTGGTTGGACATGATGCGTTCATCATCATCTCTTTCTGTCTGGGTCTTTGAAGCTTTAGTTCCAGGCTTCGCAGAATCTTTTAGGTAATCTTTTGCTTAGTTTGGAAAAATCAAAGGCACACCCCAGACTAAAGCCCGCGAGGTAAGTCCTGTCCATAAGAATTGGAATCATTTCGACTTTTGAGTTCCTTGCGCTTACTAAAATACGAGCATGGGAGTCGTTTCTCTTCTTCAACTTTCTTTTGTGTTTTACTAAAACGGAATCGAAAAGATGTGAGTTCCCACTGAAGTCCGTAATCAAACATTTGAAAATCAAGAATCTGATTTCCTTTCCTTGCATCTACTGTTTCTAAGTTCTTCGATTCCTTCCTTATCCCATTGCATTGTTTATTGATTCAGTAATTCCGTCTATGACATCTAATAAAGTAGAGACTGAATACCACTAGACCAACTAATCATCTGCATAACGATTTTAGCTAATCGTATGGGATTTATAGATGGAATTACTTGATGAATCCATGTTTCATTAACAAAGTAAATATGTATTTTGATTAGTTGATGAATCCATGTTACAATTAACTTTCAATCTAAGTGCATGATTTGTGATATGCAGAGACTCTTTAGCTTCAAATCAAATGGGATACATAATTGTGGTATCAGCGCCGGTTATACTGTTCATATTGATTGTAGCCCTTGCATTTTACCTCCTTGGTAGGGCAACGGGCCGGAGGCAATCATCTACTGCTCCACAGTATTTTGGGCCTCCTGTGCCTCCACCCCAAGAGAAGTTCGCCGAGGTCTAGTCGTATTATACTTGGACTCAGTTCTCTTTTCACAGTTTGACATGTGTGCATAAATTTTTGTATTTGTATTTTAACGAGTATACATTTGTGTATAAGTCGACCCATGAATATAAGGAGGAACGAGATCCATTTTGAGACTGCTAAGTTATGTATGACTCATGTTAAGGCTAAGATTCTTACGTGTTCTAAAGAATCTTACCTCTTTGGTCTTTTCTTTGGTTCCTTCTACGTCAAGTGCTCCTATTTTTGAGACTTTAGGTCCTTTTCTTTTGTTGTCTACTGACCGCGTTTCACCCCTATTGTATGGAAACCTCCTATGCTGGGGTGGACCAAGGTCATTCAAGTCTACAGGCCGTGCAGGTTATGGTGATGTATTTCGTGATTCACAAGGTATTGCTTTGGGTGCTTTTGTGTTGTCCATGAAATTTTCTAGTTCGATTGCAGCTAAGGTTCTTGTAATTGACGCTATTTGAGTTGCTTCGGTGCGTGAAGGACATCACATTTGGTTGGAGACAACTCAACTATGGTGATTCACTACTTAAACGCTCATAGTTTTATTATTCCTTGGTATTTGCGTGTTGATTGGAGCAATTGCCTATGGCAAATTAGGCATATCCGTGTTTGTGTCTCCCATATATTTTGCGAGGGCAACTGTGAGACCGATGCCTTAACTTTGGTACATATCACGATGCATATTACCAGGGACAAAGCTAGGATTTGCCGAGGGGAGGGGCGAAATTCAAAAGAGTGCAAGGTTCAATCGAAGCGGTTGCTTTCACATTGAAGAGTGCAAAGTTTTGAGTCAATATTCATAACAGAAAATAGTCTCTTCACCAAAGCGGTTGTAAGCGGTAATATCAAAGCCATGTAAGAAGCTTAAATTGGTTAGGATTGGATTCTAAAAAACGTTAGGTACTAGTTAGGTAGCGAACTGTGGCCTAGCAGCTAGGCGCCTGTGAGATTTAGGCAGGACCCTAGATGGATTTAAATGAATTTCTTTTAAGACAATACTTGGGTCTTCACCAGAGAGGACCCAATTTACTCACCAAACTATGTGGACCAATCATTTTAAAACACCTGTAAACTCCCAATACTTGCAATTTTTGTAACCAAACAAAAATTCTTGCTTAAAGCATGTTACCAAACAAGGATCTTCTTCGTCCACTTTTTGTTGGATCTTCTTTGAATTGGAAGATTCATGAGGTCCATATGATCAAAATCTTGAGGATAAAGTTGGGCTAGACGAAATTTTTTTGCTTTGTCAAAAGATGCAAAATTATTCACCAGACTCAAACATGTCATACAAAGAAGCAACTCGGTGTTTACCTTATTGAAGCGATCATTCAATTCCTTAAATTTTAAGAAAATAACATTGTGTAGCTTAGAAAATATTGGAAAAGTGGTCAAATTAATTGGACAATAATTAAAAAACAAAACAAAATAGCAAGTTAGGTGGCGTGCATTGATTGGCCAATGGCTAAAAAAAAAATCAATTTGGGGTAAGTTTGAAGGGGCACGTGGGTGGGATGGGAGAGAGAGAAAGTCTCTCTTCTTCCTCCCTCTTCTTCTTCGTTAGAACCAGAACTCCATTTCCATAAGCTACAAAATGTAGATCTTCATTCCTCATTTCATTGGCCAGGCCTAGTATTTTTCTTTAAGAAAAAAAAAAATGAGAACCCACACGCAGTCTGCGTTGTGCTAAAGCAGGGAAACCCAAAAGGCCAGAAAACCATAAATTTCATCACTTCCGATGGGACCAGAGGGGCGAACCACTGCTCTTGGGATTGATTTCCGGCGAGGGGAGTGGCAGCCGCCGCTCCTCGCCGTCACGTAGCTTTGTCTCTGCATATTACTAGTAGTGCAACGTTCCTTCACGTGCAGCTTCTGCTTATATTCATAATTTTTCTGCTTCTACTTGTTTCTGATGATTTGTATCATATTTTTGCTTTGTAAGTGGGGTTGATATTTTATTCTGGCCCCCTCATTTGTATTTCCTTTTTTTTTTCTTTTTTAAATAAGATTATGGGAATGATCAGTGAACACCATCACCTCATTTCATTTCATAAAAATAAAAAAGGACCGACTCTTTACGGTTAAAGCAATGCAGTGTTCGTCGTAAAATCCTTCAAGGTAACTTGTATGCTTCATTGTAAAAAATTGGTGCCCACTGTCACCAAGACATGTATATATGAACATAGAAGTTGAATTCCAATATTGTCGAAAAGCTTCTTAATTCTTTGTATTGCTTCTGTTACTTGATCATGAAGGCATATATGGTGAGGCAAAGTAGAACCAACTATTATATCAACTTTTTAATACCGATTAACGTGGTACATTATACAAGAGTTACTCATCAATTATAATGTACCGCGTATGAAAATGATGCCATGATTTTAAAAGTAGACTATGGGTTCGGGTCGATAGGTTTATCGGAAGATGCTTGGGTCCATGGGGAAGGTAGGTATAGCAAGCAACCAACAAAGCAAATACTGTTTCAAGTTTTCAATAGTCCCCTTCTAAAGAATTGAAGCAAGCACTCAATTTTTATTTCTGTTTATGCATAAATAACAATGTGTTTGGGATTTACGGCTCAAAAGTAGGATGATGCACGAATTAGGTTTGTGTTACTTATTTTGTTTGGTTTCCTATTTGGGTTTGGATTTGACTTATTCGTTGGACCCCTTAGTTGGTAGAGAGATTTTGTTAATTACATAGGTAATTACGATTTGGATTTACTTCCAATTATGATTAGGATTCTCATTGTAACCTAAGTCCTATGCATTATAAATAGGACTTTAGGGTTAGTTTAATTTTGTGTGCTAACACCATTAATTTAGAGAGTTTTCTCCCATTGAGTTTTGGGTGGAGGTTACCGTTTGGAGTCATGAGTGTGGCAAATTCGTGGCTCATTCGTATGACAATTTGGTAAGAGTCAATTTGTGAGCTTGTGAGTTAGAGAGCAATTTGGGAGAATCTTCTCAGTTAGCTTTGGGTTCTCTACTCGTTTGGTTTAGAGTTTGTAATTTGTGGGATTTGGGTTGTGAGAGTTTAAACACTTTACTGTAATATCCTTTTTAGTAAAATTCCTCGCTTCACCCGTAGACGTAGACTTTACGCCGAACCACGTTAAATCTCGTGTTCTTACTTTTGAGATTGTTTGTTTCTTCGCTTTCGCCTACAACGTTGATATTTGGTACTTTGCTAGAATTCGCTTCCGTTTGTACATAAAAGTACAACAGTGGTACCAGAGCCAGGTTTCGGCATGGGCTTTGCTTGCCAGTTGCTATGAAACCTTCTGTGTCATGGGTGAAGTTTGATATTTGAAGAATTTGATGGAGGAATGATCTTGGGAGTTTGTATACCAAATTTTTTTCGGTTTTAAGGCAACGTTTGTTCACTCTGCATTCGTCATCAAGTGGAGTTTGAAGTTTGAAACTTTGGCGAAGTGTTTGCACTTTTTGGTTCTTTTGTTCGAGCTTTGCATAGATTTTTAGGAAAACTAACGAAAATGACAAAATAAAGGTATAAGTGAATAGTATCAGGAGTGACTTTTCAAGGTAAAAATGTCATTTTCATTAAAAGTGAATAGTATCAAGAGTGTTTAATTAAGATACCCTAGATTTTTTTTGCTTTTATTTGTTAGTTTCTGAAATGGAATTTGTTGGAGAAGGCGTTCGAGGAAATTTCAAGTTTGGAAGACTTTTGGATTTTTTGAGTCGTAGTGGAGATCAATTTTTTGAAAGAATTTGATGCACATTTGTGTTAGTACTTTGGTATCCCAATTTGAAGTTTGTGTCTAATTTGGAAGTTTGCTAATTTCTCACCGAGGTGGAGATTATTGGGATTTACGGCTCAAAATTAGGATAATACATAAAGAGTAATGATAGACCCACCCCATTGTCCTATTTTCCCACCCACATTATAATTTCACCCACTATAAAAAATTTAAAAACTAAAATCTTATTTCCCCACCCACTATTATTCCTAAAATAAAATAAACTTATATCACATCACCACCTCTTCATTGTACTCTTTGCCCCCAATCCTTCCCTCAACTTCCTTTAGCAGCAAAATCTGTTAATTGGTAGCCATGGTTGCGAGTAAGAGGACAAAGTAGGGAAGAAAGAGTAGCCCGTGAAGGACAACTAAGCCTCTTTCCCCTTATCATCCCATCCCTCTTCCCCTTCCGCCTCTATTTTCAACCTCGCCAACCCAAAATCCCTATTGAAATGATACAAGGGCAAAATTCCAGACCCACCACATGTTCAAGTTTTAATTGTATCTGAGTATTAGAACATGAAATGAATTTCAAGGAAAAAATGACACAAGGGCAAAGGAAGCCTACAGTGAGGCCATAATGAAAGTACTAGAACAATAGCAACTTGAGTCGTGGCTTGGTCGTGGCGGTTGAAGCCGAGGAGAGAGATGAAACGAAAGAGAAAACTGGAGACGAAGAGAGAGAGACGGTGAGGGAGAGAAAATAGGTAAGGTTTAAAAGTCTTTTTTCTAGAAGGATAAACGTGTCTCTAATATTTTCATTAAAATGTGGGTGAAGAAATAAGATAATGAGGTGGGTTTATCAACACTCTACATAAATTAGGTTTAAGTTACCTATTTTGTTTGGGATCCTATGTAGGTTTGGATTTGATTTATTTGTTGGACTCCTTAGTTGGTGGAGAGATTTGTTAATTACCTATTTGATTACGATTTGGATTTACTACCATTAAGAATTAGAATTCTCGTTGTAACCTAAGTCCTATGCATTATAAATAGAACTTTGGGGTTAGTTTATTTTTGTATGTCACTGTCACCACCATTAGTTTAGAAGAGCTTTCTCTCATTGAGTTTTGGTTAGAGGTTACCGTTTGGAGTCATGAGTGTGTGGCAAATTCATGTGGCAATTTGGTGAGAGTCAATTGGTGAGTTTGTAAGTTAGAGAGCAATTTGGGAGAATCTTCTCTGTTAGGCTTGGGTTCTCTACTCGTTTGGTTTAGAGTTTGTAATTTGTGGTATTTGGGTTGGGAGAGTTTAAACATTCTTTTGTAATCTCCGTTTGTTTAGTGAAATTCCTCGCCGTGCTTCGCTTGTGAACATAGGCTTCATGCTAAACCACATTAAATCTCGTGTTCTTATTTTTGAGATTCTTTGTTTCTTCGCTTACGCTTACGACGTTGATATTTGGTACTTTTGCTATAAGTTTCTTTGTTTACAAGTTTTATATATCAAGTTTCTTTGTTTACAAGTTTTCCGTATCAAAAATTAGATCACTAATCGTTGGGTGTTGAGTTTTTACTCATGCATCCAGGGTTTGAAGTTTCAATCTCCTCACTGTAACAATAATAAATTAATAAAAAAATTACATCGTTGACATGTGGACAGCTTAGAGGCCTCCTTAGTTGCTCAACACACACACACACACACACATGTACTCTACGCATTAGTACATTATTAACAACTCAAAGCTACAAGTTTTTCTTTTTTTGCAACAAGCCCATTACATAGCTTATTATTGGAAAACAAGCCAGATCGAAGACAGAGAGAAGTAAGACCGTAAGAGCTGCATTATATTTGGACTATCTGCTCTGGTCAATGTAACTACGCTTATGCGTGCAACTTTCTTTTTAATTTATGTGCTTCGTTTTGGTAAAGACATTTTGTAATTTTGTTGACCTCAAAGTTCAAGGAAAATGAGACATGTCACTTTGGTGATATCAATTCCAATGGTACTGGTGATCTGGATCCTGGTCTTGGTGCATTTTTGTTGGTCTAGGCCTAAAAGCGAGGAACGTAGAAGAGTCCCAATGAGTCTTGGGCCGGCTGCACCTTCAGGACCTCCAGCACCTGCAGCACATCTTCCGGCCCAGGTCGATGTAGCATGAGATTTCTTGTGTTGTTTTCATGGATAATTTTGGATAATAAAGGAGAAGCTTGAGCTCTTTTGGTTAAGCACAATACTTTCATGCACTTGAAATTTTGAGTTTGATTCTTCTAGACAAGCAACTTGTAGCTCTTTCGGTTTGAAACATCCATTTCCTGCACCTGAGGTCTTGAGTTTGACTTCTCTTCTTTTTAATATCACTTGTATTGAGATAAGAAAAGTCTAGACATTGCATCTCTAATGGGCTGCTGTCTAACCCAATTTGGCATCATTGGCTTGTTTGATTGAGGTACTTGCATGTGATACACATTAGAAGGTAGATTTGGTAGTTTTACATAAAGAAATAGTGTATGGAGTTAGTGTAAATTAACTTTGAAGGTAAATTAAACGTTTATTCGCAACGTATATGAAATGTTAAGGGCTTATCGACGAGGAAATGACGGTATTACACTATGAAGTGTGTCAAGTGATTTAAGTTGACGAAAAATTGGATAAAGCTTTGAATATAATAGTAAAGATGAAATTATGCAATTTTTAATGAATTTAGGGACTTATTTTACCGAAAAAATAATTTAAAGACCTAATTTTCACTAAGGTGATACTTCAGGAACTAAAACGGCACTTCACCTTAATATTTTTACTAAATATTACTATTGGAATTATTTTAGTAATTATCAAACTATTATTTGGAGACAAGGATAAAACGAAAATGGGTTATTCAAAAGACAGGTTCCACACCATGTTGGAAATCACGAAATAATTGGATTGCAGGATAATCATCATGATCGTACAACCCATATCAATTTCCAGAGAGACTATTTAGCCTTATCAATGCAATTCAAATTGAAATGGGGCTGTTTGATTGCATGTGGACGTGTGGAATTAGGTAACATGGGTGGAGGAGTTGGTTTAATATTGGTGGAACGTATCTTGTTGGTCTCATCACACTTGTTGAATTTCTATCAAGAAATTTAAGTTCATAAGGAGACCAAAAGAGATTTGGTTTGGTGGCTGGTGGAATGAATATTCCGATAATATCACAGAGAGATGGGTGCAATTTGGAAAACACAATTGCAGATTGATAGCCAAAGCGTACGAAGAGAATTCTTTCTATAAATAGAACCAATTCTGTAAGGTTGAAAGGATCTTCAACTAAATACATTAATTGCTTTGCATTCTCGCTCTAAAACCACTCAAACTTTTAAGAAAACATAACTTCCTTAACTTTGTCAACACAACATTTAGTTTGGATTAACAACACTGTGTTGATAACCAGAGACATCATTCATTTTGGATTAAACAGTATTGGAGCTGTAAAGTCATGCGACCGAGTATCACCTTTAGTTTGGAGTAACTTCAAGTTCGGCTGACTATTTATCCAAGTCTCTGTCAAGCCTTTGAGTCCTTGTTGAAAGAGATCATCTCATTAGCCTTGTCGACGAAATGAGGTGTTCCCAGTTACTTAGTGTTCAGGACATTAAAAGTCAAACCTTATTTGAACTTCGTAGGTACAAGCAGCTTGTCTTCTGGTTTAGAACAAGAGGCCGAGACGAGTTCTTTCCTCGGCCGTGATCGCTCAGATACAGAAGTTAGTAGTACGTTCGACACCACCACCACATTCATTCTACTTGCCGACTGAGCTCGATGGCAAGGTGGCACGCTCTCATTCACTAGAAGGACGTAGTTAGCTCATTAGCTCTTTAGCCTGCGAGCCACCTAGACTAAGTAATTTTTAGAGAACAACTCCGTAAATGAGCTCCTAACTAAATTTTAGAGACGATTTAGGAAATCCATCTCCAATCAAACCCCCTAACTACCTCCTAAGATAGATATTCTCGTAGGAGCTCATAAATTTAGTGAGTGAAAAAGGATATCCTAGCATTAATTACTAATATTTTAAATAAAACTCTATTCCCAATTGAATGAAGATCCTCTTTGTGAGGATCTAGGATCCTTAAATCATGTATGTTTATCGTACATCGTGCGATCAGAAATCATTGTAAATTTTTTTATTTAAAATTGCATATAAACAGTACCTGACGAAAACTGGTCGCATGATGTACGATGAACATACGTGATTGGAGGATCCCCATAATCCTCACAAAAGGATCTGGAGAAGATCCTCATTCTTCCCAATGGTCAACGATCATTGTGACTCCCTATTTAGCCGAAATAATTAGTAATTCAAATGAAGCAATACGTCTTAATATAAATTTGGAGAATATAGAGAGAATTTGGTTATAAGTAGCTAGTGACAATGCTTAGGTCCTTAGGATGAACATGGGATGAAGCAATGCGTATCAGAACATATGTGATTTTAGAACTTGAAGGCCAATTTACAAAACGTTTTATCATCAAAACATAATTGAGTATAAGCATTCTCATGTCTTTTTAAATATGCAAGCGATTTTAATCTGCTTAAATTTAGACTAAAGAGTGGGAGGGGGATACAAACTCGAGTTCATAATGAGGTGCACATCTGTTCTAACCAATGCAGCTACACTCAAATCTTCTAAGCATTCTAATAGTTAAATATAAATTTTGTATCCATACTTTTATACCTTTCGTGATTTTTATCATCTTTAGTGAAAAGTATAAAATTATTAAATAGATTCATGTATTATAGCATAAGTGAATTTAGTTATCTTTCCGACTCATAAAACAACGACTAACATCGACAACATCAACAATTCATTGCTTCACAAAAATCTTAGTGGAGAAAAAAATCTTGGGACCAAAGAGATTCAAATCAACTTAAACTAAAGATTCCAATCCAATTTGTTTAAAAAAAAAAAAAATCCAATCCTAAAACCTTATAAAAATCATATGGAGAATTAAAAATTAGGAACAAAATTGGTTGGATGAACTGATTACAAAACGTAATGCTCTTCCGTCGATTTCCAAATCGAACCAATACAAGTTATACAACCAGTGGTACGTATATAACATGTGTTTACACCGTTAAACAGGAGTTAGGTGATAAGTCGCATGATACAACACATACCAGATGGTTTTATTTTTAATTTTTAATTTTAAAGGAGACTAACTTGTGACTTTGCCATGACATTCTACTTTTTTTTAATGATCATGAAGACTCACAAAGACATTTCAGCATTTTTTGGTTATCATCGTGCGATTCACTAAAATCGAATTTAGAATATGCCGTGTAAAATATGAGCATGAAATTCTTCCCCAACTACTGTAGAAGAGGAGAGTGTTAGGCCAAATACCAACTAGTTTGATCCATGCAGCATTACATATAATCACGTGCCATGGTCCAGTGCCTTTGATTTCCACTGTAGAAGAGGAGAGTGTTAGGCCAAGTCACGTGACCCGTCTGGGCCATGCATGGTTTGCAGATCTACCAACTCCTCTTTTGATTAATTTTCAACATCTCAAAGACTTAATTAATCTCTTTATTCAGATAGAGCATGTTCACTTACATTTTTTGAAATGACAATAATATGAGATAATACAGTAATGATACGTGAAGTTTTCATGTGTGAGATGAACTGTTTTTTCGGTAATAATGATACTTTACTGAATTTGGGAATTGAGCACATATTTTGACACATAAACACACACACACACACACATATATATATATATATATATATATATATATATATATTATGTATGTATATTTTCATTCCTTGTGTTATTGTAAACGAAGAATACGTTACTAATGAAAAAAATTCTAATATTTTGTATTCTTATTTCTAAGTAAACATGTCTTATTTTTCAGTCACTCTTTAATCTTTATAGCAGTTATGTCCTTCTAAACTTTTTAAGTTATGTTCTCCTAGACTCTATAGTCCAACAAAACCTTAGTTACTCATAGTTTAATAGTGCTTGATCCATAAATAAGTGTCATTTAAATTGTTATATTTTTATTCGACTGTTAAAGTAAAAAATCAAACGGTAATGTTACTATAATTTTCTTAGACTATAGAGCCTAGTCTAAGAGAACGGGACCCCTTGCTTTGAAAAAGATAGCGATTGATGGCTTTATCCTAAAAGAACAAAATTTCGACTAAAAAAAGAAAAAGACGTAGAAAATGAAAGACTCGCATTGATCTTCCAAGCTGGCAGTTTGGTAGAATCAGTAGGCACACATTATATATTTCATGGGAATGGAATTGAAATATCCAGGAAAACGATCACCACATATCAAATCACAGCCGTCGCATACTTTGATTCCATATATTTAAACGTGCGGTGGTTAGTGAGATAGAGAACCTCCATATTTGTATATGGTATGAAGCATGCTTTGTTATGTGTTTGGTTTATGGTTTTGTTAGGTGGAACGTATGGCGTCGGATCCAACTTATTACATTACTATTTTGGATAATGAGAACAGTAAGTGTTACATTGATGTTGTAGCTCAAAAACTTAAACGTCTAACAGTTAAGGTCCAGCTAAGATCTCAGTGTAATTCATATTATAAGATAAACTTGCATATATACTTCATAAAACTTAAAATTCTTCACGGATGCCCGAGGTTTGTGACAGTAGATATGTTGAGAATGAATTTCACATTTAATGAAAAGAGGGACTTTGCATAGAGTTATAAGTAAATTGGACTGCTCTCCATATTATTATTTGGTTTTATAGTGAAACCTCAACTTCCTTTAAGACGTACGAATAATTGTCTTGTCAATATACTTCATGTAATGTTCCTTGCTGAGAGTAGAACCTCACATCGGTAAAAGGAGGACTTTGCATGTCTTTATAAGTAGTTGGGTTACTACCCATACCAATGAGTTTTATGATGAAACATTAACTTCATTCCTTGTATTAGAGCATGGTGTCTCACATGTGAAACCCAATGCCATAAGTGTTCCACATCACTTGATTTGCGTTGTCCACTTGTTAAGCTTAAAAATTCGCCACACATAAGCGACTCCCCATATTATTAATTAATTTTATGGTGAAACCTCAACAATCTTCATTTGCAAAATTAGAATGTATTGTACGCTTTAAACTCTACCAATTTTCTTTGTGAGGAGAATTGATTCAAACTGACCTTTCATCGTTTGGGCGATAATTAAGGCGAGTATATTATTAAATTACAATAGTCTACAACTTTGATTTGATCATGTCTATGTGTCATATTAAGTTTAGCAAAGCTGAATTTCCTTTCGTAAACAAGAAGGTTACAAATAAGTTGTAAAGTTCAATTTAAAGTGTATCATTGTTCTTGTTAAAAAAAAAACAGAAAAAAAAATTGTATAATTGTTATATATCCATGGGGAAAGCTCCAAAAGCATAACGGTGAAGAGCGCTCAATACAGATGATACAAAATGAGCCCGAAAGATTAGGGTTTTGTCTGCCTCCCCCTACTTAAATTTCATATCTTGGTGGTGTTCTATTACTTATGTTTGGTCTTGAAAGGAAAAAGAAAGCAGCTAGGTGCCAGGTGCCAGGTGCCAGGTTCCACTGGTTCCTTTCCAATATTTTTATTTATTTATAAACATGGATTCATAGGGATTGAGGATAAAAGAATAGATTACTAAATGATAATGAAGAGAAAGTAGTGAGACCAAACTTTTAAATTAAATTTTGTAAACTAAATGATGTGGTTGTTAATGATTTGATTATCTCTTAAGTGTTGATTAACTTGCTTATTTTCTATTGGTGACACAATATTTGATCTGCAAATATGATTTAAAATTTTAATCTCCCTAACATTATCCTTAAGAGAATAGATTACTAAATGATAATCAAAATTGTGGGTACCAAAGAATCTCAAGCAAACCAAACCAGAAAATACTTGTGTTCTCCTATGAGGAACTTACTTGTCCCCCATTTTATAATTAACGTGTCTTCATCGACCTTATAATCGAAACCGTTTATTCTCTTTGTTATTATCTAAAAATCATATTGCAAAAAAGTCGTTCAATTTAGAGATCGTTGATTGATCTATGCGTGTGTTTGGACCCGATTTTACATTTATCGGCCCGAGTAATCAAGGCCGTTGAATGAGTAGAATTTCGAGCCCGTTGGATTTGATATTGAAGATTAATGTTATCTTGGTTGAATTACCATGACGATATTGAGGAATTATCTGTTGCATGGCGGGTTAGCAAGGAGTCCAAGAGCTGCAGATAAAGATGGGAAGTCCAGCTTGGTATGTGACTACAATTGGGATGATAACCACGATATCCGAGGGATGCTAAGTTAATCAGACTCTTTTTGGTGGGAATTAATTAAAAGATTTGGAATCCATCTAATTGTGAAGTAATCAACTGCGTGTGGTTTCTTGTTTGGATAAGGATCAAGATGCTTTGGTTGAGATGCATGGTTATCTATCCAAGTCTTGGTCGAGAAGGATTTTCGAATCCTTATTGGCAGATGTCATCTCATCAGCCTTCTCGGCGAAGTGAGGTGTTACAGGTTACTACATTCGGCACATTGAAAGCCGAATTTGATATTGAATTTCGCAGAACTAGCAGCCTTGTCTTCAGGCTCTAGAACCCAAAGGCCGAGACGTGTTCCTTCCTCGGCCGCAGTCGCAAGATTCAGAAATCAGCAGCGCGCTCAACGCCACATTCACACATTTTACTCACCGGCCGAGCTCGGCAGTCGAGTTAGCACGCCCCGCATTCAATCGAAGGACGTAGTTAGCTCATTAGTTACTCGGTCTGCGCGCCACGTAGGCTTGGTAGTTTTTAGGGACAACATTTTGGCACGCCCAGTGGGACACAGTGCTAAAACTACGAAGTTCACATGATAGATCGAGATCTCAATCAAGCTTCAGTGGGTGAGCTTTGGCACTTATTAAAGGAAAATGTCGAGAAGCAGCAAAAATTCCTCGACCGGATCCTTGAAGCACATGAAGAAAGGCAAAAATCTTTCTCTCAAATGAGACAGGTGAAGGTTCATCACAGCTTACAAGATCAGTGGTTAAATGAAGATAGAGCTCGATATTATGAGTGGCTTGATAAGGAAATGCCCTTTTGTCTTGGGTTCAAATCAATTCCATTTGAAGAATGATTGGCTCAAAAAATTAGGGGGCAATTTTTCGCTCTAGCCACAATTAAAATTCGGCCTAAGAAGATTGTCGAGATGGCCGAAGAAGAACCTAGGCCACTTGTTTGTTCGATCGAGACTAAAAGTGTGGTAAGCCTAGAAGAAAATGTTCAAGTTTCTGAGCCAGAAAGTGATTCAGAAAATGATTCGTCAGAGGAGTGTTCCAATGACGAACAAGACCGATACACGGCTTCAAACCATAAAATCACATCAATTGATATGGTAATTGGAGACATGGTTTTAGACGCCAAAACCGCGCCAATTGATATGATTATTGGTGATAAAGCCGATATGGAGAAATCTCGTTCGGCTAAGTTGTCTGAATTAAAAGCCGAAATTATTATGCCTGGGGGGCATAATAATTGTTCAACACATTCGGCGGTCGAAAATGAAAAATATTTCGCTAAGCTGAAAATATTTGGAGATTATTTCTTATTCGGCTTAATGCAAAGTCTGATTAGCTATATTGATATACAAAGATCTCGCCTTGGAGTAAAGCATCGTTGGCCTCCTCCAGATTATGATTCAGCTATTTTTATTTTCTTTTGCTAAAGATGGTGTGCTCGGCTTGGAGAGTTGTTCTTTAGCCGGGCCGAGAAAAGATGTTTGCAGAAGGGCGCTCGTGCTAGGTGGTAGGCATTCATGTAGCCTAATCCTCACTTGGCGAGTTTGGTTTTGGAGTCGGCTGAATGAAATGTTACATATAAGTACACTTTCTCAATTTGGCCGAGATAATATATCTTTGACTTTTGGGGTCGTCGACACACATGTGTATAGAACCTTAGTGTTGGATAGAGCATGCAACTAACAAAGAGGACATGATATGTACTACTGAGCTTGGATTTGGTCGATGGGAAATAGTCATCGAATCATGATTTGTTTCCAAGTCATATATATATATATATACACACACATATAAATAAATAAATATATATATATATATATATATATATATATATATATATAAGTTTTTGAAGGCCAAGAAACTGGGGGACAAACTTGTGGCGTGGGTTATCAAAATATATATATTTACATATATGTATATATGCCCATCAAGAATATATAAGCTAACTACATGTTCCTCGGCCACTTTAAGATCTCGGCCGAGATGATGTTCCTCGACCCAGTTGTTCTCGGCCTCGGCCCACTTTACCTTCGACCTCAATTTTTCGACCGACATTCCAAATTTTTTCTCAACCTCAGCAGTCGAGAATAGAGGTGGCTTTAATGTCGAGAAACAAAATTTGTTTCGGTAATACGACGAAATGTTGTTGGTCACGAACAATTAATTTCCTTAACCATTCGGCTTACGAGCCGAAGTTCAAGGAAATTGGGGGGCAATATTTGGACCCGATTTTACATTTATTGGCCCGAGTAATCAAGGCCGTTGAATGAGTAGAATTCCGAGCCCGTTGGATTTGATATTGAAGATTAATGTTATCTTGGTTGAATTACCATGACGATATTGAGGAATTATCTGTTGCATGGCGGGTTAGTGAGGAGTCCAAGAGCTGCAGATAAAGATGGGAAGTCCAGCTTGGTATGTGACTACAATTGGGATGATAACCATGATATCCGAGGGATGCTAAGTTAATCAGACTCTTTTTGGTGGGAATTAATTAAAAGATTTGGAATCCATCTAATTGTGAAGTAATCAACTGCGTGTGGTTTCTTGTTTGGATAAGGATCAAGATGCTTTGGTTGAGATGCATGGTTTGCATGCCTTGGTTCCAGCACGTGGAGATATCAAATACTTGGATTAGGATTGATTTGCACAAAATAAGGAGATAAAGATGGCTTCCGCGTGGATATATACAATATTCTCAGGAATATTTCAGTGAATGTGGATTTACGGCAACAGTTTGTTATGTGGTCATCAAACTTTTGCGTTCCTATAAATACAGAGGCAATGGGAACGGGAAAGGGAACCTCCAACTCAACACACAAACTGCCCTGCGCAAATTCTCGCTCTACGCGAAACCTCTCAACAACCTTGAGATTTTTATTTTCTTTTTCACCAACACATCTTCAGTTTGGATAAACAGCACTGTGAAGGCAACCGGTGATATCTTCAGTTTGGATAAACAACACTATCACTGTAGAACCAGCCGACCCCGGAACACCTTCAGTTTGGATAAACAGCACTGCGTCGAGGCCGACTGGTTATCTATCCAAGTCTTGGTCGAGAAGGATTTTCGAATCCTTATTGGCAGAGGTCATCTCATCAGCCTTCTCGGCGAAGTGAGGTGTTACAGGTTACTACATTCAGCACATTGAAAGTCGAATTTGATATTGAATTTCGCAGAACTAGCAGCCTTGTCTTCAGGCTCTAGAACCCAAAGGCCGAGACGTGTTCCTTCCTCGGCCACAGTCGCAAGATTCAGAAGTCAGCAGCGCGCTCAAAGCCACATTCACCTATTTTACTCACCGGCCGAGCTCAGCCGTCGAGTTGACACGCCCCGCATTCACCCGAAGGACGTAGTTAGCTCATTAGTTACTCGGCCTGCGCGCCACGTAGGCTTGGTAGTTTTTAGGGACAACAGCGTGTCAAACAACTTGATTGTTTTGGTAACAAGTAGCATCTTTATGATAAACCGTCCATTTGTTTGATACATATTAATGTCTAAACGATCTTCAAATTAAATGATATTTTAAATTATAAAGTACAATTTAAAATAGCATAATTGGAACCCTTCATGCTTACACAAATTTTATAATTCAACCTTTATATAAAAAAAAAAAAAAAAAAAAAAAAACTAATTTTGCTTTTTGACAAGCTCAAACTAATTTAAGTGACATACAAACACTACAGATTTATAGTTGAGTTTTTTTTCCCAATTTTAATATTGGAGTGATTATTTATAATTATATACTCCATGAGATTGGTGTCACTAATTATCTAAAAAAATTCAATCATTAACAGATAATATGTCATTTGTTGCAATCCTAAATTCATTAGGAGTGTGATTGTGTAAATTCTAGGTAGGAATCTATTAGATAGTTTTCTAGTTGTAATTGTATTCCCTGGAGAGTAAGATTTCATCTCCCTTTATTACTATAAATAAATGCACAATGAGGCTAGAAATAATCACCACATAATCACCAAATTCTTATTTAATTGAGATTTTTGTCCTTTTTTCTTTCTTTAACAGAGATTTTTCACGGAATGACCAAAATGATTGATGGTGGACAAACTCAAGGATCAATTTTATCGATTGTAAATAAATAGGGACTAAAGTGAGGATTATGCCAATAACAAGGACAATTTTAATAAAAAGTTTTTTTTTTTTTGGAAAGGAAACGATAGCATTTTATTGAGAAATCATAAATCAAACATCATAGAAGGCCTCCACAATCACATATGGAGGCTCCTTAAACCAACAAAAATCAATAAAAGAAGAAACAGCCAACTTGGCCATACTATGGGCCGCAACATGAGCAGTGCGACGCACATAACAAACGTGCAAGTCCACAAAGGCCCCCAAAAGAGCATGGATATCGTCCACCAGAAAATCCATAAGTGAAGACCCCTGGACCCGATTGCCAATAGCTTGAACCACCTGCAATGAGTCACTCTTCATAATAACTAGAGCCAAATTCCGATCCACAGCCCAACGAACACCCTCGCGAACAGAAAACAATTCCATTATAGTAGGGTTCAATGTAGGGGATATTTTACGAACAAAACCTCCAGCATAGCTACTGGCTTCATCGTGAAATACCCCACCTACACCTCCCATATTGGATCCAGTAAGAAAAGAACCATCAACATTGACTTTCACCCACCCAGCTGGCGACTGCGCTTGAAGAGGGCGGGAATAGGAGCCAGGTTTGGCTTTCACAAACTCTGCCAGCTGCAACTTAGCAAGATGAGAGACAAAAGACGGATTACTCACTTATTCTCCCAAAGCAGCAAGTTCCTAGCACGCCAGATTCCTTGAAGAGTCATGGGCAGCAAATCCACTTGGGTTTTGGATAAATGGTCCACAAATAGTGATAGCCAATCACACATTGATCCTTGACCTGAGAGCCATGAATCCAATCTCAACTGAGAGGAAGCATAAACCGCAAGAGTGAATGGACAATCTTTAAACACGTGTAGCGCCGACTCCAAAGAGGAACTACAAAATAGACATTTATTGTCCACACCTACTCCCTTGGTTTCCAGATTAGCACGAGTAGACAAAATATCTCGGTAAGCCTTCCAACTACACATCTTAGCTATACCCAGTATAGCTGCCTTCCATATAGCCTTCCACACCAATGCTCCCCTTGAATTAGTCTGCGAAGATGAATCCTCAAAGCGACGATTAAACGCAACGTTATAAGCATACTTCACAGAAAATAAACCTTTCGCATCATAGTGCCATATTAACTTATCAGACGGAAGCCTGCAGCTCAATGGAATAGCTAGGATTAGTGCAGCCTTATCAAAAAGAAATAAGGCAGTGACCAAGTTGATGTTCCAACATGCTGTTTCCGTAACAATCAAATCTTCTACATACTTCATTCTAACAACCGAAGAAGAAGGCATGAGAGGTCGAAAGAGATGGGGACGATCAAGCCATCGATCATGCCATATTCTAATCGAGCTGCCATTTCCCACCCTCTAGCGAGACCCATTTTCCAGAATTGATCATGCTTCCATAATGCCCCTCCAACACATTGACAGGGAAGATCTAAGTGACGCATGCCAGAAAGTATTATGAGGAAAATACTTGGCCTTCAACAGTTGAGGCCCCAAGGAATCCGGATTTTGAACCAAACGCCACCTTTGTTTGGCAAGGAGTGCAAGATTGAAATCATACAACGATCGAAATCCAAGACCACCCTCATCCTTGAGACAACACATATTCTCCCATGACATCCAATGGATATGGCGGGATTCTTCACTATCACCGCACCAGAACCGACAAAGTATAAGTTGGAGATCCTCACAGAAGGACTTTGGTAGAAGAAAACAGTTCATTGAATAAACAGGAAGAGACTGAACAACAACCTTAATAAGAATCCTCTTCCCGGCTGCACTGAGTAATTTTTCTTTCCAGCCTTTCAACTTTTTCCATAGCTTATCTTTAATATAAGAGAATTTTTCAGAGTGATTCCTCTCAGGGACGATAGGTAGACTGAGATACCGGTCTTGCACATCCACCCGTTTAACACCTAAATAAGCAGCCATTTGATCCTGAATATCCCGCCTAATGTCAGGCGAGAACGAGACCGCACACTTTTGAAAATTTATACACTGTCCAAACGTCACCTCATAATACTGCAATATTTGCTTAAAATACCATCAATCCTTAAAGGATGCTTTCATAAACAAAAAATTGTCATCGGCGAATAGCAGATGTGTTATACTCGGCACTCCACGACAAATAGAGACTCCATGAATGAGACCAAGGTGCTCATATAGAGCAATCAAACTTGTAATAACCTTCTGCACAAATAAGAAATAAATAAGGGGAGATGGGATCCTCTTGTCTGAGACCTCGAGTGGGAAAAATATACCCAATAGCATCACCATTAATCAGAAAAGAGTACGTGACACAATTAACGCAACTCATAATCAAATATGTCCAGTAAGGATCAAAACCAAGTTTTAACATAATTTGCTTAAGAAAAAACCACTCCACACGGTCATACGCCTTACTTATATCGAGTTTCAAGGCTAGAAAGGCCCGTTTTCCCATTGGAGATTTTGAGGATAGTGACCCAATTCAGATGCAACAACGAAATTGTTCGAAATTAAGCGGCCTGGGACAAATTCACCTTGCTGCGTCGAAATAATGGCATCCATCATTCTCTTTAACCTATTTACAATAACTTTATCCCCAATCTTGTAAAGAACATTGCACAGAGTAGTAGGACGAAGCTGTGTCATGCTCGTTGGACCTCGGGAATTAGATAAACCATGGTATAGTTGAGCTGTTTAAGGATTCGATTGGAGGAAAGAAATGACTTAACAGCAACAACCACATCCGAACCTACAATGTCTCAATACATTTAAATATCACAATATAGGATTGACATGTTTAGTATTTGTAATTAATATAAATTTTGGTAATATATTGTAACTATTTATTAATTATATACGAAATGACCTTATAATATTATCCTTCATCCTTTGTATAAATAAAACATGTGGAAAGGCTAGGTATTTTTATTGCCCAATGTTACAGTTATTCCTGCTTGAGGAATGTTTGTATGCATCGTGTTACGTTGCCATCAATCGGTTTAAACTCCATGGAACACAAGTCAAAAAGCCTATAGCAGGTCAGCTTTTTTATTTGCAAGTATAGGAAAAGGATCCTCCCCGGGGGATCATAGGGATCCTGCGATCGTGACCGTTCATCGTACATCATATGGTCAGTTTTTGTTAGGTACTATTTATATTTAATTTAAAATTTTAAAATTTGAAATGATTTCTGACTACACGATGTACGATGAGCGGTTACGATCACGAAATCCCTACAATCCCCAAAAAAAGAATCCGACGAGGATCATTTTCCGCATATATATTGCATCATCGCCTCTATTTTGTAATATCTTTCTTGTTTCACTTCCTCTTACGCAGTGGTGAAGCCATGTGAGGGCGAGGAGTGGCAACCACCACTCCCCTCACCAGAAAACACGATTGGAGCTCTGGTTCAGCCCCTCTCTTCCCTGGAAAACCTGACTGGTTCAGCCCATCCGGACCGGAGGGGAGAGCTTGGAGGAGGATACAAGGTGGGGTTGGCGGAAAGAGGTTGGAAAAGAAGACGAGAGTGGGGTTGTAGGACGGCAGAGGTTGAAGGAGGTGAAGGTTGGTCAGCCATGTTTGGTGAGGTTTATGGAAGGAAGAAGAATGTTGTTTGGTTATTAGGTTATGGGAGCAAGCAGGATGTTTAGTTATCAAAATAGTAGGAGCTTGGAGCAATCAAATGGACAGGTGTAGCATTTCTATTGAGCTATATGATGGTTAGTAAAAACTGTTTACTGACTTATCAGTAGGCAAGCATTATCCGTTTGGTTATCAGGATAGCAAGAATTTGGGTGTGAATTTTAAAGATAGGTGTTGGACAATTATTGGCCACTTAAGTCAGTAAAAATTGGGTACTAACACCTTATCCTAGTATTATCCTGTTGACCGTTTGTTTATTTTTTCTCTCTCTTAAAATACTGTGCTGACCACCACTTCTCTTCCGGTCTTTATCTTTCTGCCCCACATGTTTGTTTACCCATTTTCTCGCTCTTCTTTTTCTCTTTTGACCCCATCTTTTTTGTGGTTTATTAACTCATTTCTCTTTTTTTATTTTTTATTCTTGTATGTATTTTTACTTTCTCTTTTAAGATTCCCACCGTATTTATCTTAAACTCTCACATTATTTATAAATATCGTATTACTTTTTAAAAACAATGTAAATATTGTTTAATGCTTATTTTATGATAATTTAAATCCATCTAGGCTCCTACCTAGATCTCGCCTAGACACCTAGCTGCTAAGTCCCAGTCTGCTGTTTGACTAGCGCCTAACATTTTTTAGGATCTAATCCTAACCAATTTAGGCTTCTTACATTGGTTTTGATATTATTGCTTACAATTGCTTTGGTGGAGAGACTATTTTCTAGTATGAATATTGACTCAAAACTTTGCACTCTATAATGTGAAAGCAACCGCTTCGATTGAACCTTGCACACTTTTGAATTTTGCCCCTCCCCTCAGTATATCCTGGCTTTGCCACTGCATTTACGTAGGTGTAAAGGGAAAATAAGTGGAGGTTGGTGGGTGAGCATGCAGTAAGACTTACGTAGCTAAAGAAACCACACCTTAATTAAGTCAACCACCCTCAAAGACACCGACTGACCTAACCATGATTAGGCTAATATCATACTTCACCAAAACAGTTTCCAAGTCACCACAAGTACATACTCCATACAGATGAACTCACACGCATAATTTTTGGGAAATTTTATTTGAACCTATCTAACCTCTTTTTGCACACAATTTACTCTTTACACCCATTTGATTTTTAATTAAACTATCATTATCTCTTTAAATCCAAATTTATTACATAAAATGTCCCCACAAGTCCAATTCAATATGTAAATTTATCTTTACACCCATTGAGTTGCCTTCTATTTGGATACCCGTGTTGGCCGTCATTGTATTTTGAATGAACACGAACAAACTCTAGTGCCCAAAAGTCGTATCAAGAAGTCTTTTTGATTTAATTTTTAACTTTATTAATGATAGTAAATGGTATTGGAGCGGTTCATCCTCAAGTTTCCTAGTCTCAAAGCTTAATTTTCTTATCTTTCCCAGATTTCACCATGAGATGGCTGTTATGGTGGAATGCGATTGCAAAGATGGGTCCCTTGTGACACAGAGTAAAGGAGCAGAGCTTATAGGCTTCCACATGAAAACTGTACAACCCCATAATAAATTTGAGTTTGTTGTAGGCATAATTTACTGAACAATTATGGAGACCAGAAAGAGAGAGAGAAGAGAGATGTGTAATTGTGAGGTGTGTTCTATTTCACCCCATTGTGCCTTTATTTACAGTAGTAAGGAAGGTTAATTCCTTACTCTTTTAGGATTACAACTCTAACATATTAACTACTAAAGGGAATATTCAAAGATATCCCTAGATACACTAGGATTTATACAATCACATTTCTAATCTAATAGGACTGCAACACTTCCCCTTACTCAACTAAATGGCGCATTAGGTCTTCAGTGATGAAGTAAGTATAGTTGATGAAGTCATCGACACAATGAGGGAATGCAAATCTCAGATCAACGGAAGAATGCATAAAAAAGTAAAACTCACAAAACCTTGCTATGGTAAAACCCAAGGTCGGAGAAAAATCCATAAACTAAGGAGAAAAATGGGAAGTTGCATTAAGTCAAAACTATACTTCTTCTGGATGCAAGTAGAAGAGCTCACAAGGGTATGATCAGCCCATGATGGGTGCCCCGTCAAAATCTAGTTAGGTAGCAAAAACCCAACAGAAAAAATGCTCCTAATCGTAGGGAAAAATAGTACATTAGCATCAAGTGAGTATACTTTTGGATACTCCCCCTGAGTTTGACATAACTTCTAAATGAGAACTACAAGCATTGCATAAGAATAGATAGGCATACCAATTCCTCGGACAAGCTTCTGGAAGGTTGACTTCGGCAGTGACGTCGTGTAGAAGTCGACAAAGTTGTTTAGGATCAGCTTGCATGACTTCAATCTCCTGATGCTTTGCTGATGTAGATGTAGACGCAATAGGTCTTGGTTTTGACTTCGTTGATGTATCGTGTCTTGGTCGGGTTGATACATGTGGCATAATCTTTATGGATTGTATTTGAGACTTAACGATGGAGTAAAATAGCAAGTACTTCGAATATGCTCAACAAGAACTCCTAACCATGTATCACTTATGACATAGTGAAGTGAGGTGAGTCTTAGAAAGTTTCAAAGATTTCGCAACTAAGGTCATATCGTGGACCTCCAAGATATTGCGATATCCCTTAATGGTAAAGACATAACCATTCGGGGATGTGTCTTGTGCAGGTCTGATAAGTAACATGTCAGCATAACAAACAAGGCAAACATCATTCTAAGGATCAGAGGGGTTGGATTTGCTCAAGATGCGTTAGGATTTGCCAAAATTCGTAGTACCTTCAAGGTACGTATTTAATACCAATTTAGTGGTTGCGTGTAGGCGCGGTGCTGTATCTTTACCAACAGATCAACAACGAAAGAGATGTCATGTCTAATACAATGAGCTAAGTACAATGAAGCGCAAAGTTGAACTTAGATATGAAATTAGTCTCATTTGCATATAACGTAAGGACAATCACAAGTATACTCAAAGGTAACACCTTCAGGGTGTAGTTCGATTGGTAGACCAAAGTACCATCAGGAACAATGCTTTAACTTCAGGTCAAGGCATAAACGAGTTTTCCTAAGATCTTTCATCTCAAATTCCATCTTCAGATGCGAGGCAATTTTCTCAAGCTCTTCTAGAGTATTAGTGAGATTTATGTCATTAACATAAACTGTAACTCTAGCAATTCAGAATAAGACTTCATAGTTTAAACATGCAAGGGCATTCATTCATATCCCTGACTGATCAAATAATCACTTAGACGGGTATACCACATCTGTAGGATTATTTCAATCCGTAAGTGAACGCCTCAAACGAGTTAAGGGAATGTTCCGTGGTTTGGAACTATTTGTACCAGTCCATGTAATTCTTCGGGAACTTACGTGTAAATCTCCGTATCTATATCCCTATGGAGAAACACTAATTATATTCCATAATGCTGCTATCAATCACAGGACGTTTGAGATAAACCTTGCACCGTAAGGCGTGCATCATATCGCACTATTTCATTCATCTCATTACGCTTCCTTTCTCACTTGTAGCACAACAGGGTTACCTTGGGCAATGTAGGGAACGATAGGTCCAAAACACACTTTGGTAAGAAATTTGACCTAGATTGTAATTTTGGTTGTCCAATCAGATTTATGTTGTCACTTAATAAACGAAACACGGTTCGACATCGTCGCTTTTCATTTATGTTAGTAGCTACCATTTAAGTGAAAAATTCATTGATGGTAATCTCATTTTAATTCCATTAACTCATCCAAACTAGTATACTGGACCAACAACTTCAAGCCTCGGGAGTAATCCGGGTTAATCTCATAAGATGGAAATGATTTGAGACAACTATCAAGTATGGATTCATTGTTATGTCGTGTTTTCCTCTTTTAGGGAAGCAAATTCTATGAATCGAGTGATTTGTTGTGCTCCAGACCAAGACAGATTGATTGGCTATCCACTGGTGTATCGGACCGTCCAACAGGGATGGTACACCCTTCGGGGATGTTGATTCGACATCCGTTAAGTACGTCTATCCTTGCAAGCATGTTTGCAGCTGGTATATGATCTCGTCACTTTAGCTAGATCAGAGGAATGCGTTTAAAGCAACATTATGAAAGCTAGAATTCATTGCACTTGCTTATCACACTTGTACGATATAGGGATCGAGATGAGACACAATAGGCAACGTCCACTCAAATTCGCGCCGTTCTATAGGAACGTTGACGTTCTTATCTCCCTCTAACGGTAGGAAGACTGTCTCATTGAAGTGACAACCCGCAAATGAGCGGTAAAGAGATCGCTGCAAGGGCTCTGAGAGAGCTATAGTGAAGGAGAATCATAATAGATAAAGATTCACATCCTTCATTGGCACATGGAATGCACACACAAAATGCGTAAATACGAAGCGTTAGGTTCATACCCAGTAACCAACTGTAACATCGAATAGGTTGGGTGGCAATGGGTCTCAAGGCGGACCGACATAACTGTGTACAAGATTATAAAGCCCTAGGCAGAAACCGAAAACTTGGTACGTTCACCAAGGTCCGAGCGATCATTTAAATTGCTTTATGATCACTAGGCGAGGCTATTTGGGGCGAACATGGAAATTCGATGTTCAATTATAAACCCAAAAGACATAAAAAACCATCGATATAAACTCTTCGACATTGTGAGGTGTGTTCTATTTCACCCAATTGTGCCTTTATTTATAGTAGTAGGGAAGGTTAATTCCTTACCCTTTTAGGATTACAACTCTAATAGGATATTAACTACTAAAGGGAATATTCAAAGATATCTCTAGATACACTAGGATTTACACAATCACATTCCTAATCTAATAGGACCGTAAGAAAGTTTTATTATTAATTTCATTTTATACTTAATAGTAATTGTGTAATAGGGTAAAAGAGAATTAACATTTAAAATTTAAGTTGGGTGTAGAAAGAGGTTACATGGGTTTAAATAAAATTTCTCTAAATTTTATCTAAGGTTTTTTATATTAGCACCCCACAAAATGTTGAATGCACCCCATATTAAAATTTAATATTAAATGACTTATTTACTCTACTATGCAATGACAATTAGTTTTTTTTTTAAAAAAAAAATCTAAATACACCCCAAATCACTTTTAGCGTATTATTTATCTTCTCAACTATCAAAACCCTTCCATCCTCCATTGTTGAACAAAACTCTAAACAATGAAACTATAAACATATTGATTGAGAAAAATTGTTTTTGACGAATGGAACACGAAATTGATGTTTCAGAAGCTTCACATGAGGTAAGACTTCATATTTTTCATTGTTTTAGTAATTTAGATAATATCGATAATTATTTAATCTTGTGTTTGCTGTGTTAAACTTCTATATTCATATTCATCTTTTAGACAAAAAAAAGATGAATATGAATATAGTTATACCAAGGCTTCTGTAGCGTATTCATATAGCTATATCATTGAATGTGATCTCGAGGATCCTTCCTTTCCTGGTCTAAATCAGGTTTTTGCATTAAAGCTTCTCCTTATCATCTAGCTGTATCATTGAACACAAAAAAAGTAAATACTTGAGGCTAAAACATACGATAATCGTTAATAAAACCTGAGATAGATGTTCCAATCTTACTGCAGCATAAATCACATCATTCTTCTCGAAGTCGCCACATTTCCGTGGGAGGATATGGATATGAACATGGGGTACACAGTCTCTCCGGCTTGGGGTCCATCCTAAGGTTCAAACAATGAGGACATAGTTAGCTTTGGGGGACATAAAACTATTACAATGTGTAGCAACAAAAATTTCAGAGCCTAAGATATGAATTTGAGAATTCCAACACATATCATAAGGTGTATATTGAGAATTAAAAATGAATGCTATAAGATTTGAGAAATGTGGAGTGTATAAAAAATGGGGTATATGTACAAAATATAGGTGTATATTGAGAATATGGGGTGTGGGGGATATTATAGGAAAGTGACACACCCTGACCCAGAAAATCCACTAAGACTCCGAATCGAGCTATGATGGCCGACACTTGGAAGGTGACGAAGCCATAAAGTGTGATGATGTGTAAAATGTGAATAAATTTAAACCTAAAAGTGCCTAAGTGTACGAGTAGAGCGGGTAGGGACCCATTCCACGTGTGATTACAGAGTATAAATAAAGTATAGCAAGGTAAGATAATGATTATACCATCATAGGAAGCCACCTATGCTTGAATATGCCACGAATCCTCGTCGATACAGAAACTTTGCTACTAGAACCTGGAGGGGTGCAAAACAGAAAACGTGAGTGGGCAAAAACAAAGCTTTTCAAAAAACCATTTCTCTTTCCAAAAATAGTAACCCTTCACCGTAAAACCCGTATAATTTTCCAGAAAATATAATAATACGTATAAATAGAAATCATACTCGAGAGTAGTGAAAAACCAAGTATATGCCATTTCAAGTATCTTAGAAATGCAATAGGTAAGCCAAATAGAATAAATCAATATAAAATGATGTGCCAGCTGGAGTCACCTAACGTGACCTGTTCGGCTGAGCCTATATCTCACAAATCCATTTTTGCACACGAGTCGGAACCACCTAAGGTGGTCTGTACGACCGACTGGGTGTAAATAAATACGCTCAAGTGCTACGATCACGTGAAGGCTGTGCGAAGTATCGCAAGACACCTATGAGTCGGAACCACCTAATGTGGTCTGTACGACAGGCTGGCACCTGCCTTGGATCCAAGGTGAGCATGTGGTGCAGGAGGTGAACGATCACGTGAAGGCTAGGCCGTGGCTTCAGGCGGAGCACTAACACCGGGGTGCAGGATATTAAACACTAAGTGCAACCTAACATAATCATAGACACTACAATCACTACCATCAACATATACTCACCTGAAGCTTACCTGAGCGTCCGCAGCATCAAGCAACAATATGCATAACTATACTAATGCATATTCAAAAATGTAATGCAATTGACATGGCATTTAGATCGTAAAACCATTTAAAACAATTTCTGAGAAAACATAAAACATATATACGTATATATATAGAAAACCAAAAGCCCACTCACCTGGATTCCGCGCTACAACTTCCTAACACGAATATTGAGGCGTCCCGAACGATTGGCGCCTAGAACAATTATCAAACCACATATGAGAATCCTTATCGATAGAACATGTAACTTACCTAAAACACATCCCTAAGTACGTTCTAAAATGATTTGAGACCCATTGACCGAAAGTCAACCGTCGATCAAAGTTCAACGGTAGGGTCCACAACCCTACATAACTCGATCCAGAAAATCCGCATATCAGATTTCCGATCCATAACTTCCAAAGATCCAAATTATGCTTCTAAAACATCACCCTAAAATTTTGTTATGATTCAACGGTTAGATCTCCGCCAATTGCGAATTCTAGTGGCGGTTAACATTTTATTTTACGAACTTACAATTCCAATTCGGGAAGATCCGCAAGTCGGATTCCCGATCCATCAGTTTCTATGATACTCAAATATTATGCACTATAACATATTAAAGTTTGGTGACGATCCAACGACCGGATCATCGATTCATATTTTTATCCAATAACGTATCGTAATGAATTTTTGGTTCAAACGATCAACTTACATTATACGAATTTCAAAACTGAACTCAAGGCATCTAATTTAGCCTAAAAATAGCATCGACGGCCCCCTGGCCATGTGCCGCCGCACACGCCGCTGTGGGTGGCGGTCGGCCACCCTGATTTGCCGGAAAATTTCTACTAATTCTAAAAATTATCAAAAATTACAGGAATGAAGATCGCAATGAGAGGAACAACTTTCATACCAGTGACTAAGGCCAATTTGGCCGAGAAAAGCCCCAATTTAGCTTGAACCGTACGAACCCTTGTTTTTGGGTGTCTTCGATCCAACTCCAAAACAACTCCGCCGCCCCCAAACTTGTTTGGGCTTTGTTCCTGGTCTCTAGAAGAGTATTTTGGTGGTGAAAATCAAATGTATTTCATTCGGGAATGAGTGAATTGCCACCAAGAGCTCCACGGCACTGTCGCCGCCGCATTCCATGAAACAACCTCATTTGCTTCAAATTTTTGGGTGGTCA
Source organism: Cotoneaster glaucophyllus (assembly GCA_036320875.1). Lineage (NCBI taxonomy): Eukaryota > Viridiplantae > Streptophyta > Magnoliopsida > Rosales > Rosaceae > Cotoneaster > Cotoneaster glaucophyllus. The sequence continues at coordinate 12,688,566 of CM070067.1, forward strand.
ACTAAGGAGGAAAGGTGTAATGGTGTTTATAGGTGGTAGGAGGTCGTAAAACACCAGAGTTTGGACGGAAAACTCGTCAGAATTGGCAACAAAGTGGCGGGTCACAACTGGGTCAAGGGGAACCCGTCGGTTCCTCTCCTTCTCTCTTCCTCTCCTTTCTCTCCTTTCTCTCATCTCCCATTGGTCACCCTCACATCTCTTATTTTCTGATTGGTCCAATCCCTCCCTCATTTCCCTCCTTTATATTCCATCTCCACCGCCCAATTTTCTTCCTTTTAATCTGGGCCACACATGTGGCCTTCCTGATTTGGCTACAGAAATCTGGAGTATTCCAGATTTTAATGATTTTACAATTTTGCCCTCGACTTTAAATGTTAATAACTCATTCGTTATAACTCCAAATCACAAACGGTTTGCGCCTACGCGTCCGTGAGGTCGAACTCTATCTAAATATGTCACGAAACATGACAAAATATACGAGAATCACATACGTCCTCGAAAAATCACGCTTTGCCCCTTGGGCATTTTCGTAATTTCACGTATTAAAATTATAAAAACCATAACTTTTAAGGACGGGCTGCTACAAAAAGTATGTGGAGTGTATTAAGATATTTTTTATGTTAACAAGTAAATGTGGATTGTATTAAGTATGTGGGGTTTATTCAACAATTTGTGGGGTGTTAATATAATAAGCCTTTATGTAATTTGTGATAAAGCAATTAGTCGTAAATGTGTTATAACCTAATGTTTAGTCAAGAGACGTTTGATAACCATTTTCTTTTCAATTTTTCTTGGGGCATTTTGATACAAGTCTAAAAATTTCAGCTACTCTCACATTAAGTCTAGTTTCATCTGATTTGTTATTACGCCCGTTTTGCCCCGTAGAGTAAAAATGAAAATAAATCTAAACTCCTTAAAGTTGAATTCTAAAATTTGAAGTTTTAAATGCCTTAAACTACCCACTTTCAAATAAAAAACATTTTTAAAAACTCATATACAACAAATATTATAAGTTCATAAAGATAAACCAAAACATTGTGAGAGGTGGATATAAAACAAAAACTTGTGATGTTGATAATATAATTAATTTATAATAGAGGTAGATTATAAAGAATAAAAGACATGCGGGGTAAACTATGAACAAAAACTTATGGTATAGTTAGATAGGAAAAAGTATTGTTTACCTCCAGATACATTGTATTTCTTTACACCTACTCTATAGGAACAGAGCTGGCCCTAAGGGTGTGCAAGTACCTGTGTTTCGCAAACCGCTTTCACTAGCTTTGCGCGATGGTTTGCGTGCGACAAAGATTTCATTGGACTAATTTTCAGGCAACGTTTTTTGACTTTGCACGACGAAGGTACTTACGTCGCGCAAACAGTTTTTTTGTACTAGTGACTAAAGAGATGATATTAATGATCACAGAATGCAATTATATATAAACAAACAAAAATATAAGGAAGAAATGTATATATAAACAAACGAAATAAATGTAATCTGATGAATTCACTTGGCAAGAAGTTTCTTGAAAAAAGATATGTATACACGAGAATCATGAGAGTCTGCAATTCATGGATGAAGAAAGAAGTTATTTTGTGAAGGAGGAGGGAAAAAAAAGTTGAAGAAGAAGACCACGCATACTAGATAATACTGGTTATGATGAAGAAGAGATACCGTTGGCTGCTGCATTCACAAAATAGACAATTTGACATTCTGTTGGCATGCTGTTCTTTGATATTCGAGTTGTTAATTTCCTCCATCTCTCATTCTCGATTCCGGATCCTTTTCGGATCCTCTTTGTGAGGATTTCGGGAATTCGTGAATTTTATCCGTTCATCGTACATCGTGTGATCATAAATTATTTTACATTTAAAATTGAATACAAACAGTACATGATGAAAACTGACCACACAACGGATTTTCAGGATCCTCACAAAGAAAATCCGGATAGTATCTTGTTGGCTCATTCTCAGCTCTACATCAATTCACGTGCATGGACCGCACTCCAATTCTAGGTCTCAGCAGGTACACACCCATATCTGGCCTCTAAATTCCCGGATCTTGCCAAGTGACCCTAAGACCTGGAGCCAATACCTCCAGTCTCCACATGGCCCCGAGATTGCCATGCATGACTCGGTCTAGAGATGCTGAAACTTAATGCCGAGACCCTAGGGATTGACGGATCCATACTATAGCAAGGCTGGGAACATGTCCACCCAAACCTCTAAAATACCCTATGCAGGATATCGCGCACTGAGCAGCTGGAGAAGGCATAGTGGTGCGACGGCTACCCATGGCAGCAAACGTCTGCTTGAGCGAAATGAAGAAGAAATCCTTTAACTGTTGTTCCTCAATTTCTTCTGGTCCTTCAAAAAAAGAATGACAATATCCTTTTGTTTTTATCTAGGTTGCGGATCCGTTTTTCACCTGAAACAGCAATCATTTTTTGCTTCTCTCCTTCATTTCAAAATATCCACTTCACTTAAATTTCTCCGCCCCAACTTTCGTTGGCAAACTTGGCAACATAGATGTTATTTCTCTTACAACAAATCACATAAAATAAATATTAGTAAATATTCTTTCACATTGCCCCATGACTTTTGATCCAACCATTCTTAAATGGAATAGACTTGTACCCAAGAACAAAAGGAAAGTGTTCATCATTTAACCAAGCATTAAAGTGGGCTCTATCCTCTTTTGCCCGTTGTTTGTAGGGTATTTGGAGCTTTCATTTTCAACATGTGACGAAGGATTTTCGTATTCTTCATGGGCATCACGAATTTTTTTTTCTTCCTATATGCCCTTTTATTATCTTCAAACTTTTGAATGTGTTTCACTAGTTGATCTCAGATCTCGTCCAATCGGCTGAATTGTGTAGGATTGGAATCTTGATATATCATATCAAATTCGCAGTTTTTAAGTACTTTGTCCCACTAGGCATGCCAAAATGTAGATCCTAAAAATTAAAAAACCTACGTGGCGTGCAAGCCGAGCAACTATTGAGCTAACTACATTTTTATTGTAAATGCGGGCATGCCAATTCATGACTGAGATTGGTCGGGTGAGTAGAATAGATGCTGGTGGTGATGTTGAATGCACTACTGACTTCTACACTTAGCAACGGCTGAGGAAGGAAGGCTTCTCGGCCTAGGGCTCTAGAGCCTGAAGACAAGGTTGCTTAATTCGCTTTGGACTTTAGGATCTTTCGCACCAGGTTTGGCAACTTTAACTATATTCATGAGAATTTAAGTTCGCCAAATCAGTATCAGGCTACACGGGCAAAGATACTCAAAGGAGAAGAGTGTCTTGGTCGTAAATGTTATTCAGCCGTCTCAATGATGAACTCTGAAATCTACTTGCGAGTAACCGATCATATAACACCTCACTTCGCTAGGGAAGCTAATGAAGTGATCTCTTTCAGCGAAAGAAGCATAGACTCTTCGCCAGCTGAGACTTCGATAGATAACTGACTGAACTAGAAATGGTGAGCCACCGAACTAAAGGTACTTCCAGAGCAATTAGTTCTATGGATCTATTGATGTTTCAACTAATTGAATATGTTGTTGGTTGCTAACCCAATGATCTTCCAACAAACTGAATATGTGTTGACAGAGCGGTTATGATAATTAGTACTTTTCTCAGAATTGTGAAAAGGTACAATTCTATTACCATGATTTAAAATCACAATAATATTTGAAGGATTTATCTTAATATTCTTTCTATTCAATGGTCTAGAATTTTGTCCATTCAATGACTTCGATTGCATGGATAGATAGTCCGATATTGGGTCCAAACACTTCTATATGCAAGAGATTTTATCTTGTAAGATTTATACACACAACGTGGGTAATTGTACCACATGTAATGTGAATGAAATCGAGTGAACCTATACTCCCTTTCTCTAAGCCAGTAATCCTCTAAGGCGTTGAAGTCAAACTCGATCGTCTTTCACAGTCGGTACATCCACAATAATGGAAAATGATCATCGTCGGATTCTTTTTCTAAAGATTCTTGAGATTCCGTGATCTCATCCGTTCATCGTATATCGTGCGGTTAGAAATCATTTTAAAATTTAAAATTTAAAATTAAATATGAATAATATCTAACGAAAACTGACCGCATAATATACGATGAACAAGTAAGACCACGAAATTCCTAAAATGCTTAAAAAATGATCCCATGGGAATGATTTTCCCACAATAATGGCCTTTTTGACTTACCACGGGTCCTGGCAGTCCCTCTGACTTGACTTGACGAATATAAAATTATACACAGCGAAATTGGACGGATTATCCGAACGCTGTGGTACTGTCTCAACCACCTTGCCCACCATATATCATGGCACTTACCGGTTTGAAATATTTTGTCCACAATTATTTCTTCAAATAAGTTAAAAAAAAAATGGAAAGCCCTTTATCTTTTTAGTTAGAGGACTAAGGATTATTTGATACTGGCGCGTTTTAAATTTTTTTTTTTTCTTATGTTGTAAAAATAAAGTTATTGAGTGTTTGATAAAATTTTTATAGTTTGAATGTTCGGTAAACTTTTATATAAAATACTGTAAATATGTTAAATGACAAAAAATGAAATGATATTTAATGTGATATAATAATTGTCGAATAAAATAATTACACACCCCGACCCGGAATGTCCATTAGGACTCCGAATCAAGTTGTGTTGGCCGACACCTGGAAGGTGACGAAGCCATAAAGTGTAGTGATGTGTAAAAATGTGAATAAATTTAAACCTAAATGTGTCTATGAATATCAGAGTGCGTTGTGAGCTGGCATGAACCCAATTCACACGAAATGGCAAAGCATAAGATTAGTGCAGTACATAGGGTGAGAACTATACCATCAAAAGTATCATTCACCCCCATATTTGCCACGGCTCCTCGTCGATATGAAAGCTCAGCTACTAAAACCTAGAGGGGCGCAAAACAGAAAATGTGAGTGGGCAAAAATAAAGATTTTCGAAAACCATTCTTTCTCTCAAAAGTTACAACCCCTCGCTGTAAAACCTGTATAATTTCCCAGAAAATAGAACATATATATGTATCTCAAAATCATCAACAAACTCAATATCAAAACAATATGCTATGCGATGTCTCCTCAGAATAATCGAATCAACCAAATATGATAAGCAATATATGAAAGAATGCATCATCGTAGAATGAAGATGTATCAGCCGGATCCACTAAGGTGGCATGTACGACTGTATCTATAGCTCATCTAATATGCCTGCACACGAGTCGGAACCACCTAATGTGGTATGTACGACAGGGCTAGGTGTAATATAAACGCTCAAGTGCTACGATCACGTGAAGGCTGTGCGAATAGTCGCGGGTCACCTACATGTCGGAACCACCTATAGTGGTCTGTACGACAAGACTGTGCACCTAACTTGGATCCAAGATGAGCGTATGGTGCGGGAGGTGAACATCACGTGAAGGACTGTGCCCTGGCCACTGGCGAGAACACTAACACCGGGGTGCAGGTTAATGAGCTCTCAAAACCTCTACGTATAACCATAACCATGTAATTTACCATTAACCAAAAATAACCTTTCCTGGACTTACCTAAGCGTCCGCAACGCCAACCATAATATATTAACTAATAAATGCATAATCTACTCATAAACAACTAACATAGTATTTCAATGCGTTGTTTAAGTATAGAACATGTGGCATAGTATTTCCAAAGTATAAAACTATTTAGATGAGCTTTCTGGGAAAACGCAATGCATATGTATACATATATAGAAAACCAAAATGCCCACTCACCTGGAGTCTGCGCTACAACTCTCTAATATAAACGTTGAGGCGTCCCAAAACGATCGGCGCCTAAAACAATTATCAAACTACATCTTAGAACTCTTAACCATAGAATACGTAAATCACATAAAACATCTCCTCAAGGATATTCTAGAATCATTTTGAGACCCTTAATCAAAAGTCAACCGTTAATCAAAGATCTACGGTAGGGTCCACATCCCTCCATACATAATCCGGAAGATCCGTAACTCTGATCTCTGATCCGTAACTTCCCAAGATGCACATTACGCCTCTAGAACAACATACTAAAATTTTGTTACGATCCAACGGTCAGATCTCCGCCAATTACCAAAACCAAGTGGCGGTTAACATTTTATTTTATGAACTTCCAAAACCAATTCGGGAAGATCCGTACGTCGGATTTCCGATCCGTAAGTTCCTACGTTCTTTAAAAATTACATACTATATCATATAAAGTTTGGTGACGATCCAACGGCTGGATCGTCGATTCATATTTTCACCTAACCACGTACCGTAACAAAAATAAATTCAAACGACCAATCTATGCCAATCAATCAATGGTTGGCGGCCCATTGGCCACGTGCCATCGTAGGTGGCGGTCGGCCGCCCCGACTCGCCGGAAAATTCAACTATCTCCAAAAATTTTCAAATTTTTTAGAAATGAAGATCTCAAAAAGAGGAACAACTTTCATACCTTTGGCCAAGGCCAATTTGGCCTAGAAAGGCTCCAATTTTTCCAAAACCGTACGAAACCCTTGTTTTTGGGTGTCTTTGATCCGACTCCAAATCAACTCCGATGCTCCAACCAAAGCTTGGGCTTTGTTTCTAGGTTCTAGGGAAGTGTTTTGGTAGTGGTAATTGGAAGAAATGGTTTAACAATCGATGGGATTCAAGCAAAGAAAGTCGCGCACCCACGGGTGCGAGTTTGAAGAAAATCTAAGGTAATTTTCTAACTTTTGGGGTGAAATTGATAGAGGGATTGAAAGGTCCCGAGCTAAGGATCATTTTGGTACCAACCTCGCCGTCTAAGGTGGTTGGAGGTGGAAGATAAAGGCGGGTCGGGTCACGGGTCAGGTGAACCCGGCCGTTCCCCCGTGCTCCATTCCTCTCATTTCTCTCCTTTTTTTCTTTTTTCTGATTGGGCATTCAACTCTCTCCCCTCTTCTAACTGGGCAGCGCCCCAAGCCTTTAACTCCCATTTCCTTTCCATCTGTGCCGTCCATTTCAATTTTCCTTTAATATGGGCCATCCAAATGGCACACCAGATTTTATATATATAAAAAATTCTAAAATGCCCAAACTTCAAACGTTAATAACTTCTTCGTTATAGCTTCAAATCACGAACCGTCTGCGCCCACACGAGCAATGAGTACTACGAGAATACGCCAATAAAACAATTCTTAGGTGACGTGACACTACAATTAACCTCAGTCAACACACGTGCCTCGAAGGGCATTTTTGTAAAATCACTTATTAAAAATTTATAAAATTGTAAAATTAGGGACGGGCTGTCACAATCTCCCCACCTTAAAAAATTTCGTCCCCGAAATTTAAAACCATTTGTTAAACAAAAGTATTGAAAAGACAATAGAGAAATAATGTGTAAAGAAGATATCAAGTTAGAGTGGTTGCATAAAAGAGAATGCCATTCCGTCACGATCGGAGTGCAGTGATTCCTCTTTCATGCCCCCAGACTCCTACCTTTCTTCTTCTTCAGCACAATATTATAATGTAAAACCCTTCTTAAAACATAGTGTTCAAAAGAATAAGTGTATAAAAACATAACCTTAAAAGATATGTAAGAATATAATTAAAATAGTTTTACGAAAACTAAAACCGACCATAGAGAAAATTCGCCCATGCTTTCGTAGCGTAACAACTCGGAAAATAATTGTATACTACTGTTGGGTTAAGCCCAACCATAAACAAACTAGTAACTGTAACCTAACCTAAATGTTAACTTGCTTAACGAGTCCAACAATTAATTCTTAATATTACGGTCTGTAGCCCGTAATAATAACAATTCACTGTCGTCTCGCTGAGCAAGTAACAATTCCCGGAGGTGCACTATTACCATCATGCCCCCCATTGGGAAATACGTATACTTTGTCTTGACAAAACTTGATCATGCTCCGACACTACGTTCTCGAACCATAAAATCATTAACCAACAATCTTTCTATAACAAACTCATGCTCAACAATCACCTGTTTGCAGTACTCAGCTGCCAATTATGTAATATGTACAGTGTCTCCAAATCAACTCTCTGCAGTATCATACCCAAACTAAAAATTGTAACCGTAGCTACAAGCTCTCAATTAAGGGAGTTTTAACGAAAAGCCCACGGTACTGTTCACTTTAACGAAAAACCACATTTTACACTAAAAAGTCAAACTTGGTACTATTCACTTTACCCTTTATTTTGTCCTTATCGTTAAAACTCAAAGTTTTCAAGCCTTTTTCATTAGTTTTCCTCTCAATTAAAGGTAAGGGTATGTCGTCATTATACCCACCGTAGAACAAATAAGATGTAACACGTCCACTAAAATTTAGTATTCCTTTTCAGACCAATCATTCGTCTAAAGGTTAGAGGTGATAATAGCCAAACTAAATACTTAACCTTCAAAAGACTTCCCAAACTAGGAAAGTAAAATACGTAACACCCGGAAATATGCATATAACAAAGTGATAGCCCGTTCGGGTTTCTGTTTGCTTGCAATTGTATAGAAGTCCGAAAACAATTTCCTCGTAGAGTCATTCCAACTTTAATCCAAAGGTAGAGCACACATAGGCTGAGGGTTCTTTTCAAACACCTTAAGTCGAGACTTAATTTTAATTCCTTTCATATCTCCAAATCTCCACAACAAAACGATCATCTGACGAAAACTGCTAACTCACAACTTATGGAAAATTAACAACATCCCACTTTCCTGTCTTAGTTGGTTCCACAAATGCCTCGTTGAAGAAATTCTAGTGCTCAATTCGAGAAAAGAAATCATCGCCATTTTCAATCTTAAGCTTTAAAATTGAGAAACACGGCATTTCACTTAAATAAGATTATTCCTAATTGTAAAACCATCGAGGTGTGGCACTGGTTCAACCTTTTTAACTATTGCCTCCCAGATTCTCAATATGTACGAAATACCCCATACCAAGAGTATATGATGATACGTCCCAACTTCATCTACATACAGAAATAATTGTAATCATCCAACTGATTTCCTGATGATTGTAAATAATGTCACGTCGATACTTGTAAATTCTGTCCTAATGAAATATGACGAGCTGAAGATGCAAGGTGACTACTTCCACACCGCTAAGATGATGCACCAAAGTATAGTCATAAAAGTTGATTCCATTTTTCCTCCACTGCTACCAGAATTCTAACTATGCTCAAGGGAAAAAGGTACTGGAAATGCTCTAAGGTGAATAAAGAATTTGGACACATTTTCTTATAGAGATGTGCCGACTGATTTTCAAATAAAAAGAGTCATTGTAGTGAACGAAAAGAATGACTGTCGATCTCACATTATGTATACGATGATTCCCTTAAGCAATTCTCATCGTTCAATTATATGAATGAGATCTCATCGTGCTACCTCTGTACAGTTGAGGTATTCCAAGGAACACATCAACATAATTTTCCAAAATAATCAACGTCGTTGAAAGACGTGGAACAGAGTGGAAATGAGACAACACTTTAGTTGTCAGAAACTTAATTATATACGATAGCATCCCTCGATCGTACGCAAGGAAGAACATTCTAATCGAAAAGTCGCTGACAAATTGTCGATAAAGTCGACAAAATCAAATATGTCTCGAAATTCACCCCACTTGATGAGAGTTTCAACCTTCTTTCGCTAAACCCTGTCATGATGCATATGCACAGTCAAAACCCCTGAAGAAGACGTCATCATGAATTTAGAGATTCTCAGTGTTATCGGAGAATGTAAGAATCATACTTGGAGGAAAGACAACACTTAAGCTGTCATAGATTTTTATTTATAACCCACATCCATACTAACCAACTTATTCGACTAAAAGTGATGAAGAATTCCATAACCAAAAGCTCACCAATCAATAGAAGATAATCCCAACAAAACTGAGAATATCTCAAATCTCACAACACTTAGTGAGAGTTTCGACCTTCATTCTCAAAACTCTTTTTGGGATGAGAAAAAGGATACCTTCTGTGAAGATCACGTCTTCCGAGATAAATACCAATCTAAGCGAAGGTGATATTGAGGAATATGATCTCACTACCGAGATAGATAAGAAAGTCGTCGAAAAGGCTACTACGAAGTAGGCAATTTAAGAAAGAAAACTCGAGTTACGAGGATAGGTCATCTAGATCGTCAACTCAAAGTAGAGGATAATAGCCTTAATCGTCACTTAGGGAAGTGACTAAATTCTAGGTACAAACCTATGGTTCAAAGTTCTCTAAATAGAAGATTTAATTGAATAAAGTCCTAATCGATAAACTTTAGTAACTAAGTTCTTCCAAATAATGAGAGTCACTCAAAGAATGCAAAGAAACTAGCTTCGTCTGAGAAAGTAGGTCAATGATAATATCCCAGATAAAACCTTGGAATGTTACGCCTGAAAATGCGTTCTCAGAACGTACCACAATAATTCCTTTCTCTACGCCACGGGCAAAAAGGTCTTCACAGCTTCCTCGATAGTCCTCTCACTCTAACAAGGAGAAACTAACTCATATTTCAATTCTACTATCTACCAGTGAAGGTAATCGAAAAGGTGACTAATAGGGGAGGTTATGCTTACCTAGAGAGGTGATAAGGTGGAAACAACTACGGGTTTACTAACCTAATACAAGGCTTGCTTCTAGCTTTCCGAGATTTAGTTTCTTCTACTCCAGCAGCCACTGTTAATCCGCCTAATGGTCGTGCTCTAATCAACAAACTCACATTATTTTTAATATTATTCATTACCCTGAAACTGTGAACCAACATTCTGTATAAGGTATCACTCCCAAATACTAGCACCTACGTCCGGTATCAGAAATCATACCTCTTGAATATTGGTTGACAGTTCTAGGTATTGGACAATATCGTCAATTAGTAGCGCCACCATAGGCGTATTACTGCCCAGAGTCCACTCATGTAAATGGTTTACATGACTAGGAAGGAACTGGTCCTGTAAAGGGAATCTCATAACCCTAGGGGAACTAACTCACTATCTTGAAGATCTCGTACTAAGCATAGGTATAACAATTCATGATGAGGTGCATATACTCATCAAAATGACCAGTACATCACCAAAAGAAGTTTGGAAACTAGTAATGGCTAAGGTGTCCCAAAACCAGAAATAGGAATTTACTAATAATCTACCTTAAAACAGCTACACGGAAGTCGATCATTCTCCAGAAGATCCAAAATGATGACTAGCGATTACGAAGGCTAATATTTTCGGGAATCATAAGTGACTGTCTCCCAAACGTTTCCTTCACCGAATACTACCACTTTAATACCTTGTCAACGTCCTCGACAACCTTGGAACCTCGACGAAGTAAGCTTCGTAAGAATCCTAAACAATTAGGCATGCTAAAGAACACTGCCCAGAATCAAAACTAATTTTGGTTTCCTAACTTGAAAAGATCGATAATGATGGCATGAAAATAATAAAGGGATTGATTTATAATTCCCTGGTGACACACCATCATCGATACATTAGCCCGGCTTTAGGGCCATCAACTTCTCTCAAATCCACATCTTTCCTTTGGTAGAAAAGTTCTTCACTCTAAGTCTAGAAGTATTAGCCAAAATGACTTCTGAAAGGTCGACAGGTTGACAAAACTACTCGAAACCCAAGAAACTAACACGTTTTTTGTTTTCGACGAGGTGGCAAGATTCGAGCTTTAGGCTCAAGAACTGAAAACGCTCACATCACGCGTGTGATGAATGCAATACTGCCCAACTTATGCTCTGATACCAAACTGACACATCCCAACCCGGAATGTCCATTATGACTCCAAATCAAGTTGTGCTGGCCGACACCTAGAAGGTGACGAAGCCATAAAATGTAGTGATGTGTAAAAATGTGAATAAATTTAAACCTAAATGTGTCTATGAATATCAGAGTGCGCTATGAGCGGGTATGAACCCAATTCACATGCAATGGCAGAGCATAAGATTAGTGCACTATATAGGGTGAGAATTATACCATCAAAAGTATAATTCACCCCCAGATTTGCCACGGCTCCTCGTCGATATGAAAGCTTAGCTACTAAAACCTGGAGGGGCGCAAAACAGAAAATGTGAGTGGGCAAAAATAAAGATTTTCGAAAACCATTCTTTCTCTCAAAAGTTATAACCCTTCGCTGTAAAACCTGTATAGTTTCCCAGAAAATAGAACATATATATATATATATATATATATGTTTCTCAAAATCATCAACAAACTCAATATCAAAACAATATGCTATGCGATGTCTCCTCAGAATAATCGAATCAACCAAATATGATAAGCAATATATGAAAGAATGCCTCATCATAGAATGAAGATGTATCAGCCGGATCCACCTAAGGTGGCCTGTATGACTGTATCTATAGCTCATCTAATATGCCTGCACACGAGTCCGAACCACCTAATGTGGTATGTACGACAAGGCTAGGTGTAATATAAACGCTCAAGTGCTACGATCACGTGAAGGCTGTGCGAATAGTCACGAGTCACCTACATGTCGGAACCACCTATAGTGGTTTGTACGACAAGACTGTGCACTTAACTTGGATCCAAGATTAGCGTATGGTGCGAGAGGTGAACATCACGTGAAGGACTGTGCCCTGACCACGGGCAGGGAGCACTAACAACGAGGTGCATGTTAATGAGCTCTCAAAACCTCTACGTATAACCATAACCATGTAATTTACCATTAACCAAAAATAACCTTACCTGGACTTACCTGAGCGTCCGCAGTGCCAACCATAATATATTAACTAATAAATGCATAATCTATCATAAACAACTAACATAGTATTTCAATGCGTAGTTTAAGTATAGAACATTTGGCTAAGTATTTCCAAAGTATAAAACTATTTAGATGAGCTTTCTGGGAAAACACAATGCATATGTATACATATATAGAAAACCAAAATGCCCACTCACCTGGAGTCCGCTCTACAACTCTCTAATATAAACGTTGAGGCATCCCAAAACGATCGGCGCCTAAAACAATTATCAAACTACATCTTAGAACTCTTAACCATAGAATATGTAAATCACATAAAACATCTCCTCAAGGATATTCTAGAATCATTTTGAAACCCTTAATCAAAAGTCAACCGTCATTCAAAGATCGACGGTAGGGTCTACATCCCTACATACACAATCTGGAAGATCCGTAACTCCGATCTCAGATCCGTAACTTCCCAAGAAGCACATTAAGCCTCTAGAACAACATACTAAAATTTCGTTACAATCCAACGGTCAGATCTCCGCCAATTGCCAAAACCAAGTAGCGGTTAACATTTTATTTTATGAACTTCCAAAACCAATTCGGGAAGATCCGTACATCGGATTCCCAATCCCTAAGTTCCTACATTCTTTAAAAATTACATACTATAATGTATTAAAGTTTGGTGACGATCCAACGGTTGGATCGTCGATTCATATTTTCATCTAACCACGTACCGTAGCGAAAATAAATTCAAACGACCAATCTACGCCAATCAATTAACAAAACTGACCGTAGGATGTTAAAGACAGCCTAAAAATAACATCGGCAGCCCATTGGCCACGTGCCACCGCACGCGCCGCCGCTGGTGGCGGTTGGCTGCCCCGACTAGCCTGAAAATTCAACTATCTCCAAAAATTCTCAAATTTTGAAGAAATGAAGATCTCAAGGAGAGGAACAACTTTCATACCTTTGGACAAGGCCAATTAGGCCTAGAAAGGCTCCAATTTTTCCAAAACCATACAAAACACTTGTTTTTGGGTGTCTTCGATCCGACTCCAAATCAACTTCGATGCTCCAACCAAATCTTGGGCTTTGTTTCTGGGTTCTAAGGAAGTGTTTTGGTAGTGGTAATTGGAAGAAATGGTTTCACAATCGATGGGATTCAAGCAAAGAATGTCGCGCACCCACGGGTGCGGGTTTGAAGAAAATCTAAGGTAATTTTCTAACTTTTGGGGTGAAATTGATAGAGGGATTGAAAGGTCTCGAGCTAAGGATCATTTTGGTACCAACCTCGCCGTCTAAGGTGGTTGGAGCTGGAAGATAAAGGCGGGTCGGGTCACGGGTCAGGTGAACCTGGCCGTTCCCCCGTGCTCCCTTCCTCTCCTTTCTCTCTTTCTTTTTCTTTTTCTGATTTGGCATTCAACTCTCTCCTCTCTTCTAACTGGGCAGCGCCCAAGCCTTTAACTCCCCTTTCCTTTCCATCTGTGCCGTCCATTTCAATTTTCCTTTAATCTGGGCCATCCAAATGGCACACCAGATTTTATATATAAAAAAAATTCTAAAATGCCCAAACTTCAAACGTTAATAACTTCTTTGTTATAGGTCCAAATCACGAATCGTCTGCGCCCACGCGTCCGTAGCGACGAGTACTACGAGAATACGCCAATAAAACTAATCTTAGGTGACGTGACACTACAATTAACCTCAGTCAACACACGTGCCTCGAAGGGCATTTTTGTAAAATCACTTATTTAAAATTTATAAAATTGTAAAATCAGGGACGGGCTGTCAAAATAATATAGGAGCAAAATTTGTAATTTTGTAAAATATGTAGGGGTATACTTGTCATTTGAAAATTTCATTAAATGAGGACTGATTATTATGCTTTTCAAAAATGACATTTTTTTTTAGAAGCCTGATAGACTTGCTTCTACTTTTTTAATATCATTAACAGTAGTTTTAAAATAAAAACAAAAAATTTATTTTACCAAACACATTTAATGTTTTAGATTTTTAATAAGTTGATTTTTTCTTAAAGCATCATAATTCCCCTTAAAATTTTTAATTAACTAGACCAAATTAATAAAAAAAACTTTTTTTCTTAAATTGTTTTAGAAGTTATAAACAATCATTTTAATAGTGAATACATGCCTTAAGCCTTGTTTTTTTTTTCTTTTTTTTTTCAGCGACATGTTAGAAAGTGCATGCATGCAAAACGGTCAAATTTTTTTGTTGTCCTTAATTGCTTGTGAATACTAGCAAAGGCTTCAAACTTTCAATTCAAGATATAATTTTTTGGGTGATTGGTTTTGCTTTGGCGTATTGTCTATTTTGAGTTCAAAGGTACAATGTTATCTCATGTGATATTAGAATTTCAAGACAAAGAAAACTAATCTATCATTAATGTGTGGTGGAAGGCGTGGTATAATAAAGAAAATAAGTCATTGATCATATTTAAATTAAATTAAATTAAGGAACCCTCAAACCTAATTCAAATAAAAATGTAGAGCAATATAATTTGTTAATCGCAAGAAGTACACTGTCAAATGGAAATTTCAGTAGTTAACAACCATATAAGCAGCCATGCATACCAGAAGGAATTAAGAAGACCAAGTCAATTTTTTTTTGGGTCAATTAAGACGACCAAGTCATGGTCATAACCAAATCAGACTCTTTTGAGCCTTTTTCTTTTTTGGTTGCTTTTGATCTCCATGCTTAATATATTCATGAATCTAGTACCCATTGCTGCGAAGTTGGTTTAGCACCCACTAAAGACTCAGAAGTCTTGAATGATATGTAAAGAAACTTTACTTGTATTTGTAGTCGATTGAAAAAGTTAAAGACAACTTGACTGAGCAAAAAACAACAAAATTGTAAAAAAAACGTGAAAATTTTGTATGGAAGTTCAAAAATTAGGTGGCAGAAGATGTGGTTCGAGTTATCTCTCCTTCTCCTTTACAAAAAGAACCCTTAATTATTTGCTGAAATTTTGACCCCAGAATATAGATTTTCAGTCAGTTCATTGCACATGATTAATATTATGTTTTTAAAATGATAAAGAAAGCAATTGATGTGGTTTCCATTGTTCTTCAAATTGCCAATCATTATATGCAAAACTGTGACTGAAAAGATAGAAGCTAATATTTTGTAGAGACAAACATACACATGTGAGCTTGTTATGACTCGACCAATCGTGCTAAAATGACCGAATGGTTCCCCTGGTGCGCTGGTACAACCGTACGGGCAGAACCCACAAGAGCATTGTTTTATGGGAGTTTTAACGAAAAGCCCGCGATACTGTTCACTTTAACGAAAAATCACATTTTTACACTAAAAAGTCAAACCTGATACTATTCACTTTACCCTTTATTTTGTCCTTATCGTTAAAACTCAAAAGTTTAAGCCCTTTTCATTAGTTTTCCTTTGTTTTATTGGAGTGTATATTTGAATACTTGTGATGTTTACGTTTTATAACAGATTAAAATATAATTAATACGTCTCACTTTTAATGTACATATAAAGTAAATAAGATAATACATGCAACCTCATAGAAGGAATGAACATATATCACCCTTTACAATTCTTTACGATATAAATTACATAATCAAAACAGTGTAGTTTCTAATCTTCATTTAAAGATCAGTCCTAAAAAGTTTTGACCATTTCATTTAGTTATCTAAACAATAAATAGATGGCTTATTATGAATATGGTACTTTGTGCTCACACCATTGATTTGTCTCATACATTTAGATTCATAAATGATATTCGATTTGAATGATTTTTTGTAGGGATGATATCAAATAAAGATTAATAAATGGACGGTTTCAACCATAACATTTGAGGTGAACTGCCAATTTAGTCCTTGAATTATCACCTGAATGAAAATTAGATCCTTAAACTATTTTTTTTTAGAAAAATCAATCTTTGAATTATAAAAATTTGCCAATTACATCTCTAATATTAGATTCGAAACTATTATGTCAATTTTCCATCAATTTAAGTCACGTTACTTGCATATGATACACATTGGAGGGTAGATTGGTAACTTTTTGTAAAGGAATAGTGTATGGAGTTAACTTTGGAGGGTAAATTAGACGTTAGATTCGCAACGTATATGAAATGTTAAGGGCTTATAGGCGAGAAAATAACGATATTATACTTTAAAGTGTGTCAAGTGACTTAAGTTGACAAAAAATTGGATAAACTACCGAAAAAAATAATTCAAATGCCTAATTTTCACTAATGTGATTGTTCAGAGATTAAATTAGCACTTCACCCCTAACATTTATACAATGGTAGGATTCTCTACCCTCCTATTCTCATCCCCTTTCATCCTCTCCTCTCACACATTGTTTTTTGTCTTATTATCTCTATAAAAAAAATCAATATAAAATGTTGACGTGACTTAACCGTGACCATTCAAATAGGAGGGGATATAAAGGTAGAGAGATTAGGAGGGTAAAGAATCATACTCCTTATACAATAAAGATACGTTAAAAGTGAGATATGTGCATTCCTCCATGAAGGATGCAAGTATTATCCAAATAAATGTATGTAGTGATATTTATATAATAATATCACTTGGTGTTTCATATACACCGAAATATCAGTCATGTTATTGCTTGTCACAATACACACAACACGAGGTAAAATCTCTCTATAATAATACTCTATATAGTCATAACAAATTGGGAGCTTTATATATGGAGACAAAAACTTTCATTATATTTCAAGGAACTCCATTAGTTTTTAAACATGTCAAAAAGGGACAAAAACATAAAAACAATTAAAGCCCAGCCCAAAAACATGAAAACAATATTTTAAAATATCAGTCATACCCCTAAGGCTTTAGGTTAAACAAAACCCAGCCCTCACAACTCCAACAAAATTAATATGTTTCACAAGCTCGACTCATCCTAGACTATTTGTGCATAATCAGTTTTGAAACTATATGCAGAATTAGTTTCTATCATATATTACTAACATCAGTTCAATCTGTCATTGGCTATTTTTGCAGAATCAGTTCAACTCATTATCGACCATTTTTACAGAATCAGTTCAACCCGTCATTGACCATTTTTGTAAAATTAGTTCAACTCGTCTTCTGATAAGATCAAAAATTTCTACCTAATTCAACCTCAACTCAGCAGCAATGGTGGTATGGTACTGTGAAGGAGAAGAGAGAATATTCAGAGGAATTAAACTGTTTTCTTCATATATAAAATTAGGATATCCGCTACAATATAAAGAAATGCCTGAGCTCGTGCTATGCATGTGAGCAATACATCAAATGGATCTAAAACTACCCATTACAGAAACAACCCATACAAAACCCGAAAGCCCAACATTACATATTTTATTATACTAGGTTCTTATCATCACACCCTCCCTGGGAAGAAACCTTGTCCACAAGGTTTATAGCTGAAACAGAGGAAATTGAATGTGAAAATCATCATAGTCCTCCCAAGTGGCCTCGTGCTCCTCCAAACCGTCCCAATGCACTAAGAGTTGAACACTTGCAGCGTTCCCCTTCTTGTACATCCTTCTGCTTAAAATCTTTGCAGGTTTATTATGATGCACCGCATTGTTGTGAAACTCTGGTAGTACTGCAGATGGTGCACCAATGGACCCAGATGTTTCTTGAGAAAGTTCACATGGAAAACTGGGTGAATTTTGGAGTTAGCAGGTAGCTTGAGCCTGTAAGCAACCAGTCCCACCCTCTCAATGATCTCAAATGGCCCAAAGTACCTTGGAAGTGTGATGCTAGGGATTAATAGTGATGAGGAATTAGTTTGAGGTAAACGAAGTCTCCTACAACAATCTCCCTTTATGTACTGTGTTTGTTGGCTTGCGATCTCATCCTATTCTGAGCTATCTCCAGGTTAGACTTAAGTATGGATAGGACCTTGTCTCTCTCAAGCAATCCATGTTCCACTGCTTCCAGTTTAGCAGTGCCTCTCTCATAAAGTGTTACATGAGGAGGATGGTGCCCATAGACCAACTCAAACGGTGTGTACTTAGATGAAGAGTGGTAGGAGGTGTTATAACACCACTCAACCTAAGGTAACTAAATGGTCCACTTCTTAGGTTGGAAACTCACAAAGCATCTAAGGTATGTCTCCAGGCACCTGTTAACGACCTTAGTCTGGCCATCACTTTGAGGATGATATCCTGAGATCATGCAAAGCTTGGACCCCTGCAGTTTGAAGAATTCCTTCCAAAAAGTGCTTAAGAAGATAGGATCCAGATCACTGACAATCGTTGAAGGAAGACCATGCAACTTGAATACATTCTCAAGGAAGGAATGTGCCATGGTAGTGGCAGTGTATGGGTGAGCTAAGGGTATGAAACGAGCATACTTGCTCAACCTGTCCACTACCACCATTATAACAGATTTTCCTTTACTGAGGGTAATCCCACGATAAAATCCATACTAATATCTGTCCAAATCCTCTCTGGAATAGGTAATGGTTGCAAAAGTCCAGGGGGTGCAATTGTCTCATACTTGTGTTGTTGGCAAGTAGGACATTCGGCTATGAAAAGTTTAATGTCTCCCTTCATCCATGGCCAATAGAAGCTTCTCTTAAGCCTATGATAAGTCTTGAGTACACCTTGATGTCCCGCTGCAGGAGTGGAGTGGTGCTCCTGAAGCAATTTCAATTTCCAATGAGAGTGTGGGCTGATCACTATCCGAGACTTATATTTCAGCAACCCATTATCGATGTGATAATGAGTAGCTTGAAAAGTTGATAATGCCGAAGAGGTGGGATCCATGACTTCCTGTTTCTTTTGCTTGATCCACTCATCTGTTTCATTGAACCTGCGAAGCTCATCCAACCACCCAAAATACGGATAAGTGATTGAAGCACATAAGGCAGAAGAGGAATCTGAAGAATCCGAGAATGTCTATGAGAGAGTTGGCAATTGAACCCTGGAGAGTGCATTAGCTACCAAATTTTCCTTGCCCTTCTTATACTGGATTTCATAGTCAAAACCCATTAATTTGGCTACCCATTTTTGTTGGAACTGGTTGTTAGCTCACTGAGAAAGGAAATACTTCAAACTATGGTTGTCTGATCTGATTATGAAATGCTTCACTGCAGGTAATTGTGCCATTTTTTTTTACAGCTGACACAATGGCGATCAGTTCCTTCTCATATGTGGATAATGATTGGTTTCTGGTGCCCAAGGCTTTGCTATAGAAAGCAATCGGCCTTCCTTGTTGCATGAGTACTGCACCTATTCCTGAATCAGAAGCATCACATTCTAATTTGAAAGGAATAGAAAAATTTGGTAGGGCCAGTACTTGGGGCGAAGACATGACAGTCTTGAGTTGTTGAAAAGCCTCGGTGGCAACCAAGTTCCAATGGAACCCATCCTTCTTGGTTAATAAATATAATGGCTTACAAATCTGTCCATAACCAGGCATAAATTTGCGATAGTACCCTGTGAGGCCTAAGAAACCCCTGAACTCCTTAACAGAAGTAGGAATGGGCCAATCCATTATGTCTTGGACCTTCCTCGGATCAGCTTCAACCCTTGTCCCTGAGACAATATGATCGAGATATTCAATCTTGTTCTGACCAAAAGCACATTTGGACTTCTTTACATAAAGTTGATGTTGGAGCAATAGAGCAAAAGTGATTTGGAGGTGTTGTAAATGATCCTCCCAAGTCTTGCTGTAAATCAAAATATCATCAAAGAAGACAAGTATGAAATCTCTGAGATAAGGCTTAAAAACATCATTCATAAGATTTTGAAAGGAAGCCGGGGCATTGGTCAATCCAAAGGGCATCACCGGAAATTCATAATGGCCTTCGTAAGTGCGAAATGCGATCTTCTCCACATCATTTGGATGAATTTGGATCTGGTGGTAACCAGATCGCAAATCTAACTTAGAAAAATACACAGCCTCACAAATTCATCTAACAGATCATCAATAAGAGGGATAGGATATTTATCCTTAATGGTCAAAGAGTTAAGCTCTCTATAGTCCATGCATAGCCTCCAGGTACCCTCATTTTTCCTGACAAGTAGCACAAGAAATGAGAAAGGGTTGTGACTAGGCTTGATGAAACTCGAATCCAACAACTCCTTGACAGCCTTTTCTATTTCATTTTTTTGGAGTGGCCCGTAGTGATAGGGTCTAATGTTGGGGGGTTTTGCTCCCAGGACAAGAGGGATTTGTGGATCATGAATCCTATGGGGAGGCAAAGTGGAAGGCAGGGTGAAAACCAACTCAAATTTTTGCAACAAAGCTTGCAACTCTTGTAATTTCATAGAGGTGAGGTTGGAAGCCTCTAATTTCGGACTCTCAATGGAATAGAAGAGGATAACCAAATGAGAATTTGAAAGCTCCTTGTCGATGTGCTGTAAGGAAACCTCTTGAATGGTTAGCACATGTGGGAATTGATGGACCAACTTATAGTGAATGTCGACCTGATCAAACTCCAAAGTGAGCTGTTGAAAGTCCCATAGAACCGGGCTTACAGATGATAACCATTGAACCCCTAACACAATGTCACACCCCCTCAATGGAAGAGCAAATAAATCCATCAGACAATGGTATTCACCCATAGATAACGGGATGCCCCAGCAACACCCCGAGCTATTGACCCTTCCTCCATCAGCTATCATGACTTTAAACTGTTTAGTGGGTGAACAAGACCAACCATAACGCTTGAGTAGCCTAGAATCCACGAAATTGTGGGTGCTACCCGAGTCTAACAAAATAGTAAGTCGTTGTCCGTGACTATTACTCTGGACTTTCATGGTTTGGGGAGTATTAGAGGCCATTGTGCCATAAAAGGCACAAGCACTGAGGTGCATATATTGGCACTCAGGGGAAATGTCACCAGGAAAGTCCTCGAGAACCTCATCCGGGCAAGATAAATCCAACATTAACAGCCGCATTTGAGCACACTTATGACCCTTCAC
The DNA here is from genome assembly GCA_036320875.1 of Cotoneaster glaucophyllus. Classification (NCBI taxonomy): domain Eukaryota; kingdom Viridiplantae; phylum Streptophyta; class Magnoliopsida; order Rosales; family Rosaceae; genus Cotoneaster; species Cotoneaster glaucophyllus. The sequence continues at coordinate 12,710,214 of CM070067.1, forward strand.
CAATTTTTCATCACAAAACCAATAATCTCCTAATTCTCTCTTCCGTTGGATCTCAGCGGGTGTGAGCTTCTTGACCGGTAAGTTACCCTGTCGGTTAGCTTGGAAATTGGTTTGAGGAGTGGGTGTAGTATATTTAGGTGGGAATGACTGTTTGGATGTGGTTAGTTTAAGCTCAGTATGCTTAGCATCAATTTGTAAGGAAAGGGATATGGCCTCATGCACCGTGTGAGGGCGCAAAAGCTTGACATCAAAACAGAGTTCATTTTTAAGCCCCCCTAAGAAACAGCTATTTAACAGTACATGACCAACATCAGATGTACGTGTAGCCAATTGACGAAATTCTACAATATAATCCTTAAGTGTACCTATTTGGCGGAGCTTGAACAAAGATTCAGTGCAATCCTCAAAGTCGGAGGGCCTAAACTCGCGACATAAAGCCTGAGTGAAATCATCCCAGCACGGTGTTGAGTGGAGACAATCCAACCTCCGGAACCAGTGAAGGGCCTCCCCATCCAGGTAAAATGAAACAGTAACGACCTTGAGATGATCAGCGGTGTGGTAATACGCAAAATATTGATCGGCCTTGTATATCCAGGCTAAGGGATGGTCGCTGGGGAAGAAGCGAGGGAAATCCACTCGTAACTGAAAAGGCTGACGAGGATTCATTCCCTCACCCTTAAAAAGTTCGCGTGGAGGACGCGGAGGATTAAGCAGTGGATGATCAGTCGACTCGGGCAAAGGCGGAGGGGGATCTGGGTTGGAGGAAGAACCCGTACCCACACCGCAGGCAAGCTCGCGGCGGAACTGTTCAAAATAGAGGGGAAGCTTGGCATCAAGAGCCTCAGAGACGGAAGAGTTGATGGAAGTATTCATGGACGAACTGAGAGTAGCAACAATGGATTCCAGGGCAGACATACGAGCCTCCATTTCAGTAAATCAGGATGTGGTGGTGTGGCGGGGCATACAAAGGAGGGAAACCAGGAGCGAGATGGATGATACCAATGATAAGATCAAAAATCTCTACCTAGTTCAACCTCAACTCAGCAGCAATGGTGGTATGGTACTGTGAAGGAGAAGAGAGAATATTCAGAGAATTAAACTGTTTTCTTCATATATAAAATTGGGATATCCGCTACAATATATAGAAATGCCTGAGCTCGTGCTATGCACGTGAGCAATACATCAAATGGATCTAAAGCTACCCATTACAGAAACAACCCATACAAAACCCGAAAGCCCAACATTACATATTTTATTATACTAGGTTCTTATCATCTTCTAACATTTTTACAGAACCAGTTCAAATAGTCATCGACCATTTTTGCAGAATCAGTTCAACTCGTCCTCGACCATTTTTGCAGAATCAGTTCAACCCGTCGTAGACTATAGTTGCAGAATCAGTTCAATCAATCAACGACCATTTTTGTAAAATCAGTTCAACCCATCATCGACCATTTATGTTGGATCAATTTAACTCATATTCAACTATATTTGCAGAATCGGTTCAATCAGTCCTCAACCATTTTTGTAGAATCAGTTCAACTCGTCCTCTACCATTATTGCATAATCAATTCAATCAGTCATTGACCATTTTTGCAGAATCAATTCAACCTGTGTTCAACCATTTTTGTTGAATTAGTTCAACCCGTCAACGACCATTTTTGCTGAATAAATTCAACCTGTCTTCGACCATTTTTGCAGAATCAGCTAAACACGTCATCGTCAATTTTTGCAGAATCAGTTCAATTAGTCATTGACTATTTTTGCATAATCAATTCAACACGTCTTCGACTATTTTTGTAAATTAATTTTAAATGTAAAATCAATTTTGTATATTTTTAAGTAAAACCAATTTATATAATTTATTAGTATAATCAGTTTATATTTTTTTTCAAAAGAAAATAATTTTAAAATAAAAAATAACTCAAAAAAATTAAGTGGGAAGTGGGCCCCACCCATCCCATCCACCTACCATCCCACCTCCTAACTTCCCATTCCTCTTCGTCACCCCTAAACTCACAATCCCTCATTATTCACGACTTCATCTTTTCCAATTTGTTTCTTCTTCTTAAAACAAATTTCAGAAAGAAAGTTTCAGAACTTTCAATCTACAAGTCGGTTTGACAAACGATTTTTTGCTATGAAATTAGTGAATTTAACCCAACTAGCTAATGTAATTTTTAGAAACGTGCATTCTGGTTTTGAAAACTCTGAGGTTTGAGATTCTTCGACTAACTAGGCTCAAATTCTCATGTTTCCTAGTTTTCTTGGGTTTGTTTCTGACATTCGAATTTTCATTGGTGCAACTGAAGAATTATTAGAAGGATTGAGAACCACTTTTGAATTCTCATTCTTTGTTCTTCTTCCTCCGTAGGTTTGAAATTGAGAAACAAGGAGAACAAAACCAGTGGTGGCCATGAGTCCATGATTGTTCAAGATTTTTTTGCAGATAAACTTCACGATCAAACTCACATTTCTTGCTTGCATTAACAATGCCAACTTGCCCTTCGAAGTCGTTTAATCTGAATCGTCGGAATCGACGATGACTCGCCTAGTGAAATCGGAATTCAAATAGGGGTTTTAGTCGAAATACCTTCCTTCATAACCCAATCAAACATGAACTCAGATCCTTGAATCAAATGTAAAAATTAGAGAAAGAAATTGGAACAAAATCGAACGGAGACAGAACAGAGTTGGTCACGCAATTTGATCACTTACGCACCAACAGAGAAAATGTCCATGATGTCACTTTAAACTTTATTAAAATTTGTCTCTCTTTGAAATAATTAAAAAATGTTGTTTCAATGTTTCAATTCAAAGTTAAGTATTAAAAGTATACTTTATGTGTAATTTTTTCTAACAAATTTTAGTCCGAATTTGGGCATTTATATTTATGAATAAACACCAAACTATAATAACTTTTACTAAAAATAACTAAGTCAAAAAGTAATTTTTGCAAGGGGCTTTTAGATTTAGGTCCAAAAACATAGATGATTTTTAGGAATTAATCCAGTTATCTAATTACATATTTTTATTTCTTTTATACTCATTTTATATTTTTTTTTAAATATTAAAAATCAATTATAATCTTCTAATATTATGCATTTTTCAAATAAAAAAAAAATCTAATTAATATCTTATATAAAAAAAAAAACTAATATACTAACATAAATTATCTACAAAACATTCTACCTTAATTCAAGTAACAAATATATGAATGTATATTATACCTGTAAGCGAGATATGAAACCTAACTAAAAGGTAGGAAAAAAACATAATATACCTACAAGCAAGACACATTAATCTGTGACACGTTGATTATAAAAAAGAATCTGTCATATAGATACATAAAAATCATTAACCTGTGATATAGGTTGATTATGAAAATTAAAAATAAAATCTATAAATGGGGTTTAAAGCAGGAGGAAGAACAAAAAATAACAAAAAAGAAAAGAAAAGAAATAATCAAAGAGATAATTATGAAGAAATTTGATTTTTTTTTATAATAAATCTTATCATTGAATAGATAATTATTGATAATTAAATAATTAAATTTAAGAAATTGGACTTATTTTAATAAATTGGACTATTCCTACTATTGGCTAAAAAAATTGGACTTATATCAAGTTTCCCCTTTTTGCAACTACACCTCGATTAAGCAATAAACTCTTTAAAATAATAAAACTTGGTTTAGTCTCAATATTATTACTATAATATTTTTTTTAACAAACAATATTATCTACACTAAGGGGAGGAGGTAGGCTAAGCCTCACAATGGGCTAGCAATAATGTGGTTCAAGTTCGCTTTTGACGGAATCAAACCTAATACCTCTCACTTATAAGTGAAGAGAAATACCACTAGACCGTACTACTAAGTATCTACTATAATATTTTTAAAGCGCTTGAAGTTCTCATCTAGATGTAATGTCTATTCTGGTTATAGTTTTTCCACCAAAAATGTATTTTCTTTTTGGGCCTTGTGGTCATTGTAAAAAAAATTACAAACTTTTAAGAGCCTAAACCAAGGGTGGTTTTTTTAGTTTTTTTTTTCTTTTGTTTTTGTTAATAAACTAAGGGTGGTTTCTAATTAGTACTACAATCTAGTAGTATTCATCTTCACTTGTAAGTGATAGGTTTTAGGATCGATTTTTGCGAAATGCGAGTTTGAACCACATTATTACTCGTCTATTGTGAGGCTAAGTTCACCCCCCTCTCAATTAATATAGGTAATATCATTTGTTTTCATTAAAAAAAGAAAAAAAAAAGAAACTAAGGGTGGTTGAGAGAACAAGATAATGGTAAAAATAGAAAGCAAGTTTGCATGCTGTTCAGTTTGGTAAAAGAATTTTTCCTTCAGTGTTTCTAATGATAGTGAATTTACCTTTTCTTCTACGGATGTGTGTATATTTATTTTTTTGGTCAATTAATGTGTCTATATTTAAGTTTGGGTCAAATACTACACAACAGTTAGGCTACCAAACATAAAAGAACAAAGCTTTGCTTTAATAAATGACTCTTTTCAATTTTTATAACAACTAACTTCCTGTCACACGTATTGATTTTTTTTTATTACTTTAAAGTTTTTGAGATATTATTGTTTTCCATTAAAATATATTTTGAAAAATAATGAGCGTTTACATATTTTTTCACATTTTTCACAAATTCATTTAATGTGCTTTGGTATTTTGTAGAAAAAAAATCAAATTATATTAAAAATTCTTAATTAGCAATCAAAGTTGACCACCTTTGACTGTTGACCGGCCTTGATCGTTGACCATCGTTGACCAACAATAAGGATTTAATCTCGTATAAATGAGATTAAATCCTATGGCTATTAAAGTAAGGTTTTCTTAGTAATTAAAAATATCAAACTAACATTTTTTTTAACGTGTTGAAATCTGTTACCTACAGGTAAACCTTAACGGGTGATCCGATAACGACGATTAGTTAAAGTGTTCACTCGAAAATCATTATTTTTGTGTTGTTTTGTGCCATTTAATAGGTTGTGGAAGAAATTTTCAAGTCAAGTGCCAGGAGTCGCATGTGGCGCCCTTTTTTAAGAATTTTTTTTTATATGTTTCTAAATCGCAAGGTGATATACCACATGTTATTATATAAGCAGTCGATAAAGTTGATATGTCCACTTTTGAGTATATTATTTAATATGTCTCTATTTATATTATGATTAAGCAATATACTACTTTGTGATTTGAGTACACCGAAAAATGATGAAATGATGGAGTTTTGGAGAATTTCCAATTGGAGTAGGACAAGGATAGGGTTCTCTACGCGGCATTGAGAGAACTCGGCATAAGGCTTTGGTGATGTGCAAAATTCAATTTACAAGGGTGTTTTTGTTATACTTTTTTTCCCAATGATATTTCCTTTGATTTTTAATATGACTATGTGTAACTAATTCCTTTAATCAGGGCGAGGCCACGAATACGTTGTTCTTATCAATTTACTTATGAAATTATGCAGGCACGCTTTGAATTATTAATCACTGCATTTAAACTATCTGATTATCATAATGCTTAGCTACCATTAGGATATTTTAACAAGTAATTTGATGCAATTTTTGTTGAAACATCACCATGAAATTGAGGAGGGCTTCTTGTGATTGATAATTGTAATTTCATTTAAGGAGAACATCACGCTCTTAAAAATTGCATGGTTTTTCAAAGTATTTTTATATAACTTAATAAGTTTTGCATGTTTATATTTGATATGAACATCACATACGGATTGCATATTAAAAATACATTCTCGCTTGAACTTCAGGAGAATATGTATTAGAAAAAACCTAACCTTCAAAGCATGTGTGTAGTAATTCATAAATAATTAATAAAATTGCATAGAATTTATAATGACAACCGCTAAGCCCTAGTTCCATTTATAGTTGATTTTTCTTAAAACTATTTTATTTTCTTTGTTGCCGTGCCATGGTTTCTCACTTTTACATTGTTTTCTCTATTCTTTTATCTTTTAATTTGACAATCTCAAATCCTTTTTCTCAAATCTGTTTAAATAGTTAATTAAAGGTTAGATTTAAATACGAATTATTCATTCTCTCTCTGTGAAAAATGATCTTGCTTCAACTTTTATATTACAAATATTTTATACTTTTGCAAGTATTTTTGTATAATTTAAACCTTATTTGTGCAGTTGGAAAGATCCTAGCATATTTCCCTTTTCACACACTCACAACAATCCCCACCAACCATTTTCCTATGGTGTGTCGTCTCCTCCTACCCAAAAACCCAAAGCAACCAACAAGCTTACGGTCGTCCAATCGTCCACCTCAGTGGCAACGTTGCAAGAACCTCTCCACCGTTGGATCATCCCACCATCGCACGGCCACATTGAATTTTCAACCAACCCGCATGTGGCTTTCTCCACCCTTATGCTCACCTACCAAGGCACTTCACATATATGACTCGTTTCAACCCCCTCCCCCTCCTTCCACTTACCCCCTCCTCTATTTAAACTCCTCCCTCCCTCCGCTCCTCAAAAACAAAACACTACACCACCACATTTGGATCTCCTCATCGCATTCTTCCTCCCTCCCTCCACTCCTCAAAAACCAACACTATACCACCACATTTGGATCTCCTCATCGCATTCTTCAAACACTTTCCTCACTTCTAGTTCCTTCGGTTTTTAGGGTTTTTGAGTTTTGAGTTTTTCGTAATTAACATGGAGGCGGAAACCATCACGCAAAATGGGAAAAACGGCCACCACCAGAACGGTGCTGTGGAGTCCCTGCTTTGCATTAAAAATGACCCGTTGAACTGGGGTCTAGCTGCGGATTCACTTAAAGGGAGCCACTTGGATGAAGTGAAGCGTATGGTGGCGGAGTACAGAAAGCCGGTGGTGAAGCTCGGCGGAGAGAGCCTCACCATTTCCCAAGTTGCAGCCATTGCCACTCATGACACCGGGGTCAAGGTTGAGCTCTCTGAGTCGGCCAGGGCTGGGGTCAAGGCCAGCAGTGATTGGGTCATGGACAGCATGGGCAAAGGGACTGACAGCTATGGTGTCACCACCGGGTTTGGTGCAACCTCCCACCGGAGAACAAAGCAAGGCGCTGCCCTTCAGAAGGAGCTAATTAGGTAAGCTAAACTTTACCGAACATCCCATTTACAGTTCCTAATACATGTCGATATTTTATTATATATATATATAGATATATATTTTTTTTTTTTTTTTGCTAAAACATAAATTTTCTTAAATTAGTTATTACATTAGTCACTGATAAAATTTGAACCCTATGAAAGTGCTTAATTCTCAAAATCGAGATATGAGAAAGACATTAAGGATGTAATAGCATAAACGGCAGATTACTATTTTCGTTGTCAGCCGGTCAGTCACTCCCCATCACTTCTTTTCATTGCCATCAATTGCCTTGCAACATATAGTTTTGACTCGGCCGAGTTGACTCGGTATATGTGAACGAGTTAGGAGAATCGTGGTTGGTGGCGGTTTGGCAAGTGGCATAAGTGGGGACCGAGTTGAATCGGTGGAGTTGACCCGAGGCAGAACGGGTTGACATCTCGGATTTTTTTGTTCTTTTTATTTGTATCTGCTTTAGACGGAAAGTTAAGGCACAGATTTCGTGAGTTGTTGCAGTTCAAAGTTGAGAGAATTTGCTAAGCACAATCAATTGGGACTTTACAATCTCTATCTATACATGTACATAGTTCATATTCAAATCTAGTGAAAATGGTATTTGATAACTTTACAGTTAAAGCATGCTGTAAAATGAACATTTTGCAAAGTAAAGAAATCTACTTTCACTAGATCTTACACCAGCACATGCTGGTCCAATCGACTTAAAAATATCTTTTTAAAAGTTAATTGAGCTAATCATTTTGGACCGATTACTGTAGTTAATTAGTTTGCATATGTCAAACCCTTAACTTTACACAGACACGTGCTGTTACAATTCACTTAAAAATATCTTTTTAAAAGTTGATTAAGCTAATCATTTTGGACAAATTAACCAATTACTGTAGTTAATTTGAAGCTACCAACTTGCTACTTTTAGCTGCTTATATCTATAAATTCTTGTTGGAGTTGGACATTTGTTTTTTAAACCCTTAATAATTTTGGATTATTGCCAAATTATGGCTTCTAATTATGCTTTAATTTTCTTGGTTCAGATTCTTGAACGCTGGAGTGTTTGGAAGTGCTACAGAATCAGGCCACACACTACCGCATCAAGCAACTAGAGCAGCCATGTTGGTCAGAATCAACACACTCCTCCAAGGCTACTCCGGCATAAGATTCGAAATCTTGGAAGCCATCACCAAGTTCTTGAACAACAACGTCACTCCATGCTTGCCCCTACGGGGCACGATCACCGCCTCTGGTGATCTTGTCCCGCTGTCCTACATTGCCGGTTTACTCACCGGCAGGCCAAACTCCAAAGCTGTCGGACCAAACGGTCAGACCCTCAATGCCTCTGAAGCTTTTGAGCTAGTAGGGATCAATTCTGGGTTTTTCGAGTTGCAGCCTAAAGAAGGGTTAGCTCTTGTGAACGGCACTGCTGTTGGTTCTGGCTTGGCTTCCACGGTTCTTTTCGAGACCAACATTTTGGCGTTGCTTGCAGAGATTTTGTCAGCGATTTTCGCTGAAGTGATGCAGGGGAAGCCGGAGTTTACTGATCACTTGACGCACAAGTTAAAGCACCACCCTGGACAGATTGAGGCAGCTGCAATTATGGAACATATTTTGGATGGCAGCTCTTATGTGAAAGCTGCTAAGAAGTTGCATGAGCAGGATCCCCTGCAGAAGCCAAAGCAGGATCGCTACGCTCTCCGAACATCACCTCAGTGGCTAGGACCTCAAATTGAAGTGATTCGTTACTCCACCAAATCCATTGAGAGGGAGATCAACTCAGTTAACGACAACCCTTTGATTGATGTTTCGAGGAACAAGGCCTTGCACGGAGGCAACTTCCAGGGGACCCCAATTGGAGTTTCCATGGACAACACTCGCTTGGCGATTGCCTCCATTGGGAAGCTCATGTTTGCGCAATTTTCTGAGCTTGTCAATGACTTTTACAACAATGGTTTGCCTTCAAATCTGTCCGGAGGCAGGAATCCTAGCTTGGATTACGGTTTCAAGGGGGCTGAAATCGCCATGGCATCTTATTGTTCCGAGCTGCAGTTTCTTGCAAATCCGGTTACTAACCATGTCCAGAGTGCTGAGCAGCACAACCAAGATGTTAACTCTTTGGGGTTGATCTCTTCAAGAAAGACAGCTGAGGCGGTTGATATCTTGAAGCTCATGTCTTCTACATTTTTGGTTGCGCTTTGTCAGTCCATCGATTTGAGGCATTTGGAGGAGAACTTGAGGAACACTGTAAAGAACACGGTGAGCCAAGTCGCCAAGAGGACTTTAACAACTGGGGTAAATGGGGAGCTTCACCCATCAAGATTCTGCGAGAAGGATCTGCTCAAAGTTGTCGATAGGGAGTATGTTTTCGCCTACATTGATGACCCCTGCAGCGCCACTTATCCATTGATGCAAAAACTGAGGCAAGTGCTTGTTGAGCATGCTTTGACCAATGGTGAGAGTGAGAAGAATGCAAGCACTTCGATCTTCCAAAAGATCGGAGCTTTCGAGGAAGAGCTGAAAACGCTTTTGCCTAAAGAGGTGGAGAGTGCAAGGAGTGCAATTGAGAGCGGAAATGCTGCAGTTCCAAACAGGATTGCGGAATGCAGGTCTTATCCCTTGTACAAATTTGTGAGGGAGGAGTTGGGAGGAGAGTACCTGACTGGGGAGAAGGTCAGGTCACCGGGCGAGGAGTGTGACAGGGTGTTCCAAGCCATCTGCCAGGGAAAGATTATCGACCCGATTCTAGGTTGCCTCGAGGGTTGGAACGGCGCACCTCTTCCTATCTGTTAGAATTTTTGTTACGGCTTGAGTGCTGCATTCCATTCCATTCAACTTCATCTGTGTCCATAAGTTCGATTGCATTGTTGGTTAATTAGCCTGTGTGACTACACCTATTTTACCAAATAAAATTTGAAATTTGAAATCTCTATTTTCTTTGTGATTGCTTGTTGCAATCTGTGTTGATATCAAATTTGCTTTTGGGAATTTGAGTTAACTGAGAAATTGAGAAGAAAAGTTGTTAAAAATCATACGAGCCCTTATATGTCAATAATCATTTGATGAGAGAGATAGAGAGAAAATAATATGCGACACATATCAATCATGAATCATGGGAGTTTTTTTCGTACAGTCGTACACGACGACGTGTCTTGGCCCAACAGCCTTCACCATGTGACGTTTGAACCAAAGGCTTTTATTTGATTATAGGTAAGTTTCTCTCGAGCCAAAAGACTTGTCCTATCCAAGACAAGTTTCCACATTGTCCATCAATAGTTTTTAGTGAGCTGAAGTTATGAAATCTTTATTTGTTCCTTTCAGTAATGTTGAAATAACTCGACCTTTCAGAATTAATTATTTGACAAAACAGAATAATCACATCCTCCCAACCAAATTTTGATCTGTTACTCAACCTGCTTTCGCATTAACACTAAAATATGACTTCTCCAACTTTACCACTTATACTTTGAGGTCTAAAATCTGCCCAATATCTATCCATACCTTGTTCTGTTTATGTCCATATGTCCATACATTGTGCTTCGTGTGTTATGTTTCAATCATACCTTCCCTCTTTTCTTATTCTCTTTTTGCTTTTTGAGCTTGACCAATCGGTTCAATTTGCTACATCCTACATGACGTCATATAATACGAGTTTAGAAGACATCGTTAGAATTAGAGAGTATTCAGCCCAAAATCAATTAATAACAGCGAAAAGCTTCAAGATTAATTAAACTCTTATGAGTAGCTTCCGTTTTCTGATTGGGATAATACTTTGAACAGATATATTTTGAATAGAGAAAATAAGATAATACATAAGTTTTTAGCATTGCTAAAGAAAAATGAAATAAATATATTAGGTGTAGACTCCACTTACTTAATTGTAATATGGATAAAATCATATGATAATGATTTTTGTTTTAGTCAAAAACATTTTTATTAGAAAATTTACACTCAGATGTAATATATAGGAAGATAAAAATCTTGAGAGCCTCAGAAATTCGGAGCCGTGTGCCATTGCATTTTTTGCACACCCCCAACGCAGCCCTTTTTTTTTTTTTGACGTGAATATCCCATGGTCATATCCCCACGTGAATATAGCACTGTAACATATGTCGTAATCTTCTTCTACCGAAATCGATATAGAGCCACCATTCCGAGTTGTGCAGTCGGCAGTTGTTAAGCAGCCAACTTTCCAAGTTTGAATTTTGCTTCGACAACTTTTCAAGCAGGCGACGAACGTTTGATAGTTCTTTAGCTCAAGTGGTCAGAGTGGACGAGAAAACGAATTAGAATTAGGTTACATTAAATGTTCGCTTTCCCTGCTTTGCAACATCAAGAACAAAAGCACACATTGACGTCCAACTAACAATCTTCCAACCGTGCCAAGTGTAGGAGACCAGATCGTTCACGACTTTCGGGTAAACCTCTCTATACCCCAGATGCCCCCAAGGTGTTCAATTCAATGCATGGTTGGAAGATGGGTTCCACTGCTGATAGCGGTTCCATATGATTTGTTCTGTGCCGATTAAAGGAAGGAACATTCTGTTGGGTGGCTAAACTATAACCCTCCGTTTAGACGAGAGAAATAAATTTGATATTTGAACAAAAGTAAGAATTTTTAATTTGAGATGTACCAAATTTCTTGTTTGGATTTATAAACATAGAAATATATAATTCCTGCATGAAAAATAACACGTGCGGATCGTGCACATGGAACATAAAGGTTCATCAAAATCTCGATGAATGCTAAAATCAAGGAATAACACCCCTCCATTAGTATCTTTCCATCTCTTGCTTCCCATATGCAAGGCAGGGTCTTAGCATTCCCACACCAGGACCACTCCGGCACCCTTAGTGTTCATTATCAATCGAAAGGCAGGGCGGGACAGCCCCCAACCAAGGGAGTGGCTCTGTCAAGAATCTTTAAAGTCGTCACCTTCCCGAGCTGGGATTCCGAGGCTCACCAGTCTCTCCCTTCTCATAATACATTAACAGAGATTTTAAACTAGAAAGATAGAGAACCATGTAGCAAAATTTCATTCATATGGAGTGCTCACGTAGTTTGTACAATTAGTAATAAGTTCGTGGCAATATCAGCCACCTCTGAATACAACCAGAATAAATCTCAAACTTTGCATCACTCACTCATGTCCTCAATTCCTTCAAAATCACTAACACAGTCAAGTGCGCTATCGGATACCTCTTCCTCTTCATTCTCTTGATCGGTTTCCATGGCTTCCTCATATTCCTCATCATTACTTGTATCAAACTCATAAATAAGTGGAGTTATTGTCTCATTCTCATCAACATCGTCAATTACCTGTTAAGAAAGTTTGCATAAACTAGGTATTCGAAAAAATTTCAATTGCCACAAATCTCATTAACAAAACGATCTTACCCTGTATAATGCACGTCTAACACACTAGATAGCTGAAAAGCTGAATGAAATGTGGAAACTCTGGAATCAATGAACTGCACACCAAGATCAATGAAAAGAAGTACCAGGATTTATTCCGGCTGATATAAAACACTCAATAATATGTGTTTTTGTATATATTTTTTGCATATATTTTTTTTTTGTATACATTGAGTTTGCTTGTAGGAACCCATGAACCTGAAGTTCATAAAGTTTCGAACCTGAAGTTTTCGAATAACATGCCTTAAAAACCCGGAGTTTTCTTTAAACTTTACACCCATGAAAATCCGAAGTTTTTTCATGAAAATTTAAACCAACACATGTCTAATAAAACCCATATGTTCTACTCCTATGTGAATGGATGGGATAAATTTTGTCTCCATTGCACTAACCACAATCTTGACCATTTACTTTGTGACAGGGATATGTCGAATTTGAACAAACTCGACTTTACTGCTTTAGAGGTCTCCGGAAGAAATTACCTCAAGTGGGTCCAAGATGTGAAGCTTCAGCTCACTGCTAAAAGCCTTAGAGCAACCATTGAAGCTGAGACAGATGATCCGGTTGGTAAAGCTGATAAAGCCATTGCCATGATCTTCATTCGAAGACATATTCATGACGTACTGTAAACCGAGTACCTCGATGAGGAAGATCCACCAAGCTTTATGGGTCGCTTTGGCGGATCGTTTCAATTACCAAAGAGACATCTTCTTGCTTGAAGCAAAACTCGATTGGCAACATTTGCCCTTGCCCTTTTAGGACTAAGTCCATAAATGAATACAATTCTGAAGTTTGTCAAATTCGATCACTTCTCAAGTTCTGTGACAAAGACTTGACCGAAGAAGATCTCCTGGAGAAGACCTACTTGACTTTCTCTACAACTAATATTGTCCTACAACAACAATATATGGCTCACAAGTTCACTAAGTTTTCAGATTTCATCTCTTTTTTACCTTTTGCCGAAAAGCAGAATCAATTATTAATGAAGAATCATCAAACTCAACCTCCTAGCTCGATCGCTATGCCTGAAGCACACAATACCGAGAGTCGATGCCCGAACCACCATTCTAGGCGTGGTAGGCTCAGCCATAAGTCATCCTACCAAGGTCAACAGGCCAAGGTGTACCTAAGAAAGGAAACTGAACCCCGAAGCGTTCTAACCTAGCTCCCAAGGCCTTGAACTTCAAGAATAAGGGCAAAGCATCTAACACCATGGATGCAGACATGTGCTACCGTTGTGGTTTGAAGGACCATTGGTCCCATGTTTGCCGAGCTCCTCCCTAGGTCTTAGCCGAGTATCATTCTCGTCGTAAGAAGTTTGAATCAAACTTTGCTCAAGTGGATGAACTGTAGGATAAGAAGATGAAGGTTTTTTACTTTCAGGAGGCATATGTTCCGATAGAAGATTAGATGCTTAGACATGGGCCCGGATACTAGTCGCATTTTATCCCCTAGGGTGAATTCCTTATGTTGGCCGAACCCTATTTTTGTTTGTTTGTTTAAGTTTTGAACAATTTCCTTTATGTTTAGATAATTTGTTAGTGTTTGTTTTAATTTTGGATATTAAGTTTTATTATGTTTTTGAACCTTTTATGCATGTGACCAATTCAATCTTTCTAGGAATGACTAGTGGGGAAGTTAGTTGTATGGCAGATAGTGCAACCACGCACACGTTTTGCATGAACGCACCTATTTCACTAACTTTGTACCTAAGAATGCACCTTTGACAACCCTATCAGGTCTATCCAACCTGATCGAATGATACGGACAGGCCTATATACTGTTGTCCAATATGACTGAATTAACCATTAAAGAGGCACTTTATTCTCCACAATTTGAAATAACATTGTTGAGCTTTAAAGACATTCGTGACAATAATTATCACACTGGAACCTCTGTAGAAACAGAGTTGAATTTCTAAGCATCACTTCTTATAAATATGGCCATATGCGTATTCTAGAGTAGATGGAGCATTTCCCGAGTGGCTTGTATACTACAACCATTCGCTCCATAGAAAGCCACAATGTGGCCGACCCTACCTCAGGGATTGCACATGAAGTTTTGCTTTGGCATGACCGTTTGGGACACCCTGGACGAGTTATGATGAGTCGTATCCTCAAATATTCACATGGGCATCCTTAACCAGAAGATTAGGCGAGTTCCAGAAGAACATCGCATGCCAAACCTGCTCCACAGGTAAGCTCGTTCTTCAACCTTCCTATAATAAGATCCGTTCGGATCCTCCCACTTTTCTACGAAGGATTTAGAGGGATATTTGTGGACCAATTCAACCAACATGCTTACCATTTAGATACTTTATGGTATTGGTTGACTCTTATACATGTTAGTCACACATGTGTTTTTTGTCCACATGAACCACTGCCTTCTCCAAATTGTTGGCTCAGGTTATCAAGCTCAGGACTCACCACTATGATTATCTGATTAAATCTATTGGATTGAATAATGTTGGAGAATTCACATTGAAAACTTTTGATGACTATTGCATGTCGGTTGGGATTGAAGTTGAACATTCAATACCCCATGTTCATACCCAGAATGACCTGGCAAAAGCTTTCATTAAGCTCCTTCAAATGATTACTCGACCATTGCTTATACGTACCAAACTCCTGATCACTACTTGGGGCCATGCAATATTACACACAGCCATGTTGGTACGCCTGTGGCCCATCGCGACCCAACCATATAACGTCCTTCAGTTGGTTACCAGATACGTACCTGACATATCGCATCTTCACTTTTTTTTCTTATGCTATCTATGTGCCAATTACGCTGCCCTTACATACTAAAATGGGTACTCAAAGAAAGATGTGAATCTATGTCGATTGTGATTCTCTTTCTATTATTCGTTACTTAGAACCTTTGATAAGTGATTCGCGGATTGTCACTTCTAAGAGACAGTCTTCCTGTCATTAAAGGGCGATAAGAGCGTCAACGTTCTAAAAGAAAGACGTGAATTATCGTGGACGACTCCCACTTTGTCTCATTTAGATCCCCACATCGCATGTCTGAGACTGAAGTGCAACGTATCCTTGATCTTTAAATCGTAACTTGGAGCATACCAAATGCTTTCACTGATCTAGCGAGACTGACAAGAACACATATACCAGCTGCAAACGTGCATGCAAATATGGATGTACCAAATGTACGAGGGAACTTCCTCCCAGAAGGCCAGGACACCCATGTGGCCAACCCCCATACATTGGTGGCTAACCAATCATCTGCTTTTACCTAGAAACGTGACAAACCCGTTGGTTCAAAGGATTCATAACCCCAAAAGAGGAAAATGACGGCTAGTGAGCCTACCGTGAATCTGACCGTCACCAGCTCATTTTATCCAAAGCATGAGGAAATTCTAGACTATGAAAAAGTCTTGGAAGAGATGAATCCACCTATCGAGAATCAAGAGACTTTGGTCCATTATGCTAGCTTTGGTTGATATTTGGAATAGAAATGAGATAATAATCGACGGTGCATTAGCATATGTAGTAACTACTGAGATCATTCTGAATAATGACATTGAACCTCGTTTCGTTGATGAATGTCAAGGTAGAATCGATAGGTCAAACTAGAAATAAGCAATCCAAGTCAAACTCAAATCTATTGCGAAATGCAAGGTGTTTGGGTCGGCAGTTCCTACACTGCCACATGTGAAGCATGTTGGCTACAAGTGGGTTTTCGTAAGGAAGCGTAATGAGAGGAATGAAATAGTGCGATATAAAGAACGTCTTGTAGCGCAAGGCTTTTGTCAACACCCTGGGATTGATAATGATGAAACATCTTCCATAATGGATGTGATTACGTTCCGCTACCTTATCAATTTGGTGGTTTTTGAAAAACTGGATATGCAGCTTATAGACGTGGTAACTCCGTATCTCTATGGGGATCTTGATACTGAAATCTGTATGAAAGTTCTTAAAGGACTTACATTGACTGTATCAAATAATTCTAAACCACGGAACACCCTCTCCATCCGATTGAGGCATTCACTCTACGAATTGAAGCACTCCGGGCAAAATTGGTGTAACTGTCTGAATGAGTATTTGATAAGTCAGGGGTATGTGAACAATGAACTATGACCTTGCGTGTTTTTTAAGAAGTCACATTCTGGATTTGTGATCATTGAAATTTATGTCGACGACATGAATCTCATTGTGACTCCTGAAAAGCTTGAGAAAACTCAATACTGTGA
Organism: Cotoneaster glaucophyllus; assembly: GCA_036320875.1. Classification (NCBI taxonomy): domain Eukaryota; kingdom Viridiplantae; phylum Streptophyta; class Magnoliopsida; order Rosales; family Rosaceae; genus Cotoneaster; species Cotoneaster glaucophyllus. The sequence continues at coordinate 12,726,956 of CM070067.1, forward strand.
CCTGTCTCGACCTGGAGATAGAGCATAGTTTGGATGTAATCCTAGTACATTAGTTGAACTATACCTAGAAGATGTGTGTCGCTCTAATGAAGATAAAGAGAAGCCTTCGAGTACTCTTATGATCATTCGATCGCTAGATGCTAAACGAGATCTCTTCGGTCCTAAGGACGATGAAGAAGAGATTTTGAAACCTGAGTTTGATATCTAAGTGTGATTGAAGCTTTATTGTTCTTAGCTTAGTGCACTAGACCCAAGATCTCTTTCGCTATCAATCTTTTGGTAAGATACAACAATGCGCTCACACGTAGACACTAGACAGGTGTTAAAGACATCTTTCGCTACCTCAAAGGTATGACGAGTTTGAGTTTGTTATATCCTATGAATCCTCGAAAGGTGTCGCAGCCCTTTAGTTCTTGAGTCGATTATCGCCTTGTTAGTTATGTTGACACAGGGTACTTATCCGATCCGCACAAGGCGCGCTCTTAAACGAGTTACGTCTTTACCGTTAGAGACACCGCAACATCTTGTAGGTCAATCAAGCAGACCTTAGTTGTCACTTTTTCGAACCATGCTGAGATTCTCGCCCTACATGAAGCTACTCGAGAATGCTTCTAGCTAAGAGCAGTTGTAGAACACATTCGAAGCACCTGCAGACTTTCTTCCATCATTGACGTCCCTACAAAGGTCTTTGAAGATAACGTAGCATGTACCGAACAACTCAAGAAGGGATATATCAAAGGAGACAACACTAAGCACATTGCACCAAAGTTCTTCTCCTCACATCAGCAACAAGAGCATCAGAAGATTGAAGTCCAGCAAATCCGTTCCCAGGATAACTTAGCCGACGTCTTCACCGAGTCTTTGCCGAAGACGATGTTTCAGAAGCTTGTTCAAGGGTATTGATATGCGTAAACTCAAGGGAACAATCCCGAAGTATACTTGCTTGATCACACAGAGAAATTCCTACACTTTCTCCACTCTCTCTCTCCTTGTCGCACCCCCTTATTCCCTTGTCATTAAAATAGGCCACAACAAAAATCATCGTTAAATTTACTTTCATGTATTTGTATTGGACATTTTACATGCTTGGAAATGAAATCCGTTCTGGCTGCCAATTCAGACATGAAACCAACGCCCTATAGCTTCTCTCACACTTCAACATGAGGAAGATGTTCAAGCACTTGGCAAAACTGAAAGCGTGGGATGATGACATACGGAGGAGATGGAAGGACAAGGTTGGTGGGTGCCATTGTAATACCATTAAAATGTATCTGAAGGGGCAGGGATCAAAACCCGTGCATAGATGGGGAGGGGAGGGGATGGAGACAACCATGAACAGAGTCCTACTAAGCACCTACCGGCACTCTGTTGGGAACATAAGTCGATAGATACACACACACGACACACCCCATCATCATATTCTCCAAAAAAAGTAAAAAAATAAAAAAAATAGTCTGCTTGCCAACGCTTAACCTATTTATGCTACTAAACCTCTACTAAAAAATAGTCTGCTTGCCAAAAGCCAAACACAAGTAAATAATTAGAGGCATAGAGGCTATCGAATATACCCTTAACATCAACATTACAAATTGTTCCGAAAATACAATACGAACAAGTAAAAACACTTATTACATATCTTAGCTAGAAGTGACTACCTCCTTGACAAGTCCTTGTGTCGATCCATAGAAGTTACACAATGTCCTCCTACCTACTTCAAGGGTAGGGTCACTTATTATAGCCCGCCTTTTTCCTCGCGGCTTTCTGCGTTTAGCTGCTGCTTAACCTTCAGCTGCTACTGAGAAGAAGAAGAGAGAGAGAGGGCACTATTGAAGGCGGCAGAGAACAGGAGGCTGGGCAACACTTGTTTGGGGTATTTCTCTTTCGACCGAACCCTAGTTGAGTAGTTAGCTAGGGCTTTCCCCTGATATATGATTCTCTTTGTCTGTTGTTAGTTCTCACTTTTATCCTTCTTGCAGGGCAGTCTAGTTCGGAGAAACAAACAAAAAACACAATGGGGCTGCTAGTCTAACAGTTTCCTTGCCGACATGAGCCAGAGCAAATCACGGGGTATCGCGACACTCCCCTCCCCCTCCTATTTGTTTCATATATTTTTCAATAATAGGGTAATTAATATTGGGTGCATATCGGATGTCCTTCTTTGTTATATATTGGACTAGATTATTGAAACGAATTCGAGTGGATTGGATTAATCTCTAAAGTTATCAACCCATACCTAGGGATCCCTATTGAAATTCAAGTTATGTTACAAGCAAAAATAAGATATAAAACTCCTGTGTCCACCCCAACAACTTACTTGGGTCTGGCTAGCATAAAGAAAACCTATCAACACAAGTTGATAACTTGGGGGATAATAGGTTGTACTCTCATGCCATTCACTATTGTTTGCTTAATTTTAATGAAGATGGGTATTGATGTATTATCTTATTTATCATATTTGAATGAGAATATATAGGTTCAAAGTGAATTGGTTAGATATGATCCAAAAGGATGTTCACAGTCAAGGAGTAGAACATACATGTGTTGCTCATGCAGTCGCACAGATAGTGGACGGCGCCCTGGCTTACAACTACGGGGTTAGACCAAGGGTCTCCGTGAGAGATTTGGCACTCAATGTAGGTGCGCCCTACATATTTGAAGTAGAACCACACACTGGCAAGGACAATGGTTCATCCTCTTCATGTGAAGAAATTGAGATGACAGCTATCGTAATAGCTTATCGGTCTACTGGTGAGTCTAGGCCAGTAGATTGCTTTCAATTCATAAGTGAACACAGGATAATGTTGGAGTCGAAGAAGGGACACTTATCGAATAAGATTGGGGGCTCCGAAAAAAAAAAAAACTATTCATGCATACCCACACAAACACTGACCAGAGAGAAGAGGAGTCAAAGTCGTGATCCATGATTTTAAATGGTTCACCGAGCAAATTCCAATTGCACCCGGTATTCCTATGTCTAATCAAATGCGGGTGCCCGGTATCAATGTTAATCAGATGACTATTGAGATGCAAATGATGAAGGCGCTTCTGACGCATCCCGCCATTGTTCTCGTTATCTCAATAGATCAGCACTTCCGCAATTACAAGCACGGAGTCTACGTGTCGTCGCTAGATGAGCCTTGCGAGGCCCATACCCATGTTGTGACACTTCTTGGGTGGGGAACATATGAAGAAAAGTTCACCTGCTTTGGGTTGAAGAAATGGAAGAAAGATGAAGCTCCGAATGTGGGTGAATTTTGGCGCATCAGCAATCCATGGGGCAATGTTTGGGGTATATTATAAATGGAATGACGCTCCCTTATATCCACCACATTGCCCCATGGATTGCTGATGCGCCAAAATTCTCACCCACATTCGGAGCTTCATCTCTCTTCCTTTTCTTCATATGTTCCCCACCCAAGAAGTGTCACAGCATGGGTATGGGCCTCGCAAGGCTCATCCAACGACGGCACGTAGACTCCGTGCTTGTAATTGCAGAAGTGTTGATCTATTGAGATAATGAAAACAATGGTGGGATGCGTCAGAAGCGCCTTCATCATTTGCATCTCAATAGCCCTCTGATTAAAATTGATACCAGGCACCCGCATTCGATTAAACATAGGAATACCAGGTGCAATTGGAATTTGCTCGGTGAACCATTTAAAACCATGGATCACAACTTTGACTCCTCTTCTCTCTAGTCAAGTGTTTGTGTGGGTCAGCATGAATAGTTTTTTATTTTCGAGCCCCCAATCTTATTCGATAAGTGTCCCTTCTTCGACTCGCCAAAATTTTTTCAACACTATCTCGTGTTCGCTTATGAACTGAAAGCAATCTACTGGCCTAGACTCACCAGTAGACCGATAAGCTAATACAATAACTGTCATCTCAATTTCTTCACATGAAGAGGATGAACCATTGTCCTTGCTAGTGTGTGGTTCTACTTCAAATATGTAGGGCGCACCTACATTGAGTGCCAAGTCTCTCAAGGAGACCCTTGGTCTAACCCCGTAGTTGTAAGGCAGAGCGGCCTCCACTGTATGTGCGACTGTATGAGCAACCCATGTATGTTCTACTCCTTGACTGTGAACATCCTTTTGGATCATATCTAACCAATTCACTTTGAACCTGTATATTCTCCATCAAATATGATAAATAAGATAATGCATCAATACCCATCTTCATTAAAATTAAGCAAACAATAGTTAATGACATGAGAGTACAGCCTATTATCCCTCAAGTTATCAACAAAGCTGGCTTGTGTTGATAATTCATCACTAAGAACGAATGGACACGGACAACAATCTGAGGAATTAAAAAAAAAAAAGGAAGAATTGACAAGAAAGATGGCAATGGAGGGAGGAAGAGACAACGTAAGGGACTCAAAAATAATAAAATTAGGGTTTAATTTATTTCATTTCATTTCATTTGATATGAACATAAATCAAAACCGGTAGCTAAAAGGTTACTTCAAGGCCTTGTTTGGTCGTCTCTAGGGATATGGATTAGAACGGGGAAGCCTACAAGTTGAAGGTAGATATTGAAGATAGTTGAAGAATGATCCCTACTATTTATCATGTTATCTCTCTTTCTCCTACCCTACCACCAGTTTGAGAGGGATTGGGACTGGGATTGGAATTGATAGGTTTTCTTTTATCCTAGTCGGACCCAAGTAAGTTGGTTGTGGCGGACAAAAGAGTTTTATATCTTCTTTTTGCTTGACTTGAATTTCAATAGGGATCCCTATGTATGGGTTGATAACTTTAGAGATCAATTCAATCCACTCGAATTCGTTTCAATAATATAGTCCAATATATAACAAAGGAGGACATCCGATATGTACCCAATATTAATTACCTTAGTATTGAAAAATAAATGAAACAAATCAAATTAAGTATCCCTAGTTAGTTAGTAAATAAATAAAATATATAGGAGGATAGGGGAGTGTCGCGATACCCTGATTTGCTCTGGTTCATGTCGGCAAGGAAACTGTTAGACTAGCAGCCCCATTGTGTTTTTTTGTTTGTTTCTCCGCACTAGACTGCCCTGCAAGAACGATAAAAGTGAGAAGATAAAAGTAACAACAGACAAAGACAAAGAATCATATATCGGGGGAAAGGGAAAGCGACCCCAGCTAACTACTCAACTAGGGTTTGGTCGAAAGAGAAATACCCAGTGTTGCCCAGCCTCCTCTTCTCTGCCGCCTTCAATGGTGTCCTCTCTCTCTGTATCTCTCTCTTCTTCTCAGCAGCAGCTGAAGGTTAAGCAGCAGCTAAACGTTAAGAGAGAGAAAGACCATTGCCAAGGGCGGCGCCCTCCCTTTCCTCTGATAGAAACCTTGTTGTTAGGGTTTGGGGACTTTGGTGGACTTGTTTTGTTTCTGGGTTTTACCGTTGGTTGTCTTTTTCTTTCTCTCCTTCTCTTTCTCTCTTTCTTTTAATTTTTATGATGTTGGATCGTTCCTTCTAACTTGTAAAGGCTCTTTCGTCTCCATTAATTTAATTGAGGGAGAAATTAGGTTCTCATCCTTTTTTTTCTACTCTATTGATTAAAATCCTATTCTTTTCAATTTTTGATCAAGGTCCTTGGGTATTAATAATATCATTAATTATTTCAATAATAAAATAGTTCTTTTATTTTTAAATATATTCATTTAATGTTAAAAATGTTACAATTAGTATATTTATATTTATGAATAAATTTTTTATCATATATTTTTAGTTTTAGTTTGTACCCATTTTTAATTTGTACCAATTTTCTTTTCAATTTTTTTTTTGTACTCACATATTAATTTCTTTTTATGCCCATATTTTTTAAAGTTTATTTGTATTTGTACCCATATTTTTTTTTTATTTGTACTTTTTATTTTGCTATATGTACCCATTCATGTAAAACTTTTTAATCTTAAAATGTACTCATTCTTAAATATATCAATTTGTTATATGTAGAATGTACCCTTTTTTTATATATAAAATCTATTCAATTTTTTTTAATCAATTTTTAAACTTATATGGGTACATTCTTTTTTCTTTAATTTTAAAATGTATCCATGTCAAATTTAATCGAAGAAATTTACTAATGTTATTAAGCCTAATATTTTTTTTTTTTTTTTTTTAAAGAATGTACCCATGTTTTGATACAATAATTTTTTTGGTTAATTTTGATGAATGTACCCATGTTTATATATACACACACACAATAGTATATTTATATTTTAATATTTTTAATCCCACAAATTATGGGTTTTTTTAATTTAAAATCTCATTTATGTAAACAACTAAAATTTCTAATTTTTAATTTAAAAAATATAGTAACGTGCATAGAAATAAATTATCACATTAATTTCAGGGACTTCAATCAAAAATTAAAAACCAACAAAATTTCAATCAAAGAATACTCATGGCCAAGGACCGCATCCAAAGTCTCCCTTAATTCAGCCATCTCCTTTTTATCATTATTATTATTATTATTATTTTATGTTCAATTATACTTGTAAAACATACACTGCTAAGTCTGAGATTATGATTATCAACCCACATAAATTTATAAATGCTGTATTTTTATTTCTTTTTTCTTTTTTCCTTTTTCCTTTTATAATGAAATCGGATCGGAGGCCTGTTTTCTTGGTTAAAAACCACCGCTGTAGTGGCAGTTTGGATATACTTTGATTTTGGTTAATGCAAGATGGATGCATGATTTTGGCTCAACACGTAGTGTGTTTGTGTTATACATCATTGAAAACGCACGCACCCACCCACGCAGACACAGCTTCAACCACCACCAGCTGCAGCCTCCGTCCGTTGAGTACAGCCACTGTAACAAAATTCTATTCTCGACGTCCACCCGCCCGCCCGCCAACCTGCATGCATGGATTGGTACCCATTCGGCATCGCCATTGCCAGCCATGTAAGGAAACATCACGTAATAATACAATCAAAGTGATGCTCGGCATCATTACTAACACATGCGTATTATGAGATACCTACAACAACCCTTTTTCATAATTCTTTAGTAAATTTAAAGCATTCAATACCCTACCGCTAACACCTACGCTATTTACTCTACTTAAAAAGTATGCTACTCAAAAGACACCCTTTCTAAACAGCAGCAGAACTATGGAATATGACTGACAGGATCAAGTAAAGCTACTTGTATCAAATAATTTTACTAGCACGACAGGACATGAGGAGATGCACAGGAGAACTACCTGGAAGCACCATTGCAAAAGCCTGCTGTTCAAATAAACCATCAGAAACATATGAGAGCTACCGACTGATCATCCATGTATACCACCTTGCACCCGTGCCATTTGTACTGTTCTTACTCTTTCCATGAAACCTTGCCGTGCTCCCAGCAATTCCAACGGTTGACATTCTACGGACTTCATATTGCACCACTTCCTAAGCAAAATAAAATATGCATAGCAAGAAATGATGATTCACACCCATCGCCATGCTCGTTGGCAAGTTCCGTCTCAGCATCCCAGATTTATAGAAGCGAAGCATCCGACCGTAATTCCTGCTCAAATCAATAGTGGAAGATTAAAGTAAATACAATGTCTAAATGCCAACAAATTCCATGACAAACCTTCACACAGAAGGTTGAAGATTATTGAAAGGAATTATCAATTTGACGAAAGAAAAAGCTAACCCCACAACGATTCTGATGCCAAATTGGCGAAAATCTAAGTTCTAGTCATTCCCAATAAACACAATACATCCAAAATCTAACCAGCTCACGAAAAAAAGAACTCATATTGGACAGAGAAAAAAAAAATTACGAAACAAATATAAGTAGCTAAATTAATATACAATAACAACAACAACAAAGTCTTTTCCCACTAAGTGGGGTCGGCTATATGAATCATAGAACGTCATTGCGCTCGATCGTGTGTCATGTCTTCCGTTAGATCCAAGTACTCTAAGTCTTTTCTTAGAGTCTCTTCCAACGTTTTCCTAGGTCTTCCTCTACCCCTTCGGCCCTGGACCTCTGTCCCGTGGTCGCATCTTCTAACTGGAGAGTTAGTAGGCCTTCTTTGCACATGTCCAAACCATCATAACCGATTTTCTCTCATCTTTCCTTCAATTTCGGCTACTCCTACTTTACCTCGGATATCCTCATTCTTAATCTTATCCTTTCTAGTGTGCCCACACATCCAACGAAGCATCCTCATCTCTGCTACATCCATTTTATGTACGTGTTGGTGCTTCACCGCCCAACATTCTGTGTGATACAACATCGCCGGTCTTATTGCCATCCTATAAAATTTTCCCTTGAGCTTTAATGGCATACGACGGTCACACAACACGCCGGATGCACTCTTCCACTTCATCCATCCAGCTTGTATTCTATGGTTGAGGTCTCCATCTAATTCTCCGTTCTTTTGCAAGATACATCCCAGATAACGAAAGCGGTCGCTCTTTGGTACTTCCTGATCTCCGATCCTCACTCCTAACTCATTTGGGCCTCCATTTGCACTAAACTTGCATTTCATATATTCTGTCTTTGATCGACTTAGACGAAGACCTTTAGATTCCAACACTTCCCTCCAAAGGTTAAGCTTTGCATTTACCCCTTCCTGAATTTCATCTATCAACACTATATCGTTTGCGAAAAGCATACACCAGGGAATATCATCTTGAATATGTCCCGTTAACTCATCCATTACCAATGCAAAAAGGTAAGGACTTAAGGATGAACCTTGATGTAACCCTATGGTTATGGGGAAGCTCTCGGTTTGTCCTTCATGGGTTCTTACGGCCGTCTCTGCTCCATCATACATATCCTTTATAACTTGGATATATGCTACTCGTACACTTTTTTTCTCTAAAATCCTCCAAAGGATGTCTCTTGGGACCCTATCATATGCTTTTTCCAAATCTATAAAGACCATGTGTAAATCTTTTTTCATATCTCTATATCTTTCCATCAATCTTCGTAAGAGATAGATTGCCTCCATGGTTGAGCGCCCTGGCATGAACCCGAATTGGTTGTCTGAAACCCGTGTCTCTTGCCTCAATCTATGTTCAATGACTCTCCCAGAGCTTCATTGTATGGCTCATTAGCTTAATACCCCTATAGTTCATGCAGTTTTGTACGTCGCCCTTATTCTTGTAGATAGGCATCAAAGTGCTCTTTCGCCACTCATTTGGCATCTTCTTCGTTTTCAAAATCCTATTGCATAGGTCTGTGAGCCATGCTATACCCGTTTCTCCTAGGACTTTCCACACTTTGATCGGTATATCATCTGGGCCCACTGCTTTTCTATGCTTCATCTTTTTCAAAGCTACAACCACTTCTTCCTTCCTAATTCGGCGGTAAAAGGAGTAGTTTCTACACTCTTCTGAGTTACTCAACTCCCCCAAAGAAGTACTCCTTTCATGTTCTTCATTGAAAAGATTATGAAAATAACCTATCTATATCTGTCTTTAACCGCGTTTTCTGTAGCTAGGACCTTTCCATTCGCATCCTTGATGCACCTCACTTGGTTTAGGTCCCTTGTCTTCTTTTCCCTCGCTCTAGCTAGTTTATAGATATCCAATTCTCCTTCTTTGGTATCTAGTCGCTTATACATATCGTCATAAGCCTCGAGCTTAGCTTCTCTCACAGCTTTCTTCGCCTCCTGCTTCGCTACTCTATACCTTTCACCGTTTTCATCGGTCCTATCCTTGTATAAGGCTTTACAACATTCCTTCTTAGCCTTTACCTTTTTTTGTACCTCCTCATTCCACCACCAAGATTCCTTTTGGTGAGGGGCAAACCCTTTGGCCTCTCCTAATACCTCTTTTGCTACTTTTCGGATACAACTAGCCATGGAATCCCACATTTGGCTAGCTTCCCCCTCTCTATCCCACACGCATTGGATGATTACTTTCTTTTTGAAAATGGTTTGTTTTTCTCCTTTTAGATTCCACCATCTAGTCCTTGGGCACTTCAAGGTCTTGTTCTTTTTTCTCTCTCTTTTGATATGCACATCCATCACCAACAAACGATGTTGATTAGCCAAGCTCTCTCCCGGTATAACTTTGCAATCCTTACAAGTTATACGGTCCCCCTTCCACATTAGGAGAAAATCTATTTGTGTTTTTGACGACCCACTCTTGTAGGTGATCACATGTTCTTCTCTCTTCTTAAAGAAGGTGTTGGCTATGAAGAGATCATATGCCATTGCAAAATCCAAGATGACTTCCCCATCCTCGTTTCTCTCCTCAAAACCATGGCCACCATGAAAACCTCCATAGTTGCCTGACTCCTTGCCCACGTGTCCATTTAAATCTCCTCCTATAAATACCTTCTCCGTCTGAGCAATTCCTTGCACCAAGTCTCCAAGATCTTCCCAAAATTTCTCCTTCACACTCGTATCCAAACCTACTTGAGGTGCGTACGCACTAATCACATTGATGAGTTCTTATCTTATTACAATCTTGATTGCCATAATTCTATCTCCTGCCCTCTTGACATCTACAACATCTTGTATCAAGGTCTTGTCCACGATGATGCCAACACCGTTTCTCGTTCTATTTGTGCCCGAATACCAAAGTTTAAAACTTGAGTTTTCTAGATCCTTTGCCTTAAGACCAACCCACTTGGTTTCTTGTAGGCACATAATATTTATCTTTCTCCTCACCATAACTTCCACTACTTCCATAGATTTTCCCGTTAAGGTTCCTATATTCCACATTCCTAAACGCATTCTACTCTCTTGAACTCCACCTTTCTGTCCTAGCTTCTTCGCCCTCCCTCGTCTAATAAGATCAAAGTACTTCTTTTGTGAGTCCTGTGTAAAGTTGATAGGAGCATACGCTTCCAAACAACTTTGAGTGGAGTCGTTCAAAAAGAAGTTTCTATGGCCCCCTTGCTCATTTAACACTGCATCCGGGTGCTGATGGAGATACAGCGACCCTTGCTCACTTATCACTGTGCTCGGGCCACACAGTGCGCCACTTACGGGTGACGCCCTAGCTTTAGCACGATTTCGTTCTGGATTCATTTTCATAAGGATTCAACGTAACCTAGGAGTGCCGGCTGTCGACTACCTGACGCCGTCCCCCTCCTCCTTTATCCGGACTTGGGACCGGCAATGTAAGATAAACTTACACAGGCGGAGTTTAAATTGATATACAATAAAACATATTTTCAATAAACATCTAGAGACCTCACCAAAGTAAGCCATCAACACTCGACAGATAAAAATGCCATGCTAAATAAATACACTTCTTGCATGATCAGTATTCCCATGAAAAACCTCCCTTCTTGCATAAACTCCAAATAGCAAAACATCCTATTTGTGTATAGTGCCAAAATAGACAAGATCAGGAATACTATCATACAAATGAGGCCAAACAATTCATAGCATTAGAATTTCAGATCTTAAACCAAATGGAAGATATGATGTGTACGGCATTGGAGGATCCAATATAACTATTACCTGACGGTCACTCTTTAAGACGAACTTTCCTAGAGCTCGGAAAGGGGTAAGTGAACGGCTGTAAAGATTCAAATTCATAGCAGATAGCTCTTCAGCAACTAAAGCAACATCATCTTGGACACAATTATGTGGAAAAGCAGATAAACAGAGCAAGGTAGCACTAGGAAGAAATTCACCAGGGCGGCCTGTTCTTCACTCAATGTCATTGGTGGTACCCAAGAGAGATTCGAAGCTGAAATTACTTTTACTGCCTCATGGTTTGCTTAAAAAACGATCAACCATTCTCAAACATGTAATATAGGATCTGGAAATGCCTCCAAGCTAAGGACTTTCTCAGCTCAAGTTGAACTGTTTGCAGATATCCTGTGCGGGGAGGTAAGACAATTATAGTATTTATTGATGAAATTTAATTCACAAAATACAAAGAAATGAAGAAGACTTTTTCTTCTGCAAGTTTAAAAACATTTCATAAAAATAATTTCCACTTTCACTGTAGAAGTCAGATTTCTTTATGACAAAACATAAATGGACAAAGAAAGTATGAACATATATGTAATGCAACAAGGGGTAATATTATGAAGGTGCACTGCTAATAGGACCCTCACCACAGAGAGCTTTTCCCGCCAAGGAATCAATGAATTGTAACCCTAGAGATAAACGGGCCTCCGACGAGCTCAAGGAAAATAGGTAGTGGTTGACGTTTTTGTACATTATGACTCGCAAAAGGTGCCCCATCTGCTTTTTCCCATAAGTTTACCAACACTGTGAGAGGCAGCAGCCGCTGTTACATGTTCGAACCCAAAATAAAGCAGTATTTGTTCAACTCTGTTGGGTGAGGAGTAAAGGACAAAAGAAACTGAATTCAATTTCAGCCAGCCACCTTTGCCATCCAAGCCTACAAAAACTGAGCAATGTATCAACCAGACCAAGTTCTAGTTGAACAGTGGCAGGGGATCTGGAGGAAGATTTCCTTCGCGGCAAACCTGCATCAACCGGCACCACATTCGAAGTTGGAACAAAAATAAGTTAATCTTAGAAGCAAAAGTTATCTCATGCTGCAAGCAACACAAGACAAAAAGTAGGTATAGACAAAAGATTTAGAAGATACAAATGTAAGTAAATACTCAAGAAATCTAATTCATAATTAACCACCAATTCTAGAGCAGCCACTGAAGTTGTTGATAGTGGATCATCAGATACAACACCAGCACCACCTTTGCCATCAATCATCGGATGTTTGGGTATAAAAAAATCACCTGAAACCGCAACCGCAAGGTCTCTGGGGACAATTATACGAGAGCGCTAGCTTTAGGTTGTCCATGTGCAGTTCGAAAGCCATGTAATTTGCAGGCGAGAACAATGTCGACCAGCAGACTTTAGTTTACCATCCACCGATGTAATGCAAACCTCGAAAGTCAGGCCCAGATAGCTCAGCGATGTCCGTCCTCCATTCTGCATTACAAATAAGTGAGAAAAAAATTTAAAAAGCTTCAAGCTTTCAACCGCTCTCCCTCTCGCTCTCTCCCTCCCTCCCTCCCTCCCTCCCTCCCTCTCTCATCAATTCCCTAGCACCAAAACAACTTTTATTGATAATATTAAACTAATTGTTGCTGAGAGAGAGATTACAGGAAGGAAAACATGAAAAAGTTTCATACTTCAAACTAAAATTTAGAAAATAGCAATTTATCATGAGAATCGAGGAGGAGCAATAAATAAATACCTCTACAAACACTTGCAAATTGGCAATATCAATTGTCGCCGTCGCCATGAGAATCGACCGGAGTCGACCCAAACCCCAATACATACGCCTCCGCTTGGGACCGGACATCCTCTTGCTCATTTTCTTGCGGTGGCGCTGGCGGTGATGATAAGAGGCGGCGGGTCAGATTTAAAGTGTGACCCTCAACCCACGGCGTCGTTTATGACGGAGAGACGGTACAGTGGATGGGACTGGGACTGGACTGGGAAGTGGGAAACCATTAATGGTATGGATTATTACATTTTTAGTTTTCCACACGCAAAACTCAACATTATTAGTTTCTTGTTTTTACTTTTTAAGGAAACTTTTCCAAAGGCCTCTTCGGATTTCCAACTGTGTTTGAGTATGCTTAGTTAACCATTTGGTTCCTAAATTAGTTTTTTCTCTATTCTTTTTTACGGTAAAATGGTATGTGTCTTTATAGTAGTGAATGTTGGTCACTCGTCTGAACGCCGAATTATGAAATGCTTCTGATAGTAACTAATTATAGAACACCTTATTTTACTTGGAAGTTATTGAAGGGACATCTTTGAGCGAAAAAGTTAAGAGCTCTTTGCTATAGAGACTTGGGTATATAACCAACCAACCAGAAGCATTATTGTTTACTTGTCAAAATTGAAGATGCTTTTATATTGCTAGATTCTACGACTTCAGTGCTGTTTACTTATCCAAACTAAAGATATCGCCGGTTGTCAACACAATGATATTTACTTATCCAAACTGAAGATGTGTTGACGGGAGCGTTAGGATAGTTAGTATTCTTCTCGGGTGTGTGAGACGTGTTTTGCGTAGAGCGAGGGTCTTCGCATATAACGAAATATGACTCTGCGTGTTTATCAACAAGTCACATTTCGAATTTATGATAGTTGAAGTTTATGTCGATAACACAAATCTCAACGGGACTCCTGAAGAGCCAAAAAAAATTGTCGCGCACCTCAAGTCAAAATTTGAGATTAAAAAACTTTGGGAAAACTCAATATTGTCTCAGCCTCGAGATTGAACATTGTTCTGACAGTATTCTGGTCCACCAGTCGAACTATACCAAGAAAGTGTTGTGTAGCTATTAATGAGGATAGAGGAAGCCTTCAAGTACTCATATGGTCGTCCGAACGATATCTCCTTGTGAGCGTTATCTTTCTGTTTGGTTAGATGTGGTGGTTATATATGTAGATAGCAACTGTATTGTGTTTTTTGTTGGGTTTGTAATCATGAAAATGTATTTGTTAGGGGTGATGTTCCTCATTTTATTTTATTAATGAAATGCTTATTACCTTTAATGTAACTTTCCAAGAAGTTTTTAAGAGAAAGTGATTAAAAAACTTTTCCGGCTACAATTGTGATATTAGATTGGAAGCTATTATGTTTAATTTTTCGACAATTTAAGTCACGTAACTTGCATATTAAGAGTTTATGGATAAGTAACTATATTACTCTCTAAAGAGTGTCATGCGCATGTCAAACAATTTTAATTGACAGATAACTGGCTACTGCATTAGTAGTGCAATCGATTAAATCCAAGAAATCACGATTCATTTCTACAGAAATTGGCCATGCGCGCAAAACTCAAAACGCAAAACAAAAAGTCTGCTTGCCAAAAGCCAAACACAAGTAAATATTAGAGGCATCACATGCTACACAGTCAACATTACAAATCGTTCCGAAAATACAATACGCACAAGTAAAAACACCTGATGATTACGTATATCTTAGCTAGAAGTGACTAACTCCTTGACAAGTCCTTGTGTCGATCCATAAAAGTTACACAATCTCCTCCTACGTCTTCAAGGGTAGGGTCACTTCGCCAGACCCCGAATGACAGGCCGCCTTTTTCCTAGCCTCGTTACTCGCGTCTTTCTGCACTTAGCCTCCTCCTTCTCATTCTCCCTCTCCTCCTCCCTCCAGATCAGGTACTCCTTCGTCCTGGCATCGGCCTTCTCTAGATCAGCATAAAAATCTTCCAAGTCAAAAGACTCATCAGATAATGCAACCTTGCGACCATCACCATTAGTCAAAAGGTAGAGACATTCGGGAAAGTGGGTTTCATCAACAGGCATGTCGTCAGCAACTGGCCATGGCCATGGTGGCATAACGGGAAATTGATAGGCCGCCTTTTTCTTGTTTGGTGAACGACAGGCCGGCTTTTTGGCAGCCAGATATCTGTTCTTCTTCTAAGCCTTATAGCTCGGTTGATGTGCTTCCTCGTCCACCTCCTTGCCCGTAGAGCTTCTAGTACTTATGAGATGCTCCGAGGTGTTACACACTGATAGTTTGTTATATTGGGAAACAAGGGCGGACACAGCACCAACCGTAACTCCCTTTCGAGCACTAATATCACCAGCAGCGTCCAATCTAACTAACTAAATTAAATTAATTAATTACAACAAATATATTTAAGCAATTCGAGTACCTGGTTGTTCGGTTCGTAGTCGGATCGGATATGAGACTGATACGGAGAGAATGAGCTTTGTTTCTGTTCTTTTCTTACAGGGAACTTTAATGAAAATGGCTTAGATCAAGAGTATTTTAACCAAAAACTACCCTATAGTTTTCTTTAACCAAAAGCACCTCAAAATTAACCATAAGGACAGGGCCCCTAATTTCGACACGGGCTGGATTACAGAGCCCAACATGGACAAAAATAAGTTTCCAAAAATACCCCCTCACAAAAAGAAAATCCAGCCCCGCGCAAAACTCAGCAAGAACAAGTGAGGCGTTGCTAAGCAAACATCGTGCTCGTCGCCCTGCGCAAAACCACCCAATACGTAGCAAGCAGCAAGAAGAGCCCGATTGTGGTTCCCACAACCACGTGAAACCTGAAGAACCTGCTACCTTAGAAATATGTTAGCTGCAGGATCTGTAAGGGATCCATGCCACCTCTATTTGACAAAAATTGCTATTTCCACATACATGTCGGGAGCTTATATAGATGACCTAGTTTCGGCACTGGTCTTTTTTCTCAGGGGAATGCCGAATTTATCTACCTTATATGTAGAATCAATTCGCCTGCAATTATAATTCAAGAAAATGGAAATGGAAAAAAAAAAACGAATAGAGAGAGTTGTTTAATTTGATATTTTTACAATGGTAGCAAGCTAACATGATATATCCATCCACACAGTTAACTTGATTTTTTGGTCTGTCCAAGCATACCATATGTTCTTCCATTTTCATGCATGATTTTGGTTTCTCTGTCATTGTTTCTTAATTACCAAATCTACTTCAATAATGCCTAGATATTATATATCTCTTATAATATTATACTATTCTTTAGTTCTTAATGTCTTTTATTGCAATTATAAAATTTGTTATATGCAAATTTACAAGTTCTTTCATATTATAGCAAATAGTAAACACAATCATGTATAAATTATAACTTTTACCATATCTTTTTTTCTTTCTTCTACTATAGATATTGAGGGACGAGCTCGAGATTCCGAGAGTAAATGTGAATATTTTTAACCACCTGAGTTACAAGTCTTTGTTATTTTAGCCATATTTAAAAGGACGAACGTAGTAAAATCCGGGATATTTGTATACTAGTAGGATGTCTAGATGCTTATGTTGTCAAATTGTCAAATTGTACCATTCTTGATCATATATTTTATTTATTTATCAGAGTATGTCATTCTAATCCTCCTTAAAATAAGGAGTTACTATTTATGAAACTGAACCAATAAGTAGACATTATTTATGAAACCAAATCAAGAATGAGACACTATTTCTAAAACTAAACAAATTGGTGGAAACTATTTATGAAACTAGACAAAGAATGAGACACTATTTATAAAACTAGACCAAGGACGAGACACTATTTATGAAACTGTACCAATTGCGATACACTATTTATGAAACTGGACCAAGAACTAAGCACTATTTATGAAACTAGACAAAGAATTAAGCCACTATTTATGAAAGTGGACCAAGAACTAGGCATTATTTATGATATTGGACCAAGAACTAAGCCACTATTTATGAAAGTGGATCAAGAATTAGGCACTATTTATGAAACTGGACCAATAAGGAGACTATTTAAGAAACTGGACCAATAAGGAGACACTATTTATGAAACTGAACCAAGAACTAAGCCATTATTTATGAAAGTGGACCAAGAACTTGGCATTTTTTTATGGAACTAGACCAAGAAATAAGCCACTATTTATGAATAATTAGGCATTATTTATGAAACTAGACCAATAAGGAGATACTATTTATGAAACTGGACCAATAAGTAAATACTATTTATGAAACCAAATAAAAAATGAGACACTATTTCTACAACAACACCATTGAGTGGAACTATTTATGAAACTAGACTAAGAAAAAAACACTATTTATGAAACTGAACAAAGAACTAAGCGTTATTTATGAAACTTGACTAAGAACTAGACACTATTTATTTATAAAATTGGACCAATAAGTAGACACTATTTATGAAATTGGACCAACAAATAAACACTATTTATGAAACCAAACACAGTTGTTCACTCCTTCCGGGGACTAGGAAGACTCACAGAGGTATTTCAGCCTCTCTCTGGTCACAATCAAGTAGACTCACTAGCTTGGAGCAGACCTCCCTAATTTTTGTATTTTGAAAGCTGGAATCTGTGCTCTTATCACTGAGGCACTTGTTGTGGTTAAAACAGTAAGCTAGTTGGGACTTGAAGAGTTGCGAAAAAGTTTGGAAATATATGTTGAAATATTAGTGTTAAAGTTGTACTAATATTAATATAAAATACCAAAACAAATGCTTGGTGTGTAGGAGGCCACATCTGCCAGCTTTGATTGGGAAGAGAGAGTTACTCTCCTCCAAGTAAAGGAAGTGTGTGAAAGAAAAGTGGCGGCTCTCTCTATATATCAGACAGTGCATAAATGTGAGAGTGTGCAAGCCGAGCTTGCCACCACAATGTGCAAGCTAAGAGTTTGTCACCAGAAAGTGTAGAGTTGGAACTAAACTGGACTTTAACATAGAGCCTGCCTTTGAGTTCTAAGAAACACCAACCAAATCATAAAATGAATGGAAACAAGTCTGGACTCCATTGGAGCCGATCACTGGGTTTTGAAGTTTATAGTTTTTCTTCTCTTCCTTGTCAAAATTCTAACAATCTTGATGCTAGTGAACACGGTTATGCCATACAGATATTTCAACCCGTAAAATGTATACAAATCAAGTCTAATAAAGCAATTTCAATTGGACAGTGGAGGCATTGAATCATTATATATAAAATGCAATGCAATAATAGTAAATCAACCATCATATTAGCTAATCATAATTAACCTCACCAATTACAATCACAACAGACAACTAAATGAAATTTCCAATTTCAGAATAAAAGCGCACATAACAGTTTCAGGGACAAACCTACACAACAAACCACGTCCATTAGAAATAGATAGAGCCTTGACACAGATGCTAAAGCACCAAATTATCTCTCTTCAAAACCCTAGGCTCTAATCCTTTACAAACCTCCCCGACTACTTTCAAGACAAAGCCACTTTGAAGATCCAACTCTCTTCTGTAATTTCAACTTAGTACAGATGCTAAAAGAAAGGAAAACAATCATAACCCCCGCTTCCTCGTCAACTTTGCCATCGTTTGCAAGATCCAAGTCATGTCTTCAGCAATCGTGGGACGAGACACTCCGAAACCACAATGTCCATCGCTGGAGGTCGTCGTCAACCATTTATGTCGTTTACGATGGGGAATGAAGAGTTTCAATTGCTGTAAAAGAGAGGGATTGGAAGTAGGTGGCTGGAGAAGAGAATGATTGGTGTTGGGTCGCTGGAGAAAGACAAGACAAGACAAGCTATTTTCAATGGGGAAACAGAGCATGCAAAGAGAACGGAAGAGAGATTAAACGGAAAAGGTTGTCAGGGGCAAAATCGAAAGCTCATTGTTTGGGCTATTTTAATTGGACTTGTTTAGTGTGAGCTTTGTCCTAATCATTAAATAAAGTTATTATATGGTTTTTGGTTGACATTCAAAGTTTTCAAGCCATTTTCATTAGTTTTCCTTTTCTTATATATAGTACTAGCGCAGTATACGGTATGATCCCTTTATTTTCTCAAATCAAAATACACAGGCCGCATGTAAGATCCCACATCGTCCAGGGGTGTGGATCCTGTAAGCCTTATATGTATATTCCCATCTCTACCTAGCACGAGACCTTTTGGGAGCTCACTGGCTTCAGATTCCATCGGAACTCCGAAGTTAAGCGAGTTCGCGCGAGAGCATTCCCATGATGGGTGACCCACTGGGAAGTTCTTGTGTGAGTTCCCAGAAACAAAACCGTGAGGGCGTGGTCAAGGACCAAAGCGGACAATATCGTGGTATGATGGAGTCGAGCCCGGGATGTGACAATTTGGTATCAGAGCCAATCCCTGGCCAGAAGTGTGCCGACGAGGAAGTCGAGCCCCTAAGGGAGGTGGATTGTAAGATCCCACATTGCCCAGGGGTGTGGATCCTGTAAGTCTTATATGTATATTCCCATCTCTACCTAGCACGAGGCCTTTTGGGAGCTCACTAGCTTCAGATTCCATCAAAACTCCGAAGTTAAGCGAGTTCGCGTGAGAGCATTCCCATGAGTGGTGACCCACTAGGAAGTTCTCGTGTGAGTTCCCAGAAACAAAACCGTGAGGGCGTGGTTGGGGCCCAAAGCGGATAATGTCGTGCTACGGCAGAGTCGAGCCCGGGATGTAACACCGCAAATTTCTATTTTTTTTTAAAAAAAAGGGAATTAGTTGAGGATCTCCTGGACATCGAACTTTAGCAATTTAAATTGTTTATTTTGTACGTCTCAATTCATAAATTATTTTTACAAAAATTCAATTAAATCTGAAATCATTTGCCTATTTAATTATCACGATAAAATTATAGAACAAATTGTTCGTTAATTTATTTGAACCCAATTAAATGCCTCAAATATTTTAAAGGGTCATTTTGGTTCCGGTCCCTAATTAACCTAATTGTTATATTGAAACCTTGTTTGTTTAAATATTTTAATCGAAGTTCTTACCATCATTTAAGATATTTAACTCATGCATTTATGCATTTAATGTCCACAAATTATGAAATTTAAACAAATTCAAATAATATTTTTAAAATGTAATAAGTACTTAAAAAAACATTAGAGTAATATTGTTATTCACAAAATTATTGCAATAAATAATGTACCCACATAATTATTAACATATTTTAAAAAAGAAAATACCTACTAATATATTTTAAAACATAAAATAAATACATGTAATTAGCATGGGTGACACACCCCGACCTAAATCAAAGCGAAAGCGTGCTGGCCGTCACGTGAGGGTGACGTAGCCATGTGCGTAGTGCGGAAGTGATATGAGAATGAGAATGTGAGTAAATAAAAACCAACCTAGCAAACTTACTAAATAAACCTATAAATGCATGTGTCGAGAGTTAAGTGTAAAAACACATAATCAGAGCATAATTAGCCTAAGTGCAGTCCAGCAGGACAAATACTAAATATACAATACCAAGAAGTAGACCTACAACAACTAAGGTTTGTCAGAACCGCCGTATATTCCTCGTGAACCACCAGAAGCACTCCTACCTAGTACCTGGAGGGGCGCAAAACAGAAAGTGTGAGTGGGCAAAAGCAAAGGTTTTCAAAAACATTCCTTTTCTCAAAAGTTCTAACCCCTCGCTGAAAAACCTGTATAATTTTCCCAGAAAGTAGAACATATATATAAATATATATGTATCTCAAAGTCATCATCAAACTCATTCTCAAAACAATAGGCCATGCTATGTATCACCAGAGTAATCGAATCTACCAGGTATAATAAGCAATATATGAAAGAATACATCAACGATGAATGAAAATGCATCAGCCGAATCCACCTAAGGTGGCCTGTATGGCTGAATCTATAGCTCATCTAATATGCCTGCACACGAGTCGGAACCACTTAATGTGGTCTGTACGACAGTGCTAGGTGTAATATATACGCTCAAGTGCTACGATCACGTGAAGGCTGTGCGAATACTCACGGGTCACCTACATGTCGGAACCACCTATTGTGGTCTGTACGACAAGACTATGCACCTAACTTGGATCCAAGATGAGCGTGTGGTGCGAGAGGTGAACATCAAGTGAAGGACTGTGCCCTGGCCCACGGGCAGGAGCACTAACACCGGGGTGCAGGTTTATGAGCTCTAACTGCGTCTATAATGAAATCAATAACATGTAACTTACCATCCAAAGCATACCAACTTACCTGAGACTTACCTTAGCATCCACAACACCGTCAATACCAATATTAAATATGAAATGTACTTTCTAAAATAATAAATGTGTACCATGGCAATTTAATGAATAAAACTCTTTAAATACGTTTTCTGGGAAAAACGCAATGCATATATACATATATATATATATAAACAAATGCCCACTCACTGGTATGTGGAAGGGTCGTAACCCCCAAGCCTTGCCTGACTACACTCGTTCTCCGCATATGTCTCACCTATATGCGAAACAACTATATAAACATTATTTATAAGCACATAACCAAAACTAGGTAATAACTTCTCATACATTGCTCAATTGGGGTGTTTGAATATACCAACGTGACCTACTCAACCCCACGAACATCCCCATATTTTTAGAAAAAAAAATTCGAGTCCACACGCGCCTTTACGCGCCTGCCAAGGCACGGCCACACGCGCGCCCACGCGCAGGCACGTGCCTGGCACAGGGGACGGAAAATTTAACGGCGTTAGGAAATATTCCGTTAAAATACAGAATATTCCGTTTCTTTTGACTGATGCCGTTATAATATTTCGTCAAACTTGACGGAATATTCTCCTTCTTCTTTGGCAGGTCACCGGATTCTGGCGCCGGTGACCTCTGCGATTGCCGGTTTCTGGGAAATTTTCTAAACGCTATATCTCACTCATTTCTTTACCATTTCTCATGAAACTTGAACCAAAATGAAGCTTAGGACCTAAAGAACAAATCCTTACCAATTTGGAGGCCTAAAATCCACAGGAAACTCGTCGTGAAGCTTCAACAACTCTGGCCACCTCCGCAACCTTGAAAACACACATAAACCGACGTTAAAAATTGTCCAAAACTACTCTAAGACACTAGGAAAGTCGAAAGGAACCCTTAACTAACCTTAAAACCTCGTAAAAATGGCGCGATCACGACGGAGCTACAATGTCCACCTCGGAGCTCTCTGGTTCTCAGGGCTTTCGAAGGTGCTACGAACAACCAAGGGTATGGTTGTGGTCAGAAGCTTGGAAGGAACACAAATACGGTCTTAAGGCGTTCGATCTGTGAGTGGAAGTAGAAGTTTGCAAGTTGTTTGTACGTTGTACGAACATGGAAAAATCGAGAGAAAGAGAGAGAGAGAGAAGATGGGTGATGTCTGCTTGTGTGTGTACGTGTGGTATGTGTGTGTGAGTCTTGGTCCAGATTGGGCAAGAAGATAGTAACAAGGCCCTACTTGGGCCACTAAGACTTGCCAAAAAAAAAATGTCAAATAACCCTAAGTTTCTAATTGGTTCCCAAAGCTTGGAATTAAGGTAATTGGCCCAAATTTACAAGAAACAATAGGATTGGGTCATTTTCCTTAGCCCAATCATGCAAACACAAACCAACGTTCAAGGGCAATTACGTCAATTCACGTCATCAAAGATAAAATATATAAAATTTCAGGACGGGCTGTCACAATGGGTACATATATTTAGCAAAATTAAAAGTGGGTACAAATAAATTAAAAAATATGGGTACAAATACAAATAAAACCTTAAAAAATATGGGCACAAAAAGAAATTAATATATGGGTACAAATTAAAACTGAAAAGAAAATTGCTACAAATTAAAAAAGGGTTGCAAACTAAAAATGTGACACACCCCGACCCGGAACGTCCACTAGGACTCCGAATCGAGCCGTGTTGGCCGACACCTGGAAGGTGATGAAGCCATAAAGTGTGCTGTGTAAAAAAAAATATGAATAAATTTAAACCTAAAGTGTCTAAGAGCAGAATTGCGCAGTGAGCGGGATTGAGCCCATTTTCACACGCGATGTCAGAGCATAAGTAAAGTACAGTAGCATGGGTAAGAATCATACCCGTAGAGGCAGCCACCTAAATTGAGATTCGCCAAGAATCCTCGTCGATACAAACCTTTAGCAATTAAAACCTGGAGGGGCGCAAAACAAGAAAATGTGGGTGGGTGAAAATAAAGCTTTTCAAAACCTTCCTAAATTATCAAGAGTATAACCCCTCGCCGGAAAACCTGTATAATTTCCCAGAAATAGAATATACATAAATAAATATATATGTCTCGATCATTTTCGTAATCCAGAAATCCCAACATGTATATCATGCAAGATACTATATAAATAATCAAACCAAGCAGCTGAACTAAAACGGTGAATAATAACGTGTCAGCCGGATCCACTTATAGTGGCCTGTACGGCTAAACCTATAACTCATCATATATGCCTGCACATGAGTCCAAACCACCTATAGTGGTATTTAGGACTAGACTGTGTCGGGACCACCTATAGTGGTCTGTATGACAAGATTATGTCAGAACCATCAATAATAGTCTGTACGACAAGACTGTGTCGGAACCACCTATAGTGGTCTGTATGACAAGACTGTGTCAGAACTATCAATAATGATCTGTACGACTCATAAACTTGTCGGAACCATCAATAATGGTCTGTACAACTCATAAATCAATCTATAATATCACATGAGTTGGAGTTGCCTAATGCAACCTGTACGACTCATAAGCAACCTGTACGACAATGTCGGAGTTGCTTACTATTGCAACCTGTAGTCATAACATAACCTAATCATTTCAAATAACACCATAAACTCACCTGAACTTACATGTGCGTCCCGCGTAGCATTCACAACAATTATAGGCAGGTAATATGCATATGGGTATGCCATAATGCAATCTAAAACTCATTCATATCATAGTATTTAAGAATGTATAAATATATATATATATATATGACATGGCATAAAATGTATCATTCAACTTAAAAGCGTTTGTGGAATCATCAATCATATATATATATATATATATATATATATACAATAAAGAGGAAAAAACCCACTCACCTGGAATCCGCGCTACGATTCTTTAGCATAAGCATCAAGGCGTCCCGAACGATCGGCGCCTAAAATAATTATCGAATCACATCTCCAAACTCTTATCAATAGAATACTTAACTCACATATAACACATCCTCTAGGACATTTTAGAATGATTTAAGACCCATTGACCAAAAGTCATCCGTCGATCAAAGTTCGACGATAGGGTCACCACTCTACATAATTCGATCTGGAAGATCTGCATCTCAGATTTCTGATCCGTAATGTCCAGAGATCCACATTATACACCTAAAATAACATACTAAAATTTCGTTACGATCCAACGGTCGGATCTCCGCTAATTGCCAAAAACGAAGTGGCGGTTAACGTTTTATTTTATGAACTTCCAAATCCAATTCGGGAAGATCCGTATGTCGGATTCCCAATCTGTAAGTTCCTATGATCCTCTAATATTATGTATTACAATGTATCAAAGTTTGGTGACGATCCAACGGTCGGATCGTCGATTCATATTTTCACCCAACCACGTAACGTAATGAAATTAAGTTCAAACGATCAACCTACGTCATTCGATTATCAAAACTGAATTTAAGACGTCAAACAAGGCCTAAAAATAATATTGACGGCCCACTGGCCACGCGCCGCCGTGGGTGGCGGTTGGCCGCCTCGACTTGCCGGAAAACCCAACTATTTCCAAAAATTCTCAAATTTTGCAGAAATGAAGATCTCAATGAGTAGAGCAACTTTCATACCTGTGACCAAGGCCAATTTGGCTTAAAAACACCTCAATTTAACACGAACCCGCTGGAACCCTATAATTTAGGTGCCCTCAATTCGGCTCCATAGCAACTCTGACGCCCCCAAACTTGTTTGGGCTTTGTTCCTGGGCTTCAGAGGAGTATTTTGGTGGTGGTAATTTGAGGGTTTTGTTTCAGAATTTGAGGAATGGCCACCACGAACCCTTAGCCCCGCCGTTGGCCCCTTTGATGAATTTACACCCAAATTCCTTCAAATTTCAGGTGGATATGGAAAAGGGAAGACTAGGGAGTAGTTTCTAGGTAGTGGTTTGCTTTGATTTACTAAAGAAATAACCGAATTTGGCCATGGTTCTCATCGGGTCGAGCAGGTCAGGGGATGACCCGTTTTCCCTTTCCTTTTCTCTTTTCCTCATTTCCCTCCTTTCTTCTCTTTCTAATTAGGCAGTTTCTTCCTCTCCCATCTCCTAATTCGTCCATCTCCCTCATGTGTTCTCTTCTTCCTCCTTCCCGATTCGTTTATTTACTCCAACCAGCCACACACATGTGGAAACAATCATTTAGTAATATAAAATAGTGCAAAATAATTAAAATAATGATTTCTTCAAAAATACTTTCAGATTCGTAGCTCCGTAAAACTTTAACTGTAGTTCCGAGTTCAATTTCGCTTGCGTCTATGCGTTCGCACCGTTGAGTACTTCAAGAGTACACTAAAAGAATATTTCGTACGTCTCACTATACGTTGGTCAACGAAAATCAATACCATCACCTCTAAGGGCATTTTCGTCGTTTCACACCATAAAAATTTATAAAATTGTAAAATCAGGGACGGACTGTCACAAAATGGGTACAAACTAAAAATGAAAATATATGATAAATATTTAGCCATAAATATAAATATAGCAAATGTAACATTTCTAACACTAAATTATATATTTAGAAATAAAAAAATATTTTATTATTAAAATAATTAATGACGTTTATTAATACTTAAGGACCTTGATCAAAAATTGAAAATGAATAAGGTTTTAATCAATGTAGTAGCAAAAAGAGAGATGAGAACTTAATTTTTCCTATTTTAAATTTGGCTAATATTTTGCAATGATGATCTATAAGGTGCAACTTAAAAAATAGACGGTTCGGATCATCGATGTTCCCTCCGTCCCCTATTTTTCTCCCACCTTATATTACCACCCCATAAAATGTAAAAATGTCTAGTTTCTCTTTCCACCCACTACTATCCCAAAAATGTTCCTATTTTCAACATTTAAAACAAAACCACATAGTGCCGAAACTCATTAGCCAGCAACAACCAAACTCATCGTTGCACCTGTCGGCATTCTCCTCATCGCCAGCCAAACCTTTTCTTCCCTTCTCTTCTTCTCTTTTTCTCTCTTTCTCTGTTCTCGTCCTTGAATACATAAAGAACGTCTACCAAGAACTATGGGATTTCAAGCTTTTGGATGTTATTGTCAAAAATTGAAAGCCCTCACCATATCCGTTCTTTCCCAAAAGCTAGCAATCATATGAATTTCAAAGATTTCCTATACAGAGCATCAAAAGGTACCATATCAAGGGTTGCATGGAAACTGTTGTAAGCAAATTCCATCAAATGCTGATAATTGTCCCAATTACCATTGAAATTGCATTACATTGGCTCTCAACATATCCTCAAATGTTTGGATAGTTATCTCTGGTTGTCTGTGTATTTGAAGATGAAAACACTTAAAAGTAGTTGAATACCCTTAATTTGTTGGAAAAAAAAGAAAGAAAAACTCTTAAATTTAGAAGTAAATAGGGCATCACGATCATAAACAATTATTACAGTAAAGTCATGCAACCAAATGTGTTTTGTCTCGCTTTGAGTTTTACCATAGTCAGTTTGTGAGATGTACTTTTCATTGTGATGATGATTTCGTCAACTACTTCTAATTATCACTAAAGACCTGATGCGCCATCTAATCGAGTATTTATATTTATTTAGGAGTGAGATTGTATAAATCTTAATAGGTTATGTATAGGATTCATATGAGATCTTGTAGATCTCTCCTTGTACAACTTGTATTACTTAGAGAGATAGTTTCTTACTCCCCTATCACCATAAATAAAGGCACAAAGTGGTGAAAATCACATAACAGAATTCATCAACTCTCTTTTGTGCCGTAGATTCTCCCTTGTCAGTAAAATAGGTTTAGAACACATGTAATTTTTTTAATTCTAATTGAATGAAAGAATAAAACAAAAAAAGATAACAGAAGCATCATTTAGTGTTATAGTCTAGTGATATTCTTATGCACTTAAAAGGTTAAGTCTTATGTTTGAATCAAAAAATTTAACGAGATTGCAATCAATTTATTTTTCCATTTTTACTCCAAATATATTGTTATATATGAGAAATTTTTCGGTGTGTAAAGAACACAATCTGGTACATCAAACGCCATGTTACAATTGATTGTAATTTCATTTTTTTTTTTATTTTTTAACTAATTATATAATGGCACTTAATATGCCCGCGTTCCAACACGTTAAAAAATCTCTACTTGTGTACCCATATTAAAAAGGAAAGAAAAAAAGAAGACATATTCCTCCGCTCTGACTGGTCATTTGGTTATAAGAAGACCACCAAAAGTCGGGAGTCATTCTTTTCCGATCGCCAAATTACACACAATCAGCGACAATGGCTTCCCACCTATTGAGGCGCGCCTCCAGCCACTTCCTCTCCGGCGCCGCGAACCCTGGCCATAGCTTGCTGTCGTCATCATCCCCGTTATCTCAGGTAGCTAGGGTTTTCTCCTCCGCTTCCACTCCGATCCGAGCCACCCTCTTCCCCGGCGACGGTATCGGTCCCGAGATCGCCGAGTCCGTCAAACAGGTCCTTATCAGATTTCCATCGCCTCCTTCTTATCAAATTTCCGTTTAAACTCCGTTTCTTTTCCGTCAAGATTGTATTTATAATTTTGTGTTACACAATACACACGCTCACAAGTCAAATCAACTTTAAATTTAGGGTTTTGAAATCTATTGGAAAGTATATCTTTCATGGAATATTAGAATGGAATTAACATAATTATTTTGGCTGATCGATTATGTATATTTGTCGTTTATTCAAAACGGTTTTGTATTTGGATGATATGATCTGTTGTGAAAGTTTCCAGCCGAATTGTTTTTGTTTGTTGATGTGGTTATTCATTTTCGCAAATGCGAATTCGGGAGCTAGCTACACATTGTAAAAATGTGATTACATTTCCCAAAAATCGATAGTTCAAGTGCGAAAAGGCGATGTGTGTGCTTAGTACAGTGTCCTAGGAGAATAACTATTCAGTGTGCGAGGGCCTTTGTTTGTATTTTACTCTGTTATGGTTTGAAGTGTTGATGCAGATCGCAATTTGCACTGGTGCAGGTGTTCAGAGAAGCTGACGTGCCAATTGAATGGGAAGAACATTACGTTGGGACTGAAATCGATCCTAGAACACAGAGTTTCCTAACATGGGAAAGTTTAGAGTCAGTGCGGAAAAATGGGGTAGGCTTGAAAGGTCCAATGGCCACACCAATTGGGAAAGGTCATCGTTCATTGAACCTTACTCTGAGGAAAGAACTTAATTTGTATGCAAATGTCAGGCCTTGTTACAGCCTCCCTGGCTACAAAACTCGATATGACAATGTTGATCTTATCACTATTCGTGAAAATACAGAGGGAGAGTATAGTGGACTTGAACATCAAGTAAGTGTTTAAAGAATAAGCGAATGAATAGAGTCAGATTTTCAATTTACATAAGTTTGATTTGGTTCTTTGTTTTGGTGGTAGGTGGTGAGAGGTGTTGTTGAGAGCCTCAAGATCATCACCCGTCAGGCAAGCTTGAGGGTGGCTGAGTATGCTTTTCATTATGCTAAGTCCCATGGAAGAGATAGAGTCTCTGCAATTCACAAAGCAAACATTATGCAGAAAACTGATGGTCTTTTTCTTAAGGTTTGCCAATTGTTAATGCATAAGTTTTATTGTTCTTTATCACTTTTAAAGTATGCTCATATCAAAACTGGTTTGGTCATTGTTTCAGTGTTGTCGTGAGGTTGCAGAGAAGTACCCTGAAATCAAATATGAGGAAGTCGTCATCGATAATTGCTGTATGATGGTATGAATAAATTTCTTGGTTCAAGTTTTATGGAAATACTATTTGTGTGCATGTGTAACTTGGTACTTGGTGTCAACTGATGCAACATAGTCCTTGATCTAAGGGAACATTTATGATGTGCCTTGCAGCTTTTTAGCAACAATACATTGTTAGAATTTTGAAAAATTCACATTAAACATGTAGTTTTGGATTTTTCTTTAGAAAAAAAAAAAAGAAAAAAAAAAGAGAAAAGAATAGAACTAAGTCAACACGACACTATCTAATGATAAAAGTTAGGCAATGCGCTAACTAATGATTTTGTTTGATGCAGCTTGTGAAGAATCCAGCACTTTTTGATGTGTTAGTGATGCCTAACCTCTATGGTGATATTATTAGTGATCTTTGTGCTGGGTTGATAGGGGGTTTGGGGTTAACGCCAAGGTATGTTGTATACATGCATTTTTTTTTCCCTTTTGTAATAAGAATAACAAATCATCTGACATCATTTGCCTCGCTTTTACAGCTGCAATATTGGTGAGGGAGGCATAGCCCTTGCTGAAGCTGTACATGGTTCAGCACCTGATATTGCTGGAAAGGTTGGCATTCCTGAACTTTAGACATTCAATTTACTTTATATATAAATCCATTCTCCGTGGTTAAGGAAAACACTTTTGTGTTAGGCCCAAGTGTCTTTTTCTTCAGGGAGAGGATCTTCTCATCTGTCCCAACTTCCATCCCATAGTTTGGTATTTACTAACTGTAGATGTAGCCCTCCTTAAGAGGATTAACATAGAAACAAACTTGGTGTGGCCCTTGGATGGGAGGAATTGTCTTTCCTTGTAACAAAAGTTGCATGAAATTGAATGCTTTGGACGCTTTTCTTCTGTTGCCTTCTGCTTGAGATTCTGCATAGATTTGTTTTTTACACTACCAAGATTAAGAAAGGCCTCTTATCCTTTTGGGTACTCTGGCGGTGTTTGGCACATCTGGTCCCATGAGTGGATTGGAGGCGAGCTCTGAAATTTGTTGCTCAGAGTTATGTCGTGGTGTACCATGATAATGAAAACCATTCTAGGATGCAAGTCATTGATTACATTTTATTGCGATTTGTTTCATTTCTTAAATGCTTCATTACTTATGAAGCTCTCCTGTAGAAATATCTTTTATCAATACATTTCCTCCTAATTCATTATTTGGTTGAAATTTTGTAGAATTTGGCCAACCCAACTGCCCTGCTTCTGAGTGCTGTTACAATGCTACGTCATCTGGAGCTCCATGATAAGGCTGATCGGATCCAAAATGCGATCCTCGGCACAATTTCTGAGGGGAAGTTCCGAACTGCTGACCTTGGTGGCTCTTCATCAACTTCTGACTTTACGCAGGCAATCATCGATCATCTTTGAAAGGATGCGGCTAAGTAGGATTTGCATTTTTGGATTTGTAGTCAACAGATTGTTGCGACCCCTATTTTGGTTTTTTCAGTTGTTTTTGAAGGGGAATAATATCCCTTTGCTTCGATGATCCAAAAGAGATTTGCCCAGTTGTGGAGAGATATGAAGGGCGAAAGTGCTGAAATCAACATATTTTGATATTTCACATATTCATCTTGTACAATATTTTTCAAAATAAACTTGTTATGTTCTAGGGGCTTTCTCCTATACATTAAAAATAATTACCACGATGATATGTTTTATTTTTGCTCTCCCCTCAACTTAATCTCATACTTCATTTATTGTTATTATTTTTAATACTGCTGATTTAAACTAACAGGAAGAGAACACTTAGTATTACATTCTAGTAATATAATTTTTTTTTTTAACTTGTATGTGAGAAATTTTGAGATTAGTGAGTTCGCAATCAATTTATTTCTCACCCTCTTAATGTAAATATATCATTTTTAAAACTAACAGAGGAGGAGGTTTGAACCTGGAACTCAGGATTGAAGAGGAAAGCCTAATCACCTTTCTATCATTTCTTAGAGAATGAAATTGTAGCAATGGTCTCTCAATTTTAACTTAATTGATGTAATGGTCTCCCAACTAAAAATCTATGACCATTGGTCTATTAACTCCTCAAAACGTGCACATATGGTCATTTTATTCAACTACGTTAGAACTTCTGTCAAAACGAGTATGTCCCACTCACATGAGGCTGAATTGAGAGGCAAATATGGAAAACGAAATGAGAAAAATTGTATCAATGGTCCCTCAACTTTAACCCACATGGAGAAATGGTCCATCAACTTTAGGGACTAATGATATGGATATTTAGTTAAGGAACCATTACTTCAATTGAATTAAAGTTGAGGAACCATTTCTACAATTTTATCTTTCTTAGATGGATTAGTATTCAAACTTGCTGTTTGAAATTGTGCATACAATACACCCTCTAAAAGTGTCAGTGGAACCCTCTAAAAGGGTCGGTGGATGATTTTATGCTTACTTTTAGCCAACAGGATCCTTTCTGAATCATTTTAGTGAGGATCTTCAGGATTCGTAAATCATGTTTGTTTATCGTACATCGTGCGGTCAGTTTTTGTCAAGTACTGTTTGTATTAATTTTAAATAAAAATATAATAATTTATGACCCCACGATGTACGATGAAAGGATATGATTCACGGATTCCCGGAATCCTCACAAAGAATATCCGGCGAGGATCCGGATTCTACTTTTAGCTACTCCCTTTAGAATTCGATTTTAATCTCGCTTTACTCTCCTGTAATTCAAAAGTTGCCATATCACTCTTTAAAACTCAAAATTTGCTCCATCTTGCACTCTGGAACTCGATTTTGAAATTCAAAAAACTTCATTCTACCATATAAAGCTCAAAATTCTCACCACATTGTCTTAAGTCTGTTAATTCTCTACAACTCAAGCATAACAACAACAAAAAAGTCCAATTCTTAATTTTTTCTTTAAACTTAATATTTTATGATAGTTGAATGTTAACGAATAATATAAATTAACAATCAAATTCATTGGCACATGTGGCATAATCTTATTGGGTGGTGGACTTTACATATGTTCTAAGGGGCGACTTCTGAGTTACATGGAGAAAAGAGAGAATCCACAAGTAAAAGTGGAACAATTTTTTAGTACTAGAAAATAAAGTGATGATTTTTAATTTACAGGAAATAAAATGAAATTAAAATCAAGCTCTAAGCAGTGGAAGCTAAAGTAAGCCATGATTTTATAAAGATTGTAGTTTGCAATTTTGCATACTAGTTGTATTTAAAGTGGAGAGTTTGGACGGAGACCATTTTTTTGGGGCACACGTTGTACCTATTTAAAACTGTGCGTTTATTGCACCGGATTATTTTGGATTGGAGTAGCTTCTGGGGTAATCTAGACTGGCTTAGACTAAACTAAGCTGGATTAAATTAGTAAAACGTTTGGTGAAGTGTCGGATTACAGAACAGAATAATAATAAATTCTAATATTATATTATTCAATTCATATTTTATTAATATTTTATTCTAATTCTAGAATCCTCTCGTCCATCAACCTCTTTTTCTTTCTCATTTTTCTCAGTCCCCCCCCCCCTCTTCCTTTTTCTCTACCCTCTCCCTCTCTGCCTCTTATCTCAAGTCACAGAAAATGAAGAAACTTGCTCTAATTCTTCTGCACTTGAGATTCAAGAAGGACCTAAGGTCTTGAGCGATTTTGATTTTGTTTTTTTGTTTTTTTGTCAATTCACCGTCATCTTCTCAGGCCCTAGATCCGGCCGATCCAGACTCTTCTTGGAGCTGGAGCCCGACGATTTGAGACCTGCTGGGGGAGTGGGTGAGTTGAGTTGACGATTCAACGGCGGAGGGTGTGAAAGTCTAGGCTTTTCCAATGTATGTGTGGGAGGCGTGCGGTGATTCAACGGCGGAGTCATTGAGCTGTTTTTTGGGAAAGTCAAACCCGTTTTCAGGTGGAGTGGGAGAAGGGAAGCGGACAAGCAACAGAGGAACGAAGCAGGTCTTAGCTAGTCCCATGGTTTTCGGGGACTCTAGCGAAGAACCTCTAGTGACGCTGCTAGTCCTGGCGAGTCGGGCTAATCTCATTAATCTTAGCCCTGCATGCTAACAAACACTGGACTAGCTTAGTCTAGTGCAATCTAGTCCAGTGAAACCTGGTGAAGCAAAACAAACGGGCCCAAATGGTATTCTGTTTTTTAATGCTTAAGGGGTTCAGCTCAATAATAATAATGACCTTCATTAAGTATTTAACACATCCACATTCAAACATGATATACTTAATCAACAATTCCACTGGATGTTAGATAATACCAAATTCTGTATTAGTAGTAGTTGTCCCCACTTGATAATTGTGGCATATCTTCATCGTGCGCCTGTTGGTTTGTTTTAAAATTATTTTTGTAAATATCTTATCGAGTTTGTTTTAAAAAGTAAAAAATTGTCCAAACACTTAATGAGGAGCTTATGAACGTTTTTCTTATGTATCTCAGTGGAGAGTTCTCCATTTTTTTTTTTAATTTCTTTTTTGCCTACAAAATTTTTATAAAATGTAGAAGTTACCGAAGTTAGTCGTTTTCTTCAGAATACCCTTTTGACCTCTTTGATTTGTCTTTTTTGTCGAATGAAAATTAAGTGGATTAAGCTTTATAATGAGTTAGTCATAATAATAGTTTAAATTCGTCTTTGACGATAATTGAACCTAAAACTTCTTATTTACAAACGAAGCGGAATACGACGACCTCTTTGATTTGTCATGTTCCAACTCAAAAGTTAAATTATGTTGACTTTTGTATATTTCTATAATCTTGGGATTCCTAGTTTAGCATGATTTCATGTAAATTAATTCTTCCCTTATTGATATGATTTTTTTTGGTTAATTTTTCCCTTATTGATATGATTGTATCAACTTAGAAGATTCTCCTTGAGAGATAAATAGAGACACGATATACAATTGTAAAAAAACGTTCTCCTCTTAGTACCAGAGTCAGGTTAAGAAAAATTTCGAAAAAAATCGTGTGGGCACAAAATCATTAGCCCGCCACTGTTTGTGCAATGCGCCGTGCAGCGTCCGCCAGTGAGCAACACCGTCGTTATTGACCTGAACCCACTGTGTTGTTTCACTCTATTGGGTGACAACCAGACCCGTTTGCCCTTGCTTCTGATCTGAAGCTGTGAAAGATTTGATGCGTCCTGACGATCGACGGGAACCCAGAAATCTTGCACCATCCCCAGACGACAAACTTTTGCCTGCACCGTACTGCCACTTGCCGTCGCACCACCTTGCACCCAACTCGAGACCCAACGACCCACGCACAACCGCAATCCTTTTTGCCAGAAATCCCGACCCACAACCTGAATAACTCGATCCGACGAACCCAACATCTTGTTGTCACCTGAAACCACATCGCCGTCACGCCCAACAAGGTGGAAAGCGTGAACCGAGACCCATCGGCTTGCACGCGTTCTCACAGAAGAAGAAAGAAAAAGAAAGAAGAACAAAGAAAAAGAAAAGGGAAAAACAAAAAACAAAGTAAAAAAAAGGAAGAAAAGAAAAAGGAAAGAAATAAAAAGAAAAGAAAAAGAAAAAGGAAAATATTTGATTTGTTTTTTGGCCACGGTAGGCCATCTCCAATTCAATGGGGTTTTAAGACCCGTCTAGATTATAGTTTGCAAGAAATTATTTTTTAATAAACAGTATCAAATCATATTTATATATCATGTTCAATCAAAGGGGGTTATTTTTTAGCCCCCTCAATAATTTATTATTTTAAGATTGTTATTTAATTTGATAGAATAATTGAATTAAACTACTACATTAAAATAAGATTTTTGCACATATTTTGAGTGCCACTTGTCATTAGAGTGGAGATTGTGTTGTTATTTGTTAAATGTTGTTTTAAGTTTTATGTTATTAAATATTTTAATTTTAATACAACACCTTAAATATTAAAAGTACAACAACTTAACTATTAAAAGAGTGTTTAAGGTGAATAGAATGACACACCTCAACCCGAGATGTACACTTGAACTCTGAATCGAGCTGTGTTGGTCGACACTCCGAGGGTGACGAAGCCATAAAGTGTAGTGGTGTGGAAAATGAGAACAAATTTCAACCTAAAAGTGCCTAAATATAAGAGTGCGCTTGTGAGCGAGATTGAACCCATTTCACACGTGATGTCAAAGTATAAGTAAAGTACAATAAAAGTATGATAAGAATTATACCATTGAAGGTACACTCCTATACTAACATTTTCCAAAAATCCTCGTTGACACAAAAGCTCTGCCATTAAAACATGGAGGGACGAAAATCAAGGGTGAGTGGGCCTAAAAATAAAGTTTTGTAAAATTTTTTCATAACATAAAATCCCTCACCGTAAAACAAGTATAATTTCCAAAATATACACACTACGTATAGTATGAAAATACTTACTATAACCTGCAATTCTCAAGAATTCAATACATCACAATATTTCATAAATAAACACATGACATCTGTAATCACATAATCTCGCATAAGCAAACATATCATATCAAGCGCTCATCGACATATGCTAATACACGAGTTCATGCTGAGGTATTCCCACATAAACAAGACTGGGTGTAATAAAGATTTACGCTCTAGTACTACAATCATGTGAAGATTGGCGCTATGCGCATCAAATATGAGTCCTAATTGCCTATAGCAATCTAGGATAGGACTGGCACCTACAATGGATCCAAAGTGAGCGTATAGTGCGATGTGAACATATACATGAAAAACTGGCCCCAGCCCAAGCAAGTACTAACACGAGTGCAGCACACGATGAGCAGATAACGTAAATATGATCATTCAATGGTAAATCGATAATTCTAGTCAACATAACACTATTTGTGGCCGCAAATATAATTAAGGCATTCCATAATAGTACGCATACATGTGCATCCAGCAGGATTCAGAATAATTTCATAATTCTCAGCATTACGACCTTTCTTATAAACGTTAATTTAATTATGGACATCATGTAGAAAATTCATTATTAAATATATATGTGAAAACTAAACAAATATATATACTATATAAAAGAAAATACCCAATCACAAATCATGTTATTGATATGCTTCACCAAGAAATGAAACCATTTACGTAAATATTTAACGTACTAACGTATAAACGAGTTTTCGTACAAAGTACAGCTAATAAAGGAACTATTTTAAAACAACAGAATTTCGGAAAACGGAGAGCGAATCCGGGTTCGGAACGTTAAGAAACCTAAAGAGGAAAGATAGTGAGCTCAAAGCTTTGTCCTTTGAGTCTGGTCGTACAAATAGGTAGTGAAGGGAGTGATGTGGAGGTGGTTTGGTTGTGAGGCTTGCCAAAGTACGGAGAGGTGGTGCCGCTTTGCATTTTTCACTACTACAATATTAGCTTTAAGTGTCGGATGATGGTGGCGGGTAATAAGTCATTTTATCGGATAAACGATATCCGACACATGATTTATTTAGTGTCAAATAAAATTGAATTTCTGTTGGATATAACCGACAGTAATTCCTGTCGGATATTTACTGTCGGATTAAATCGCTAGGAATTTTGAATTTAAAAAAAAAAAAATTTTTATATGTTCTGGCGGTTTTGAAGTTCATAGTGGCGGTTATAAGCGACATAAATTGATTATTTTATTGTTTTAGTGTTTTGGCGGTTATTATTTTATTTTTCTATAGGTTATAACCGACAGAAATTGACTATTTTATTATTACTTTTACGCCAAAAGTTTTTCCGTTCGGTTTTCATTCAAATTTCTTTCTCTTCTTCATCTTCAATCCTCAATCTGCAATCATTTTCTTCTCTTCATCTTCAATCTTTTGCTTCCATTTCATCTTCTATTTCTTTCTTCATCAAGCACTTCATCTTTTTCTTCACTGCATCCTACAGTAAGTTTTTCATTCCCTTTGTTTTCATACTAAAATCTTCTATTTCTTTCTTCATCAAACACTTCTTGGCTTATTTTTATTTTATGATTTGATTTTGCAGGTGCTTTATTTAGTTGGCTGACTACGTAAAGAATAAATCGACGACATAATTCTTCAATAGTTCAGGTTTTATTACTGAACTTCTTGATGTTTAAATTGTTTGTTTAACAGACAAGATTTTTTATTTAGAGATTTTAATTTAATTAGTAAGATAAATTAGGAATATTTGTGTTAGTTAGTTTATTTTATTTACTTAAATTAGGAATATTTGATTAGTAAGATAAATTAGAAATATTTGTGTTCCATTAGTTTATTTTATTTACTTAAATTGTTATGAAGAAATTGAGATAAATATTATTTGTAAATATTTATGTTAAATTGACAATATTTAATATACCATAAATTGGTAATATTTAGTAATATAGGTATATATTATGTTAATTAATTAAATATTTCACTCTAATTGCTATGAGGATATACAGAACTTAAATTTAATAAATAATCAAGAGTGTAGATAAACATATTTTTGTTAACCTTTTATTGTTTTTTTAAAATTTGTTTTATTGTGATAGGTGTTGGAATTTAAATTGCAATTGTGATAGTTCGAGGTTGAAATATAGGGATTGAAATTTCTAATAGTTATGCCTACATGATAGGGATTGAATGATTGTAGGCATCTTAGTTTCAACGTAATATTTGCTCTCGTACAGTGGTAAAACATGGAAAAAAGTTGGTTGACAATAGCGCGAAATTTGGAAGCGTATACAGATGGAATTAATTTATTTTTGGATCAAGCAGTTGCAAATGGTGCTGACCGCGATAAGTTTAGATGTCCTTGCAAAAGATGTTGTAATCAATATAGTTTTGTTAGAAAAACTATTGCCGAACATCTTTTGTTGTATGATATGGATAAAGATTACAAAAATGCTTCGTGGCGATATCATAGGGAACCTTTCATTGGAGAGCATAATATGGGGATTGGAGAAGAAGGTGTTGGGCCATCTACTGAAACAGGAGATCGGTTGACTGGTATTCATGATGTTCTTAATGATGTATTTGTCCAGCCATTAACAGAAGAAGGTGTTGGGCCGCCTACTGAACCCCTTTCTGGGGAAGAGCGTTTGGAAGAGGTCGAGACATTTTTTAAGTTGCTTGAAGAGGCAGATCACGATTTGTGGCTAGGTTGTAAGGAATTTAAAAAATTAGAGGCGGTTGTAACATTGTATCAGATCAAGTGTTTAGCAAGAATGCCGGACGAGATCTTCACCACGTTACTCGAATTAATTAAAAAAATGTTGCTTGATGGAGATTGTTTGCCTGATTCTTGTTATAAGGCAAAAAAAACTTATAAATTACTTGGGTCTGACGTATGTGAAGATTGATGCGTGTCCCAATAATTGCATGATCTATTGGAAAGACACTGCAGAGTTGACCGCATGCTCAGTTTGTGGTGAATCAAGATATAAAAATGTCAATGAAGATGATGGCTCTAAAAAAAAAATCGCAGCTAAGGTTATGTGGTATTTTCCTTTAAAACCACGATTGCAGCAGTTATATATGTCGAAGCATACGGCTGAACATATGAGGTGGCACGCAACTGAATGTCCTAAAGATGGGTTTATGAGACATCCTTCAGATTCTCTAGCATGGAAGCATTTGGATAATTTATATCCGGAGTTTGGATAAAAAATTTGAAATGTCCGATTAGGGTTGGCCAGTGATGAATTTAATCCTTTTGGAAAAATGAGGCAAGACCATAGCACATGGCATGTGGTAGTTTACAATTTACCGCCCTGGATGTGTATGAAGCAACCGAATTTGTTGTTATCTCTGTTAATACCAGGACCGTGCAGTCCCGGTAAAGAGATTAATGTGTACATGCTTCCATTGATTGATGAGTTGAATGAGTTGTGGGAGGTGGGCACTCCTACTTATGATGCGTATTCCAACCA
This sequence comes from Cotoneaster glaucophyllus, assembly GCA_036320875.1. Lineage (NCBI taxonomy): Eukaryota > Viridiplantae > Streptophyta > Magnoliopsida > Rosales > Rosaceae > Cotoneaster > Cotoneaster glaucophyllus. The sequence goes on from CM070067.1 coordinate 12,765,964, forward strand.
AAATTTTACGATGAAGGCTGACGTGTTATGGACTATAAGTGATTTTCCAGCTTATGGAATGTTATCAGGATGGAGTACACATGGATATAAAGCATGTCCATATTGCATGCATGATACAGAATCTATATACTTGCCGGCAAGTCGTAAGATTTGCTATTTGGGGCATCGACGCTTTCTTCCTGTTGATCATAGGTTTCGAAGGCAAACCACATCTTTTAATGGTCGGCGAGAGCATCGTAGTGCACCAAGGCAATGGACTGGTTTACAATGTCTTGAAGAACTTTGTACTTTGAGATTTACTTTTGGAAAACCAAAGAAAGATGCTTCGGTTGGGCAACGCAGAAAACGAACTGAGAGCAGTACAAGTAGTAAGAGTCAGTGGAAGAAGAAATCTATTTTTTATGAACTACCTTATTGGAGGCATTTGTTGATTAGACACAATCTTGATGTTATGCATATTGAAAAATATATATGTGACAATGTAGTGGGAACATTGTTAGATATAGATAAAAAGTCTAAGGATGGATTGGCTGCACGTGCAGATCTTGAAATCTTGAAAATAAGATATGGACAACATCCACGTAGGGAAGGAAATAGAACATTTCGACCTCCAGCATTGTTCACGTTGAAAAGAGAAGAAAAAACTGCATTTTGTGAATTGTTGTCTACTATTCGGGTTCCCGATGGGTTATTCATCAAATTTGTCGAGATGTGTGCATGTGAATGAACAAAAAATACATGGATTGAAAAGCCACGATTGCCATGTTTTAATGCAGCAGTTACTCCTGCTTGCAATACGTGCGGTTTTGCCTAAATCTGCTACTGTGATATTATTAGAGTTGAGTGCAATTTTTAGACAATTGTGTAGCAAGAAGGAGTCCGAGGAAGGTTTCAAGCAATTGAATTCAAGAATTGCCTTGACATTATGTCAATTGGAGAAGATATTCCCGCCTGCATTTTTTTGATGTAATGATGCACCTCCCAGTTCACTTGGCAGATGAAGCAGCTATTGCAGGGCCTGTTCAATATAGATGGATGTATCCAATTGAACGGTAATTAACAAATCTTTATAAAATTTGTAAATTTATAATGATAATTTTAATTAGTAATTATAATAATTTGTGTTCTGTATTATAATTATAGGTATTTGCAAACACTGAAGCGCTATGTTCGTAATAAGGGTCATCCTGAAGGTTCTATTGCCGAAGCATATTTGGTGGATGAGTGCTTATCCTTTTGTTCCATGTATCTTAGAGATGTCGAGTCTCGTCGCACTCGTAGAGGTTGAAATGAAGATGGTATTGGATGTGGAGTATCTGGTGGGTTATCAATTTTTGACTCTAAAGGATGTTATATGGGTTCAGGAGAAAATGTGGAGCTTGAGTTTAATGTTCTTGATCAGTGCCACAGATACATTCTATATAATTGTGATGAGGTCAACCCATTTAGAAGGTAAGAACGTGTAGTCATACGTCTTAATGTTTTATCAATTTTTTCACTTTGAAAAATTAGTTAAGCATATTTGGATCTGATTGACTAGGCAACATGAGGAATTCTTGAAAAATCAACATCGGCGAGCAATGCTGACTATGAGACAAATCAAGGAGCTAAGCAAGAAGGAATTTCCAGAATGGTTCAAGCAACATGTGAGTTAATATAACAGTCACATTATTACTTCTTTTCTTTTCTTTTTTTTACATTTTAATTATGACGTGTTTATATTTGTCGTGTCGACTTTTATCCTTTTACGTAGTACAGATTAATTCAAGATGTCATGCTAATGACATCTTGATATCTGAAGACTTGCGTTGGCTAGCCAATTACCTAGTAAGGTTGTGATGAAATATAAAAGTCACATTATTCATGGGTTCAGATTTTGTACAAAATCTGTGGACGATAAGCAAAAGAATCAAAATTGTGGTGTCTTTGTACCTGCAAATGTCCCTGGTGCAATTGGGCAAGTGAATTGTTATGGCAGAGTCATAGACATGTTTGAGGTTAGATATTGTGGCCCTACCGAAGCAGGAGACAAGGGTCGTGCTGTGATGTTGTTTAAGTGCGAATGGGTTAATAGTGAAAGTCCAAGAGGTATGAAGACCGATCAATATGGATTTACTTTAGTAAACTTCAATCGATTGGGGTTTAAAGAGGATCCTTTCATATTAGCTTCACAAGCATTTTATGTGGAGGACACGATTGAAAAAGATTGGCATGTTGTTGTTCGAAAACGCAGCCGAGAGATTTGTTTGACGTATTGGAGGATAATGATGCACTTGATGATTATGCCATACCTGATTTGGATGATCGTGTACTTGACAATGAAAATTTGCATACAAGGGTTGGCGTGGAAGAGACTCATTTTCACGAAGTATTACCGTTGCCTACTCAGTTCCCTGACTTTGTCAATGCTGACGATGACCAGAAGATGAAATGGAATAGTTTTATTATTTACTTTATGATTTTTAAGTATTAATCAGACTATATTTCATTTTGTGTAGTGATTTTTATTTAAAATATTTTAATTTGTGGGGCAAAATTTAAAATGTTACTTAAAAACACATGGTTTAATCATTTTTTTTCACTCACGGTACTGTCGGATATAACCGACACTAACAGAACAAAATTTTGAGCGGAAAATTTCCCGCGACTTTGACTAAAAAAAATTCAAGGCGAATAAAAACCGTCGGAGGGAAATTTGTGGCGGTTTTTGGATATTTTTGTCGGTTAAAACTGACACAAACCTGACATCCATTAAAAACATTTCTGACATACATAAATGCACTGCAATGACAGAAATAAAAAGGTCTGTCGGATTTTAGTTTCCTGGCGGATAAAACCGACACAATTCTGACATCGATTACTTACCATTCTGACATACTGTTGACCCTAAAAACTACCAAGCCTACGTGGCGCACATGCCGAATAATCTATGAGCTAACTACGTCCTTCGATTGAATGCGAGGCATGCCAACTCGACGGCTGAACTCGGTCGGTGAGTAAAATGTTGATGTTGCGTTGTGTGCACGGTTGACTTCTGAATCTTGCGACTGCGGCTGAGGAAGGAACACGCCTCAACATTTGGGTTCTAGAGCTTGAAGACAAGGCTGCTAGTCTTGTGAAGTTCACGAATCGTTGGTGCCGGATTCAGTCACAGTGATTATATTCGTAAAGGTATAAGCACGCCGAATCGACACCAAAGTATAGGGGCACAAATACTCAAAACAGATATATGTCTTGATGGTGAAAGTGGTTCAGCCGTCAGAATGCCGAACTCTAAAACCAACCTGTGAGTATCCAATCATAAAATAACTCGGTGTTCGATGTGCCGAGCTCGGTAATTCGTAACACCTCACTTCGCCGAGAAGGCTGGTGAGATGACCTCTGTCGATGAGAACCCGAAAGTCTTTCTCGATCGAGACTTGGATAGATAACCAACCAGCCTTAACGCAGTGCTGTTTATCCAAACTAAATATGCTCCGCGATCGACTGGTTCTACGACGATAGTGCTGTTTATCCAAACTGAAGATACCACCGGTTGCCTTCACAGTGCTGTTTATCCAAACTGAAGATGTGTTGGCGAAAAAGAAAATAAAAATCTCAAGGTTGAGAGAGTTTGCGCAGGGCAGTTTTGTGTGTTGAGTTGGAGAAAGGTGAATGTTATGCTCTCCCCTCTATTTATAGCAATATGAATACTTCGAACCGTCATTGGATAGAAATCCTCTTCCTAGTTTGACTCTTCTTCGGCCGATACTAATCCGACTCTATTTCGGCCAATCCCATTCCAACCAGGATTCTGCACCTGCCTCCAATCGTGGGCTCGATTCACTTTTACCTCGGTTTCCTCGGGACTCCTTCTCCTAATAGGTCTCGGCTGTACTCTGAACCCTTCGGCTCATGACCTCAGTCCATAGCGCCTTTAAATAGACACTGGGCCGAAGGTGACCTTTATTCGGCCCACTATTATTTTGGGCCTAAACACTGCCCCCTCGCTTCTAAGGTCGTCGACCCATAGCTTATGGTCGAGCTTCGGCCTTGAAGAAGCAAAACATTACTTTTCTCGCGACGATCGATGACCTGTCCCAGAAAATAACACCACGCCCATTTATGAGAAATGATGTTTCCCTCGAATCCTTCCCGAATTCGCCACGCATCAGTCCTCGATCATCCCAACAGCTCGCAATCATATCTCTGGGCGCATGCAACCATTGAAGCGTCTCTTTGCATTAATTTCGCCGTCACACGCAATCGTGTGTCCTCAAACCACGCGATATGCCGTCAGTCTGCGAGATTTTCGTCTGGATTTTCTGAATTCTCATCATGGCGCGCAGTCGTATTGATTGGTTTATTTCGAAATTCAAAACCAACCGATTGGTCTTCCTGCGAAGTCTCTATAAATACCCATTCCTCTCTCATCTCAATTTTACGTTTCTAATCTTTCTGAAATTTCCTTGCTATTCTCATCTCGAATCTCCAGAAAACCCAGAACTTCTTCCTTAAGCATTTTCAACCCAGAAATTCACCTTTTAAACCTTTTTCATCAACCATGGCATCCTTCATCTCTCAACTCTCCGAAGAATGCACCAAATGCAAGGACTTTATCGATCCTTGTGCCGTCAAGAACCTGCGTTTTGAGAGCGATTCAAGCGCCACGCATCAGATTCTTGGGCCTCTGTTCAAGAAACTCGTCCCCACAACCATCACCAACCTTCTAAAGGACCACTGCCTGGCGCCCCTTCGACAAGGCTTTGAGTGGTCAAAATGGGAAATGTCGAAACCCCAAGGAGCATGGCCCTCGACTACTGCGACCTGGGCCACCTGGGTTGATCGCATGGAAAACTTCTTCGGCCAGGAGTGGAAATCTCTTGGAATCTACGACGCCATCAGACTCTCGACGGTGGAGATTGCTATGGACAAGGATCTTCTCATGGCGGCCTTGAGTATCTGGTGCTCGGCAACCAACACCATGGTTCTTCCCCTTGGACCTATTGGCCCCAACGTCCTTGACATCTCGGCTATCCTTGGGACTTCACCTTCCGGTCTCCCAATCGATGCTGCCCTGTTTGGATGTTCATCGAACCTGGATCTCAAAGCCTTGTTCGATGCTCGAGCCGTTGAGACACTGAGCCGAAGAGGTCAAGAGCATTCGAATGAGGAAGTTCAAAAGTTGCACAAGAACTTCTTCAACTACAGCACCCTTATCATTCATTTCGCTGGTCGATGGGAGGAGAGACCCCGCAACGGGGAGCATGAAGCCTTTCTGTTCTATTGGTACAACAAATTCATTTGTTGTACCAAATCGATCAAATGCCTGGTCGAGAATATGCCTGTGGCTGAAGCCCTGGTTAGTGGTCACGTCATGGCGCTGAGCCCAGCCATTCTTGCCAACCTACTGCGTTGCTTGGCCGAGGCGACCATCCACAAGATCGACTTGCACCAGAGTGGGCCTCTTTGGGTATTTCAACTCTGGCTGCAGACCTACTTCACCATGCTTCGGCCGGAGGTTCTCGACTTTCTTCCTACCGAGGCGCTCGGTCTTCAGCTGGCCTCCCGACCGGCGCCCCCTCATCGGGCTGAGGAAATCTTCAAGTACTTCTTTGGCCTTGAAGACCTATTCGACGACGAGTTTCTTGTATGTCGTCGTCGCGATTATCCTTTTTCCATCAAACTTCCAACTTCGGTTTGGAGCGAAGGCGATGAGGGTGCCCTTCGTCAAAATTGGGGGTCGTTTATGTTGTCACGCGACCTTCCCCTCGGCTGTGATGCTCGCCGGGCAAGCTGGGAGGTCTACTATCCTCAATTTACCGCTGGGCAACTCGGCTATCTCCAAGGCTGCCCGGTGCCTCTACTTCTCTCCCGCTCCCTTCTTAGTCGAGGACGGCTCACTGGTTCCTCTGAGAGGGAGTGTTGAGACACTGAAAAGGAATTCCAAGAGCGGTGCGAACAATTCCGTCTTTGACCATCCATTCCTGAGACCCTCAGCATCGATACTTTTGGGGATTGGTGGGAAGCGTACACCCAGGATTTCTTCAGGGGGTCAGTCGAGGATATCATTACCAAGGTCTTCGGCGATCGTCCCCTAAAAACTACTGCCCCTCCCACTAAGGAGAAGAACCCAGGTAAACGGCTGTCTTTATCCGCCCAATGTTTACTTTACCTTGGTAACTCAATTCTATCACTCAATTATATTTTTATTTTCCTTTCTTAGGTGGTCGAGTGTTGAAACAAGCTGCCGTGGCCAAGAGAAGATCAATTCTTTCTAGGAGAGCTGACGCCACCGTACAGGCTCCTGCCGAGTAAGAGGCCGCGTCAGGAGGCTGAACCGGCACATGAAACTCCCCTGTCCTCCAAAACGTGTCAAGAAATTGGCAAAGAAGGGGGAACGGGAGGTTCATGTTATCTCTAGCCAGACCACTGAGGTGACCACCCCTGCCGTCCCCCTCACTGCTCCTGTCGCGGAGGAACGACCAATTCCAGTTGGTCGAGCATCCCAAGCGTCCCCTGTTCTGGAAGCGGTCGAGTCAGTCGCTGCTCCAACCATCTCTAAGGCAGTTGAATCAGCTGCTGCTTCGTCGGATGGAGAACCCGCAACCTCAATGGCCCCTTGTCGCACCTGTCCTAGGGGCAGCGACTCCTTTGGTCGAGGGGCAATCCCCACTTCGTCCAAAACGAACGGTGGTCATCCTGGAAGAGGTATGAACAATTTTGGGAGATACATAAATGTTGTAGCCAAATTTCACCCGGTTCTAACACTTCATTGTTTCAGGACGATGCCAGCGAGGAGATTCCACTGGCGCATCGCCCTCGTCGAGCTCGGCCATCCAAGCCCTTGGTCCCTTCTTCCCAACCACCGAGCAAGGTCGTCCAAAAATCTGGCCTTGCTGTGGTCGAGGCGGTCGTGACCACCCCTGGCTGCGGCCGATGTTGTTCCAGTTGCTGCTCTGGCCGGTGCAAAAATTACTGCTCCAATCGAGGTAAACGACTCTGCTCCAGTCGAGGCGGGAGTCGCTGCCCCGGATATGGTTTCTCCTGCCGAGCCAGAGATGACTACGGAGACCCTGGTGCATCCGCACGACGTCGACCTCGGTATTCCACCTCAGGAGGTTTCGTCGGCTTATGTAAGGATTCCTATGTTTTATTTTCAGCTATGCTTTTCTTTTTAGAGTTCTGAAACAAAGATGTACCAAATGCTAGGTGCCCCCCAATTCTTTTCACTGAAAATTCTACGCGCCGAGGGGTGTTGTCTATATTTCTTGGCCGCCTCAATGACCGTCAAACGTAGACAACCTTCATCGGCCGCGTGAATTGAGAAGCAGTCTCAAACACTGGGCTCGGCCTTTAAGCTCTCTAGGTTCGAGCAATGACCCAGGGGACATGGCCGAGGTCTCATCTCATCAAGTCTACTATCTTCTCCTTGCCTATCCCTTGTGGTTTAACTGGCTCTAATACTTGCCCCTCCATGCAGCCTTCGTGGGAAGCCGAGTTCGATGCCCTTGTTTTTGGTACGACCAAGAGGATGGCCGGGCCTTCGATTGATGCGACGCACGACATGGTTGATCCAGATGCGATCGCCAAATTGCAAGAACTATTATCGCTGTCAGCCTCTCAAATCCTGGAGCGCAAAGGCCTCGACTCTGTCGGAGCATGTCTGAACGATCTTGCGACCGATGGTCGTTTGGACAATGTTGCCGTCACTCGAGCGTCTTCCCTCCTAGAGCGAGCTCGGGAGCACTTTGGAATCTTTGCAAGAGCTCTCGAGCTGAGAACGAATGGAAGGCCGCCTCGGCCGTACAGGAAGCTCTCCGTCCAAAAGTCGAGGCGCTGATCGCCAAGAAAGAGCAGTTGGCCGAACTTGATCGCCAAATCGTCGAACTTCAAGATCGGCGGTCGGCATTCACCTCCGAACTTGCGAAGGAATTTAAGTCGAACAAACCTTGTTTGACCGAATATGCTACCAACGGGAAGCGAGTCGACCAGCTGAGGATGGATAAGAGGAATCGTCATATGGAGGTCATCATGGGCGAAGTGAGGTGGCAGGAGCTGAAAGCTTTTCTTGAGACCGTTCTTCCCTCTTCGCCTTAGGGCTTCCATTGTATTCTTAACTTGTACAACTTGATCGAAAAATTAATAAAAATTAGTTATTCTCGCATCTCCCAAGTGATGGGGTAGTATTTCTTTAAAAACTTCCCATTAATCGGTAGTTTATGAATTAGACCGGTTCGGTCTTTGAGACGATATGCCCCATTGCCGAGAACCTTGCGAATAATGAACGGTCCTTCCCAATTCGGCGACCACTTGCCAAATCTAGGATCTTTAACTCCAACGGGTAATACAGTCTGCCAAACTAATTCTCCTTCGCCGAACGTTTTCTGTCTAACCCGTTGATTATAGGCTCGTTTGGCAATCTTCTTTTGTGCCGCTAATAGATTGCAAGCATCAAGTCGAGCTTCTTCTAAATCTTCTAACTCTTGCCTCATAGCCTGGCTGTACTCGGCACTGAACAAACTACTCTGTTCGATTATTCGCAGCGAGTTTACACTTAGCTTGACTGGCAGCATTGAATCATGCCCATAAGTCAAGGCATACGGTGTCGTTCCAGTCGCAGATCGTGGTGAGATTCGATAAGCCCATAAGGCCTCATTTAGCTTCAAATGCCATATACCAGGCTTCTCCCTTACCATTTTCTCGAGGATACCGATCAAAACCTTGTTACTCGCTTCAGCTTATCCGTTCGCCTGTGGGTAATACGGCGTAGACTGTTCCAGTCGAATATTCAATTTATTTTTATATTCCTTCAACCTGTCAGATGTGAAAATTGTGCCATTATCTGTTATGATCGTTTCCGGAACACCGAATCGCGTCACAATATTCTCCTCCACGAAATTAACGACATCTCTAGACGTTAACTCGGCGTATGATTTTGCTTCGACCTATTTAGTGAAGTAGTCTGTCTCCACTAGTATCCATGCGTGTTTTGCCGCTCCAGAGGATGGTGTAATTTTGCCGATTGAATCTATGGCCCAGCCTCTAAACGGCCAAGGTTTAGTAACTGAATGTAGTGCCTCGGTTGGGACCTTTTGTATAAGACCATGGATTTGGCATTGCACGCACCCTCGGGCGAACTCAATGCAATCCTTTAACACGCTCGACCAAAAATACCCATGGCGGCGTAACAGCCATCGCATCTTTCGACCTGATTGATGAGCTCCGCAGGTCCCTTCGTGTACTTCCGCGATTGCTTGGGCGGCCTCTCGTGGTCCGAGGCATAATAGCAATAGACCGTCTTCACCTTTTCGGTATAGCTCATTCTGATATATGACGTAGTTCGTGGCATACACCCTTGTCTTACGATCATGTTTGCCACTCGGGTTATCAAGGTATTGCATAAGTGGTCTTCTCAAATCATCTGGTAATGCTTCGATCGTACAAACACCCAACGATTCTTCTCGTTCCAGTAACGATGGTAAAGACATCACGCGCGTCTGAATTACTTGGTCGTGATGAAGGACTTGTTGATTAACCAGGGCCGGGTATGACTGGTGCACTGTGGGTGTCATACGGCCTACCTCGTCCCCCAAGAGTTGTGCTTCGGAGGCCAGCTGGGCGAGTTCATCGGCGACGGTGTTTCGATCTCGAGAAACGTGACTAAATGTAATACCGTCGAATGACTCGGCCAGGTAGCTGGCAACCATGTGATAAGGTGCCAGAGTGCAACTCATACAACGGAAAGTGCCATTGAGCTGGTTAATGACAAGTTCGGAATCGCCAAGGACGAATACGCGAGGTGCTCGTAATTCATGAAGGACGCCGAGGCCGATGACAAGGGCCTCATATTTGGCTTGATTGTTGGTACACTCAAAGTCAAGTTTAAGCGAGAAGTACCAACAGTGTTGTTGTGGAGACTGGATGACGATACCCACACCGGCCGATGTTGAGGTACTAGAACAATCAAAATAAAGCGTCGAGAAATTATCGCGTGCTTCTACCATGCCGATCTCGACGTCGGTTTCCCCGAAATCGTACGAGGAAGGGTGCTGAGCAAGAAAATCGGCAAGGGCTTGCCCCTTGACTGCTTTCTGGGGTACATATTGTAAGCTAAATTTGGATAACGCCATCGTCCATTTCCCAATTCGGCCTTTGACTATTGGCCGAGTGAGCATGTATCGGATAACTTCTGTCTAAGCGATGACATGAGTGACCGACGGTAGCATGTAGTGTCGGAGTTTGGATGCGGCGAAAAATAAAGCCAAGCAAAGCTTCTCGACGGAGGAGTAATTGAGCGAGTTGAGCCTCCGGCTGAGATAAAACACGGCCTGCTCTCGACATGCGTCATTGTCTTGAGCGAGGAGACAGCCGATGGATTCCTCGATCGCGGATATGTAAAGTTTTAGAGGTTTATCGCGCCGAGGGGGAACGAGGATGGGTGGTTTTGTAAGAGAGACTTTGATTTGCGTGAAAGCTGCTCGGTGTTCTTCACGCCACTCGAACTTGTCTAAATCTTTTAGTTTCAGAAGTGTGGAGAACGCCTTCATTTTGCCTGCCGAATTTGCTATGAAACGTCGGAGAAATTTTATTTGGCTGAGTAACGACTAGAGTTGCCTTTTGGTTGTTGGAGGTGGAGCGCTCATAATTGCTCGAGCCTTGTTCTCATCTATCTCAATGCCCCAATGATGGACAAGAAAGCCCAAAAAGCCACCGGCCAACACACCGAATGCGCATTTAGCAGGGTTCATCTTGAGATGATGTCGGCGCATACGAAGGAAAGCCTGCCGAAGATCATCAAGATGCGTTCGGCAGCTCTTTGATTTTACCACCACATCATCGATGTATACTTCAACGATCGTGCCAATCAGATCGTGAAAGATAGCGTTCATGGCGTGTTGATATATGGCACTAGCGTTTTTCAGGCCGAAAGGCATGACTACCCATTCATAAGTGTCGAGTGCCCCCGGGCAGCGAAAGGCAGTTTTTTGGACATCGGCTTCGGCAATAAAGATCTGGTTGTAGCCAGCGTGGCCGTCCATGAAGGATAACATGGCATGGTTGGCCGCGGCGTCAATGAGCATGTCAGAGATTGGCATTGGATACTCATCCTTGGGTGTTGCCAAATTCAGATTGCGAAAATCGATGCATATGCGGAGGGTGCCGTTTTTCTTGATACTGGGACGATATTTGCTAGCCATTCGACTTATCGAGCCGTCCGAATGAACCCAGCGTTTAAAAGACGAACGAGTTCATCTTTGATGCCGAGTTGGACCTCGGTCGAGAATCGTCGGGGTGGTTGACGAAAGGGCTTGCAACTAGGTTTGATACGTAACTCGTGCTCGACGAGTGTTCGATCAAGACCGGGCATCTCATGATAGCTTCAAGCAAAACAATCTTTAAATTCATAAAGTAGCTTGCAAAGCTCTGATTTCATAGATTGGGGAAGCAGAGCACTAATAAATAATGGCCGATGATCCTTGGCCGTTCCGACATTCACCTTCTCTAATGGATCCTTAACTTAAGGCCGAGTGTCTTCGAGGTCGGCCGGAGCAGCTGGAATATTATCAAAAGAGAGCATGGGACCGCTATCGTCTTCAACAAGGAACTCCACAAGATTGATACCTAAATGAGATTGTTTGGATATGATATGCCAATGAGCCAGCAGTCGTTCCATAATCGATGAAACTGCGGCTTGGCGTCTGATTTGACTAGTGTCAAACATCAGGATCGGTGATAAAGTTAGCCAGTCCGAGTCTCGCCTAATCCTGGTGAACAGTTTCGGCGCCAACCTTGACGGCTTTCTGAACTGAAATGCGAGTCGGTCGTCCCTCATCATTGAGCCCTTGTAGAGTAATGTAGCCAACGTGGTCGTCGTAATACCGTGCTTGGATCATGTTGGCTTCAAATGGCTGATGGTCGGCTGGATGTATAACGATTGATTTACCATCCCAAAAGACGAGGACTTGATATAACGAAGAAGGAATACAACTTGTTTGATAAATCCAATCCCGACCGAGCAATGCATTGTACTCGGTCTTTGAGTCAACTATGAAGAAAGTCGTCATGTGGTTGTGACCTGCGATGCTTACCTTTAACGGTAGTAAGCCTTTTGTTTGAGACTTATCCCCGACGAAGCTGCTCATGGTGATTCCTGATGGGATAAGTTCGTCGTTGGAGCGGTGTAAGGCCTTCATGATGGTTACATGCATGATATTGACAGTAGCCCCACAGTCGACGAAGATTTTTGAGACCGGATATCCTTTGATGTGGGCTGTGACATACAATGGTTTGAGGTGACGAAGGTTGGCTGCCGCAGACCGAGGAAATAATTCGGCCAAAGCTGCCTTGAGGTTATCGTCCTTAGCCGTTGGGTCGACCTCGGTGGGAGAGACAAAGTTGACCTGGGTAGCTTCTTCGACCACTACGTCGCCATCTAGGAAGCTTGGTTGGGACGTGGTCGACTGAAAATTGGCAGGCAAGACATAGACCATGCTGATTTCCATGTTGTCGAGAATTGAAGGGCCCATCGAATTGGGATCTTCCTCCTTCGTTGGTTCCTCTTCTTCTGGAGTCGCGTCCTCCGGAATTTCTTCCTCGTCCCCCGAATTCTCTCCTAGTCCCCGAGGTTCTCCTCCTCCTGACTCTTGTCCTTGCCCTCTGGGTTCTTTGATTCCGACGCCGGGTCTGGGACTTGCGTCGTGATCTGGGTTTGCTCTTGGTACGCGATTCGGGCGTTTCTGATGTCCAGATAGGCGTCCAAACGCTCGACACGGCGTATTTCATCGGTCGTAAGGCCGAAGAAGGAAACGGCTGAAAATACCTCAAAATGGTATCGCAAGTATTGGAGATCTTCAAGGGAAAAATGGAGTTCAGCTGGGTCGATGTCTGTATATGGATCGACTTTGAAGCCGAGAACTCGGGCTTCACGTATGTGTTGGAATTTAGCTTTCAACCCGAGGTCCGAATTCTTTTCGATAATCCGTTCAGCATCTGGGCAAGTCGAGACAAGGTCGATCGTGTCTTGACATGCTTTCGGCAAACCATATAAATCATTGGCCGAATGATTTTTATGAAACTCTCGCATATACTGTAGGGTTTCTCCGAGGAATGGTGGATGTAGATTGCGTCAGATTTTGATCAACGGTTCTTCTACAGGCAATAGAGGAAGTTTATCTTCGGCCTCCTTCTTAAAATGCTCAAGTCGTGCCTTCATTTCGCCGGGTCGAATAAGAAGTTTGATTTGCTTCTCGGCCTCCTCAAATGTGGTTTCCAGGGCGTGATCAACCGACTATTTACCGTGCATTAACTCTGTCATAATTGTTGGGGTTTGCCGATCATCGTTATCGCCAACTTTTTCTTTCGACTACCATCTGGGGCCCGAAGTAGCCTAAGTCTCTTGTGCCGCTTGTCGGCGGGCCAGACAATCTATTCTTTGGCGTCGATGCTTCTGTGATTTGGATAACGCAGTGTACACACCTTTGGGTGAGTGATAAGTATACCAACTTTGGTCTTGAGGTTCAGGAGGTTTGAAGGTTCTTCGATTTGCGGAAGAGCTCGAGCTACTAGAATTGCGGGAATAATACTCTTCATTGTAGAATGCAGTATCAAAGTCGAGTCGTCGTCTGGCCGAAGATGATTTAACCTCTTGCGGGCCGAGCCTGTTGAAAACGGTATTGCGCGGACTCGAGCTGGGTATTTTTTGAAACGTCGTCGGGACTGAGCGCACACGTGGCTTTTCCGCTTGTTGTAGACGTGCTCTTGGTTCAACCGGAACATCTGCTTTGCACTGTGTGCACAGGGTTGCAGATTCAATGGCTTCTTCAGCACTAGAACTTGACATGGATTCGACGATGGCTGGTCCGACCGAATCTCGAGGTGGGGGATTCGAGAACAAATCGATCTTGAGTCGTGGTTGAAAACCTCTTGTTAGGACGTGCCGAGCTGGGACAAACTCGACATTTGAACTTGACATGGGTTCGACGATGGCTGGTCCGATTGTATCTTGTGGTGCTGAATTTGAAAATAAATCAATTTGAAGTCGCGGTTTGGTGCCCTTGTTTGGGACATGTCGAGCCGAGACGAACTCGATCTTTCCTTTTCCTTTGTCTCGAGGTAAATGAGCATTGAGCATACCCACCGTCGTTGTAGGGAAAGGGTCAACATCAACTCCTATTCTCTTCTCTGGAAACTTAAGTTTTCCATCGTCAATCCATCTTTGAATAGTATCCCGAAACACGACACAATTGTTTGTCGTGTGTTTGCTCGAGTTGTGATATTTGCAATATACCCTCCTCTTCAGCTCTTCGGCCTTGGGAATGTTGTGTCTCGGCTGAAGTTTTATAATCTTGGCAAGTAACAATTGATCGAAGATGGCATCGGCCTTAGTGATATCAAACGTATATACTTTTGTCGTTTTTACGGCGTTTTCTTCGGATATTGGCCGAATTTTGACATCCTTAGGATTGATGTGGGTCAACGCTTTGCATATATATGGTTTGTCAATCACTATTTCGACCGCATCTATGCTGGCGTATTCTTCAGATTCCGTCGATGCATAGCTGACCGTGGGATTCTTATAGATGGTCCCTCGGGATGGGGATTTCGAAACCTTCTCTTCGCGGAGCAGATAATCGTATTGCTCGACATGTTGAGCTAATTCGTACATGTCGCGGAAGTTTGCCCCTAAGAATTTCTTCTTATATTCCACGTCTAAACCGTTCAACGCGAGTCGAACAAACTCGACTTCTGGTAGAGGTACTCGGCACCAGTTCCTGGCCGATTTGAATCTTGTAAGATAATCCATCGACGATTCATCAGAGTCTTGTGCCATTCTGGCCAACGAAGAAACAGACATTTCCATCCCCGGCCGATAGAACTGTTCGTGAAACTTCTCGACCAGTTCTTCCCAACTTTGAATGGAATTAGGTGGGAGGTTAATGTACCACGCAAATGCCGAACCTATGAGTGAGAAGTTAAACAATCGTAACTTATAGAAGTGACTACTAACGTCTCCACACTGTGCAGTGAAATGGGCGACGTGCTCTAAAGAGGATAGAGATGATTCTCCAGCAAAAAGGCTGAAATCTGGGATTTTAAAACCTTTAGGATATTCGAACTTCTCTACATAAGCTAGATACGGGTGAATAAATTTTGGGAACTTCGGCCCTTTCTTCAGAGCCGAATCAATCATCCTCTGAACTTCAACCACGTCCACGAACGTCGTTTCTATACTTGGATCAAAATCATCTGTCCGACTGCTTGATCCACCCCTCTTGTCTAGATCCACTATTTTGAGCCGAGCAGGTCCTGCCTCGGCCGGTGATACTGATACGAAATTATTTTTTAGAATAGGCTGTTTGAAACGATCAGAATAGCCAATATGCTGGGTATTGTTAACCACGGCTTCGAGCAATCTCGTGTGCATGGCATTTTGACTATGTATTTCTTTGAGTATTCCTCTTATTCCTTGACGGAACGTCTGTTCGAACTGCCGAGACTGTTCTTCGAGCCTTCGTCGAAAAAATGATCTGGTTGGTGGGTCGGACCCCTCACCACCGTCTTCATCACAATCCTCCACAATGCCTTCGATCACGGCTCCTTTTGTTATCTTTGCGAGGACCCCTGTGTCTTGAGGCAGCTCGCCAACGCTCGTTTCTCTTTCAGGTCGTGTCCCTTTCGATGCCTCAGGTGTCCCGGCAGCAATGGTCTGTGTCTGTAATGGACAGTCGGCCCCGGGGTTCTAATTCGAGTGGGTAGCGATCGACTTTCCCATGGTTGATTTCTTTGTTACTGACCGTGTTTCAATGGTCATGAACTTCGAAGGTTTAGCACTTGGTCCCACTAGGCGTGCCAAAATGTTGACCCTAAAAACTACCAAGCCTACGTGGCGCGCATGCCGAATAATCTATGAGCTAACTACGTCCTTCGATTGAATGCGGGGCGTGCCAACTCGACGGCCAGTGAGTAAAATGTTAATGTTGCGTTGTGTGCGCGGCTGACTTCTGAATCTTACGACTACGGCCGAGGAAGGAACACGCCTCGGCCTTTGGGTTCTAGAGCCTGAAGACAAGGCTGCTAGTCTTGCGAAGTTCACGAATCGTCGGTGCCGGATTCGGTCACATTGATTATATTCGTAAAGGTATAAGCACGCCGAATCGACACCAAAGTATAAGGGCACAGATACTCAAAACAGGTATATGTCTTGACGGTGAAAGTGGTTCGGCCGTCAGAATGCCGAACTCTAAAATCAACCTGTGAGTATCCAATCATAAAACAACTCGGCGTTCGATGTGCCGAGCTCGGTAATTCGTAACACCTCACTTCGCCGAGAATGCTGGTGAGATGACCTTTGTCGATGAGAACCCGAAAGTCCTTCTCGACCGAGACTTGGATAGATAACCAACCGGCCTCGACGCAGTGCTGTTTATCCAAACTGAAGATGCTCCGCGATCGACTGGTTCTACGGCGATAGTGTTGTTTATCCAAATTGAAGATACCACCGGTTGCCTTCACAATGCTGTTTATCCAAACTGAAGATGTGTTGGCGAAAAAGAAAATAAAAATCTCAAGGTTGAGAGTTTGCGCAGGGCAGTTTTGTGTGTTGAGTTTGAGAGAGGTGAATGTTATGCTCTCCCCTCTATTTATAGCAATGTGAATACTTCGAACCGTCCTTAGATAGAAATCCTCTTCCTAGTCTGACTCTTCTTCGGCCGATACTAATCCGACTCTATTTCGGCCAATCCCATTCCAACCAGGATTCTGCACCTGCCTCAAATCGTGGGCTCGATTCATTTTTACCTCGGTTTCCTCAGGACTCCTTCTCCTAATAGGTCTCGGCTATACTCTGAACCCTTCGGCCCATGACCTCAATCCATAGCGCCTTTAAATAGACACTGGGCCGAAGGTGATCCCATCACTTTCTTTCGAGCTACCCATACTCGGAAAGATGACTCTTGGATAGATGAATCTTCACAACAGAGAGGGGTAAATGATTTAAAACTCTATTTAGATTATGACTAGTTGTATTTAAATCTTATTTATCTTTCTATTTGGATTGATGAATCTGTGCTCTAACACATTATTTAAATGATAATATTGCATTTGTTAGAACACATTATTTAAACATAGAGTCTGTTTTTATGAACCTTGTTTATCTTTTTATGTGGATTGATGAATCTGTGCTCTAACACATTATTTAAATGATAATATTGCATTTGTTAGAACACATTATTTAAACATAGAGTCTGTTTTTATGAACCTTGTTTATCTTTTTATGTGGATTGATGAATCTGTTTTTATGATTCTTAGTTATTTTTTTTTTTATAATAATCGTATAATATTTTGTTTGAATATTATATTGCAAGACATCTATGGAGAGTCAAATTCAATCATTTGTGGAGTCTGGAGAAGAGGACACTTCTGAGGCTAGAACATAGATTTATGTTCAGCATATGGGTTCTGAGACTCGAAATAGGGTCATAGGTTGTGGGCATGGAGTGATACCAGAGACGGTGTCATATGCTAGCTCTTCAGGTGGTAGGTCTTCTAGGAAATCATCGAATGGTGCATTGGCCAAGGTGGTAGCTGAGAACAACGAATTGAGGAGGAGGGAGGAAGAAGCCTCCAGAAAGTTGGCGGAGGTAACGGCTGAGCTTGAGAAATCAAAAACCTCGCAGGAGCAGGTAAACCAGCAGCAGCAGGCGATGAACCAGCAGATGTTGCAACATCAATTATTTATGTTGCTGCTTCCACAACATCTGCAGCGGCCACCACTCAGCCCTCAGGCATCACAGCATTCGGCCCCTAGTCAGCCATCTGCGCCTGTATATCTCATGCAGCATATGCCTTTTCAGCCGCAGTATCCAATGCCAGTTTATCGACCTCAAATAGCTTCTCCTGGGGACACACATATTTCTCAAGGTGTTTTCAATGGTGGATTATCCCTGGGTTTGCTGTCCGGATTGCTGTCGGGTAGTTTTGATGGGGATGTGATGAGGTATTTGGGAGCAAATAGAGGATTGGCAGAAGGCTTTGGATCACAGGGAGGATCGGTGGAAGGCTCTAGAGCACAGGGAGGTTCGGCAGAAGGCTCGGGTTCTATTGAATAGTTTGTTAGTTTTCCTTATGGATATGTCTGACACTTTATCAACTTCGGATAAATGTTTTTTGTCTAGTTATGTATTATGGCGGATTCAGATGACTATCGTATGTTAATTTATATTTACGTCCACTTTATGTGTTATGGCAGATTCAAAAGATATTATTATAGGTTAATTTATATTTGAATACATGTTATGTTTCACTAGCTTTGTTTATTTTATTCACTCATTGAATATTTTGTTTTTTTATTCGTTCTGTCAAATTTAAAAAAAAAAAACCAAAAATTCCTTTTTTTTTTTTTAATTATTAATATGTTTCTGTCGGTTGTGACCGACGGAAATTATTTTATTTTATTTTTTTAAATGGTTCTAATCGACAGAAAGGGGATGTCAATCCAACGGTATTTTAAAGTTTCTGGCGGTTATGAACGACATGAAAGCCTAATATCTGACAGTAATTCTGTATGTATTGTCGGATATATCCGACAGAATTTCTGACGGTTTTAACGGATTTTCTGTCGGAAATTTCATTACCTGACGCTGGCAATCCTGTCGCTTAGAATATCCGACACTGCACCCATTTTTTGTCGGATTTTACTTAATATCCGACAGTAATATGTGTTTTTTGGCGGTTATCAATACGACACTTAAAGCTAATATTGTAGTAGTGTTTGTATAGAGAGAAAAATGAGAGGTTTAAGGGAGTTTAGGGGTTTTCCACCCTCATTTTTTTGGTTTCGTGAGACACTAAGATGGTGAGATTGTGACGGGAGTTTGGAGTTCGCCGGAAAAGGGATGGTTGTGTGGTCTCCTCGGCTTTACAGAGGAAAGGGAGTGGTGGGGAAGAGAGAGTTAAAGAGATGAAGAAGAAAAATGAGGTGGCAGCAAAATAGAGGTCCCAAAAATATAGGAAAGGACACGGGAGAGAGAGGAAGAGGAGTGGTGTGGGCCCCACGTGGCTCACAAAACAAGGCTACAAAAAGAAAGACAGAAAATATGTCTCGCGCAACGTGAAATTACCAATTTGCCTTTCTCGTTCGTAGTTTCATAAAATTTCTGTTGTAACTTCGAATTCGATTCCGCTTACGTTTACATGTTTATATCGTCGAGTACTTCGAGAATACGATAAAATAATAGCTCATATGTGTCACGAAGTAACGGTCAACGAAAGTCAACAATCTTGCCTCTAGGGGTATTTTTGTCAATTCACTCTTTTAAAATTAATAAAATCGTAAAATTAGGGACGAGTTGTTACATTCTACCGACCTTAAAAAATTTCATCCCCGAAATTTGAAATAAGTTGTTATACATAAAATACTCAAAGATACTAAAAGAGAATGTCATTCTGTCGCGATCGGATTGCAATGATTCCTCTTTCATGCTTCCAAACTCAAACTTTCCTTCTCCTTCAGTACAATACTATAATGTAATACCTGTATAAAAACATAAAGTCAAAAATAAATATATAACAACTTTAAAAAAATACCTATATACAATAACGTAGAATTAAAATAGTTGTATTGAAATCAAAACCAAACATAGAAAAATTTCACCTATGCATTCATAGTGTCACATACTCCGAATTGGAGATGGCCTGACTTGATTGCAAATTTGGGCCTTATCCATCATTCTCCCGCGTTGCACCCAACTCACTTAGCGCAATGACATCATAGGCTCGTGTCCATTTGAATCAATCCAACCGAACAAGACAGGAGAGTATGATCAATTGTAACTTGTAAGGCTTTTCAAGTTTTTACATTTGTTACGAATAATACATGGATAATTGATTATGGTGCTATTAAACATATGACTTGTGATCCTAGACAGGTACAAACCTTAAAATCGTCCACCAAAACTTTCGTGAGCATGGACGGAGCCACTTTTGGCTCAGAGGGAGCGGATGGCCCCACTTAGTTTTTATTTTATTTTATTTTTTTTAATAAAAAGGATGCACATAACGGCTATGAAATTTTTGAAGAATCAATTGAAAATTGGATGGGAGATCAACAGATGAATAATAACATGGTTATTTTTATATAGAGATATTTAATGGTATTGGTAATTAAGAAAATGCGTCAAGTGATATTGTTATATATTGTATGAAAAATCTTATGGATCAATATATAAGTGTTTTGTTTAGTAAATTCTTGAGCCTTTTTAATTCGTGACTTTGTTGTTTGAAGATGCCTTTGTTCATATAGATTTCTGGCTTTGTCCATGTTCGTGAGTGTTGTCAACGGTAATGTTGTCCCCATTACTGGGGAAGGCATTGTCTCCCTTTTTGATACCCTTAATCTTGATGTCGTACTACTTGTTCATTCCCTTGATTACAATTTGTTATCTGTTGCTCAATTTGTTCCTTGATGTCGAACTCGCAAGACGATTGGTTATGGTGTTAGAAAGGGAAAGCTCTATTACTTGGAGCTGACAACGAACAGTACCTGAATTTTGACTTAAGCACTTGCCATGGAAAGATCTTAGGAAGAGGGGAAATAAAGTTTCAGAGGTTTGGTTGTGGAATTGTCGCCTTGGACATGCTTATTTCGGGTATTTACGAAGGTTGTTTCCTAGCCTATGATGTGTCTAGCTTTAAATGTGGTGTTTGTGAACTGTCTAAAAGTCATCGAACTTTGTTTTTGTCAAATTTGAATAAAAGTTCAGTTCTATTTATGATAATTCATTATGATCTTTGTTTCAACGATTCCACATAATGGTGCAAGTACAGTAGAAGTCACAAATATAGGTTCTCAGAAGTGATATTGGCAGCGAGTATGTGAACTCTGAACTTCGTGTCTTTCTTGATCATAATGGTATTGTTCATCAAACCACATGTTCATCTACTCCACAACAAAATGGGGTTGCAGAAAGAAAGAACCGTCAGCTTTTGAAGGTTGTTCATGCTTCCTCGCTGGAGGAGCGTCTTCCCTTATCTTATTAGGGAAAAGCTTTTACCTCAACCGCGTATCTCATTAATCATGTTCCATCTTGATCAGTTGATTTTCAAACACCACAACAAGCTCTGTCCTCACATGTTGAAGCTCATGCAGTCCCTAATCTTCCACCTCACGTGTTTGGCTATGTGGCATTCGTTCATCTCCATAAACAATAAAGGAGTAAACTTGAACCTCAGGCCCTACGATGTGTGTTTGTAGGATATGCCTCAAATAAAAAAAAAGATATCGATGTTATCACCCTCCGTCAAAAAAGTTGTTTGTCATTATGGATGTTGCATTTCATGAGACTGATATGTACTTTGGCAATCCTGAGTCTTCATTTCAAGGGAAGAATAAAACAAAAGTTCAAACTCTTGATTATACTATTCCGGATACAGATATTATGAATGATTTAGATTCAAGTGGTGATGTCTTGGAAATCAGTAATGATCATTCACAAGAAAATACTGATGTGAATGACTTGGAATTAAGTGGTAATATCTTGGAGACAAGTGGTGATCATTCACATGAAAACAATGTTGAAAACCTTGAAAGGGATGAGTTGATACACGAAACCTCACTGCCAAACAGCTGAGTGCCGCCAGCCATCTCATAGTCAGTCTCGCCACCCTTGAGCCCCAATAACTATAATCAATTATCTTCGATCCCGGACGCACCACCATTACGTCGTCTTCCTGACTGTGTCAACCGAGGTATTCTCAACCCTGAGTCTAATGTGTTATACCCGTTAAGCAATTATGCATCTACCAGTCACTTATCAGAATCAAATAAGTCATTTGTGCATCATTTATCTATTGTATCTATTCTTAACAATGTGCAGAAGGCTTTAGTTGTTCCATGTTGGCAAGCAACAATTAATAAAGAGTTGAAGTCTTTAAAGAAGAATGCTACCTAAGAGATCACAAACTTGCCAGCTGGCAAGAAAGCTGTGGGAAACAAATGGGTTTATACTGTGAAGTATAAAGCTGATGGGATGGTGGATCGCTTTAAGGCAAGATTGGTAGCGAAATGGTACAGTAAAAAAATATGGAATTGACTATACAAATACATTTGCCCCTATGGCCAAGATTAACACAATTTGTGTTTTGTTTTCTCGGCTACAAATCTTAATTGGCCCTTACAACAGTTTGACTTGAAGAATGCCCTCTTGCATGGGGATTTGACAAAACAGATTTATATGGATCTTCAACCAGGATGTAACGCTCCAAATAAGTACAAAAGAAAGGTGTGCAGGTTGAAGAAATCCTTGTATAGTTTGAAGTAGTCCCCTCGAGCATGGTTTGGAAGATTTACAAAGTCTATAAGAGCCTTTGGTTACAGACAAAGTAACTTTGAACATACTCTGCTTCTGAAAGACAAAATGGGAAGCTAACTGCGCTTCTTGTGTAGTAGATGATATGGTGGTAAAATGGAATGATCCGGAAGAGAGTGCAGCCTTGCAAAGATACATGTCTACAAAGTTTGAGATGAAGGACCTTGGATCCTTGAAATATTTTCTAGGGATTGAGGTTTCAAAAAGCAATTCTAGGATTTTCTTGTCTCAAAGGAAGTATATTATTGATTTACTGCATGAAACTGGCATGTCAGCTTGTCAGCCAGTAGCTACACCATCGGAGGAAAGGTTGAAGTTTAGTGTTGATCCTAATCAAGTACCAGTTGACAAATGGAGATACCAAAAGTTAGTAGGTCGTTTAATGTACTTATCACACACAAGACCAGACCTTGCTTATGCCTTGAGTGTGGTAAGTTATACATGCATGATTCTGGAGAACAACATATGAATGCAGTAATGAGGATTTTGCGAGATCTGAAGGGAAGTTCGGGCAAATGAATTTTGTTTAAAAGGAATAATCATCTTAGAGTTGAAGGTTATACTGATGCAGATTGGACAGGTTTGGTGGATGATATGCACTTAATATCAGGTTACTTTACATTCGTTGGAGGTTTGGTTACATGAAGGAGTAAGAAACAAAATGTGGTTGCCCATTCTAGTGCAGAAGTTGAATATAGTGGTATTGACTTTGGGGATTTGAGAAATTTTGTGCTTTAAACTTTTGTTAAGCGATTTGGGTATAAAGCATGATCATCCCATGAAACTATTTTGTGATAGTAAAATTGCATGTGGCATTGCACATAATTTGGTACAACATGATAGAACAATGCATGTTGAAGTTGATCAATTCTTCATTAAAGAAAAATTAGAAGGGAAAATAATTGAGGTACTGGGAATAAGAACGGAAGATCAATTAGCAGATATTTTCACAAAGACTGTTTGAAATCATAAGTTTTCAAGTTTTATTTCACAAGTTGGACATGTGCAACATATATTCACCAACTTGAGGGGGAATGTTTACTTTTGTATATTCCTATAATCTCTGGATTCTTAGTTTAGCATGATTTCATGTAAATTAGTTCTTTCCTTATTGATATGATTGTACCATCTTATAAGTTCCCCTTGGGAGATTAATAGAGACAATACACTTCCAAAAAGCATTCTCTTCTAATTACGTCTCATACTTTTCTTGGTCATAGAGAGCGGTGACTCAAATTTGAGTTATATTCAACATTAAAAAGAGAAATACTACCACAGTGAGTATTATTTGGTAGCACCTAAACTTGAAAAAAAGAATAAAAACATAATTGGGGATGCTTCATAAGATTTTTTTTTTTTTAACAAACGATATTATCTATATTAGGGAGGTGGTCTTAGCCTTACAATGTGATAGCAATAATGTGGTTCAAATTTGCTTTTGACGAAAATCAAACCTAATACCTCTCACTTACAAGTGAAGAATAATAGCACTAGATAGTACTACTAAGTGATGGAAATATTTCATAAGATTAAAAGACCATTGACTACAAATACTGAGATTAACCTTTTTCCCTTTCCCAAATGAGCCCACTGGGTTTGGTAAAATTATGGCTGGTTCGGGTTGGGGTCCCGAACCGAAACCCTCTACCCGAATCCCAAACCAAAACATTTCGAGATGGGATTTAATATCCCAAAACCGAACTGAAACTATTCAATTCCTGAAATTCGGGATTCCCGAAACTGTTTCGGGATTTTCGGGTCACTTCGGGATTAGGCCTTGAAGCCCAAAATGTTGGGCTTTTTAAACTTTTTACAATTTTAAGCTCTTTAAACAGTAAGCCCACCCACTTTTCAGGAGGAAAAAAAAGAGTTAACAATTGCAGGCTTGCAGCCCACCTGTTTCACAATCACATAAATTCAACTCAATCAATTCACCACAATCTTATCTCATAATTTCAATTTTCATACCAAGCAAGCAACAACTAACAAGTTAAGCTTAGGTTCACAATTGTCTACCAAACCAGTTAATTAAAAATGCATGCAACCAAAATGAAATAAGTTAAGTTTTACAAACCAAACTTCCGAATGAATTTAGATTAAGTTACAAACCAAAAGCAAAACATAGTTTATAAGCAAAAAAGTGCATGCAACCAAAATGAACCTTAAGTAAGTTCATTCCCTTTCGCCCCTTCGGCCCCTTCCCCTTGTTGATGAATCAACCACACTCTTGATTTTTCGCTTCTCTGTAAAATACAATTTTAAAACCGCCGCCGCCACCTTGTGCCTATTTGGAAGCTTGTACTTTGGATTCAATTCATGGATCCAATTTCTAAAGTCCTCTTGATCAACAACCATAAAAGGCCTCTCCGCTTTTATTATCCACTTCACACATTTCATATCAAGTCTTTTTTGATTGAAAGTGTGAGCGGCAACTTGACCCCCCATCACCCCTTGTGACAACAATGGTTGTTTCGAATCCGGGGTCCTAGGTGTACTAGTAGATTGTGACTGGCTACCACTATCAAACCCGTCCATCCTGACAATGCACAATAATATATCACAACCACAGTTCAACATATATATAATATTCATATATCTCATATACTAATCAAACACATAAACTGATCAGACTCATAAATCACAGTTCAGCATATATATCACAACCACAATCCGTCCTACAATTTCACTACCAGACAACAGACGTAATTCATGTTAAATTTAATTGCATTTATCCTATTTAATCTGGCCAACCAAAAAAATGCATAAAGACAAACTATTCTTCTTAGCTTTGCCACATAACGAATGCGAGAACATATATGGCAGAGATGGAATCCCACTCGGGACTAAAGAGAATGCACTCTTTGGAAGATTTGCAGGAAATTTAAACAGAGTTTCATTCAGTGTTATGTAACACGACAGAACTGATGCACCAATTTCATTTGAAATGTTAGTCGAAGATGCATGCTGCTTGAAATAACAAGCAAATACTTCTGCAGCATCACTGCATCAGAGCAGTTGTGGCTTGCAGAGTGACAAAAATCGAGTTACGGAACTTCGACTGAGCCTAATCCGAGCCTAATCTGATGAACCCATAACTTCGTGCACCCGTGACCCACCCTCCCAAAAGCCTGCAGGTCCTGCACTGCACCCACCCTAATCCGAAACCCCTTACAATTCGTGCAGTCCTATATTTATTTCCCCACCCCCTATAATTTTATTCTACAAATTCATGCACCCACCCACCCTTCTAAAGGCATGCAGGTCCTGCACTGCACCCACCCTAATTCGAAACCCACAGTCCTCAAACCCTCACACATTCGACAAAATACTCAGAAATCGAAGTCAATCAACATGAAATTTGACCCTAAACACTAAAGAACAAAACCCTAGGGAAAATCAGAAACCCTTACCTGGATTTTGGGACTCGATTAGTGTCAGATTCGTGTCTTCTTGCGTATGCGTCTCTCTGTGTGTGTGGCCGGCTAGATGTGCGCCGTTGAAGTGGACGGAGGACGAAAGGAACGACGTGAGTCGATGGAGGAGCAGAGCGGCGGGAGCACGAGCAGCTCGGGAGATTGAGTGAGAGTGTGAGAGTGAGAGTGTGAGAGTGAGCGACTAAGAGACCATAAATGACCTAACTCAACAGACGGTTGGATTAGATCTTAACCAATCCAACAGTCCAAGTAATTTCTAATTATAAAATAAAAATAAATATATATATATATATATATATATATACATATATATATAATATTCGATTCGGTTCGGGATTACCGAACACTTTCAAAGCTGTGGCCGAATCCAAACCGAAACTTTCGGGATGGGTTCGGTTTCGGGTACCGAATTTTTCGGGAAATTCCATTCGGGTATTTTTCGGTCAAATTTCGGGACGGGTTCGGAACGGTTGGGGAAAAAATTCCACCCCTAGGTAAAATTGTGAGAGACCCCACTAACCTACTTCACTGCAGCACCGAAGTCACAGCCACTTGTAGCTATAAACATACACATTTGGTTCCATCCCAATACCAACCTCCATAGATCTGATCTGATTTCTCCATCTTTGTAATTGCTACTGTTTCTTAAGCTCCAGCTCCAGCTCTCTCTCTCAATGGCGTCCGAGGGAATTCTGTTGGGGATGGGCAACCCACTGCTAGACATCTCCGCCGTCGTCGACGAGGAGTTCTTGCAGAAGTACGTCGAATTCTCTCAAACCCCTTTTGCTCTTTTTTTCTTTCTTTTGCGAAAAAAAACTCAGATGCATGAAGCTTTATGTTGCCCGCCAGATGTTTGATCTATTGCCTAAGCAATATTTGGGCTTTCTAGCTCAAGTGTGTAGATTAGCTTATACTCTATGCTTTGGTTCACTGTACTGTGAGCTACAAGAACACATAATTTGGTGTGGTGGGATTGATTTTGTTTGCTTTTTGTGTTACAGATATGACCTCAAGCCCAACGATGCGATTCTTGCAGAGGACAAGCACCTGCCCATGTAAGTGATTAAGATTTCGCCTTTCGAATTTCTACTTTTCTTGCATAAATACGAGTCTGTAGAGGTCTTGTGGGTAATTGTTTTCTTTTTTTTTTTTTACTTAATCTCCAGTTCAAAGTGAGGGATATTGGATTGTGCTTTGGTTAAACTGCACCGACACTTTAAAATGTGTTAAAGTTTAAGTTTAATGCCTAATTTATCTGAGTAACAACCATAAAAGGATTATGTTCATACACAGTGTTGTCAAATAGATGTAGTTCCATTAATGAAGATAAGTCCTCCACACTTCTATCCGACAGCGAAACAATTGTTTGTGGCTAAACATAGTTTTTACTGGATGAAATCTTGACCAACATTAATGTTTGTCTCAGGTACGACGACATGTCTTCCAAGTACAACGTGGAGTACATTGCTGGAGGTAGAACGCTGATTGTATATTGTCTGGTTTTCAAATAAATATTGTTGTAGATGTGCTAAATTTGTGATTACTACGACAATAAGTTGAGTTTAACTTTTGAATTATGCAGGTGCTACTCAGAACTCCATTCGAGTTGCTCAGGTGCTTGATGAATTTCTCAGTTGATCATTTTTATCCTTAATCAATTGGTATCACCATTGAGCCTTTATCTCTCTACCTTCTGCAGTGGATGCTTCAAGTACCTGGTGCAACAAGTTATATGGGTTCCATTGGAAAGGATAAGTATGGTGAAGAGATGAAGAAGAACTCAAAACTTGCTGGTGTTAATGTAAGTTTCTTCTTATATCGCTCTTGCTTTATTCGTTATATAATATATTATTATGTAGGCACACAAAGATAGGAATTTTTGTCAGCCATAAAAAAAATTTATATTTTATATGTTCTTTTAAGTTGTGGATTGAAAAAGTAAAGTAGTGTTTTTCCTTCTAAATAGCATTTCCACCTTTACTGCCCAATATCGCTACACCAGTTGCTTTTCTTAATCAGGTTCACTATTATGAGGATGAGACTGCACCAACGGGAACTTGTGCTGTCTGTGTTGTTGGTGGTGAAAGGTCAGTTTATGTCAAGCATTTTTTGAAATTTCAAATTTTGCCTTCCAATTTGCTAGTCATCCGTTAACTGTTGATATAGTTTGAAATATACTCATAATTCTCAACCTATTGGACTGACAACAATTCTACCATGTGTATATGTAGGTCCCTTATTGCCAATTTGTCAGCTGCTAACTGCTACAAATTTGAGCATTTAAAGAAACCTGAAAATTGGGCACTGGGTACTCTTTGAAGCTGTGTTTAGGCTTGTACTTCATTTATGTAGTAAATTACTTCATTCTTGTGACTTGATTCGCTGATTCTTGTTTGGACAGTTGAGAAGGCCAAGTACATCTACATTGCTGGTTTTTTTCTAACTGTATCCCCAGACTCCATCCAGCTTGTTGCTGAACACGCTGCTGCAAATAACAAGGTATTTGAAACGTTATTTCTTTGAATTGTTGTCTTTTTGCTGCTTTCAATAGCGTTTGCTAGACAGAGTCTTGAGAATTCCCGTTACCTGCAGGTTTTTTCAATGAACCTTTCTGCTCCATTTATCTGTGAGTTTTTCAAGGATGCTCAGGAGAAAGCTTTACCGTAAGCTTTTCATTTTGTTTTGAAAGGCATAATAATCAAGTAATAAGTACATACTTACTTAGGGCATGCCTTTCCTTATTGAAATGTAGGTATGTGGACTATGTTTTTGGAAATGAGACGGAAGCAAGAACCTTCTCGAAAGTTCGTGGCTGGGAGGTAACAAAGCCTATTACCACATGAGGATTACTGTTATTCTATGTTTTGGAAATGGTTTACATTCATATATTGTTATTTATTTTGACTGGTTGAATTCACAGACTGATGATGTCGAGCAAATAGCTCTAAAGATCTCCCAATGGCCCAAAGCGTCAGGGACACACAAGAGGATTACTGTTATTACTCAGGGTGCAGATCCCGTAGTTGTTGCTGAGGATGGCAAAGTGAAAAAGTTCCCAGTGGAGAAGTTGCCCAAAGAGAAATTGGTTGATACCAATGGAGCAGGTATGTCTTCTGTGACAATTTGTAGCATGTATCATAAAATTAATACATTTGAAAACATCTAGTAACATACCAACAATTGGAAACGGTCCATTGCGAGTTATTTACTAATCTATCGTATTATTTTTTATCTAGGGGATGCATTCGTTGGAGGTTTTCTATCTCAGTTGGTTCAAGAGAAAGCCATCGAAGACTGCGTGAAAGCTGGCAACTATGCTGCAAATGTTGTTATCCAGAGGTCTGGCTGCACCTACCCAGAGAAGCCCGATTTCAATTAAGTCATTCATTCCCTCTGTTCTCTACTAAGTATTATTTAAATTTGATTGCTGAGGATGTCTATTGATTGCCAAGGTTCTATCGTTGTATATGCTTATTTGGAATCAGATTTTGATCCCGCACCCCCTTTGAACAAGGTGGGTTAAAACTTAAAAGTTTATGCATGTTAAATTGTGTTAGTAGAAAATTAAATGTAGTTTTGCAGTTCTGCTTGATGTCTGTCCAGTAGCAGGCTTGAACATCTGATGTTGGTCATAGATAGTTCAACCAGTTTGAATTGGAAGTCGTCCAACCAAAGACATACTAAAACAGTTGATTCTACAGAGTCAACAGTTTGCAAAGCATCCTTTCTAAGGGAACTTTGATTGTTTGAACGGTGCTGTGTGACGGGGGGGGGTGTTCTCGTCGACCTCTATGGTTTGCAAAATCTTTGAAGGTGAAGAAATGTAACCCACATGATATGATTGCTGACGGTCGGTCTTCTTTTCCAAATTCTTTAAACCCTGAAGTCTTTATTGTGACGTCATGTGATTTACAAAATGCGGTTTAAAAAGATGGTATCTCTAACATTTTCCTCTCAATATCTTGTTGGTTCATTTGTGTGAGCGAATTTGAGTGTATTTGGGACTCGTGTTTGTGAGAACTTGAACACTCTTGTATTCGTCTTTGTTACTAATGGAATTTTTTTTGCCGTCTCGGAAATAGATGTAGGTTGCAAAACCGAATGAGTACAAGTCTTTTTGTGTTTTTTTTATTACTTTCTTGGCCATACTATTATTTGGCCCATGGACCATATAAAAGGGGAGGGAAACGTTTGTCCTATAAAAAGGTAGAGCCTCTCATTCCAAACTTTAGCCACTTCACTCTCTCAATGATAACAAGTCTCCACGTACAATTTAACCTACATTTAATTAGTGGAATAAGAAACTCCACCAACGTGGATGTAGCCCAAACTCAAGGTGAATCATTGTACATTCTTGTGTATTTGTTTGATTTGCAGTTTGCCAAAGTCTACTTGATTTTGTGCATCAACATTAAATACGTCCATTACATTATCACTTTTGCATAACAAGTGGGATCAGAGGTTTGAGTTCCACTTTGGTTGTGTGCTGTGATATCGTTGATTATATCAGTGACATAAGACATTGGAAAATTCAACGGAAAAAATGACTTGGGAAAGTTTGCGAACCAAATAAATTGGTCTACAGCTTTGGTAATAGGTTTGGACTAATGGAAAATTGGCATACTTGACTATAAAACCATACTGAAATCAAAATTAATCATCTCAACTATTTGTCATTTGTCTTTAATTGAGAATTGATAAAATTACACCAAATGTTTCGGTGTGCAGCAGAGTCGTGCTTGATGTCTAATCGCAATAGCATTAGTACAACCATCAAAAAATTTTGTTTGGTTTGGTTTGGTTATGCAATTAAAACTTTAGGAACGTTAGGCCCTCAATTCTTTAATTCGAAAAACGCTAGATTACGATTTAATCGAACAATTTGTCATCTGGGATATACAATTTCATTCCTAGAAAAGGAAAAATTAATTTTCTAATTAGTGTTGGAGAAAAAAATATTCAAGGTGAAATATAGGGAATTCTAATTCCTCCAAAATATATGTACCAAAATGTATAATACTAAACACATTATTGCTAGCTATTGGGAAGCTTAGCCCACTTTTCCACCCCCTTTGTGTAAAATTTCCTACACTAAAATTTATGTATCGAAATGTATTTTTAACGTATTGTACCAAAATGTCTGTATCGACATGTAAATCAAAATACTTAAATTGTGAGATCCCACATCGCCCAGGGGAGTGATCCTTATATATATATATTCTCATCCCTACCTAGTGCGAGGCCTTTTGGGAGCTCACTGGCTTCGGGTTCCATGGGAACTCTGAAGTTAAGCGAGTAGCGCGCGAGAGCACTCCCATGATGGGTGACCCACTGGGAAGTTTTCGTGTGAGTTCCCAGAAACAAAACCGTGAGGGCGTAGTCGGGGCCCAAAGCGGACAATATGGTACTACGGTGGTGGAGCGGGCCTGGCATGTGGTGGACCCCGGGTCGGGATGTGACAATTTGGTATCAGAGCCTAACCCTGGCCGTGGTGTGCCGAAGAGGACGTCGGGCCCCTAAGGGGGGTGGATTGTGAGATCCCACATCACCCAGGGGAGTGATCCTTATATGTATATTCTCATCTCTACCTAGCACGAGGCCTTCTGGGAGCTCACTGGCTTCGGGTTCCATGGGAACTCCGAAGTTAAGCGAGTAGCGCGCGAGAGCACTCCCATGATGGGTGACCCACTGGGAAGTTCTCGTGTGAGTTCCCAGAAACAAAACTGTGAGACCGTAGTCGGGGCCCAAGGCGGACAATATCGTGCTACGGTGGTGGAGCGGGCTCGGGATGTGGTGGACCCCGGGTCGGGATGTGACATAAATGAATTAATGTACATAAATGAAGAATAAAATTTGTATCGGATATATTATATAAAAAATTAGTGTCGCTAAATGTCTACAACAAAATATATTATAACGAATAAAATGAAAATTAAGATAAAGGAAATTTTATTTAAACCCAACTATCTCACCTTCAAACCCAACTTAAATATTTTTTCAATTGAACTCTCCATTTTGCCCCGACATTATTTAAAAAGTAAAAATAAATTAAAAGAACATGAACCCACATATTAGCCCACCACTTTTCGGTGTCTTCTTCACTGACGCCGGTGTGAATCTCTTGTCGCCGCATCTCTTAACCACCTCCACTTCTGTATTATCTCCTTCCTCATTTGTCCTTCTCCTTCCTTTATTTCTCACTCTCTTCAACCATAAAGCCGGCATCGGAGGCCTACAAGTTTATAAGTGGTACAGAGTCGGCAATGAGGAGAACCACAAATGTCTATGGCCAAGAAGGGATAGCGGAGTCGTCGACGAGGAAGGTGTTGAGACGAAGAAGGATCATTTATGTTGCATGGACAGTTCGAAGTCAAAACTTGTGGAAACTGAATGGTGTGCCATATAAGACAGTTGTGATGCTAAAAGAATTTGAATTGAAGTTGCCATAGGGAATCGCCGGTGAATCTTCCATGGGGTTTGAGGTGGAAGAGAATTTTAAGAAAATATTTTTTTATCTTGGATGTAGAAAGAGGTTGAATGAGTTAAATAAAATTTCCGTTACGATAAATGTAAATAAAACATTAAAATGAAGAAGAAAAATAGAAATAAAAAATTAAAATATAATTAATAAATGAGGTGATTAAATTAGGGAGCTTTATATATAAAGACAAAATTTTTTTACTATATTTCAAGGAACTCCATTAATTTTTAAATATGTCAAGAAGAGATAAAAATATAAAAACAAATAAAGCCCAGCCCAAAAACATGAAAACAATGTGTTAAAATATCAGTCATACCCCTATGGCTTTAGGGTTGTTAATAGAATCCAGCCCTTACAACTCCAACAAAATTAGTATGTGTCATAAGCTTAACTCATCCTCAATTATTTCTGTAGAATCAGTTTGTATTGTTTATTACTAGAATTAGTTCAACCCATCCTCGATCATTTTTGCAGAATCAGCTCAACCCGTCTTCGACTATTTTTTGTAGAATCAGTTCAATCCATCTTCGATGATTTTTCCAGAATCTGTTCAACCTATCCTCAATCATTTTTGTACAATAAGTTCAACCCTTTGCATAATCAAGTCAACCTTTATTTGAACATTTTTACATAGTTCAACCCGTCTTCGACCATTCTTGCAGAATCAGTTCAAGCCGTTCTCGATCATTTTTGCAGAATCCGTTCAAGCCGTCCTCGATCATTTTTACAGAATCCGTTCAACCCGTCCTCAATCATTTTTACAGAATCAGTTCGACCCGTCTTCGACCATTTTTGCAGAATCAGTTTGACTTGTCTTTGACCATTTTTGCATAGTTCAACCCGTCTTCGACCATTTTTGCATAGTTCAACCCGTCTTCAACCATTTTTTTTCTTTAGAATCCATTCAACTTGTCCTCGATTATTTTTGCACAATCAGTTCTACCCGTCCTTTATCATTTATACATAATAATTCAACCCATCTTCGATCATTTATGCAGAATCAGTTCAATCCGTCTTCGACCATTTCTGCAAAATCAATTCAATTCGTCCTCGACTTTTTTTACAGAATCGGTTTAACCCGTCTTCGACCATTTTTGCAAAATCAGTTCAACTTGTTTTCGACAATTTTTTAAAAATCCATTTCAATCCGTCCTCAATCATTTTTGCAAAATTAATTCAACCCGTCTTTAAATGTTTTTGCAGAATGAGTTCAACCCGTCCTTGATCAGATTTGCAAAATCAGTTCAACCCCATATTCGATCATTTTTGCAGAATCAGTTCAATCTGTTTTCGACCATTTTTTGCAGAACTTAGACAACGTTCGAGTTGTTTTTTGAGTTTCATTACAATTTTGTTAGCATCAACTACTTGAACAAAATTAACATAACTGAAAACTTCAAATATTTAATTTTTTTTTCTCTCTTCCTCACTCACACCTTGTAATATCCCACATCGACAAGGGGTGTGGATCCTGTAAGCCTTATATGTATATTCTCATCTCTACCTAGCACGAGGCCTTTTGGGAGCTCACTGGTTTCGGGTTCCTTAGGAACTTCGAAGTTAAGCGAGTTCGCATGAGAGCAATCTCATGATAGGTGACCCACTGGGAAGTTCTCGCGTGAATTCCCAGAAACAAAACCGTGAGGGCGTGGTAGGGGTCCAAAACAGACAATATCGTGCTACGGTGGAGTCGAGCCGGGATGTAGTGGTGACCCGGGCCGGGATGTGACACACCCTGCCTGATGAATCCAAAAGCTTGGCCTTTTAATCTTCTTCCCAAAATTCTAGTCGATTTTCTAGCTGACCTGGGAACCATCCATGGCTGCCATGTTTCAGACACTTAATGGAAATTCTCTCTATTAAGTTCAAAGTTTTAAATCTGTAACTAGAAAAGCACAAAATTTGAATCAAACCCATAATTAATTTGCTTCTATGTTTCTCTCTCCCAAATGGCAATACCCATAATTAATTTGCTTCTATGTTTCTCTCTCCCAAATGGCAATACAACTCCATCAAAAGTTTACAAACTAAACCCAATAATCATCGTTCAAAAAATTAGGAAATATTGTTACAACAAAAAATATTTTACTGTCAAATTTTAATTTTACATCAATAGATCCGGTTGAAAAGCTTAAGATTTTTTAGAAGATGTTAGATGAGGATGAGAGATCGAAGCAATTCACGAAGAGAGAGGAAGGAAATTAAACAGACGGTGAGCAAGAGAGAGAAAGTGTGATTGTGTTTCATTGTATTTGACAGGATTTGTGTCTTTAGTTAGTGATGGGGACAGAGTAGACCTGGCATTCGTGTCGTGTTTTTCGTGTTTGTGTCGTTTTCGTGTCATACCCGATATCTTAACGGGTTGTGTCGTGTAACACCCATTAAAATAAACGGGTAAAATGACCCGACCCGAAATCGATCCGATAATATTAACAGGTAATATGACCCAACCTGTTACCCGTTAAGGAAAATATATTTTAAACCAATAAATAATCAAATGAAAAACATAATACTAAATAAGTATATACATACTATATTGTCACATTCAAAATATAAAAACACATTTTTCTTTTAAGTATATTTTCCTTTACCTAAAATCTTTAATAGTTTTTTAATTAATGTATAAGTGTAAAAAAATATAGAAAAAATATATAAATCCTCGTAATGACAAGCTTTACAACTTTCATGAAGCGCTTAGCTTCAAAATTCGCCATTATAATCATATAAATCATATATCAAAATTTAACCGTTGATTGTTGTTTACATTTACGCTTCATTGTTCTCAAATTTGTTTTTTTTTTTTTTTTTTTTTTTCAGATTTTCTTTTTTGAAAACATGATCTATTAGAGGATGCAGAAAAATGAATGGTTTGGATCGTTGATATTATATTCATAGTTTTACAGTTAGTGAAAATATTACTTGATGTTTATAAAGTTTCTACAAACTATATGATATCGACTCATATTTCAATTAACCGTAAATATCGAAACGTGATATTAAAGATCTGAATCGTTCATATTCTTACATCCGCCAGATGATCATGTTTTCAAAAAAGAAAATTTTAAAAATGAAATTCAGTAAGAAGAATAAAGCGTAAATGACAATCGACGGTTAAATATAAATTTAAGGTTTATGGATTATAGTGTTGGATTTCGAAGTTGACCCATTCATGAAAGTTGTAAAGCTTGTCACTATGAGTGATTGTATATTTTTCTTACATTTTTTACACTTCTACAATAATTATTATTAAATTGATTAAGTTTGCTCTCAAATAAAAACATTGTTAATGAGGGTTTGGAGGATTTTAAAAATCTAAACAATAATGTAAATGTAACCATTATCTACTCGTGGAGGAATAATGATGAATCACGAGTGTTTATATATTCTTTCACATTTTTCATACTTGTATGTATGTCTTCTTAGTTCTTGCCTATACAAATACTGTACTAGTTTACTTTAATTTTGGACAACAACATGTTAAGTAAATTTTATCCTAGTAATGATAATAAGGAACTCTCATAATAAAAATAAATAATGATTAAAACTTTTTTGTTTTTAACTTATATAGAATAATAATACAAAACTATATATTTAATATAGAATATATTGTATATATTAATATGGCTATTGTATTTTATAAGAAATCTTTTAGTAATTAAACTTTAAAATTGTCAAAATAATTTTTTTTTCTGAACGGGTTACCCACGTGTTACCCGCGTGTATACCCGTTATTTTCTTAACATGTTCTTAATAGATCATCCGATAATGACCCGATAAGTTACCGTGTTGACCCGAAACCCGTTATTTTCGTGTTGTTTTCGTATTGTGTTACCGTGTCGTGTCAGAAACTGCCAGGTCTAGGACAGAGAGATGGTCTAAAGATAGGGTCAAAACCGTAAGTGCAAAAGTAAATTACAAAAATATGACATAGGTGTTATAATTTTGTCTCCCCTTGAAATGATTAAAAAATGTTGTTTTAATTTAAAATTAAGTATTAAAAGTATCATCTATGTGTAATTTTTCATTAAATTAATCAAAAGAGGGAAATTAGATTTTAATCTTACACGCAATTATAGTCTAAAAGTTGTCTTATTCCAAGGATTAAAATAAAATTTTCCAATTTTATAGCGCGTGTAACGCCATCTACAACAGGACGCGTTTGCATCAGTGTTGTAAAACACACCAATCGCCCCGCTCTCTTTCCTCACCGAGTCACCACCACGACAAACGAACAACAAAAACAAAAAATCAAAACGCCGAGAAATACTGGAAAAAAAAACCGCGATGAGCGATCTGCATCCACGGTTGAACCACCTCCGCAGCACCTCCCAGCTCCTCCGACAAGCCGCGACGTCGTTCGCCGGAAACCTCTTCACCTTCGTCTTCCTCTCCCTCCTCATCTTCTCCTTCCGTACGGTCGTCGAAAATGGGACCCACCTCCTCACATCCTTCGTCGACCGCGACCCTTCTCTCAAATCCCTCCTCTCCCGCCTCGACCTCGCTGGCGCCGGAAATCCCAACCACCGGTCTCCCCGATCTCCGGCCGAGTCCCCTTCTCCGATCACTCTCCGCCGCCGACACCGCCCATTTCTCCACCTCACCCGGGTCGGAACTTTAGACGAGGATTTCTTCTCCGGTGATGACGACGACGCCCGCTCCCTCTTTGGCCCCAATCGGATGGCCCCCATCCTCATTTTCTCCTCCTCCTCCTCTCACTCCACCTCCAAATTAGGGTTTAATGGAACTTACGGGACTAGGGTTTCTGAGATTATGCGCTCCAGCCTCACGTTCAAGGCCGAGAAATTTACCATTTCCGATGATAGTGCTAAAGACAGAGATAGCGACGGAGATAGCAAGGACCGAGAAGAGAAAGGCGGCGATGAAGAAATGGAAGATCGGGCTGTCGATTTGCAATTTTTCATCAAGGGATTGGAGCTAGGTCGCCAGGACGTGGCGACGTTGTTCTTCCTTGTGAGTTTCTTATCTGCAGCTTACGGTTGGGTAATTCTAGGGTTTCTTGTAACGTATTCATGGGTTCTTGGCATTGTTTTTACCACAGTTGTGAATGATCTGATCGGGCGGTTTACTTCGTTTATTGGTCTGGTTTGGGATGGGTCCAGATTGGGCATCAAGAGGCTCTCTGGGTTCATTCTCATGAGGTGGGCGGTGAGAGATGCTCTCACTCAGCTTCTGGGATTGTGGTATTTCGGCGAAATTGAGGACCAGTACTCTTTTTTCAAGCTATTTATCAGGTTGAAGTTGATGCCTTTTTCGGTTATGCCTCCCTGGATTCGAGGTTATGAGAAGGAGATTACTG
Organism: Cotoneaster glaucophyllus; assembly: GCA_036320875.1. Taxonomy (NCBI): domain Eukaryota; kingdom Viridiplantae; phylum Streptophyta; class Magnoliopsida; order Rosales; family Rosaceae; genus Cotoneaster; species Cotoneaster glaucophyllus. Next base: position 12,803,542 of record CM070067.1, read on the forward strand.
GGTTTTTGTTTATGTGGTACTTGTTGGATACATTGGTGGCATTCGTATTTTCTGTCGATGCATGGGTTGCCATAGTGGATTCCAGGAAGAGTGGGAGAGAGATTGTCAAGGAAGGCTGTCATTTAATGTTGTCAATGTTGAGCCAAGCTATCCAAATTAAGTGTTTAGAATCTATATTTTGTGGGGCATCTGTAAGATGGGCTTTAACTCGAATTTGTGGAAGATCGTTTGCCAAGCTCTTTCAGTCGACTGTTGAAGTTTACTTTATGGTGGCTTGGCTCATATTTTACTTTGCAGCGAGGGCAAGGAGTAGAGATGCTAGTTCTCAGGGGGAGAGGATTGGAGCCCTAGATTGAGGGCCTTAGATGATACTTGGCAGTAATTGGCTGGCAGTTTTTCTTGCAGACTTCGATTGTAACACTACATTACTGGTAATCTTTCAGTGCTCTGTGTTCCTTCTTTGGATTCCCTGATATTCCGCACTGCCATTATTTGGTGTAGTTTGCTAGACAGATGTTGTTGTATGTACTTTACCTCAAGGCAGTATACAATCTGTGTATTGCCTTGCACAAGAATACTTCATGTGTAAATGACGACATTGCAATCATTGTTTTAATTCTCTGCATTGTATGTTACTTTTGATGATGATAATGAAAGAAGAGTCGTCATTGTGAGAGTGACTTAGATTGTTGTAGTATTGATCTTTCTGTAGCTTTTTTTATGGAAGAAATTCTTTTTAAAGGTACCATTTTTCTCATTTTTGTTATACACATTTCACAGGATATCTGAATGTGCCTTAATTTACTTTTATGGACCACCATATATGGATGTATTAATGTTTCTCTTGCTGTAATACAAATGTGATGAGAAATGTAGATGACCTTTGGGAGTGTATATCTTTGGGTATTGTTGAGGGTGCAGGTAGACGAGTCTAGGGTTATTTTGCTACAACAATCATATGAAATGTGTATAAGTTATCGGAGACCATTTTCAGCGGTAGACTCTGAATACTATGTACTTTTGATATGGTTTATACTGATTGAATAGGGTTTGTGTCGGGCATGCCAATTGTCGGTTTGATGTATTTTTACTCTTAAGAAGTATTTAAGCAGTGAAAATTTTGATAAGATGCAAGGATTCATTTCTGGCCTTCTTCAAGGATGGAGAATTCATGTTGGAATAAACTTGACCGGCCACAATTGGAGATCACCATGTATATGTAGATATTAGAGTTCCCCTGCTTTCCTTGCGACTTTCTTAGGGATGGTGGATGCTGCGGAAAATGACATTCTGAAATCTGTGTGTAGAGTCACTGATAGTTTTGCCATATATATGCATGCATTATTGACAAGAAAGACTGTTATTTACATAGGATTAGGACCCCTGACTTTGGTGTTAGATCCTTTAGATCACTGCAACTGCAAGCTTATTTTTGCTATCTTGAATGCGCTCGTTTGTTATTCATCTTGCATTTCAAGCTGCATATGTGAAGGCTATGCAAATTCGGCACGCGGTTTAAGTCGCTCAAAAAATGCAATGAGTTGAGTTAAACAGTTGAGAGGTCTGGTGCTCTAAATGTTGGTGAAAATAGTTTATGATCTTATAACTTGAAGTTTCTTTTCTTCTTTTTCGGTCGGAATATAATTCGAGGTTTCTAATGCCTCTTTTGTGTAGAAAAATACACTGGCGTTGAAGCGGGCAAGTCTAATCGTCTTATGATGTCTTTGAAATGTCAAGGTACTAACTATTGCAGCTTCCTTAGGAGAAGCAAGATTTCGAATCTGTTTGTTATACAATCTTTTCTAAGATGTCGAGAAGTTCGAATGGAATCGGATCATTGCGGTGCTTTGAAATTTCTTCCATCTTCCACTGTTGAATTGGATTTATGTTTGAACTAGTGATCAGTTTTCTAGGTTTAAATTGTCCTTGGCTTATTTGTCCATTTCCTAATTGGCAGCATTCCTCTTTGGAATTTCATGGCAATAAGACCTTAGTTTGGCCTTTCTTTTCTTTTTTTTTTGAAACGATATATTCTTTAGATTAGAGAGCCGACGGATCATGCAAGGGTATAAATCCTTTTCACCGCATTGGTAAAGGGTCGTTTGCTAGCTACAAGGCCTTGGTTAGTTGGGAAACTTGGAAGCCAGGATTTTGGGAATTATAATTTATTTTTATTAAATTTTTTGTCAGAGTTTGGAGAATTCTGCAGCCCTAAATACAAAACAATGACTGTATGGTCTCACTAGATCTGTAGATCCCACACTGATAACCAGAGGAATAACTAGTGAAGAGGAAGGAGGGGGTCTAAAACACTTTGTCAATGCTCCTTCGTGAAGATTGCAAGATGACTAATTTGGAGTGCTGATTACGATTTTTCCATAAAATTGTCATATTAATGGCGAAGTGGGAGTTTAGCTCATAAATTTTGAGCAGTGGTCCAGTACTCTGCTTCCAATTTTGGTGCTGATGTACATAGTTTGGAGTCTGGACCACTCCAGTTATGTTTCACACACATCAAATTCCAAGCCTATAAAAACAAGAAGAGGAAGAAGAACTCTACAATTTAGGATAATATTAATCACTTAGAATTCTACATATATAAAATAAGGCTATATCTCTCTCCCGATTTATCATGAATCAATTAAATACCAGAGTGTTTTCTGTTAGTACATTCACTTGAATTCTCAAAGACACAGAGGAATCCTTCGATGGTCATCCGGCGAGCTAGCGCAGCAAACAACGTCGAGGAAGAGGCTCTCGTCGCACGGGATGTAGAGCTTCGAATCAGCATTGTAATCGTATTCTTCTCGAGCTTGATCGAGCAATGCCTTGAACAGAGGGTGGTTAAGCACTGTGATTTTGATCACAAACCTCTTGTGGTTTTGACCAACATAGATTACTAAGTGACCCTTAGGGACATCTTTGGGGATTGAGTTTTCTTCTTGCATGGAAGGCCATAGAGCCCATTGGCAGCAGTTTTCACAGCATGAGGAAGCAGGTATGCTGTCTCTGCTCCCTATCTTCCTCCACTTGTTAGCACACACCCTTACAAACTTCCCCTTCATCATTCTTTTTTTTTTTTTTTTTTTTTTTGCTATTTATTCCCACACAAACAATAAGAGAGAGAGAGAGAGAGAGAGAGAGAGAGAGAGAGAGAGAGAGAGAGAGAGAGAGAGAGTTGAAATAGGTGAGGTGGTTGTGTTAGTACAAAGATGAAAGGTATATATAGCTGTGGAGAGGAAGCACTATTTTTGAGCATTAAAGGGTTGAAATGATAGGTGAGAAATGAGGAAAGCTGAGATGCGATAATTGTGATAAATATGACGGGGCAACTTCTAAGAGATGATGTTCTTTTTCTTTCAAATTTCCATATTTGCTATGATCAGCTGCATCTGTTATTTGTACTCCAAAAAATCGTTCTTCAATCATTCTTAGTGCACATAAAAAATATATAAAATAACTATTTTGAAGTATTGGTAATAGATCATGATAATAGTATGTTAATATTTATTAAGTTATCTATACGTGTTACAAATTATTGATAACCAACAAATTTTATTAACATATTATCAACACATTATTGTAAATATGCAAATTAAGTAGCCAGTATGATCATATAAGTGTAACGATATATGCTTTGATGTACCGTGCTGTACCCTACACTTACTTTATAGTCATGCACCTTGATACGAAATTGTACGAACATGCATCTCAACTCAAAGATTATCATCTATAAAACATGGCACATTTGGCAGCAGACTTTTTTTCCCCTTCTGTTCTTCACAAGAAAGCATGGTGCTTGAGAGTGATTTTTTGAAGTTCTCAAAGTCAAGACCCCACAAATTGGGAGAGGAAAAGATAAGATATGAAAGTAGGTTGGGATAAGCTTCTTGGACAAAGTGGCGATCCCACTCACTTGTTCTCCAATTAAAAAAAAATATATATTTTTTCTAAATTTAATATATAAATCTGCCGCAACTAAAAACCCATCTGCACCATGATGTTTCATTTGTAATTCTGCATAAACAATGGATTAGATTGTGAGAATTTTTATGATGTTTTGGAGTATTCGAGTTTCTTTATATTTTGAAGTTTAAATTGTTAAAATTTTAATCAAAGTTACAGTAATTAGAATTTAATGGTTAAAAATTCCGGAATACAAGGTACTCTAAAACTTCATAAAATTGTAATTAAAGTTTAATGGTTAAAAACTCCGGAATACATGGTACTTTAAAACTTCATACAATTTTCGGTAGATCATGTGCCATTTGTGTATTTTAGTAAAAGAAGCATTCTTTTAGCTGTAACACAAGAAACTATTTTATCCCTAACTTTGCTTGATTAATGTGTGATTTGAGGATAATAAGTCAGCTAAATACAAATTAAATTATTTGACATTGAAAAGTTGGCCTGCATATGTGTGGCTGGAATCACATTGGGTGTAATATGAGCTAGGGCATGCATGATCTACTTTTTGTCTTTCTTTCTTTTTCTCCTTTTTTAAATATATTCTACTTCTCCACTAGTCACTAATGACATATAAGATTTGATCGATAATGTCATCAGCAGCATTTTGCTGCTTTTTAAAAACTGAACACTTAAATTAGGTTATCGGTATATATAAATTTGTAGTATGCATGCATGCATGTACTATCCGTACAACATCGTTGCTCTGCAGTCTTAAAACCCTTAGCCTGCAGTTTAGATTTGGATAAGTTTTTACGAATCTCTGAGTCTGACCTTATAAGCATTAAGCACAAGAGATGGGTTATGAGTAAGAGAGTATCGAAGGAGATGGATGGATGTGTCCTGCTGTGTTTGCAGAGCATAAGATGGGAGTCACATTTTCAGTCTTGTATGGAGAAAAAAGTCCTGTTCTCGATTCTTTCAACATTCTCCATTTGCTCACCAACCAAAAGGATCAATTTTAAGGTTTCGCTCTTTAGAAATCATGCATAGATGATCAATAATCAATGTATAAAAATGCGATTTAAGTTATGATACTATGAATATAAATTATTGCACTGATTCTTTGTCAAAATATAACATCCATATTCCTGACCACATAAGCTTTATCTTGTCTAACAATATTAATTTGGCAAAGACTATTGATGTAGAACAAATGACTGAAATGATCAAAGAACAATTGAAAGAGCGTAAAAGTTAGCAACAAGACCCATGACCCGCCATTCCGAATAGAAGACGCCGGGTGCGAGGTGAAGAAGACTCGGGTGCTGAAGTATGGGGATTTTTTTGTCGATTCCTTCATAATTTACTATCCCTAAAGGGATTATAAGATTTTAGGACTTTTTGGTTTTTCATTATTTGTTTAATTTGTTTTCTATTTGTTCTACTATAAAGTTTAGGGCTAAGAAGCACCTATGAGCAACCTTGAGGTTGTTAGGGTAAACTTATCTCGATTTCTAGTAGATTTCAAATTTTTAGTGGATTCTAGCTTAAGGTATGTCATTCAGTTTCTCTATTACTTTATCGCACTGTATCAACCATTATTTATCCTTAGTTCGACAACACAAACATTTGTTCTCTTCGCCATTGTATGTATTCTAACAAGTTTAGAGATTAGCCAGACACTTTCTAGGGATCCATATATGTGATATTCACATTATCCTCTACGGCTCGACCTAGTGATTGTTGAGTACAGATAACTATACAAGCAGCTTAGGGTAGACCACTTCGAATCAATCCTTCATTAAATATAGCTTGAAAATTGCAAGCGATTGTGAAATGGTGGAGCTTTGTGCATGGTGGATTCTGTGGTGGTGATTTGGAGTGGGTTCAAATGTCTGAACTTTGAAGTTGATTTGCTGAGAGATGAGTGAGTGCCAGCACACTGATTCATCCTCCCCAGAGACAAAACTTTGCTGTGCTAGGTTGGTTTGAAAGAAAGAGTACCTCTTTTGTACAAATCATTTTGACTCAAACTGCCAACACTTGTGCAGATCATTGATGGAGAAAGAGTGAGAGGAGTTAATATCCTTGACTATTCCACCTGTCAAATGTCATTCCAAATTTTCATATCTCTTCATATCTTCATATCCAGCTATAACTTTTAACTTCCTTTTTCTTTTTTCTTTTGGTCGATGTACTTCCTTTTCTTTTCATATAACGAAAAGAAGAAATAATAAATCACCTTCCATTTGTCCAAGACTTTGAAACTATATGTTTAGAAGCTTAAATTATTTAAAGCAAGTTAAGATAAATCATCTACTAATTACTCCTTGTTCAGTGATACAGGTTTTTTTTTTCAATGACAAAATCTCAAATTAATAATAGAATGGCATGAGTGTATCTTTTCACATGACAATGTATTATTGATTCAAAACACAGAAGTTGCAAAGTGACCATTACATGTAACTTTCTCTCTCTCTATGGGATGCTTTAAATATTAAAACCATTTTTATTATTTGCTAAGCTAACTAAATAGGACTAACTGGGGGCCGAGCCTATGAAGTACAAATTGTACCAGTTTTTTTCTCGTGGATAAATAAACAAAAAACATTTGACATGAAATTGGATAGAAAATCATTTTTGGGTTAAGATATAAGCTAGTGCAAGATTGACCTTATTTCTATGGTTCTTTGAGAAAACTAAAAAAAAAAGAAAAAAGAAGATGGCCAATAACTAGTGTTTAAATATCAAGGACAAACTTCTTGTATTGAAAAATCAAAACAAACATCACATAATGATGCATCATATCATATCATGTATACAGTGTTCTAAAAAGCCGTCTAGGCGCTAGTCGTTGCTCAGCCACCCCGATTAAGGTAGGATAGGAAGAAAAATCGGCGAAGGAATTAGGCAGAGCCTAGGTGGCTGCATGGGTGCTCTAGGCGGTGTAGACGGTCTAAGGTGGAGTCGAGGTGGCTTTCGGTGTGATGCGAATCCCGACTTTAATAAATTAGCCATGGTTGCAGAGCTTGGTTTCGGCGGACTTGCAGGCACACTCACCATCGCAGAGAAGAAGAAAGTGAACAGTTAACCCTTATCTTTTAATTTGACATGGCGTCGTTTTAGTTTTCTTTAAGTTTTGTTTACTCTTTACACCACGTGGCTTAGTAAGTGCCACTCTTTTCGCCCATAAAGAAACCAGGAACCAAAAAAACACTATGTCATTATGTCATATAATCATGATAGCACTTTAATTGAAAGAAAATTGTACTAATCGACAAAACAAGAAAAAAAAGAAAAGAAAATGATACTATTATATTTTGTACTATCAAATAAAAAACACGCTATATTTAATTTTTATGTTTCATCACATATAAAATAACATAAGATATATATGTTATATAATGAATTTTGTTAAATTAATAAACTGTAAACTTTATAATTTATGTATTCTTCTATTTTACATTTTATTGTTCCAATATTTCATAATATATATGTCATTCTATTTTCTAGTTTATGATGAAATTATATATATTTTACGTATAAACAGACATTTATTTACACGAAATATAACAGATTTACTTAAATCCGCCTAGTCCGCCTAGCCGCCCGTCTAGGCGCTAAGCCCAACCCATCGTCCGACTAGCGCCTAACGTCTTTTAGAACCTTGCATGTATATATATAAAAATTGAAGCATCCATGCATGCACGAAGATGGTGGGATCTTATAGGGTGGGTCATAGAGAAAGCTGATATGATGGGGGAGCTTAGCAAAAGGATGTATATACGTAGTGCACATGAGGTTGGGCCAAGAAGGCTAGCCTCTCACGGGTGGGTGAGGGCTGAGAACCGGTCGATCGATCGAGAGAGATTTCCGATCGGTCAGAAGGAACTCAACTCATATCATATGCATTACCATTGCGAGGTGTCTCAAAGTATTTGAGATATTTCAGGTGTTTTAACCATTGGAAACTGTTTAAAAATACAAAAATTAAAATTTAATGGTTAAAAAATTAATAATATTCTATAATCCAAAACATCATATAACTTTTATGCATTGCAGCCGACAAGCCATATTTTTTGCATAGCAATGATTTAGTTGGTCTCTCTCTCTCTCTCTCTGAGGCTCAGCTCCCCCATGCACGTGTATTCGCCAGCTCTTCTTAGCTGTCACCCCTGGCACTTCATTTTCCAAGTTCCACCTTCAACCTTCTCCCATAACTTCCCATTAATTCCTTCCCATGCTTCCTCTTCGGAAGCAATTCTGCTGTTTCCTCCTCCTTTTTTTATTGGATTTTTGAGTGACACTTCTAACTGACGCGGCTGATCTGCATACTATAATATGAGCGGACGACAACTCAATACACCCTCGAAACACCCATTCAAGTCCTGCGGCAAGAAGAAAAAGTTAACATATAAAAGAGCGAATGATACTTAAGAAACACATTACATGCATGCATGCAATTGACACCCATTCCTACAAGTGGAGAAGCTGAAATCTTTACAAATTTAATTAATTGACTTGAGCATATTTTTTTGTACTGGAATATCATTGCTGGGTATACAAAGTCACCCTCAATGAATTATGAATACTGTTGAACTGGTACTGACCAAACGTATATATTCAAAACGTCTCATATATAGTGACTGATACTGCTAGCTCATTTCAGCGTTAGGTTTAAGTGGTTCTGGCAGTGTTGGACGATCGCTCCATGTTCAGTTAATGTTGTTCGAACTTCAAACGTAAGAGCGTCTTCAATGAGAAGCTAAATTTAGAGAGAGTTTTAATTAATTAGCTCCCCTGTTGCGCCGGATAGACAAATGGGGATGTAAAGGGTTTTTCGCTCCAATGGGCGCTAATTAATTAAAATATGTTTCAGTCTACTCTCTGCCTTGATGTTATATTTGTACCCTTTTTCTCTCCCCGTTGAAGCTAGAATCGACAGTGACAAAATACTACTACAAGACTAAACATGATAGTAGATCTACGCTTTGTTAAATTTCACTGTATTCATTTCATACATATATTTCTATTCGTTATATTCTACATCGTAAAGATTGGCTCCAAATACGTAAATGGATTACACTAGCCAGCTAGTGAATTAACTATGGATGAAGTTACCTTAGGTTTGATTCTTGAATAGATGTTTGGGTTATATTTAAATATGTACGTACTACACTTATATACCTTCGCTTATATTTGATTGGGTGACTCTAGCCGTCCATGTATTGAATTTCTCAATTTCACATGTATCAACAGTTGAGAGTCACCGACTCACATGAAACCGTCCCAATCATCTTGAAATACGACGATGTTAAGTATTTATACTCTAGCTATCGTTACAACGAGTCTCAAATACACTAAATTTCAATACAAGTATGAAAAACCATATATATATCATAACAATCAAATCTCAAATACAAGTATCAATCCATGTGAAGGTTTGCATAATTATTATCGTTTTACGAAAGGTCAAGAAAAAGAAATCAGTGTATCACCTTAGTTATTACCAATCAAAACCCATAGTATCTCTATGCACGAAGTGTTGCACTCACAAGTATTGTATGCGGTGTCCCACACTGTACATAATACCTCTACCCGTTCATATATGGCTAATGGAGGAACGTGATCGCCTGACAAGAAGAACACATGCATATCAGATAAGTAAATTTAATGGATGTGACAATAACACACATAAGTTAAAAAAAATATGGCTCCATATATTGAAATCATATATCCACACAACCTGTGATTTCTCTAATATCGGCAGTAGCACCTTATCTCATGTTGTAGCCTTGTAGGAATTTAAGTCGATGAATTAGCATATATATGCATGTCCACCAGCAATGTTCTCTTCTCAAACTTATTTTTGTTGGACTATGAATTTGGATTACACATTTATGGAAGAATTAAACTAATATATAGATATGCGTGAATTAAATTCACAGTTTTTTAAAATAAGCTTCTCAGATTATCAGACAGTCCAATAAAATAACGTTCTATAATGCTTAACACTGTTTGAATGAGGAAATTTAAGATTACTAAATAATTTTAAAATGACGGAATTGTTGCAGTCATATTGGAATAGGAATGTGATTGTGTAAATCCTAGTAAATATGGGAATGTATCTTATATTCCTATTAGGAGTAGATTACCTATTAAATGTTGTAATCCTAAAGGGTAAGTAATTAACCCTTTCTACTACTATAAATAAAGGCACAATGGGGTGAGATAACACACACCCACAATTACACATCTCTCTCTTCTCTCTCAATCTTGCCGCACCTCTCTCTCTCTTTTGGCCTCCATAATTGTTTCAGTAAATTATGCCTACAACACGTTATCAGCACGCTCTTGACGCTGCGCTAAAGAGAGTTTATTCTTCAATCAGGGGAGTATTACGTTTTAATCATTCTTTTCATGATTAATTTATTATTATTTTAAATTGATCTACATGCTATTGATTCAATTTAATTTTTCTATGTTGAACGTGATACAACGCATTGGAGATGCTATTCCGGCTTTCTGCGAAGGAACTTCTACAAATTCAAAGGCTTTTGTTGTTTTCTGCTACTCAGGTACGCTTAAAATAAAGTAAGATATTTGAAACGACCCATGAAGCATGAAAACATTCCCCATGATGCATGAACCCCCTATGTTTACATTTTCCTTCCGATATATATATTCACAAATTCATATATATATTTGTTTCATGCATCACACAATTAAATTGTTATGTGGAATTTGTGAGTCAAAGTATAAAAATAAATTAGAAGCAAGTTAGGGTTTTTCCTAAAACCCTAAGGGAATTGAAAAAAAAAAAGAAGGGGAAAATCGGAATGGGTGCACTGCACCCTTCCTGCGCCGCGCAAGCAACAGCAGGCCTCGGCATGCTTTGCTTCCGTCACTGGGCCTGCAGCCCTCGGCCACACTGGCCCGCATCCATCTGCCAGCCTTCGGCTGGGCATTGCTCGCACAAACGCCAGCTTTTCTTTGGCTGGGCTCCTTCACGCGAGGCACAAGCATGCACACACGCACGCATGGCCAGCTTCGCTGGGCCTCCCGCGCAACCTGCATCATGCCAGCCCTCGGACTGGGCCTTTTGCACCCAGCTTCGGCTGGAAGCCCCCTTTCCCCCGTGGCCTGCAGCCATGCTCCCAGGCCTTTCCCCAGGCCCTGCCGTGACCTCTTAAGGCACCCCGTGCCTTCCCACACCCCACGGCACAAGCCCAAATTATTTTTGGAGCTTTGATTTCGATCCAATAATATTATACTAATATTATTTTGCTTCTACAATCGACCCTGTATGGCCTGATTTATTGAATTAATTAAAAGTGACCTGCAGTCCATTAATCTGATAATGAATCCAAAATTCTTGACCTGAAGATCACTTTTGGACATTAACGATTCAATAATTTCTCTTTATACTTTGAACAGTCACATACTTTCGTAGTAACGAAGCTCTCACACTTGAGTTCCCGAAGACAACTCAAATCCACTACACTAAGTTAGTATATTGCATTATGTGTTTCTTGCAGGAACCTCTCTTTTATGAACTACATGTTCATAAACTAAATCGAACCTGTAGTTTCGAATTTAGTGCCTTTGAAACCCGAAGTTTTCATAAAACAATACACCCATGAAAACCCGACGATTTTCATGAAAACCATGTCTTAAGACATCAAATGTTGATGCATATGGATGTTTTCATTCCCATAGCACCAATCACAATCTTGTTCCCTCCAATTCAGTGGATTGTTGAACCGTCACAAGTTCGATTTTCCTGATTTGGATGTTTCCCATAGAAACCACTTAATGTGGGGCACAAAGACGTGAATCTCCCATTGACTATTAAGAAGCTGAGAAACCATTGAAGCCAAACAATGGCATGGAAGAGCTGAATAAGCCTCCGCCATGATCTTCACTCGAAGACTTATGCCCGAAGCATTACAAATGGAAAGACCTCCCGATCGAGGATTCCATGGCTCTTTGGCTCGCTCCTACTGACTGTTTAATCATGAAAGACATTGCCTGAAGCACACCATGATTACGTCCATGAATGAGTACAATTCTGAAGTTTATAAATTCGATTGAATTTTGACTGGAGAATACTTTTCTCGTCCTTCCATGTTTCTAACTCGCTCTTGAAATAGCAGTGTAGAAAGCAGAAGTTTACCAAATTCTCGGATCTGATTACTACCACAAACGAGAGAAAGGTATGGACCCAGTTCGGCTGGAGTCTACCATATGGCTCAACCCAGTTCGGTCAAAGCCTACTGAACCCAAGTTTGGGTCTGTGCATCTCATAATCCAATTTTGAGTTTGTTTTTACAAACATATGGTAGAATCAGGGCCTGCCAAGGTGTGGCATCATGCCCGAAGCATGATCCTTGGTACCTAAGACCTAAAACTTCAAGAATAAGGGATAGTATTCCCAACCTTAACCATGCAGAATCTATTTCCGTCCCGATGGAATAGATTATTGGTTATGCACTTGTTCGTGCCCCTACCAATATTGTTAAGGAGTACCATTCTAGTAGTCAATATGTGAGACTGATTTTGCTCCACCAAACATCGTTGGAAGACCAAAATTTTGACATGGATGGCCTTTTTTGGCCGAATCCACCTAGTAGCTTTGCTTACTTTGTGAACATTTTTCCATGTTCTTGGATTCAAGTTTGGTGTATGTTTTACTTATGGATAATCTTATTGATATTGTCCTCGAATATGAGTTAATTGAATCATGTTTCTTAGTACATGTGACCGATTCAATTAAACACGTGATTAGGTTGGAATGTGGGAAAGTTAGTTGTCTGGATGAATGCGTACTACGCACACTAACTTTACACCTAAATCACATCTCTAACAACGACTTCAGGTCTATCCAACCTGATTAAGAGCAATGGCACGCTCCTCGTTGTATGAATGGTACTGAATCACCATTTAAGGGACCTTAAATTCTCCCTGACGTTGAGTTTTTAAGGATATTCGAGTTGACAATGATCATAAATGAAACCACTGAAGAAAATAGAGTGAAATATCTTTGCACCACCACCAAAAATGAGCCTGAAGCTTTGATTTGGGGCTAATGGGTTGTCCCCCAACTGGGGCACATGCTATATGTGGCCGGCCTAGGGCTAGGTGATTGAGCAGTTTACTTGCTTTGGCACGACCTTTTGGGACACTTAGGTCGACCAACGATGCTCTGATGCATCTCCTTACCCGAAGTAAGGATATTGTGCCTACAAGCACACTTTGCCAAGCATGCTCATTAGGGAAATTCGATTTTATAAATCATCCCTTGCAAAGATACGAAACGACTCTCTTTTCACAGTGGATTCAAGGGAATATACGTGGACTAATCCAACCAAAATGCGGACCATATAAAGACTTATGGTTTTGGTTGATGAATCGACAAACTGGTCACATGTTTGTCCACACACATTACTGCTAAACCCTCTGGCCGATTAAGGGCTCACCACCCTACTTATCCCCTAAGGTCCGGGAGACTGGATAATGTCAGAGAGTTTACATCGACAGTTTTCGATAAAGTATTGCATGTTGTTTTGGGTTTATAATTGAACATCGAATTCCCATGTTCACCCCAAATAGCCTCGCCTAGTGATCATAAAGCGCAATTTAAATGATCGCCCGAATTTTGGTAAACATACCAAGTTTTCGGTTTCTGCCTAGGGCTATGCAATCCTTGTACGCAGTGATGATTGGTCCGCCTTGAGGCCCATTGCCACCCAACCTATATGACGTTACAGTTGGTTACTGGGTACGAACCTGACGATTTTCGTATTTACGCATTTGGGTGCGCATTCCATGTGCCAAGTTGCGCCGCCGCAACGTACCACCATGGGTCCTCAAAGAAGGATGTGTATCTTTTGTCGATCATGATTCTCCTTCACACTAGCTCTCTTCGAGCCCTTGCACGCGATCTCTTTACCGCTCATTTGCGGGTTGTCACTTTAATGAGACAGTCTTCCCGCCGTTAGGGGGAGATAAGAACGTCAACGTTCCTGTAGAACGGCGCGAATTTACGTGGACGTTGCCCACTATGTCTCATCTCGATCCCCATACCGCACAAGTGTGATAAGCAAGTGCGATGAATTCTAGATTTCAGAATGTTGCTCCAGACGCATTCCTCTGATCTTGCTAAAGTGACGAGATCATATACCAGCTGCAAACATGCCTGCAAGGATAGACGTACTTAACGGATGTCGAGTCAACATCCCTGGAGGGTGTGCCGCCCCTGTTGGACGGTTTGGACGCCCCTGTTGGACGGTCCGGTACACCGGCGGATAGCCAATCAATCTGTCTTGGCCTGGAGCACGACAGATCATTCGGTTCGTAGGATTCACTTCCCTGGAAGAGGAAGACAAGGCACAACATTGAATCTGAACTCGATCGCTGTCTCAAATCATTTCCATCTCATGAGATTAATCCGAATTACTCCCAAGACATGAAGTTCTTGGTCCAGTATACTAGTTTGGGTGAGCTAAATGGAATTGAAATGAGATTATCATCGATGATGTTTTCACTTATATGGTAGCTACCGACATAAATGAAAAGCGACGATATCGAACCGTGTTCCGTTGATTAAGTGACAACGTAGAACTGATTGGACAACTGAAACTACAATCTAGGTCAAATTCCTTACCAAAGTGTGTATTGGACCTGTCGTTCCTACACTGCCCAAGGTAACCCTGTTATGTTACAAGTGGGAAAGGAAGCGTTATGAGATGAATGAAATAGTGCGATATGATGCACGCCTTACGGCGCAAGGTTTCTCTCAAACGTCCTGTGATTGATAGCAGCATTACGAAATGTGGTTAGTATTTCTCCATGGGGATATAGATACGGAGATTGACATGTAAGTTCCCGAAGAATTACATGGACTGACTTAAATAGTTCTAGAACCACGGAACACCCTCTTAACTCGTTTTGAGGCGTTCACTTATGGATTGAAAAATCCGACGGATGTGGTATACCCGTCTACGTGATAATTTGATCAGTCAGGGATATGAATTATGCCCTTGCGTGTTAAACTATGAAGTCTTATTCCAAATTGCTAGAGTTACAGTTTATCTCGTTAACACGAATCTCACTAAGACTCTGGAAGAGCATGAGAAAACTGCCTCGCACCTGAAGATGGAATTTGAGATGAAGGATCTTAGGAAAACTCGTTTATGCCTTGACTTGAAGTTCAAGCATTGGTCTGACGGTATTTTGGTCTACCAGTCAAACTACACCCTGAATGTGTCACCTTTGAGTATACCTTTGATCGTCCATACGTTATATGCAAATGAGACTCTAGAAGAGGTTGTGGAATCTGAAATTCCATATCTAAGTTCAACTTTGCGCTTTGTTGTACTTAGCTCATTGTATTTAGACAGGACATCACCTTCGCTGTTGATCTTGGTAAAGATGCAGCACCGCGCCTACACGCAACCACTGAATTGGTATTAAAGACATTCCCTGAAGGTACTACGAATTTGGGCAAATCAAATCCCAACGCATCTCGAGCGGATCCAACCCCCCTGATCCTCGAAATGATGCTTGCCTTGTTGTTATGCTGACGCTGGTTACTTATCAAACCGGCAGAAGGCAAAATCCCCGAATGGTTATGTCTTTACCATTAGGGATATCGCAATATCTTGAAGGTCCACGATATGACCTTAGTTGCGAAATCTTTGAATCATTCCAAGACTCACCTCACTTCACTACGCCACACGTGAGACATGGTTAGGAGTTCTTGTTGAGCATATTCGAAGTACTTGCTGTGTTTTCATCCATCGTTGAGTCCCAACGACGATCCATGATGACTATGCCGCATGTATCAACCCGACCAAGCCATGATACATCAACGAAGCCAACGCCAAGACATATTGCGTCTACATCTACATCAGCAAAGCATCAGGAGATTTGAAGTCATGCAAGCCGATCCCAGACAACCTTGCCGACCTCTACACGACGTCACTGCCGAAGTCAACCTTCCAGAAGCTTGTCCAAGGAATCGGTATGCGCAAATTATCTGAATTGAATCGCTTGTAGTTCTCTTATTTAGAAGTTATGTCTAACTCAGGGGGAGTATCCAGAAGCATACTCACATGATCTTAATGTACTCTTTTTCCTACGATTAGGAGCATTTTTCCCACTGGGTTTTTGCTACCTAACGAGGTTTTAATGAGGCACCCATCCTGGGATGATCATACTCCGTTGAGTTCACTACACTCGTCCAGTTTGACGTTTGTTTAAGACATTATGCATATTTTCTTACTTTTCCCTTAGTCTATGGGTTTTCCCCATTCCTTGGGTTTTACCATAGCGAGGTTTTTGTGAGTTTTTACACATGCATACTTCAAAGTAAATTTGAGACTCGCGATCACCCGTTGTGCCGATGACTTCATCAACTATACCTGCTTAATCGCTGAAGACCTGATGCGCCATTTACTTGAGTATTTACACACTCAAGGGGGAGTGTTGCAGTCATATTGGAATAGGAATGTGATTGTGTAAATCCTAGTAAATATGGGAATGTATCTTATATTCCTATTAGGAGTAGATTACCTATTAAATGTTGTAATCCTAAAGGGTAAGTAATTAACCCTTTCTACTACTATAAATAAAGGCACAATGGGGTGAGATAACACACACCCACAATTACACATCTCTCTCTTCTCTCTCAATCTTGCCGCACCTCTCTCTCTCTTTTGGCCTCCATAATTGTTTCAGTAAATTATGCCTACAACAGGAATTTTATTTTCTAAAATTTGTGAATTTTCTTGTTTGGTTAAACTAAAAGAACAATGAAATTTTAATACGGAATTTGTTATTTTTAAACTCACTCATAGAAATTTGGAAATCATACCTATTTACATGGAATTTAAACTTGGGATTAGAATATTTCAATTTTTTCCCCTGCAGATTCTAAATTTCTATGTTTATGAATCCAAATAAGGGAATTGGTCATGTCAATTTATAAATTCTGAATTTTGTCAAAATTGCAAGTTTATTTCCTTTATTCAAATATAATGTAAGTGTTTTTTCTACCTTTGTTTTGGGGAAATCATTCATAACAATCATTGTCCAAATCTCTTTAATGAGCATATTCTTAAAATGCTTTCGATATCTGATTTATCTTTAATCTTTAATTACTACATCGTTGAGATTTGATTGGTAAGTTATCGGTATGAATGACAACATATTTGGACCTAGTTTTGAAGGCCAATGGGTTAGTATTTGCATGGATATTAATTTACCTTCAGTTCACAATCAGTGGCCCATCTGTGCAATCAAAATCACTTGAAAGTTGGACATGGTTTAACTATTAGAACCGACCATGGTGGTTCTCTTAGTCCTTTTCTTTGTTGTGTGCCCAACTGGGACTGGTTAAGTTTAAGTTGTTAATATCTGCCAAATAGATCTGTAGAAAGATATTTATGGTTGGATTTTGACACCGATGAAAGTGAGTACTTGGTAGTGGGATTAGGATTAATATCATGGATTTATTTTCCAAACCCTACTTGATCTATGGGCTAATGTAAAACACCCTAAAATTACCTGCCACGGCCAGTTGAAGTTTTTAGTACTCAAAATTATCAGTGGTAATGATTTCCATATTTTATTATTCTACTTTCACCAAGTGGAGATCAAATCAAGGGCCTAAATTGATATGATTTTATTTTACAGCAATAAGACAGAACGATAAAAAATAAAATAAAATAAACATAGTTGGCAACTTTCTAGTGATTCTTTTTTACTAGACTTTGTATTACTAGAGAGTAAAATTCTCTCTCCTCATAGTTTAATATAAATAAAGACACATACGAAGGGAAATACACATCCTTGAAATTCCTCAATCATCTCTCTCTTCTTTGTCACACCATTCAGAGAAAATAAGCCACAACAATTTAGAGGATGACTTGCAAAAGCGTCACAATGTTGGATATTTGTATAAATTATGGCTTTGGAAGAACTAAATAAGTTGGCTAAAAGATGAAAGAAAGGTTTCAAACAAGAGACGAAGAAAGAAAGAATGCTTTAAGGTGCGTAAAAACGCTTTTTTATTAAGCTTTATTTGTCCTCACAACTAGTTTGGCAATAGGATTTGCAAATAAATAATTCTTGTGGATACAATATCGAAAACATGTATTATACGTAAGGTATCCTTCAAAAGCAAGTAAATGGTAAAAATGGGTAGAGAAAATGTCTCGAACCAAAGTTCAAATACCAGACACCATGGTGTTTAAGTCATACAAGTAAAGAAATATATTCATTTGATAAGTAAAAGAAAAAACATGAACCCGACCATTCACTATTTCTTGAAGCTCGATCTAAAATAGATTTATTAATGGAATCAAATATATAAAATTATGTATTTACGAAACAGAAATTGAAGTAATAGACCAAAACAAGAAACGGTCTCCATGAAACCCAATTTTAATATGTTGTTCAATAATGTTATGCATTACCAAAGTTAACCAAACACAAGAAGAGATAGACAATGAGACTCAATAATGTCTAGAAACTATTTTCTATAGTTTATCTCCAACAGAGATTTGAATTTCGTAATAGTGCTGACCCATCCTTTTTTTTTTCTTTTTTTTTTTTTTTTTTTTTTTGGAACAAAGGCTTCTGCATTAATAAAAAAAGAGTAAAACATACACATAAGCAAAACAAGGCCCAAACAACACACATAAACAAACAAAACACGGGCCCAACAAGCAGAGTACAACGGGCCAAGTGGCAGCCCAAAACACACACAAAAGTACAACACCAGAAAGATCTACACCGGACGCCGCTGAGCTCGATCCGACCAAATCCGCATCCACAGACAGGCATCGCTGGAAAAATTAACAGCATCGCACCAAGAGGAAACGTCCGAACACAGCCACAAATACAGGATAGCCAGTGAAGAAGCCAACTATCAGGATGAAGTTCGTGGTAACCCACGAACAACGCTGCCAGAAAAGGCAGATACAGTGCGAAGGTGGTGGTGCGGAGCACCCGAGCCGGTGGAAACACCGGAACTCGACACACCATCTCGAAATACCGCACCAAAACGCGGTTTAAAGGCCGCTGCAGAACGGAGCAGAGAGGAATAAGGATGGATGCCGCTGGGGGTGGGAAGATCTGGCCAGATCTGAAAGGAAAGGCAGGGGAAAAAGGAAAAGCATCGGAGGAAGCAAGAAGAAAAAACGCAGAAGAAGAGACATAAAGAAGAAAGAGGAACTGGCAGAGAGGGAAGAAGGAAGAAAAAACAAGAGGAGGAAGGGAGAAAGGGCGACCGACTCCAGCCGAAGCCAAAGCCGACGCCGGAGAAGATGGGAAAAAAGAAAACCCTCACCAAAATGGGGGGGGGGGGGGGAAAGATGCTCTCACTGAGGGAGAGAAGTGGGAAAGATGCTCTCACTGAGGGAGAGAAGTGCTCTCACTGAGGGAGAGAAGATGGCAACCTAGAGTTTAGTGCTGACCCATCCTTTGATCCCTTCGCCCGGTCGATAAATAGGTCAAAGAGCTCGTCTTGCGTCGACTGGATGCCAATCTCCTCCGCCAACTGGGCTTTCCATGTTATTTTTCAAAATTCTCCTTTTGTTTTGAAAGTTTTCCAACATAAAATGGTGTCTCGTGTCACTATTAAAATTATATTACATGATCTTATATTATTGACTTGAAATATTACAATAAAGCAGCAAAGCTTTTTATTTGCTGGATTGAGTTAGTTTGTGTTGGTGAATACTATAATTCCACTTGTAAAGGTGGGAAGGGAGGCTAAAGTGGAGAGAAAAATTGCCTCAATTCTCAACCATCACTAACAGATGGACACATTTAAAAATATATGAAGTTGAATAATATGAAATTCCACTAAATCTTGTCCCAAATTTAGTGGAGATCCCCATAATCTCATTTTCCCCTTCCTCTATATAATGAGCAAACTTCTTTGCTAGCTAATCACTCATCAACCCACAAGATTATTTCTCAGTTTATGATCAAAATCCACTGCTCTAGCTGTTAATTACCATATAAAATATGAAGGTGCACTTTTATTTGTCGTGATGATGGCCAGCTCTTGCTTGGCAGCGCCAAGGAGGGCTATGTTGGAAGGAACGTATGGACAAGAGCAGCCGCAGCACCACCGTGTCGAAGGCGGAAAAGCCATGGAGAAGAACAGTGCTAAGTACCCCGGAAGCAGCTTGGCCAACCACCATAACATACCTAGGCAGTATTACAATGATCCAAATGGTGGAGATGGTGAGGGTGACAATTGGTGATATCGACCTAGTACTAAACCGGTGTAAGATTCAACACACGCTGGTACATTGTCGAGTTAGTACTTTACTGATGTGGAACTCAACACACGCTAAAACAACCCAGGGTGTCACGAGTAAGACTGTAATATCTAAGGTGAATAGTAATGTATGATCTTTGGTGTGATCAATTTGTTATAAGTTGAAAGTGGGTTTAGTTAGTCTATTGTAGTCTCTAGACATGGTATATATTTCTGTAGAAATACGGAGGCACGGAAAGACTTGGGATTGCGTAGACCGAAAGAAATAGAGTTTTACAGTTTTAAAGTCTAATATCCTGTGTTTGATTCTCTCCAATATAACAAAACATAAGTCATGTTCAAGTTTTTGTTTTCTGTGAGCTCCTATGTTATAATGTTTCATGTCATAATAATGAATAGAGAAATACCAAACTCATAATATGTTTACTTACGAGAAATGAGAATGAAAGGGATCTACATATCCTTTCTAAAATCAAGCCACTCATAGTTCAATGATATTAACAAGTGAAAAAAAATATCCGTTGAAAATGGGTAATTTGAGATTTGAAGAGAGATTGTTTGAAAAAGTGTTCGAGTAAATTTGGTTGAATAGATCGTGGATTGGAATTTTAATTATGTGTTTACGATTGGATCTAGATTGTCAACCGACACATTCCAAGTTTTGGATAATTTTGAATGAAATGAGGCACATTCTATTTATGTGAACTTAAGAAAGAATTTGAATTTGGTTGAAGAACCAACGATTCGAATTTGAATTATGTGTTTGCGGTGACGCCTAGATTGAATGTTTAGATCGCCTACATGCTTTTTAGGAAATCAAACACGACGTAGTTTCAACGTTTAAGAAATTAAGGGGTGACTGACCCACTAATTAAGAATATACGTTTGTGAAATTTAAGAGGGTTTAGAACCCTGGAAATGATTTCCGAATTATATTTTATGATCTGATAAAATGAGAATTTCAGTATTTTGAGATTGAAGGGTAGATGACCATTGGAATGAGCATTCTTTATGGATCCACTAATTTATTTGGTTAGTGACACTTGCATTCTGGGCCTTAAGATTAATGGGTTTTTCTTTTCTTTTCTTTTCTTTTTTTTTTTGTACAAAAATTGGGTTTTTTTGTTAAAAAAATGGGTTCTTTTGTTAGATGAGAATCCAATCAATCTCGAGGGTTTATGGTGGTGATTAAAAATAGGGTGATGATTTTCACACTTACCTCACACACATCTGCGTCTTGACGTCCTAAATGCCATTGTTTCGCTGCATCACAAGGAACAATTGTAAGGAATCAGGATGGATTGGTATGATTCCTCTACGTCCCTAGGACACTAGAATATGGAAACATGAATGAAGAAAGGCATGAGAGAAAAGCATATTGAGAAATAATCATCTTCAATTAATCCAACAATGACATGTCTGACCAGAAAAAAATTAAGAGTGATGTAATTCCAACCATCTATCTTATTTTACCGTCAACCGCCTATTAGCGAAAATGTTCATAATAAATTAATATAACGTGGGTGAAGAAATATGAGAGGCAAGTGAGTGTAGTGCCACTCAAGAAAAATATTGAAGAAGGAAATTTACGAAAAAGTGGTAAGGTATATATGAGTGCCTTGGCAAGAATTCCATGGTTAGTTTCTATACATTGGTAATGACAAGCCAAACTAGTTCAAATAATATGGTGTGGAAGATTTCAACATGCACTAAGCATTGAAGCTGATGATGTGCTTTTGATCTATCGGAAGTTCTTGCCTTCAAAAGTCTGGCCAAACTGCCAAGTCTTGGGCGCAACATGCCATGAAGTTGAGTGTCTTTTATCACTTGCTTCAACTCGGAAGGTCAGTGACTCACCGACCATCTTGGCACCGGTAACCCACCGCTGACCCCACATCCGACTCATTGCTGTCCATTTGAGCTTGTCGGAGCCCTTCACCTGCACGCTGATGATGTCCCCAGCTCCTCCCACGTTCCATACCAACACTTCATTGAAATAAGGGTTCCCGGTTATTGTGAATCGCACGCCCCCTTTCTTCTGGCATGGAACCCTACAAAACAATTTCTAGCAATCATTAAAATCTTTCTTACAACGGGAAATATTCTCTTGTCGTGCGATTAATATACTTACATGTTATGTAATCATGCTTTTCAATATGGACTATCGAAATTCATATGTTTGTATTGTGTGGTTTAGATTGCTAGTCTCACAATATTAGTATTCAAACATTCTATCTATTCAATGCTTGCATGTGCATGTAATCACCTGCGGTACGTGACCGGAATAATGCCCGCCTTGTACTCAGCAATGTTGAGGAACACAGGCTTGGCTATATCGAAATGCTCGCGTGGCGGATTGCACCATCCTCCATTGTCACTAGCCTGATTCCAATTTGGTGGGCAATTGTTGGTTGCAGTAACAGTGAGAATAGGGTTCCCTGGCTTGCACCATTGGGGCTCATCCACACACTTCATTTCATAGCATGCACCACATGACATCCCATTGTTGAACAAAGCATTGCTCAAAGCCACTGTCTCGAGGCCATAGCCTTCTTGAACCACGTCGTGGTAACCACAAGCTCCGCCAAACGTTCCCGAGCCGCCTTCGTAGAATGTGGCATGAGCTTTCTTCCAAGGGCCAGCAGTGAACCTTGGCTTATGGTGCTTTATGGGGTGGTGAACTCCAAACCGGCCGCGGTTGGCAGCAACCACATGGAGATGGTCAGCTAGCACAAAAAGAAAGACAGCCAAGGAACCCAAAAGAGCTCGCAGACTAGGCAATGTCATGGTGATTAATTTCTTTGTTTTTAATTTGAAGATTCTTGTGCTGCTTAGGTATATCTTATATAGTACAAGATTGTTGTTATTTTTTCAGTTCCGATTGTTTGTAATTTACTCTCTACCTCTCATTCAAATGCCATTGCCAGCAATACACAACCTATATTATGGTATATGGTTGTAACTCCTCCCTCTGTTCGTTGCTTGGAGATGTCCTCATAACTCAAAATTATTTTTTATATCTTACTTTATACACCAGTCTGTATGATTTCTCCTTCGTAACTTCATCATCTCTCTTCTTTTTTAACTGAAAATAAGAATGACTCGACTGGGTCCTCCGTGACCCGTTATCCTTCATATTCGATCTCTCGTCTTTATGTTGAGACTGTCAATAACGTCCTCAAATTCAAATTTATATAGGCTCGTTTTATTAGTACCTCACATATTATTAAGGGTAAATCTCAGTTTACTACTCTCAAATTTCGTGATTTTCAACATTTAGTACATGAAGTTTTTTTCCTCCCAGAATCATACTAAAGTGTTAATTTTGGGACAGTCTCATATATCCGTTAGTCTGGCTGTTAAGTCTCCCGTTAACAGATGATGCGGCTCCTATGTGGACATGGTTGGGTGTCACATGTCATTAAGGATAGAACAATTAAATCTAATAACCTTCATTAAGGATAGAACTATTAAATCTAATAACCTTCATGTGTAGTCTGAGATTTACCCTTAATAATATGTGGAGACTTACCCATATTAAATCTAAGAACCTTCATGTGTAGGATAGAACTATACTCAGTGGTGCTTATAGAGCTCTTTTATTTGATTGTATGTGTGGAGCCAAAAATAATCACAAGGCGACACGTGGACTTTCAGATTAAGAAGACAAGAATGCCCTTGAGGGGTATCAGAAATCCTACGCGCGAGCAGCCGGCAATTATCGTCGGTCAAGTCAAAAGCGCCCATAAAAGGTAAACAAATCCGAATTATTTCATCCATCCGCATTTAAGGCAATTATCTCATAAATCTACCCATTATCCCACATAAATGGAGATAATTGGCAAATTAATGGGGATATTTCCCATTAATTTGTCAATTAAATGAGCCTTGAAGACCCAAAATATACCACAAAGGGCCGGCCCTCTCTCTCCAAAGAGTGGCCGGCCACTTCCCCTTTTATTTCCATATTTCCTTCCCTTTTTCCTCCTTTTTAAGCCAATTATTCAATTACTCCTTATTATCTTTCTTCATAAATATAAATCCTTTCCCTATTTGATTAATGAGCCAATAAATAGGCTAATTAAACCTAGATCTCACACCCAAAAATCCCTCTAAGGGCCGGCCACCTTCTCTCCAAAGGGGACCGGCCATCTCCTATAAATACGACCCCCTTTTCTCACAAAACCCAATTCCAATCCTTTGGCAAAAACGCTCTAAACACTTTTTCTCTCTAATTCTAACTTTGGCATCGGAGGTTCTTCGGCCAAAGCCCCCCCCCCCCCAATTCATCATGGGCGCGTGAGGCTTTTGGCCTTAACCTAAGGTGTTTATTATTTTGTAGGTGCAAAATCGTCCAAGACCGAAGAGGAGAAAATTTGCATCCACAAATTGGTGCTTTCATTGAGAGGAGAAGTTTACGCTCGAAAAAGACTCTCGCACACACGGAAAATTCGATGAGCAACAATTCAAACATTCAAGGCGTGGGACCACGGCGATCTACGAGGTTGAATGTGACTCTTGGGGAGATGGCGCCACCACCACGAGGCTCCACCATGGGAACCACCACGGTGACCACCCGCGGCGAGGTCCATGATACCACTACGGCGGTCCAAGCCTCGCAATCGCGCCCACCTCGCGTTGAGCAGCTTGCTCCTGCAGCCAAACCTGCCCACGCAGCCCTGCCTGCCCACGCAGCCCTGCCTGCCCACGCAGCCCTGCCTGCCCACGCAGCTCAGCCTGCCCCAGTGGTGTCCCAAGCAGCCCGAGTCGTGCCCGGAACCATCCACCCGTCCGTCGCTCGAGAAGGAGTTTTCCTATCTAGTTCATCCAATCTGAGTGGTGAGCAGAACCTGTCCCGGCAAGTCATGGAGTTGACGAACACCTTAGCGCAGCAGACAACCCTGGTGAATCAACTTTTGCAACGCACGGAGATCCAACGCGCCCTAGAAGAGGAACCTTTCCGGCAACGTCCTGGCAAGCAGCTGATCAATCAGACTGAGCAATCGGGCGATGTGCAATCTCGGCTGGGCCCCAGAGACAGCGTGGATTCCCGTCTTAGCGCAGGGAGGAGCGTGCACTCTCGGTTAGGCCCGCAAGTAAGCATACGATCGAGGCTGGGGCCACAACTTGAAGGATCGCACGAGCAACCGTCTAGGCAGAGCGTCCGTTCGCGCTTAGGCCCGCAAGGAACGTACTCCACATCACCTCGGAAGATGCCGCATGGCGCGCGAAGGCAAGCGACTTCTCAATCCGCTTCAAGTTCCACCGGCAGCCCACGGAGAAACCACTCACCGGTTGGGCAGCCGAGGCAACGACAAATGGAACGCCCGGAAGAGCAGCCTAGACCAATGGGCCGAGATCTAGGACGGCTTAGGGCTCCGCCGCCCCACCATAAACAAATCCAGGAAGAGGTGGAGAAGCTTTTTAACGAACGGCTGTTCGAGTTCCGACGCGGCGACACGACCGATGAAGCATTGCGGCGGGAGATGACCAAGATAAGCCGGAGCCCCTTCGCGGACGAGATCGAGCATGCGGAACCCCCGCGCAAGTTCAGCATGCCGCACTTCACCTCATTCAAAGGAGATGGAGACCCGGAAAGGCACCTGAAGCATTACCGAAGTGCCATGGTCCTCTACCGGAGCAATGACGCCCTTATGTGCAAAATATTCGCCACCACCCTGCAAGGCGAAGCGCAAGATTGGTTCCATACCCTGCCACCACGATCCGTCTCAAGCTTTGACGATCTTTCCTTGATTTTCACCAAAGAATACTCATCTTACCGCTCGATCAAGAAAAAATCCGATCACCTGTTCAACGTAAAGAAGAACCCGAAGGAATCACTTCGCGACTACGTGAAGAGATTCAAGGCGGAAAAGGCGAAGATCGTAGGATGTGACGACTCAATAGCCAGTGCAGCCTTCCAGAAGGGCCTCCCCGCGGATCACCCCCTGTTTGGAGAGATGATCATGAAGGAAGACCTGACTCTAGCAGACTCATTCGCCCTGGCAGAAAAGCATGCACTCTGGGACGAGGCCCGACGAGCGGAAAAGGCGCCTGAGCAGCCGAAACTCTAGCACCGCCCGCTTCCCTCAATGGCGACATATGGCATCTACACGTCGATGGCTCATCCAATCACAAAGGCTCAGGAGCAGGCGTGGTTCTCGTCACCCCCGACGGCTCATTGCTCGAGCAGGCGATCACTTTAGGCTTCAAAGCATCCAACAATGAAGCAGAGTACGAGGCCCTCCTGGCAGGCCTCCGAATGGCAAAGGACTTAGCAGTAAAGAAGCTGGCAATCTATTCCGACTCTCAGCTGATTACCAGCCAAGCCGCGGGAGAATATACGGCGAAGCATCCAAGGATGGCACAATACCTGGAGGAGGTGCGCGAGCAGCTGAAGACATTTCAGACCTACACGCTCACCCGGGTTCCGCGAGCGGAAAATGCCCATGCAGATGCGCTAGCCGGCCTAGGCTCCGCCCTCGACCATCAGCTCAAGCGTTCGATTCTGGTGGAGTACTTAGATAAGCCAAGCATAGAGCCCGGGCCAGCAGCCGAAGTGACGCAGGTTAGTGCAACTCCAAATTGGCAGAGCCCTATCATAGATTACTTGGTCAACGGCACGCTCCCCACCGAAAGATTGGAGTCAAGGAAACTTCAAATCCGAGCAGCGCGCTACTACATGTGGAAGGATATTCTAATCCGAAGGTCCTACACCGGGCCGCACCTCCGATGTTTGGCACATCCCGATGATTTGAAGATCCTAAGTTCAATCCATGAAGGCGTCTGTGGGAACCATTCTGGAGGACGATCTTTGGCACAAAAAGCTCTCAACGCAGGCTACTATTAGCCAACCATGCATCAAGATGCCCGGGAGTTAGCACAAAAATGCGACCGCTGCCAACGCTACAAGCCTGTACCGGCCCTACCTGCCAACGAACTCCATCCACAAGCAAGCCCCTGGCCGTTCATGCAATGGGCGATTGACCTGGTTGGGCCCATGCCGCCTGCGACCGGGGGTAGGGGAATGATGATCGTGGCAACCGACTACTTCACCAAGTGGATAGAAGCGGAGCCCATGACAACAACAACTCAGATGGACATAGAACGCTTTATGTGGAGGAACATCATTTGCCGCTTTGGTATCCCTCAGTCCATCGTCACCGACAAAGGCCCACAGTTCGTAGGCAAAGACTTGGCGGGATTCTTCCAGAAATACGGCATAAAGCAACATATGTCTACACCAAGGTATCCACAAAGCAATAGGCAGGCCGAAGCTTCCAACAAGACGATCCTCAACTGCCTCAAAAAATCCCTCACCGACAAGAAAGGAAAGTGGCCAGACGCACTCCCCGGTTGCCTGTGGGCGTACCGAACTACCGAAAGGCGAGCAACCGGTGAAACTCCTTTCTCATTGGCGTTCGGTTCAGAGGCGATCATCCCTCCTAACATCATCATGCCAAGCCTCACCACCTTGCTGCCATATGTCGAGCAGAACAGTAGAGAGATGGCCACGAACCTGGACCTGGCGGAAGAAAGACGCGAGCAGGCCATAGCCCGCATCGCATCATACCAACAGCAACTCCTCTCTAGTTACAATAAAAGATCCAAGATAAGGCAATTTCAACCCGGCGACCTAGTCCTGAGGAAGGCCTTCATCACTGCTCGAAGAGAGAGATCAAAAAAGATGGACCCCATTTGGGAAGGACCTTACAAGATCAGCAGGGTAGGCGGCAAAGGAAGCTACACCCTCGCCACCATGAATGACAAGGAGATCGAAAAGCAGTGGAACGCCTACAACTTGAGGAAGTACCACGTGTGATCTCCACCAACGCCCGAAAGCTCAAGCAGTTCAGACGAGCACGACCCTCGCAAGTCGAGGACTACCAGTTGTTCCGCAGTTCTTAAGTTATCAGTTCACTTGTTTTTCAATAAGGAACGTTTTTACAACTTGATTCCATTGCGGCAACTGACAACTCCTGCGCTTCAAAAGGAGCTCGCGCCCTTCTCAGGGACTCACTGCAGGAACAGCGCCCCCAGAGGGACCAATCTGCTCTCCAACGCGGGAGGATAAACTTTTCACTCCGAATATCCAGACGTGGATGAGCCTGACTGCCCTAGTGTAACAAACGTGAAGCTAGTTGCACGATGGCTTGCTCCGGAATTCCCAAGTAGCCACGATGGTCTTTTTTACGGCCTAGCTAACTGAAGGATTTTGGGTCTCTTGGCCTAATCCGCGGGACCCGGGCCCTAGAGACGGGGGGGCACACTACCCTGGGAAATCCTAAAGCTGCTACCGGACATGCTAAGGTAGCCTACGGATCCCGGCAGACTGCCTACGGCTTGACCTAGCAGTAAAGCCATGCTAGACTTACACAAACTGTACATTCTTGTGAAAGGTTAAACAAGCTAGCAGGCATATGTGAAGCTTTATCCACTACCGACATGCTACGTAGTCGATAAGCTTCACTTGAACCAAATCCTAAAGTGTTGTAGCACTGGCTGCTCAGCCTACGGAATTGGGAAGAACCAGAGTTGACAGCCTAGTGGTTACGCGGATCCGCCTGCTTCTGTAAGTAAGGCGTCCGGCTGCCAACCCTATGGATGGCAACTTGGCAAGGTAACAGCCTAAGGATCGCGCGGATGGAGCTGCTACAGTGAGTTAAGCTTCCGGTTGTCGATCCCGCAGCTAACAACTTTGCGGCAACTTGCGCCAAGTCCTAAAGTGTTGTGACAATCGCTGCGCAACCTACGGAATTGGAGAAAGCCAAGGTTAACGGCCTAGTGGTTACGCGGATCCGCCTGCTTCTGTAAGTAAGGCGTCCGGCTGCCAACCCTATGGCTAGCAACTTTGCAAGGAAAAGTTCTACACCAACACCTACGACCACGTAGGCTACGCGGCCTGTCTGCTTATGAAAAGTGGCGCGCCTGCTACTTGCCTATAGAGTCTAAAGGTTAAGGTATGAGCGAAAGGAGCAAAGACGGAGAAAAGCAAAGGAGGCAAGTTTATTATATTTTCTAGCAAAATTGATAAACAACTGACAAAGACTGGAGGAGTTCAAGTAAAGCAAAAGCAATAAGGAGAAACAAATCCTAAAGGCTACCTAGAAGACTACTCTTCGGTAGCTTGGCCATCCGACGACTGCTCCATTGTCACACTTTCGACAGCCACGGCAACTCCAGCAGTGGAATCATCCGGCGCTTCACTCCTGGCTGCCCCGCCGTGGGCACTCCCATCCCCAACTATTTCACCGATGGAAGACTCGAAAGTAGAGGCTCAAGAAATTGGCAGAAATCCTAAATCTCGTCAGAAAAGTTTCAAGAGCTCGCTCCTTGCCGAACGACTACCAGAATTTCGGTAGTTCCTACCGCAAATTTTAAAATATTTAGGCAAGCTCCTACCCGTAGTTTTTTTGCAGCATTCTGCCGACATTTTCATGGTTTTTCGACTTTCACTTGCTGAGTATTGAAAACTACCCGCAAGCATTTACTATCGACTTGTTATGAAGAAGCGAAAAGTAGTATAAATTTAGAGCAGATAAAACCTAAGACCTGATCAAACCCACAAAATGCAGACATCATAATTTTCAAGCACAAGCAGCATGGAGCCATGTTTTTCATATTACCCGAAGTAAATTTCTAGGAAAGTAAAGGGGAATGTGAAATCGTCGAATACAAAACTCTCGCTTACAATAGAAAATTTGGCCCAACTGTTGCAGAGAGCCTGAATTCTGTAATCATTTTTCGGAGGATCAATTGTCTTGATGTTATAACAGACTCTTTACAACTAAACTTCGGTACATTCCTGGCTACTGATTTACTGCACCAGTGATATTTAACTTCAAAAACGCTTCTTCTACTTCCGTCGTACATACCTTCTGATATGGTCAGATGATGCACTTTTACTGGCAATTGGAAGTATGGGAGGAGCAAACTTTTTGCCGCGCTGCCTGGGATACGGATGGACTGTGGCCAGCTCGCGGACACGGGGCACTAACGACTTCGGTAAAGCACGCATCTCCTTTTGCTCAACCTGTGGTAGCCAAACGACACCTAGACAAGTTTAGGTTACATGACAGGTTCTGTATCCTAAAATGTAAAAGTATAAACAGATAGAAATCTAGCCTCGTTCTTCAGTTCCTTTCCACAGCTCCTCCTTAAAATATTTCTCCATTTGTCCTGCAGCGTGCACAAGCATTGAAGTTAGAAGTTAAAACGCAAAGACAACTGTTTAACTGAAACCTAACTCCTCTCCTGTAGAACACAAAATGGAGAAGGCCAGTAGAAATTGGACTGTAGAGAGCCTGCCCCAATTCAGGGGGCCCTGCGCCTTGGGTAACTGGCCCTCTCCATTTTCTGTGCAAATAGAGAGCATATTGTTCCCATTATTGGAAAGCTGTGATGTACCCTGAGATCTAGTGGCGTGCGATAAGGAGAAGATGCAAATAGGAGCCTTTTTATATCTGTCCATCGTCCAACTCCGTATTGAGAAATACCATCAACCAATGTCGTCACCTCAGAGGGAGTCCACATCCTTTGATGCTTCCTTCGATCTTGCTTTGTTGATCTTTTTCTTGACACAGAGTCATCTTCAGATTCGGATGTTATAGGTTGCTCATCGGACTCGTATGACTCATCAGATTCATCTGACTCAAGCATCTGTGCAGAATAACGACAATTGAACTTCTGAAACTGTGGCATTACATGATCCCAAAAAAAATCACAGTACTACAGACAATCCTAGTTGTTCAAATAGAGAAGAAATAAATTCACTCTGATTTCTATGTTTTTTCTTTCTTTCAAGTCGATGAACATCACAACAGCTGAGCCTTCAGTGGAAAGCAACAACCATAGCAATCTGCAGATGCAAAAATCAACAGGCGACTCACATCCAACGCAATTCTATTTGACAGGCACAAAGGAATAGTAGACCATAGTTTGGTTCCACATGAAAAATACATAGCAATCTGCAAATGGTCACAAATAATCTCACATTTTTTTAACTACGTGATCCAGAGACAACAAACCCTAATGGACCACCTGTCATACTTAAATTTCACTTTGATGAAATTACTGATAACTGATAAGGCAAATTAAAGCAAACTTGGGAGAGAAAGAACCATACAACCAGAGAGACAGAGGACGAAGAAGTGGGAGGAATTTTCGTCCAGAAATTTCAAATTAAATGTAGCAAAGATGAGCAAGGCTGAAAATTTTCCTACCGAAATTGATGCATATTTCTTTCGTCGTGTTCTTTGCTTCCTGAATTCAGCCAGTGTCTGATTTTCAGAAATTAAATCATCCTCAGGAACTGATGCCAATGTCCTAGGCCTCTGATGATGATGTTTATTCTGAGATCTGACCTTCAATCGTCCATTCTCTGTAGCAGTAACAGCAGAACAATCTTCCCTCCCCTTGGAATCTTTTGACTTCTTGCCCGAAAATTCTTCAATGTATCTTCGAGTAGGCTTACGTAGTCTTTTCTCCTTAAGAAAAGCAGCAGACACTATTCCACTTACTGAAGGTTTTTCATCGTTATCTAACTCGTCGAGCTTTTGTAAATTGATCGACGCAGGATGGGCAACTGGTGTTCGATGTCTTTTCTTCTGCCTGAAGTTACCATGAGACCCATGAGTTACTGCCTTGTCAATAGAACTATTCTTGCATTCAAATTCCTGAATAGTCACAGTTGATGATTCAGATATCCCAACAGCACTGTTACTACTACCACTTAATCCTGGCGACCTACTTGCAGAACTTGAGTTCCTTAAACGTGATCCTTCACAAGGACCAAAACCCATTTGAGAAGCTTGTCCTATAAATCCAATATCTGCACTCAGGAAAGAAATGAATCATTAGAAAACAAAAGTAAAGAGAAAGCACGCCATAAATGTCATTATGACAAGACAATTTAAACAAAATTTCACCTAGAAGATAATCATCACAAGGGCTTGCAAGGCCATTTATTGCATCTATATCCTCCACTTCGTCAACTTCATCCAGCAATCCATCAAGAACCTACTAAATCACTATCTCATCAAAACAGCAATCACATACGCAAGTAATTCAGCAGTCTAAACAAACCAGCATCACCTTCAAGTGTCACATCAAGTGATACAGAGAAATGATGCAGCATAAAACTTGAAGGCGAGCTAATTTCACAAAGAGAAAGTACAGAACCAACTCCGATATGATATAAATTTATACACAATGTTAGATACATACTCCAAGTTCTAATTCATCGTGTCTTCCCCGAGGATGAGCAGAACGAAACTCACCTTAAAAAGACCAGAACATATACAGAATTAGATTGAGAACAGAAACGATTCCAAAAACATTTGAAAAATAGAAACCAATAAACCATTGTAGAGTCCCAACTCGAATTCAATTACCAGACATCAATTTCAAATAAAATCATTTGGTGTCTATTTTATCATCAAAGAAACAAGATTTCATTACTCGCAGGTGTCCAAATGTTAAAATCCCTTGATAGAATTTTTCTTCCATTTAATATTGGTTTTTCAGCAAGTGTGTCATCCTGAGTGATGGAAGAATCTCACTCTAGGGATCAAAGGTCAAGTCCAATAATACAAGTTCAAAGTGTTCATATTTCCTATGCTTCAAACAAAAGGGGGAAAAACTAGCAGGATTTAATTTTGTACTTTTAACTAATAAGGGCGCTGGAACCATAAACAAGTAGCATTTAGTAGCACTACCACTGTATGTATTAAGACCAAAGTCATATCCACATGAAAAATCTTCCATGTTCAAGCCCTTTTCTGCATTCTCCTTGTCAAAACATAAGACGCCATCTACAGTAACATATTCACTTTTAGGTTCTGCTAGTAAATGTTCAATAGTTTCGGATTCATCTTCTAATGCAGGACCAAAAGAATCTTCCACTTTCACCTGTAAAAAAACAGAAGAAAACAAATCATGCAAATGGCAATCCCACTCAAGGAACTAAAGGGGGGAGTAATTTCAATTACTAAGACTTAGCAACAACTATTAATCAATAACTGTTGTGAATACAGTAGCAAAAGGAAAAGCAATTAAGATGCCTAGTAGTTTGAGAATTTAAAAAAGGACGGAAAATCCTATTTCGTGAAAGCCTACTGGGCCATAGCATAGTGGAGAACAGATCGTGTTTGTATTTTGAGTCATTCTTTTCCTGAATAAATACATGAAGAAGCATGATAATATAGCAGTTTCGAGAAAAACTGTTAACTACTCACCCTTTGGGATTTCATGTTGACGAACTTCTTACGCGTATGTGCTTCATGATCCATTTCATATCATGCTTCTAAAACTGATCCTGCAGTTTCAAGCATTCACGAGTTCAATTGTACAACAACCAAGATAGACAAATTGTGCAGATTCCGTTAATCAACACAGTACACCAATACAACAACAGAAATTATCTAAGTAACTATTCTAAACTACCACACATCGCATTTCGCATTTCGATTAATAACTTCAGTTCCTTAACATTCTCTTAAATTTAACCACGAAAAACCCCCACGCAAGTGGTTGTTGCCACCG
The DNA here is from genome assembly GCA_036320875.1 of Cotoneaster glaucophyllus. NCBI lineage: Eukaryota > Viridiplantae > Streptophyta > Magnoliopsida > Rosales > Rosaceae > Cotoneaster > Cotoneaster glaucophyllus. The sequence goes on from CM070067.1 coordinate 12,837,290, forward strand.
GGACGAATTCTGTTACGAAAAAATGAAATCATTCCTCTTCACTCTAAACTTTCAATTGCATGAACACTAATGAACTCTTGGAGAAGAACACAATCGTGTTAAAGGTCCAATTTTAGGGTTTTATACTATTGATTGCAGCATTAGCACCAGCTTATAAACAAATTTAAAAAAATAAATAATAAAAAAGAAAAAGAAAAAGGAAAGGTCTATCGTAGTAGTATCAATGTAAATAAGAATATGCAGACTAATACTAGTTCTTTAGATAAAATAAATCGAAATATATTTAAATGATTTCAATTAGGTTATTCATCATTTATCTGAATTAATAAATAAAAAATAAAAAATAAAAAGAGCGAAATATCAGGTTGAGTAGTATACACTACAGCATGCAGCTAGCTGTTTACTTGAGCTGAGCTGACGCATTTAAAAAAATAATAATCAAGAAAATGAAAGCAAAATTGATGTTTTACTATTCCTGCTTCGTTTTCTCGGCAACCAAACAGAAAGTAAAAGGCGGATCAGGAAAGTTGAAATGCAAACCGTACCTCACCAATGAGCATGGAAACCCTAGCGAGCTCAAAGCTTGGCCGATCTGCGATCTCACCGACGATACGAAGTAACGAAGATCTAACAGAAGTTAGAGAGCAGAGCGGAGAGAGACCGAGATCTGACCTCTGAGTGAGAGTGAGTTAGAGAGAGAGAGAGGAGAGAGAGAGAGAGGAGTCAGAGGAATCCGTGCGAGCGATCGGAAACTGAAACCCCTCAGAAGCGCCAAAAAGCGACACGAAGAGATGGTGGAGCTAGGAGGGGGAAGAGATAGAGGGGAGTAATGAATAGATGAATAATGTCTGAGTGTGAAATAGGGGCTTTTTCGGCATTTCGATTTTTGTTCGTCTTTTCAAGTTTTACTCTGGTGCTAGAAAAGTAGTAGTACCCAGACGGCAGAGGGGTGGTGCTTTTGGACACCGGCTGCGGCCGACGGGGACACGTGGACGACACTTAAACGGGCTGTTGGCGATTGTGGTCATCCACGTTATGACTAGTTTGACTACGTTATGAAACATGTGAAAGCCTACCATTTTTTTTATTTATTTTTTATGTCAAATTATTATGCTCAAAGTATCAATTGTTGATAGCAAAATTCAAAAATTAATGTGAGTGAATGTCTCCAAGTCTAAATTTGTTGAACGATAAATAGCAAGGAGGTTCTCTTAAAGTTGATTGTTTATAGATTTTCGGTCACTTCATAATTTAACGTTAATTTTTGTGCTAATATTATAAAATATTGTGACAAAAATATGAAGTGGCAGAGTCCCAATTTGAGTCTGCTTAACCTTTCTCTTCTTGAATTTACTTGAATAAAAAATCAATGTCAACTTTCCTTACTTTCTACTTACCATAAACCATTTATTATGTGTTTACTTAAAATCAAGATGTTGAGAATTGGGGGATGAATGGAATGAAATCAATTACCCTTTCTTAATCAATATACTTCTTACTTTATTTTTCAAGAATTAGATTATGAACTCTAAATTAAGCACCTTATAACTTTGATTTCATATGTAACACATAGGATGTCAGAGTCAAAAAACGAATAGGCAGTCAAGACTAAAAAAACGCATATCAAACACATAGGAAGTTGGAGTAAAAAAAAGGCATACGCAGTCAAGAGTGAAAAAAAAAACCCGCATATAAACGCATAGGAAGTTGGAGTCAAAAAACGCATAGGAAATCAGAGTAAAAAACACATAGGCAATTAAGAGTGAAAAAAACGCATATAACGCATAGGAAGTCGGAGTCAAAAAACGCATAGGCAGTCAAGAGTGAATAAACACATATAAACGCATAGGAAGTTGAAGTCAAAAAACGCATACACAATCAAGAGTTAAAAAAACGCATATTAAACGAGTAGGTAGCCAAAGTCAGAAAACGCATAGGAAGTCAAGACTCAATTTTATTTTTAGTCAAGAGTCAATTTTAGTTTTTACTCTTATCAAATGCATGTCAGAGAGTCAGAGAACGCATAGAAATGGTACACTACATTTGGATGAGGAAATTTAGGATTTCAAAGAAATTCTAAAATGATGGAATTTGAAATGATAAAAATTTAGTTTTAAAAATTTGTGAATTTTCTTAATTGGCTAACCTAAAAGAATTAGAAAACTCAAATATGGAATTTAATGTGTATCCAGAGTCATTAATGTGTGTGTGTGTGTGTGTGTGTGTGAGGGATAATAGTTAGAAAATACTAGTGGAGGTGGTGGTGGTGGCGGCAGTAACTATTATGGAGCCTAAAATAATCCTAAATAATCTAGAGGCGACACATGGACTTTTGCCCAAGAAAGATAAGATTGCCCTCATTAAATGGGCAGGCCCCTCAGATACTCTCACGAGCAACTCACACCCATAAAGGTCCCAACAGCTGAATACAACTACCCACAACTCACCTGTCTTTGGCAAGGAAAAGTCAAAGTATTAAAGATAAGAATTAATTACTCAAATCTTATTTTTAATACATTCGCAATTGAAAATTGACTCCATTCAAGTAAATAATCCTTATTTAAATCAATTAGAGATAATTACTCCATTATCTCAAGATATTATTTCCTATTTAATATCTTAAGAATATTTCTCCATAAAACCTTGACCAATAGGATGTCGCCATGTGAAGGGTAAAACCTTAACACTATGGCTGGCCCGCTCCTCCTATATATACCCCCAATTCTACCAATTTTCGGTAAGCATTTGTTACCCTAAAAAGTCCTAAACACTTTACTCTTCTCAGAGAAACTAACTTAGGCATCAGAGATCCATTGGCCTAACCCTCCCCCCCCCCCCCCCCCTACCTCGTGGGCACGTGAGGCTTAGGTCATTTATCAAAGGTGTTGATTCCTTTGCAGGTGCATTTTCGTCAAAGCTAGAGGAGGCGGAAATTTGCATCGACAAATTGGTGCTTTCATTGAGAGTTGGTTCAAATACTCGAAGAAGCTTCTTGCATTTGGTTTCTTGAATTTTTTGTTACGTTGAATTTCTCACATGTTGTATCAATTAATTTTTCCTAGAAAAGTTTCTAGATCAATCCCTGAAAAAAGGATACAATGGTAGGAAATTCAGAAACCACAACGAACGAAACCCTGTACATACAAGGATTTGGATCGAAGAGCAAAGATGAGGATATAGCCCTACGATGGCGATCCTCAAGGCTCAACGCGACGACAAGAGGAGCCCTACCGTAGCGGAGCCGCACCACCACCGTTGCTGCGAACCAGCAGCCACGGTAAGGCCACCAGGCCACGGCCCAAGCAACAGCCCAATTCTCAAAACCCTAGGGCATGAGGCCCAGGTCTATTCCGTGGCCCACGGGCAGGAAACTCAAGACCTCCAAAACGCAAGCTGAGTTTAAGAGGCCCAAGCCGAGTTTAAGATGCCCTAAGCCGCAAGCCGAGCCTAAGAGGCCCAAGCCGTAGCAGCTCAAGTCACCAGTTAGGTAACCCAAGCTGTAGCAGCTGGAGCCCAGCTAGCAGCCCAAGCAGCCACAAACCAAGCTTAACGTCGAGCTCCACTTGCTACAAATGCAGCCCAAGCCTGATAAGGGTATGCACTAACTCAGCGCGCAACGTAGGCCCGAGGGCAAGCGGCCCATTCGCTAGCTCAACTTGCCCCAGCGCACGGCCCAGCCACCTAGCTGAGTTGGCCCGTCCCGTGACCCGCTCTGCAACCCGGCCCGAGGCCCAATCCAATCCAAGACCACATTCGGCGATCCAGATTCCAACCGTCGATCCAAATTCTGACCATTAATCCAACGATTGACCCAGGGTTATTTTCACCCCATTTTTCTGTAGGAATGCCCGCTCTGGGCTTAAGCTTTGTACCTACAGTCCACTACATTTCCACCACACATGGAGACGCCCATTATCCAAACTCTTTCAATCCAAATAGCGAGCACCACCTGCCCCAACAGGTCGCCAATTTGACAAACGCCCTCATACAACAGACCACTTTGGTGAACCAGCTCCTTGAGCGTATTGAGATGCAGCACGCCCCAGACGAGGTGTCCTGGAACAGGACAAGGGCAGAATAACATGACTTATTCTGGAGACGTCATAGCAAAAAGCCACTCAGCTTATCACGAACCGTGTGTTCGAGTAGTGTGCACTCTCGTTTGGGCCCTTGGGAAAACGTTTTCTCCCACCTCAGTGCGCAGAGAAACGTTCATTCCCGACTTGGCTCACAAGTCAGTGTGCATTCGAGGTTGGGTCCACACTCCGATGAGCACTCAGGACATTCCAGACAAAATGTCCACACAATGCTAGGCCCATAAAGAGATCCTCCTGCGAAACACCGGAGTAGGCAACCATATGACGGACCGAAGAGAACACGAAAGCAGTCCAGCTCAAGTTCCACTAGCAGCCCCCGCCAAGCGTGATGGCGAGCAGCACATAATAAACCACATGCACCACTGTGGCTCAAACAAGCAAGATATGCTGAAAAACAACATGGACCAATAGGTCAACACCGGGGGTAGCCGAAGGCTTCGCTACCCCACCAGGCGTAAATCCAGGAGGAAGTACAAAGGCTCGTAGTAGAGTAACTTCGTGGATTCCAACGTATTAAGACTACCGACGATGTCATTCATAGAGATGTGGCTAACATGAGCAGATCACCGTTTACAAATGAGATCGAGCAAACGAAGCCACCGCGGAAGTTTAGCCCGCCATATTTCACCTTGTTCAAGGGAGATGAAGATCCGAACATGCACCTGATGCACTACCGAAGAGTCATGACCCTATAAAGCACCAATGACGCTCTCATGTGCAAAATCTTTGCCATGACGCTCCAAGGCGAAGTGCAAGAATGGTTCTACACCTTGCCGCCACACTCAACCCGAAACTTCAGTAAACTTTCCTTGGTTTTCACTAAGGAATATTTGTCCTACCACTTGATCAAGAAGAAGTCTGACCACATTTTCAACATGAAAAAGGAACCGAATGAGTCCCTCTGCATATACGTCAAGATGTTCAAGATGGGGAAGGCGAAGATTGTCGGATGCGATGACAGCATTGCAAGCTCAGCCTACCGAAAAAGGCTACCAGTAGATCACCCATTTTTTGGAGAGCTGATCATGGGTCAGAACTTGACCTTGGCAAATTCTTATGCTTTGGCAGAAAAGCACTCCCTTTGGGATGAGGCGAAGCGCTCCCAGAAACCGCTTAAGCAGCCGCGCAAAGACGCAGAGCCAACTCAGAAGAAGGTGGGTAATAAACCGCTTAATGACAAAAATAAGTCAGGAAACAGACTCAGGGATCGATCCACGACGAAAGGAGGCTCAGCACCCAAGATGTACACCAAGTTCTCAGTCCCGATCAACTAAATCCTTCGCGACCTTAAAAACAAGTCGTGGTTCAAGATGCTGCAACCCATGAGAGGAGACATTTTCAAGATTGACTAGATGAAGTGCTACGCATTCCATAGAGGTCCAGGGCACGCAACCAACAACTACATCATATGGATAAAGTACCTTGAGAAGCTCGTGAAGGAAGACAACTGCGACCAGTATGTCGACAAGCTAGCTGCCCGACTAAGGCGAGAAGTAGACGCCGATGTCAAACCCTCAGCTAAGATGATCCGAATCAACGGCATCATTGCCGAATCCGAGCATCTAGGGGCCACCAACGATTCCAAGAAGAGGAAGATCCAGCAGGCAAGATCGATTTTTTAGGTTCAAGCCATAGATTTTGTACCTGGACCAATCGTCGGCTTCATTAAGCAGGACACTGAGGGAGTAGACTTTCCCCACGACGACACTTTGGTGATTTCTGCTCAACTGGCTCACGCCATCGTTGACATAATTATGGTGGACAATGACAACTCAGTCAATATCCTACAATTGTCAATCACCTAGAAGATGGGCCTGGAAAGCACGATCAAACGCAAAGCAGATGTCTTGATCGGATTCAACAGACTTACCTCAACTGTCATTGGCACAATCACGCTCGATGTAACCAACCCTCCATTTGTCTCATCACAGACTTTCATGATCGTCAGCGACCCATCTCCCCATAACGGGATATTGAGTCGACCTTGGCTAGTGAAAATTAGAGCTGTGACCTAGATCGAGTATTAGAAGATTTGATTTCGCATCCTGGGAGGAGCAGTCGGAGAAATCAAAGACGATCAGACCATGTCTCGGTGATGCACTATACAAGTTCTTAAGGAGATGAAGAAGAAGTCTTTTTCCCCAGCAGTAGCAGCTGAAGTGCAGAAAGATTATTCTACCTCCACTAAATAACAATCATAGCATACGGGTCAAGAAGGTAGCGTCAAGATCGATAATGCCCCGGTAGATGAATCAGGATAGAAACCCAAAAAAGACGTCGAGCACATCTTCCTTGACCCTAAACGGCAGTCAAACCACGCAGAATGTACATCCAAAGAAGATTTGAGCGATCCTAGATATGAAGTCCTCCATTACTCTAAAGGAGATCTGAGGCATGACCTGACGAGCAACTGCACTCAACCGATTTCTCTTGCGACCTACCGACCGATGCAAGCTTTTTTCAAGACGATCAGGACGCTTGGTGAGATAAATGGAACGAAGAAGTGCGAGAAAGCATTACATATAGGACTTGAAGAAGTACCTGACATCACCTTCTCTATTATCCAAGCCGAAAGTAGTGGATGACCTATGCATTTATGTGGCGATATCTGAAGCAGCAACGAGCTCTACCCTCATATGAGAAGAGCTGAGGGCCTAACTACTTGTATTCCACAACTCAAAAGCTCTCTTTGATGAGGAAACCAGATACCAAAAAATAAAAACTTTGATTTTGGCGCTAGTTGTTGCAATCCGGAAGCTCAAGCCGTACCCCCAGACGCACATAGTCATCGTCATGATGCGATATTCTGCACAATCCAAACGCACGACGTTAAAGGAGCGAAACTGGTGAACATTCTGACGAGCGCAGCAACTCAGCCCAAAAACGCCCTACTGGCAGCCGAGCACACCGTAGCCTCATAAGCCCCACATGTAAGAGATTTCTAGTGCTTGCATGTCGACGGATCATCCAACTACCAGGGATCGAGAGCAGGCCTAGTTCTCACTACCCAGACGATTTAATGCTTAAGCAAGAGATCACTCTAAGCTTAAAGGTGTCAAACAACGAAGCAGAGTATGGAGCCCTACTAGCAGGTCTTTAACTGTGAAAAACTTAGCGGTGGAGAAGCTCACAATCTATTCCGATTCCCAACTGATCACCAACCAAACCTCATGGAAGTACGTAGCAAAGCATCAAATGATGGCCTGATACCTTAAGAAGGTCAAGAGTAGCTAGCGACGTTCCAGACTTACACACTCACTCAGGTTCCACGAGCAGAAAATGCCCAAGCAGACGCACTAGCAGGCTTAGGCTTTGCCTTAGACCATCGGTTTAAGCGCTCAATCTTAGTTGAGACTTGGAGAAACTGAGCATAGATGAGGAACCAATAGTCGAGGTGGCACAAATCAACACAACTCCAAGTTGGAAGAATCTCATCATCGACTACATAGTCAATGGAACGCTCCCTGCAGACAGACTGGAGTCCAGGAAGTTCCATATACAGTCAGCATGCTACTACATATGGAACGACATGCTCATTCTTAGATCCTTATGATGACCATATCTCTGCTGTCTATCGCCTCCCGATGACCTGAAGATTATTAGCCTAATCCACGAAGACGTCTGTGGAAATCACTCTAGAGGCCACTTTCTGGCGCAAAAGACTCTTAACGCAGGCTACTACTGGTCAACCATGTATTAAGACGCCAAGGAGTATGTACAAAGGTGCGACAGCTACCAGCTCTTCAAGTTTGTTCCCACACTACCTGCCAGCGAACTCCACTTGCAAACGAGTTGTGAAATCCTACACTGACCAACAGAGAGGGGGTAATGTGCCTTATATGTACATGCTCCCCTCCCTATAGCACAAGGCCTTTTGGGAACTAATTGACTTCGGATTCCATCAGAACTCCAAAGTTAAGCAAGTTTAGGTGAGAGCATTCCTGAGATAGGTGACTCACTGGAAAGTTCTCGTGTGAGTTCCCAGAAACAAACCGTGAATGAATAGTAAGCCCAGAGCGGACAATATCGTGCTACGGCGGAGTCGAGTCTGGGATGTGACACTTTTGTATCATAGCCACTCTGCCATTCGGTACGGATATGCCGGCAAGGACGCCGGGTTCCCCTTAAGTGGGGTGGATTGTGAGATCCCACACCGACCAACAGAGAGGGGGTGATGTGCCTTATATGTACATGTTCCTCTCCCTATAGCACGAGGCCTTTTGGGAACTCATTGGCTTCGGATTCCATCGAAACTCAGAAGTTAAGCGAGTTTGGGCGAGAGCATTCTTGGGATGGGTGACCCACTGGGAAGTTCTCGTGTGAGTTCCTAGAAATCGTGAAGGAATGGTAAGCCCAGAGCAGACAATATCGTGCTACGGCGGAGTCGAGTCTGGGATATGACACGAGCCATTGGCCATTCATGCAATGAGCGATTGATTTGGTAGAACCAATGTCGTCTGCCATTGAGGGCAGAGACATGATGATCGTAGTGACCGACTGTTTCATAAAATGAGTCGAACCCAAACCTATAACTACAACTACCCAGACAGACATAGAGCGTTTCATATGGAAAAACCCTATCTGCCTCTTTGGCATCCCTCACTCCATCGTCATAGACAATAGTCCGTAGTTCGTGGGTAAATACTTGGCGAAGTTCTTCGAAAGATATAGCATCAAGCAGCACATGTCTACGTCCTGGTATCCATAAGGTAATGGGCATGCCGATGTGTCCAACAAGACCATTCTCAACTGCCTCAAGAAGTCCCTCTCAGAGAAGAAGGGCAAGTAACCAGACGAGTTCCTTTGTGTTCTGTGAGCGTATTGCACCACCAAGAGATGAGCAACAAGCGAAACTTCATTCTCTCTGGTATTTGGCTCTGAGGCAATCATCTCTCCTAACGTCATGATGTTAAGCATTAACACTGTACTACCGAATTTCAAGCAGAACGAGAAGGAGATGGCCACAAACTTAAACTTGGCAGAGGAATAGCGCGGAAATGTTATCACCCGCATTGCGGCCTATCAGCAGAAGATCATCTCCAGCTATAACAAGAGGCCGAAGATCCGACAGTTCTAGCTAGGAGACTTAGTCTTCAGAAAAGCCTTCATAACCGCTCGTCAGGAAAGCTTCAAAAAGATGGCTCCCATCTGGAAAGGTCCGTACAAAATCAGTCGAGTAAACGAAAATGGCAACAACACCCTCATCACTATGAGCAACAAAGAGATCGAAAAGCAGTGGAATGCCTACAACCTGAGAAAGCACTGTGACCTCCCACCATTCCTTGGACCCTATTCAAGACAAATAAAGTTCAAAGAATCAAGTAGCTCAACGAACAAGACCTCGCACACCAATGACTACTAGTTGTTATGTTATTACTACCTACAGGCAAAGTTAATACATTTCTCTAATTTCAATGAATATTGAAAAAAATTATTCACAAGCCTGCCCAAATGTATAAACAAACTGACCACCCCTGCCAAAGCAGAAGACGTCTTTGCCCTTGCAGACATGGCGTGTGCTTTCTCATCAGGAAAAGGTAAACTAATCAGGGATATCCAAACGTGGATGAGTTTTACGACTACTCAGTTTTTCCTGAATGCATCGACTACCTAACTTTTTCCTAAAAAGACTTAGCCAACTGAAGGATTCAATTCTGCGGGAACCCAGGTCTCTAACTGGAAGAGATGCTAAGTGCATGATCCCTGCCCATGAAAGAATTTGCGTGACTAAATGGTCCGTCCTTGACGTGCAAATATTCGTGAACGTAACTCGACTCTAAAGTGTTGCAATACAAGTTAAGTGACCTACGGAATCAAGTTACAATTGTTGCCCAAGAGATCCATATCGAGCTCTGTGCAGCTTAGAAGATCAAGGGACCAGCATCTTGGAAGGATATCGCCTCTGAGGCACAATTTCGCTTACACATTAAGCCTAAAATGCCTCAAACGACCCAATTGCTGCCCAAGAGATCTGTATCGAGCTCGACGCCTAAAGTGGTCACGTGGGTCGTCTGCTTCTGTAAGCAAGACACCCGGTCGATGACCCAATGGCTGGCAGCCCTAGGCAATCTGTAAGCCAAGACTTATGCCTGCTATGACTACGCAGACACGTATGCTTATTTAAAAGCAGCATCTTCGGTCGACAGTCTATAGTTCAAGTCTTGCAAGAGCTAAAGCCGAAATGTACGACTATAGTAGCTACGTGAACTTCTCTACTCTCTACTAGAAGCACATGTTCGGTTGCCGGCTCCATAAGTTACAAATTTTCCAACATGCCCAGGAAAGGCCAAGGCTCGTGCAACTGCTAAAGCCGAAATATACGACTATAGCAGCTACGCGGACTCCTCTACTTTCTACGAAAAACACATGTCCGGTCGTCGGCTCTATAAGTTAAAAAATTTCGCAATATGCTCCGGGATGGCCAAGGCTCGTGCAGTCGCTAAAGTTGAAATGTACGACTATAACAGCTACACGTGTCCGGCCGCCGGCTCTATAAGTTAAAAATTTTGTAACATGCCCGGGGAGGGCCAAGGCTCGTGCAGCCGCTAAAGCTGAAATTTACGACTATAGTAGCTACGCGGACTCATCTGCTTTCTACGAGAATCACATGTCCAGCCACCGGCTCTATAAGTTAAAAATTTCACAACATTCCCTGGAAGAGCCAAGGCTCTTGCAGCCGCTAAAGCTGAAATGTACGATTATAGCATCTACACGAACTCCTCTGCTTTCTACGAGAAGCACGTGTCCGGCCACCAGCTCTATAAGTTAAAAATTTCGCAACATGCCCCAGGAGGGCCAAGGCTCATGCAATCGCTAAAGCCGAGATTCACGACTATAGCAGCTACGCGGATTCGCCTGCTTTCTTCAGAGGCTACGACTTCGGCCACCGACTCTATAAGTTAGAAATCTTGCATTTTTTTCCTCATGCAGGTAAAGTTCCTTGAGCATCAGAGACGAAACTAAAACCTAAGTGACAACGTGGGATCGACTACTTTATTGAAGCAACTCACCAAGCCGCATGTTTTACGGTAAAGTTTTGCAAATGACATGACGAAATAAAAGGATGAAGCAAAGCAAGGAAAGTTGTTTATTAAATTTCTAGCAAATTGATAAACCGGCTCGAATGCCAACAAAGTTCAAATAAAGCAGAATGAAAAGGAAAAGAAAAATTTCTAAAGGAAAAGAAAAATTTCTAAGTCTAAGCAAAAAGACTACCCATCTGCAGCCTGCGCAACCATTGGTCCCTCGATTACCACGCCTTCAGCAGCCACATCACTCTCAGCAGCCAAAGCTTCCATCAGCTCATCCTCAGCCACGCCTGCCTGGACTGCCTAACCCTCAGCTACTCCACCAAAGGTAGCCTCAAACGAGAAGTCAAGCTAATCAATTGGAGAAATGAAGAAAGTCTTGAACTCCTTCTCGGAAAACTCATAATCCGACGGCCTACCCTGAAGATGGTCTACATAGCCAAGCTTGTAGAAATCGCCTGACAAGAAGCAAGCACCACATCGTGAGCGACCATCTCATTCTTCAACTGCACATTTTCTTAACAAGCCCAGTGTGAGCATCTTGCAGCTTACCCAATTCCTTTTTCAAGTTCTTGCTAGCAGACAGCGCACCTTGCAGATCTACTTCCTTGGACTCAAGCTTACTGGCAACATCCACTTCCTTACACGCTCAAGGTCCTTGACCACCGGTGCAACACGATTGACTTCCTTCTCTGCAGCTTCCAAAATCGCCTGAGTCACACTAAGCTTAGTCTTCAAATGAACGATCTTCTGATGCACGGTCTCCAACTACATAGAAGTGGGGGTAGAGACATCAGACCCTTCAAAACGATGAGTTCAGATTAGAGCTTATCGATCTTTTCAGCAACCGAGTGAAGCTTATCCGTCAACGTCACTTCGGCCTTATTAGCGCACTCGACAACATCCTGATCGACGCGCATAGACTTAGCTACCAGGATCAAAGTCTTATGCATTGTAGCAATTAAAGATGACCTCCTCCAGTAGGCAGAACGCTTCGCAAAAAAGTCTGAGCGGACGATAATTTTCCCAACACTATCAACAAACTTAGCGCATGAATCAATGTCTTCAAGCAGGTCAGCCTTCAGCAGCGCACAAACCTCGGGAAACTCCCCAGCCTCAGACTTGGTGGATCTCTCACAATTGTCCGTGCTAGCAGACTTCGCTTTCTCAGCAGACGAATCAGTCACAACAGAATGAGGAACAGGCCCAGGCCCTACCTTAGCAGCATAATCCATCTTCCCGCTCTTCATAGTGACTAACCTCTCAGAAGTCGAACCAAACTTAGCTTTTGACGCGCGTTTCGACATAAGCCCAGACATCGAGGGCACTACTGAACCTTTCCGCTGGGTAATCCTCTCAGCAATGGTCGTGGCTACCTTCCGAGCAGTAGATTTCACAGGCTCAGACTTAACGGTCTTTCTCATCCCCTTGGGAGAAGTAAGATTGATGACAAGCTTTTCAGCAGCAGATGAGCCCTCGCGAGCAGCAAAAGAAGTCATTGGCTTCTTCTCAATCTAAGGCTCATAAGCAGGTGAGGAAGATCTCTTCTTTCCACCCTCATTGGCAGCAGGCTCTACAACAACGATCGGACGAGCAAACGCATCATCCTTTATCCGCTTTCTCTTCCTTCAGAAGCAGCCGTCTTTCTCCCAACGAAGAGGACTGAGCAGCCAACACTACTCACGGTACTCAGCATGAATGCCCAAGGCGATGTGCACTTTCTTCATATCCACCGAAGTTCTTAGAGTTGAGCCAAATTCTAAATCTACACAAAGTAAGAAGGACAATCAGTAAACTGAAGTCATGGAGCAGCTTAACAAAAATTCAAGTAGGCTAGGAATGAAGTAATTCACTTACCACTGATAAAGACAGTCGGAACACGCAACTCAGGAGATGAGTCAAAGTCCAACTCTCTACTTACCTCCAAGGTATCTATCGCCCACTCGTGATCTCCTTTAGAGGAAGCATCAGGCAGCCTATGGCGAGACCTCAGCTGCCTCACTCCTCCCTTGTGGCCAATTTCGAAGAAGTACCATAACTCATTTATGGTCAAGCCAAGATCAAAGAACCTGCTTAAGTTCGAAAACCCTGCGATCGCACGAACTGCATTCGATGAGCACTAAGCAGGTGTATTTCATGGAGCATATCACCTCCTGAAAAAGACGCGGCATGGGAAGAGTAAATCCTAGCAGTGGCACCCTCGCCGCACGGTTCATGACCGCTATCATCCTTCACCCGCTTGACGTGAACCCCTGACGGAATCGTATGTTTGTACGTCTCAAGAAAATCCCGAAACAACTCATCGGAATTGATCTTGATATGTGCGGAAGAGCCACTTTGACGGTACAAAGGTGGAAGGTATTCGTCACTTTTGCGATCTGAGGAAAACATCTCAAAATCCCTGCAAAAAGTACGAAGAAAAGTATTTAGAAGGCAGCTCTCAAGAAGAGAGACAAAAAATGAAAAGAAAAAACAAAAAGGATCGTAGAGCCCAGCGCCCTAATGTCAGGCCCCCACGACCCAGCTCACCCACACGGCCAGGCCACAGAAAGGCCCAGCCTTCACTCTCTCTATCTCCTCCAGTGCGGGCCCAAACCACAAGAGCCCAGCAGCATGCCATGCCATACGACCTAGACCCTAGCTCTCTCTCGTGCCTAATGCGCTACTACGGGCACAAGGGCCTCTTGGCCCAGTCCACCAACGAGGGGGTGAGCGCCCAGCGATTCTCTCCCTCTCCTCCAAGCTCCAGAGGGCCCGAGCGCAGCTCCATGCCCCTGCGCCCTCAGCCTATGCCGAGCTATCACCTGTCTCACGCCAGCCGCGCATCGAGCTTTACTCGTGCCTCCAACACCTCGACTCAAGCTGAGCTGATTCCCGCGCAACACCACCAACAACCCACGCTGCCCATTGCAGCACAGCAGCCCCGTGGCATCCCTTGCCACATTTCTCACACCTTATCGGCCCTCACTGAGCTAATTTTTCAAGCCCCGAAGTTCGGAAAAATTAAGAAGAAGAAAATTCAAATTTTTTTTACCTTGGTGCGGCACAAAGAAAAACATCAACAGCGAGAGAAGACTCTTTGCAAGGGCAAGAGAAGAAGAAAGCTAGGATAGGGGAACAAATTTCCTTTGGCTTCTCTCTTCCTTGTTGGAATGATGATTGTTCTCCAAATTTATTTGATCCCCTGCTTAAGGCAGAATTAAATAGGTACTGGGGGCAATTGGTTTCCTTTTCCTAGAAGAAGTCTATCTCCTAATAAGGAATGAGATCAAGTTCAAATTGGGAAACAACTTTACAAGCCCATGCAGCTTGGGATTTCTACACTAACTGCCATTTTTCCTATGTGCAGCCTAGCGGGTGCAGGGGCTATTGTGGAGCCTAAAATAATCTCAATATTCTAGAGGCGACATGAGACTTTTACCCAAGAAAGACAAGATTGCCCTCATTAAATAGGCAGGCTTCTCAAATACTCCTATGCGTAACTCACACCCCTGAAGGTCCCACCAGCTGAACACGACTGCCCACAGCTCACCTGCCTTTGGCAAGGAAAAGTCAAAGCATTAAGGATAAGGATTAATTACCCAAATCCTATCTTTAATACATTCCCAATTGAAGATTGACTTCACTCAAGTAAGTAATCTCTATTTAAATTAATTAGGGATAATTACTCAATTATCTCAAGATATTATTTCCTATTTAATATCTTGAGAATATTTCTCCATAAAACTTTGACCAATAGGATGCCGCCATGTGTAGGGTAAAACTCTAACACTATGGTCGGCCCTTTCCTCCTATATATACCCCAAATTCAACCAATTTTCGGTAAGCTTTTGCTACTCTAAAAAGCCCTAAACACTTTACTTTTCTTAGAGAAACAAACTTAGGCATCGGAGATCCATTGGCCTAACCCTCCCCTTCCCCCCCCCCCCCCCCCCCACCACCTCGTGGGTGCGTGAGGCTTAGGTCCTTGATCAAATGTGTTGATTGTTTTGCAGGTGCATTTTCATCAAAGGTAAAGACGGTGGAAATTTGCATCGACAACTATGGTAGATGGTAGTGGTGGCAATAGTTATGGTGGGTGGTGGTAGGAGTGATAGTGATAGCCATTCACGGTTGAGGTTTTTTTTATTTTAACTCTCACTCATGAAAATTCATAAATAACAACTTTACATGAAATTTAAACTTGGAAATGATATCCAAAATTTCAAGTTTTTTTTTTTACATGAAAATTTAAAATTTCTATGTTTTAAATTCAAACAAGAGAATTGGAGCATGTTAATTTATAAATTTTGACTTTTAATCAAATTTCAAATTTATTTCTCTCATTAAAACAGAGCATTAGAAATTTGACTACAATACTAACATATATCTAATATAATGATCATCTCGACAGTCAGATACTGATTGTATTAAATTTTATTCACGTAAATTATTCTGACCGTCAGATAATAATTGTATTAAATACATGTAAACATTGTAATCAATCCCAAAAGTTGGAATCAAAATTACCTTTTACCCTTACTAAACTTTGACAATTGATGCCCAAAAAGTGAACCAGCCTGGCTAAATTGGGATGGATGGTGATAGGTAAGACCTCTCTCAATCAGAGTACCCCTTACGATATGTTTTTGGCACAAATGATTAAAAATCTTGGGATGTGACGTGTGATGAAATATATTTACATCGACATGCGGTCAAGTTGCACATTGTATATGCAATGGTTGCCTTTGTTGCTTGGTCCGGTCCTACAAACTACAAGAAGAGGAGCATAGCATATTGCCCACCAGTTTTAATGCCACTTTATTTCCAAAAATATATGCCGTGGCAGAAAAGAGTCCCCAGTCCTTGTTAAGAAACATTATTGGTCGGATGACGAGCAAAATCTTAGATTCAACCTAGGTGTATATTCATTGAGCCTATCTATTCACCGTGTGACGTGTTGTGTGAGGAGAGAGAGAGGCACAACGAATATACACTCGGTTGCACATAAGATTTTCTCCTCATGATGGTAAGAGTATGGAAAAACGTACTCACAAACTGAACAAACTGATGGACTCTCAAATCTAAACCTTCATTGTTCCTCTACACAAGTAAAAAACATGACACCAGAAGCAAGGCATTGGTTTATAGTTTCCTTTCTTCCATTCTCCATTCAAAGCTTTACAAATTCGACTGCAGTATGTGACACAAAACCCTCCTCTTGGGCCATCTGTCTCAATTTATGGCGGTCCTTGGGCTGCTTGGTCTTCTACAGGAGCACCATTGGCTGTCAAGCCTCTGATCTTAACATCGTAGTAAACTTCTTCAACCCTTCTCAGGTCATATTTCATACCTGCCGCATGTGAGAAATGATTAATGCAAGTGGGATGCAAAAATGTTGAAAAATCATGAGGTCTGTCAAGGGTTGAATGGAAAACACGACGATCTATAAGTAGGGTTAAAATGAGTAGCATACCATCAAATTTCTTGCGCAAAAAGTCATTCCGGAGATTAAGCATACGGAAGGCTGCATGAAGATCTGTCAAAAACTTAAGCACCTTTCTTGGACAGTCATAGTCCCCAGCAGTCACTTGGTTAACCACGTACCTCGGCTGCAACAATGTACAGAATAATGAGCCTCTTTCAGTGCAAATTTATCAATTTTTCTTGAGATACGACAATCAATAAGCAAATATATCCCACAGATTAATTATATGAACAGCATCTGTCTAGAATTACATTCTACGTCTCTGTATTCAACTATATGCCTCTTCCAGTATAACACTGTCGTATTTTCTCATCATGTTTAATATTTTACTGGAATCAAGCTCAAGACAACAATGCCAACACTTTGGCTTAGTTTGAATAAGCACAGAAGACTTTGCAATTTCCAAAAATTTCTTACCAATTCGTTGGACATGAAACAAATACCTGCAATATGAGAAAAGTTTCCATATCAGTGTCTATTTAAAAGAGATTAGCAATAAAGGTTACACAAGGTGACAACCTACACACAAAATATAAACAAGGACAGATAAGAAGAGCACCTAGGCTAACTTGAATCATAAATTTGTGTTTATGTTGCTGTTGTTCATAGAATGTAACGAAACCGTGAAATATCTATGAAAGGAAATCTTGTGCCTGTCCATATTGATCACAAAACCTCATATGGCAATATGAACTGTTTGGCTTGTTTCATAGAAACTCTAATGCAATCATGAACAAAGAAATCTTACAACACTCACCAACAAGATAGTCTTCAACATCCAGACAAAATTCTGAATCGTTCACTGCAAAATTAGTAGCTATATCAGATTACAAAATAAAAAATAAAGAGTGAGCACAACACATTATGGGCAATCATGGATCTCATATTTTGTAACTGACGTCACTACATAACATGACCCTGCCTCAAGGTTTTATACTTTATTAGATATTGGGAGATTCTAGTCACTCTTGCTACTTGTCATGGATCCAAGTTCGGGTGTTGGACCTCCCAGGTTTTCATTACAAGACAACTTGTTTGTGACATGATGCTAATCAGGTTTTTTCATAACCGGGAGGTCCTATTTAAAAATCAAGTTACAGATTGATCTTAATCCGAGTCTAGATTACTAGTACGATAGCACTAGGAATGGGCAAAATCCTAGTCTGGCACGGCCAATGCACTAGTTTATACTCAGATTAAAATCAATCTGAAACCTGAATTTTAAATTTATCGATGAAAAAACCTGAACATGGGCTGCTCTCTAATAACGGAAAAGTACCCCAATCCATTGGTTTGAAATCCATTTGTCAACAAAATTACGCATTGATTTCACAAAACTGATACTTACATATATAAACGATGCGGGAAACATCAAAATTCCGCTCAGATTATACAACTAACAAACATATAACCATGAACAATGTCAGAGAGTCGAAACGTACATCCAAGTTTTTCTTCAGCTTCAGTGTGCAACAAAAGAGTCCCCGTCTCCAACCAGTGCATAAACGCAAGCAGTGAAACCACAGTCTGCGTCTCAGTCCTCCAGTCACCATGATATCTAAACCCACACAAAATACATCAATTCCAGTCCCAAAAAACCAACCCAAAATTCAAAATTCCCAACAATGTCCCCGTCACTAACCTATAGTACTGCCCAGTAGATTCACGCACGACTTCAGCGAGCCGATTGTAGAGCTCCTTCAGCACGCCAATCTGTCCCTTCGGCTTCTCCAAAACCTCTGCTTTCGAAATTAAACCGCAAAATAATGAAAATTACTCATCGCATTAGCCTTAATTATTTCGATTAAGTCGATTAAGCGAATTCGAGGAGATTACCGGGAGTGGAGCGAGACTGGTGAACTAGGAGGAGGCCGGAGTGCATGAGCCTTGTGGTGGACTCGATCTCCATAACCACAGCTCGAATGCGCTCGCGCAAGGTCCCGGACTCTTCGAGCTGAGCTCGGAAGTCCTCGAACTGCTTCTCCAGCGGGGGAGGCGTGAGGGGTTCGCCGCCAGGCATCGACGCGGAGGAGAGAGTGGCGGAGAGGGAGGGAAATGTTTGGGGTCTGAGGGACGGAGGTGAGGGAGGGGTGAGGAGCGTGAGACGGAGAGGGAGGAGAAGCGAGGTGAGGTGAGGGTTAGGGTTTAGGGAGCGGAAGAGAGAGTGGGCGTTTCGAAACGCTGATTTCATAGTCTCGGTCTATTTTCCTTGTTGGGGGGTTTTCTGCTGTTCATGGATACGTGTTGTGCGCGCGTAGGTAGGAATTGAAGCAAGGTTTTTTCGTGTTACACAACTTAAAAATTTGTGCGTTTGTTACACCGGACTATCTCGGACTGTACTAGCTTGAGGGACTAAGTTAGACTGGCTTAGACTAGACTAAGCTGGACTGATTTAGTGAAGTGTTTGGCGCAGCGTTAGACTAAGAAGCAGGACTGTAATATTATATTATTTTATATTAATTTAATATATATATAATTAATATTTTACTATTACTTTATCTTTTTCCTTCTTTTTTTTTTTCTAGAATCTTCTTCTACTTACTTGTACAATCTCTGTAACCATTTTTCACTCCACCTCTCCTCCCCCATTTCCTTTTTCCCCAATTTTGTCCCTCGCCTCTCCCTCCCATTTCCCTTTTCTCCCCATTTTTGCCCCTTCTTTTTTTTTTTTGTTACCAGTGTCTCCTTCCCCTCCCTTTATTTTTTTCTCTCGTTTCATCTCTGTATAATGTCCCCTCTTCCTTCTCTGTCTACCTCTTTTCCTGTCAAACCCCACCTCCTGCTTCTCATGAATCACAAAACATAAAGCCCAAATTTTACAAGTTTCTCACAGATCACAAAATTCAAATACCAAATTTCACAAGTTTCTCAGCTTTTTCCCCACCATAGACGAAAACCCCAACTAGTACTTGGGCATTTGGTACACTTTCGGTCTCGACTTGCGTCTGGGTCGCGCGCGAATGCGGAGATCGACGGCGAGCTTCTGGTGATGGTCGTCTGGTGGTTGCAACCATGGCGATTTTGAGAGAGTGAATTGAACGAAGAAGAAAGGAAGGGAATCATTGGATTGGTTTTTAGTTTTTGTTTGAGGTCTGGATTTAAGGCAAACCCATGTGGAAAAAAATTAAAAATTGAGGGGAAAAAAAAAAGCAATCGTCTTTACCTGATGGGAGAGGTTGCAGAAGAACGTAGCCCAGAACTCGTAGAGGGGTGAAGCAGAGATTAGGAAGAAGATGAAAATGGATGCGGGAGCGGAGAAGAAGAAGCAGGGGCGAAGCGGAGATGGTCTTAGCGAGTCTCGTGGCTTGTGGAGGGTCTCGCTAAGAACTCCTAGTTTAGTCCCATTTAACTTAGTCCCAATACAAACCAAACATGGGACTATAGTCCAATCCAGTCCCAGTTAACGAGGCCAAACAAACGCTCCCGAATCCAACTTTTTAAACTCAAAAACAATTTTCAAGTTTTAGGCCTTAAAAACTTGTTTGGTAGGACTATTTTCAAAAACTGAATTCAAGACTAACTCAAAAATATAGTTTATTCTCTAAAAACACAAAAAATGAGTTTTTAGAGTTTTTAAACTTAAACTAACTCATTTCTTTTCTCTCCTTCCTCCTCTCTCACTCCAAATCTCTCTCTTTTCTTCCTCTTCTATCCTCCTCTCTCCTCCTCTCCTCTTTTTTTTTTTTTTTTTTTTTTTTTTCTTTTTCCGTCTCTCCTCCTATCCGCTCTCTTCATTCTCTTAGTTCTTTTTCTCACTCCTCCAATCTTCTTACTTCTTTCTCTTTACTCCAATCATCTCTTACTTTCTTTCCTTCTCTCTCCTCTTTTTGGATTTCTTTGTCCTTGTAAAATTTAAAATTTTTAAATCGCATACCAAACAAGTTTTTGAGTCTCAAAGAAAATTGTTTTCAAGAAAAATTCTTAAGAAATGTTTTGAGAAATTATAAAAAAATTCAAATAGGAGCACCCAATATTTTCTCTCTTTTCTTATATTTAGATTAGATTACTTAAGAGGGAAGATGCAAAATGCCTTGAAATGGGCATTTTACATTTTTTTTTTTTGTTGCTTAAAAAACACTCCAGTGACGGAATGTACAATATTCATCTTCGCATGGAAGATGTAAATAAAAATGTATCACACAAATGATATAGATAAAGAGAGGAGGAGATGGTGGTATTATTGCTTTTCAATTTTGATATGGTGTGTTGTAATGAAGTTACAGACATGCCTCTATTTATAGGAGTTTAATCCGATAACTTCTTACATAAAAGAAGAAAATATTTCACCAAACTATGGCATTTTCATCTAATGCTCATCAAAGTCCACTTTGGTTACCTTTCTTTCACAAACCCATGTGTGGCATTCACACCATATTTCACAATAAATTTGCATTTTTCTTTATATCTTTTGGAGGTGAACCACACCAAACAAAGAAGAGAAGTATAAATAAAATCTTAAACTTACATCTCTCTCGTTAGAGTAAAACAAACATTACACATCCCGAAAATGTAAAATGAGATGTAAATGTGATTTCTACATCACTAATTTGTATCTTTCCATTGGCTCTCGAATCAAAATGTACACAAGACTGGTTTTTATAATGTTTCTATAATAAACTTCAATGGCTCTTTCGTACAAATAGGTTTAATCTTGAGGAAAATTTGGTAATAATTTATGAATATATATAGACATCAAAGTAAACTGAAGTGTTCCTGTCTTGTACAAAATAAAGCAAAAGTGTGAGGTTCTCTAATCTCTAATCCTGTAGATATGAGCATTTTCTGCTCACAGTGTTAGCCTGCCATCAATTCCTGTTGCTAAACATGTTTTGCTTCACTTCTGATCAGTGACTATCATACAAATTACAAGGCTATTGAAATTTGACTTCTGCACAAAAACGCTACTTCTTTTGGAAAGTCACCATCAGAATGAAAGCCAGTATACGACTAAGCACGCCAATGGCGATGAGGACGATCAGACAAAGTGTCCAATCATCGAGGTTGAAGCCTCGTTTTGATAATGCGGTGCAGCGAGTGATCAGCCACACCCCGGAGTACCTGATCAAGAAACGAGCAAAATAAGAAAGAGGAAATCGACATCCAAATTCCTAACATAATGCAGGAGAAAACTTGCAACATTGTTGGGCGTTGCATGGAACAAACGTGTGTGCACCAAGTGACGTGTGGGTGTCGATTGGTAAGTGAGTCTGCATTCATACGTTACCATGCTAACTACCACGACAAAGAGGAGGAAGGATCGAAACAAACCTTTCAGCATTTGCAATGAAAAAAGCTTCTAGTGCCCACTTTGTGTAGCAAAAATTTGCTACATGCTTCGCTAATAAATTATCTTTCGCTTGGTTTGCAATGAGGGTCGAAACAACAGGAAGAAGCACGGACCACTGCAGATAAGGCGAGGACAAGAAAACAGAATTGATTAGCTTTCGAGGAAATGTAAAATTTACATGTGTAAACTTGATGTTACAGTTTATACCAGTTGGGCAGGACTAGGATCAAGGTAGATGGCAAATGCATAAGCTATGCCCGTCACACAGTAGACAAGGCAAAGCAAAACAACGTAATTGTCCTGAAAGGATGACCTTGGGTTGTTAAAGAAGTAGAACATGGATAGATAAACCAGTGGCTTGACGATTGTATTGAAATGGTCCAATGTGTCTTTGGACAGAAAATGAGCCAGACTGCTGATCCCGGATGCACTCTCTCTCCAGTACTGTAATTTGTCCAGAGAAAAGGTTCTCAATGCTGAAATTTTGCATAGCAGTGCTGCAATAACAAAAACTAAGATGATTAGAAATGAGCAAAGACCGACAATAAGAAAATTGTCTAGTCGAAGAAACAGCAAGTTACAGTTATCCAACTGTTTGTAACTTACAAACAGCAATGACAGTATACATGTAGCCATGGGCCCCAAACGTTTCATCCTTCACTTTACCAAGAGTCCCTAAGATGGCTCCAGCGAGTAATAGAATCAGGTAATCAGCTGCCAACATTTGAGCATCTCGTAGTCGCTGCTTACCAACCCTGAGAGAAACTACCCATAAGAATTTCAGGCTAAAACTAAAAATGGTCCATAGACTTTAACAGCGGACATGATTGCAGTTTCAATCTTCAATAGGGACCATCTTAACAGATATTTATGCAAGGCTCAAATGAGTACTAATACGAAGCTGAAAAATGATCAAAGAATGCCCTTTTCGACTCAAGGTTTTTCCAGAATTTCCAGAAAAACTGAAAGATAAACATGTCACCCTGGAATGGTGAAACACTGGCCAGTTTCAATTCACAATTTTTCGGGGAAAACTAGAAAACCTGGTCATGCTTGTGAGGATTGTATGGTACCTTCAATTATGTAGCAACACCAAAATAAATTAAAAAAAAAAAGACAGAATATGGAAGCTTATGCATGTAAAAAAAGAAACTTTAAAAATGGATGCTATACCTCCCTACAAAATATCTGTACTGCCGAACCACACCAGGAGTAACTCGGTTGGATAAATCCTTAGACGTGAAGAAGTTGTGTTGTAGGTGATCTTTTTTCACCTCAACACTAGACTTGACATCCTTCCACATATCTGCAGCAAAAGATTGATCTCTTTTCATTACAGGTTTTGGGCCAGCTGAACTTGCAGCAATACCATCAAGATAATGCAGCATATCTTCAGGTACCGGGTACCCATTATGAAGCATCCACCTAACAGGAAGTTCTTCATGTTTCACACCTTGAGCTTGGTTTTACTATTCCCTCCAAAATGTCAATGAAGTGGTCGGGAGGATTAACACGTTCTGGTACATCAATTCCGATGCCAGCAAAATATTCTTCAACTTTCTTTACAGATCCATGATATACAACAAAACCTCCTTTGGCTAGAAGAATGAAATCATCAAACATCCTGAATAAGGCATAGCTGAAAGGACAAACACCTTAATTCAATAAGATACAAAAGATTTACAAAAAGAATTTCAAAAAATGGCCTTTTATCCTCTAACCTGGCAATTAATAATTACATGCTTTTCATCACGAACTTTAAAGAGAAAGAAATAGCATATTCTAGTTCATTTCTTTTTGGGAAAATGATAAAGGGACATATTTTATGACCACGTGATGTGGTAATTGATTGTTTTTGGGAACATGATAAAGGGACTATTTACCTGCAGACCATGTGATGCGATAGTTGATGTATACTAATTACATTAATTATTTCGACCAGTTATCATAAACACATCGACTGCCACATCATATGGTAATAAATTATGTTTGCTATACCTCAAACCTTATGTTATGTCGTGAAATCTTAGAGAGAGCATACCTTGGTTGGTGAACTACCATGCAGATATTGACCCCTTCACGAGATTCACGTCGAAGTGCTTTAAGAAGTAACTGGGAAGATGCACTGTCCAAACCAGTTGTAGGCTCATCCAAGATCAACAATGAAGGTTCCATGACCATCTCTATGCCAACATTTACACGTTTTCTTTGACCTCCTGAGACTCCTCGTTTCTCCACAGTACCAACCAAAGAGTCTCTCACTGACTGTAGTCCCAAGGACTCGATAACTCTTTCAACAACCAGGACTTTATCAGGTTTTGGCATGTTTGCAGATAGCCTGAGGTATCAAGGAGTCCAGCAAGAAGGATATAATAGGAATCAGAATAAAGCAAACAAAATTACTGATACCAGTCCAATCAACACAAAACTTACATATTAGAGTTAAGAATTATTGGCCAGACATAATCAATTACAATAAAAAAATTTGGTTAGTATGGGATAGGAAGTTAAAATATGAGTAAAGAGTTTAATCAAAATAGTAGCCTCAATCGCATTGCGTAAGTCCTGAGGCCCTGCATGTCCTGCGTGCATTGGTTATCTTTTAACAGTAGCCTCGTGTTTTTTGTTAAAGGATAAAATGAGGAACAACCATAAAATACATTCGTCAATAAAATAAATTCAAGGAATTTCTATGATGAAGATACGAGAAAATATGTGTTCTTCAAGCATGATGAATGAAATAACCAATGAAGTGATGAAATACAAAATGGGTCATATGGAAACCAGAACCTCATCCGTAATAGGAGTACACTGGTATCTAAGGATACTAAAAGTGCCTCGATATAAATACACCATGCTTTTCAATTCAAGAGTATCATGTAACAGATTTTAATTAATATAAAATTTAGTGCTCAATATTGTGCTAGTAGGTTTTGATTACCATTTATGCTCAATCCGCATCTTATAAACTGCCATGAAATTCTATGGAATTAATGGTTAATGAAATTACAGATATGTATTAAAATGTGAGGATGTGTAATAATTAAGGACCATAATGATACTTATTCATTAGCAATAATAAAATTCTACATATATCAAAAGTATGAAAAAGGACATGATTAAAAAATTGAGGTGAACTGCTGCAGTGAACTTGTGAGTTACATACCTGCACCTTGCACTGAATCGGAGATTCTCCTCCACAGTCAAGTTTCCATGCACAATATCATCTTGAGGCACAAAACCAATGATTTTCTTATATGAATGCAATGGTTCAGATTTTCCATTTATAAGAATTGAGCCTGTCACAGTGCATCCAGTTACTTTTCCTGACAGTGCAGAAAGGAATGTTGTTTTCCCAGCCCCTGAAGGACCCATGACTGCTGAAACTCGACCAGGCAAAAGTTTCCCGGTCACACACCTCAAAAGTGTTTTTTCTTTTCCTTTCAGTGTGAGAGTTAAATCTTTGAAATCTACTTCAATCACAGGACGGGTCTTCACTTCAGTATCGGTGGCCATTTGGATTAGTCCTGTGAAGGTTAAGTTGCTTGGTTGTTGCATAGCTTTCTCCTTCTCAAGTTGCCCATATGCATACTTGAAAATTTGACTGTGAGTATGCAGGTTTTTGACATTTGGTACTTGTTTTTTAATATTTTTATCTCCAATCTGTAGATCAAAACCTTCATTACCATTTGGATCATCCTCAAAGGATTGCATCATTTTCGTAAGGTTGCTAGGTTCCTTTTTCTTTTCTTTTGAAGCAGCTGCTGATGTCTGCTCTCCACTTAGTGTACCTGGTATCTTAGGTGGTAATGATGTCTCTTGGCCTAAAACCTTCAGTGGCTCTGATTGGCCCCTTACAGATTTTTTGCGAGAAAATGCGCGAGACATCTGCTCTTGCAATCCCACTTTGCGCTTCTTGACTAGATTTCTTGTAGATTTCCATCTTTCGCGTGCTTGTGCAGTTTCTCGTGCATGTCTTGCTGCAGCTTCCCTGGTCTTAGCCGCTCTTTTTTCTCGAATGGCAAGAACATGATCAGAACAGTTATAAACTATGAGCAGCACAAGACTCAGTAAAACCTACACAGTCAAGTGAATCTGATTGATCAATTAGCCCAATATATATAAATATACACGTGTGTGCAGTGAGCTTCGGTTGAGGGATCCCCCAAATAAGCTTATTTGATACCCTTTTCAACGATCCAAACTGTCTAGTTTTATGTCTTTCCTCAAAGATTATCTCAACAAAAGATCACCCAAAATGGGAAACCATATGACCGTTAGATTAAATGGTGCTTATTTTAGTGTTTCTTTTCGTCTACTTTCTTCACTAAAATTGGATGTTTTAATAGTTTTGGACTTGTCTAATTTCTCTATGAATGAAAAAATTAAAATATGAACTGCCTAAACCGAAATTGAAAGCCACAAGGCCCACACCTAATTCTTCACTTGCTGATACAATGAACTACACCATAGCTTATATTTTATTTTACAAATTTTCATCTAAGATTATGTTGTAAACACTTACAATGAGGATGATCCCATAAGCATGTATCTTCTGGTTTGCAGTGCCTCGACCACAAGCAGTCAGCTTCAAGCATGCTGTAAATAGTCAATTGATATCAATAATATATATCCAACCTCCTAAAAAATAAAAGTACGAAGGATAACGTCTAGAGAAGCACGGATTTGTGAACACATAATGGTTTTGCAGGGCTATAGTTATGGTCAAAAGAAATAACATGATGATACTGAGATATTTATGATGCAAGTAACCCATTTTATTGCATTCATCAGAAAATGGTAACCAACTCTTCCTGTATTTTATTCAAGCACCTAATATTGCAAAACTTATTTATAAGGATCAACTCCGTATCAGAGAAAGGGAGCAAAATTTGCTCACTCAAAGACTATATTGTCAACCAACATAACCAAGAAATATTGGGGAAAGTGACAGCTCCAATCTAACACCCAAACTCATGAAATGAAGCAGAAATGGAAAGGAAAAGGTATTTTACTGTTACTCGCTGGAAAACAGCATGTATCTAAATCACTAAAAAGCTATACATGGAAAACATAACAAAACTTACATTGTTGAGCAGTTGCACCCACCCTGCAGTAAAACCTGAAATTGCATGAGAACACAATCTTAGTAAAAAATAAATAAAAAAATTAAACAAAAATAAAATAAAATTTGCTGAGCACAATAAGTTGCCTATTTTCTTATATCATGCACCTGCACCAAGACGGATTAGATTTATTTCAGAACGACTGTAAGCTCATGGTTTATTATCTTGCAGTAAGTAGCAAGCCGCAAACAAATAGGTAAGTTATTTGAGCTTCCGGATGAGAATCAATACCCGCTACTGCAAATGTATTTACGAATAGGAGATGGACAGTGTGATCCAGCTGAGCAGAAAATATCATTTTTAAGTTCAAAAGCATTCCACATATCTGCCCCGCCACACGTATGATTTGGTTCTCCTGCTGGTATCTGGTAACTATATCTGCAATATTGTATCCACCAATGAATACTGAATTAGTATTGACTAATAGGAGAGGACAAAAAGGCTGTCAAGACTAGGATATGACTCACGGATCACATAATCCAGTCGTTTGATTCAGCTTTGCACGGGGACAGAAAGAACCTAAAGGACAAGCTTCATTTACAGAAGAAAAGTGTTAGGTTTCGCTCAATATCATCAATACATCATGCACTTTCAAATCAGCAAAATTATGTGGACTGAGAAAATTTGTCGTACAGTCAAAAGTATCTTTATATGTATGTTTCTGATTGTTGATCAATAAATTTTTTTTCTGAACTTAAAAATCATAAGCTAACATGTTCATGATTTTCATCTCACTTGTTCAATAATCAGACGGGTACATTAGCATCCAATGTTATGATGTAATATGATTTTGGACTCAAACAAAGATCACGTGGCAAGACATCTATAGCACCAACACTTCTAGTCCTCTCAAACAAGAAACGAGACTTGTTACTTAATGAAAATTCTATAGTCGATCCAATACGCATGAGATTAAGAAAATGACAAAACGGATATCAAAATTAAAGGCGTCACCGGAAGAAAAGTTAAGCATCAGCCTCATAGAACGAATAAGATGCTAAAGAAATAAATGTATGAATAGAAAT
Source organism: Cotoneaster glaucophyllus (assembly GCA_036320875.1). NCBI lineage: Eukaryota > Viridiplantae > Streptophyta > Magnoliopsida > Rosales > Rosaceae > Cotoneaster > Cotoneaster glaucophyllus. Next base: position 12,865,320 of record CM070067.1, read on the forward strand.
CAATAACACGAAACTATTTGGACCATATTATGGGCCACAGCTCTCCGAATAACGGTAATACAAGCACTATCACGTACTTACGTATCATACAAGTAAGGCCCTCGGGGCAGAAGAACCCTGAACAACAAGGCTGACAATCACGAGTTCTAGGTGGCAAGTCCATAACTTTGAGGTCAACCTTCTGGCCGACTCTACAGCCCCAACCAGGTTCACATCCAGAAGCCCACGAGCTCAAATTGCAGTTCTTGTTTGGTTTTAAGTAGTTGGAACGTTTCAGCTCACTCGCTATGAAACTCTTGAAATATAACTGTATTTCCCCTGCTGTACATATTCGATCAGTGACATCTCCTGGTGATTGAATCACATCTTTCATTAGGAACTTTAATGAGGTGTAAGCTATACAAAAACATTTGAAGACTAGCTATCCAGGGGAATGAAAACAAGAATGTAGCATGCTATCACATCATTATAACGAATAAAGTTTGTACAAACAAACCGTGGTGGTCACACCATTAGGACTAAGGGCCCCTTTCTCTAATGATAATGGCTGTATGAAAACACACCAAACGAAAAACAAAATTTCAGAATTGTCCGAAGCTCATACCATCTGTCTGCTTAATGCACTCGCTCAAGAATTCCAGCTTTCCAGAAAAATTGAATGCTGTATTCCAATCCTCATCCCTGAAAACCAAGAAAAAATAAAATATTATGCTTATGAAACCAGAAATGTTAGCAACGAAACAAACTAAAGGGAAAGGGAAATTGGGTTTTACTCACAGATTCTTTATGCAGAAACCCATAGTACTTTTCATGTTAGTGCTAATATATCTGGTGACAATGGAAAGCCGGCTATAGATTAGCTGTGTAACCTCAGAAAGCACGGCAGCACTTTTCGTCCTGCTGTAATCATCTCCGTTCACACAACGCGTGCCCGGCAATAAGTTCAAAACAACGATAAGAAACAGAAAAACATGGGGAACCCAACAGGCATTAATCCTCAATCCCCTCATTTCTAGAACTTGGAGCTCCCCATATCGCACATTGTAAGAAAACCGTCCAAGATTCTTCTACCTACTAACAACACACGCAACAAGTTGTAATGGAAATCGAAATCCCAAGCGGTCCATGGGAATTGACCGTGGAAGCATTGCCCGCAAATGCAAACACCTTCACCAAACGAGCATATCATGCAACAACAAATTGCAAACCCAGATGAGCGAAAGAAGCAAATTTGAGAAAATGGGTGGATGAAAATGGAGATGGGATTGCAATCTACGCTAAAAAAAGTTGGGTTGCGCGGACCCAGAAGAAAGAATGGAGCAAATGGGTTGCTTGGAAGTGAAGGAAAATGGAACGTTGCGAGGTGAGAGAAGGGAAAGAATGAAGGTTGAAGACGAAGGTGGCGGAGGGGGCTCGAGAGGAACAAGAACTGAGAAAGGGTAGATGATTTTGGGCAGAGGGTTTCGTGTGAATTCTGGAGGCGGCCCGGAATTTGGGCTGAGGAAATGGCGGGGAGAGTGCGTGGCCAGTGGCCGCATTTTGAAGGTAGTAAAAAACCACATTTTGAAGTAAGAAAAGAGAAAATTAGAATCCCCTACAATTTTTTTATATCTTTTAGACTAAACATGTCACATTTCGACCCGGGGTCCATCACCGTAGCACGATATTGTCCGCTTTGGGACCCGACTACGCCCTCACGGTTTTGTTTCTGGGAACTCAGACGAGAACTTCCCAGTGGGTCACCCATCATGGGAGTGCTCTCGCGCGCTACTCGCTTAACTTCGGAGTTCCCATGGAACCCGAAGCCAGTGAGCTCCCAAAAGGCCTCGCGCTAGGTAGAGATGGGAATATACATATAAGGATCACTCCCCTGGGCGACGTGGGATCTCACAAAACATTTGTGTCTTTTTGAAATTTGATTAAAGTGTTTTAACCAATAAACACCTCAGCATTTTTAGTTAATTTAAATTACATATCATTATGTATTTTTTTTTAAATAAAATGTTTTTTTCTCCTTATTTAGTGGGATATTAGTTATTAACTCTATTATCTCTTTTTCCATTTATATTCTTTCGATCAAAATATATTGTTTTGTCCTACAAACATTAAATATTCTCTCTTTTTTCCAAATGTTTTGTTTTTATGGATTTTTTTTCCAAATCGTTGGTGATCCACAATAATTTTTTTCAATTTTTTTTGTCAGACTAGCTATTTTTCTTTGCACCTTTTTTTTTTTACTTATAGTTGTTGACAAAACTATTATCAGGTACAACATATTATGTGTATATTATTGTTGGGTACGTTTGAATTTGTAAAGAATGTTGATTGGTACGTTTATTTACGGTTTTGGTACGTTTGATTTGATATATAATGTTGATATTGGTACATTATTTTCAGTTTTGTTACGTTCAATTTTGTACACATTATTTATTGGTACGTTTATACTGTTGTCGGTCCTATTTTTGGTACGTTTGATTTCGTTGGATTTAAAAATATTTTAAATCATTTTGAAAAAAAATATATTAAATCGTAGATAATCATTGCTAACTTATAGGAAGTTTTGTGAAAAATAAATTGTATTTAACTACTTTTTTTTCTTTTCAATTATCTCCAAAGAGGGAGAGAGTAATCAAAATGCTAGATTATAGGGAATTTTGGTGTGAGGTTTTAAGAACTGTGGAGCAATGGCAGGTTATGTAATTTTGGTACAAAAAAATATTAATTCTAATACATGTAGCACCAAAATTATGAGAATAAAAGTTTAATCAAATCTCTTAAAGACATGGATGTTTAATTTAAAAAATTCAAAATTGAGGCACCTATTTCAAAACGTCTCGTAAGAAAATTCAATTAAAAAAAAACATTTCCTATACTTTTTCTTCTCTAATCGATTTTATTTTATTTTTCTCAACATCTTAAAGAAGTGCTCTGTTAGGGATGACAAAGAAATTGTAGCAATAGTCTCTTAATTTTAATCCAATTGGAGTAATGGTCGTTTTAATTAAAGTTTTGTGACCATTGGTCCCATAACTCATCAAAACGTGCAGCTATAGTCAGTGGTGGACACAGGATTCTAACATCTGGTGGTCCTAATTAAGGTACACTAGGAGCTAATCGGGCGGCAGGTTGAGACGCTAGATAGACGGGCCTACGCAGGGTCCTAGGCTAAGTAGGTGGATTTAAGTAAATTTACTATATATCATATAAATAAGAGCCTATTTACACTTAAAAAAAACCATAGTTGTATCAAAAATTCGAATTTATTATTTGAATTAAGTTTACTATTTAACATATAATATACAAAAATATCATTACTTTTGCATTCGTATTTTAGTGAATAGGATAGTATGAGATGAAAATTCAAGTGATTACAAGTTCATAGTACTTTATGAAATATTTTTGAGATGTCATATGAATTTACATTGAATTTTAAAAGAAATAACAATGTCAAACATATAGTATAAAAAGTATTAGTTGAGTAATACATTATTCATTAATTAATTAAAATACTAGGTGGCACAACCTGATTGGACAACAATTAAAAGGAAAAAGAAAAATGAGAAGTTGGTCACGTGGAAAATGGAGGTAGAAAGTCATTTTCTTTTTCTTCTTCATTAGAACCAAGGTCCAATAATAGTAAAGCCATGGTGATCTTCTTCATGTTCGTTTTCGTTTGAAATTAGATATTTTCTCGTGGTTCAAAACTTCTATTGCACAACATCTGCACAACCATTGTGGGCTTCTCTCGTCCACCACGTGCCTAAATCGTTGGGTGGTCCTTGAAGGTCGTCACATGCACTTTTTAGACTTTTGGGTGGTCCTGGGACCACTCAGGTCTAATAGCGGATCTACCCATGACTATAGTTATTTTCGTCAACTCCATTAAAACTTATGTGAAAATAAAATCACGTACTACACACGTAAGACTGAATCAAGGGGCAAATATGAAAAACTAAATGAGAAAAATTGTAGCAATGACCACTTAACTTTAACCTAATTAGAGCAATGACCCCAACTTTAACCTAATTAGAGCAATGACCTCTAAACTTTAACCCAATAGTAGCAATAGTTCCTAACATAACTCATTTTGACGAAATTCTGACCGAATTGTCGAAAAGAACCATAATTGCACGTTTTGATGAGTTAAGAAACCAATGATCATAAATTTTTAATAAGTAGTTAAGAGACCATTGATTCACTTGGATTACAATTGAAAGACTATTATTATGATTTTCTCAGAAATGACCATTTCTTTGCCTTGGTATGGGAAAATGTTAAGAACCTGAGACGTTGGACAGTTCAACTTCAGTGTTGCAGAGTAAGCCGCAATGACCGCACCACCATCAAAAATTCAAATGTAGAATCAAATGTAAGACTCGAATCGGATGACCTTTTATAAAATTGTATTTCCAAACTCATATGCAGACTAACCATGAACTCAATGATAAAGAGCAGACTACGAGACTTCTTTAAAATTAAAAATTAGAAATCTTGAATTCAAAATCCGTTACTAGCGTAGAAATCAAACTTGTAACCATAATAAAACTGAAATGTTAACCTCCAGTTGTCCATTTAAAATAAATAAATAAAAATTCATATGCAGGACTTGTTGACCGTACGTACTCAGTCAGTCAGTCCATTCCCACCTTTTCCCATTTTGGTCTTATTTTCCAACCTTCCTTTCACTCTTAAATTAACAGTCACTACTCGGAGCTTTGCTTTCTACCTTGTCCATTTGATCGGAGTCGTCGTTTTTTAATTCACCTTTAGAAAAGTAATCTATTTCTACATGTAATATTTTATATGTGGGTTTGATTTTGGTAATTTGGTTGGTAAGTTTTGAGCTAACCCTTGTCTCCTGTAGACTCATAAGATGCCGTGTGGAGGCTTTTCTCTTTGAAAGTTAAAGCCATGGACTGCTTTCTCTCTCTCTCTAGCTTCACAGATCCTTTGGTGCAAATTAACTAAGTGGGTTTCTCTCAAAGCTCCTCATATGCTTGAAATTTGTGAACTTTACCAGCCATAGGACGTATTTCTGTGCAATCAGACTGAGATCAAGAAAAAGGTGCTTTCTTTTTGCTTGTTTCCCCCAGAATTTCAGTTTTTTTATTTTTATTTTTATTTTTTTTATTTTTTATTTTTTTTCTGTTTGGGTTTGTTTTGTTGGATTTGCACTATATGGTTGTGAAACTTTGATGTGTTGGGTCTTATGAAGGAAATGAAACTGTTTCTGAATTTGATATTTCTTGGGTTCTAATGAAGGTTAAGATATGGGGATGGTTTAATATAGTTGGTGTTCTTTATTTGAAATCTGGGGTTGTTAATTGTTGTTGGATTTATGATAAGAGAAGACAACACTGGGGATTTCTGATTAATGCTGGATTTTCTTGGGAGAAAAAGGGTGGGGATAAGTTGTTTTCTGAGTTCAGGTATTGGGGTTTCCTTTCAACCACTAGATTTTGGGTTTGAACTTTTGATTAGGTTACTAGATGAGAAGAAATATGATGACTTGTTACATAGTTGTATCTGATCCTCACGGGGTTAATCGCGAAAGACCTGTACTAGGTAGGAAAACCAGCAGTTGTAAGATAGTTCTATTCACGTCTGCAGAATTGGAGATTGACATTTTGAGTTTTTGCTATAATATGTAGTCTTTCTTATCATTACTTTCAATGGTTTTGATTCATTGCTTATTTAGGGACTTGCAAATTCTAAGGTGCTTTACAGCTTCTGAATCATAGGCAAGAATTAGAGCATTTAACGACGTTGGGAGATATGAAGTGCTTCCCATTTTACATTGGAGAGAAAAAGGACGAACCAAAGAGCACAAATACAACTTTTACAGATGGTGAAATGAAGAGATCTGGATCAGAGTTAGATTCCCAGAATATATCTGATGCGAGCACAGAATCCCTGAGGAGGAACCAATATCCTAGTTTCTCTCAGAGACCCAGCAACCTCAGAGTATTCTCAGTTTCGGAGCTGAAATCTGCCACAAAGAACTTCAGCCGCTCTGTCATGGTTGGAGAGGGTGGGTTTGGGTGTGTCTATAAGGGGCTGATTAAAAGCGAAGAAGATCCAAATAAAAAACTTGAAGTTGCCGTGAAACAGCTCAGTAAAAGAGGCTTGCAGGCAAGTCTGTTTTTCTATTAACTTTATAGTTTATTCAGATTCTTTTTCATTATCTGCATTAAACTTTTTTGTGATTTAATTGTCGGGTCCACATGAAAGGAGATTAGTTGGCGATAGTTACTAGATATATATAGTTACTAGATATATACTAAATAAGGTACTGTGTTACTCGTTAAGTTTGATTAAAAAAATCCTAACGACTCTGAATGATATAAACATGGTAAGGATGCATTCACACAAGGATGTTGCTTTCTTGTTTCTTTTATTGGTTATTAACATGCTGAGTCCACTCCTTTCTCTCATCATTCACTAATTTTGCTTCTTCCTAATATGGAGAAAAACATTGTCTTGTACTTAATGGTAAATTGGTAATAAATTGTGGATTATCCTTATCACCGAGATTGTTAATCTAACTGATATAAAGTCTAATAAGATGTATTTTTCCATTTATGTGAGAAAACGACTTCAGTATACTAAAAGATTCCACCTTTTTGCTACCAGGGGCACAAGGAATGGGTGACAGAAGTTAATGTTCTTGGGGTGGTTGAGCATCCAAACCTAGTCAAACTAGTGGGCTACTGTGCTGAGGATGATGAACGAGGAATCCAACGACTTCTAATTTATGAATACATGCCTAATGGAAGTGTAGAGAACCATTTAGCCAGTCGTGTAGATCCTCTTTCATGGGCCATGAGATTGAGAATAGCACAAGATGCTGCTCGTGGCTTGACATACTTACATGAAGAAATGGAGTTTCAGGTATTTTGAATTTTTGTTTTCCTTTTCATTCTGTGAAGGTTTTTACTCCCTTTTTAGTTTTTATGCATTTGATAGTCACATGTTTTTGAGTCACATTAATAATTTTTTTAAAAGGTAAAAAAATGAAAAGAGGGAGGGGAAAGGGATTAAGTTTTTTGAGGTAATCCATGCTGACATTTTTCTATATTTTGTTCTAGATCATTTTCAGGGATTTTAAATCTTCAAATATTCTTCTGGATGATCAATGGAATGCGAAGCTGTCAGACTTTGGAATGGCTAGGTTGGGCCCATCGGAAGGATTAACCCATGTCTCAACAGCGGTATGACTATACAAATGATCTGATTATAATTACCACCCGTTACATAATTAATTTCAACTTTAAGCTTATTTTATGATAGGCAATGTTCCAAGTGATGGCGTTTACCTCAGTAGTCTGCCAGAAAGATTTCAAGTTCTAATGTCATACTTGTCGAAACAGGACCCCATTAAACTTTTTTACATAGTTCTTATGTGGGTTGTGACTTGTGAGTCATGAATCGTCAGTCCCACAGTTGTTCGTTCTTTCCAAATATGCAGTTGAAATTGCATTAATTATATATTCAGATTGTGAAAACACCAATATCCTTTGAACATAAGTAACCTTTTACTGTCTATCCTTTATGAATCTATTGTGCTTGTTCTTACGTAAAAGATCTTGCATAATTATATTGTTTCGAATAGAGTTTTATATGAGCACATTAACTTTCTTTCATAATTTTGTTGTTGCTTGTGCTTAGGCCTGCATCTGATTAGTTTTCCCTTTAAGTTGTTTAACGACTACTTTTTCTTCAAATTTTTATCATGTCTACATTCATTCTTGGAATTTTCTTGGAAAAAAGCAAGCTCATTTCGAGTAAAATGGAAAGCTTGGCGAAACCTATATTATGACTGTTTTTGGTCAATTTTTGTTTGAATACCCTGTTCTTTAGCCTTTCTCCCTCGCCCCGCTCTCTCAAAATAGATGGAAGAGTAATATGGTAGCGGTAAAAGTAATCCATCTATGTGCTACACTCACGCGCTTACCATGTCTGGTGATTTTTCATCAGGTTGTTGGAACCATGGGATACGCAGCACCTGAGTACATCCAGACCGGACGTCTAACATCTAAGAATGATGTGTGGAGCTATGGGGTCTTCCTTTATGAACTCATCACAGGTAGGCGTCCTCTAGATCGAAACCGCCCTAAGAGTGAGCAGAATCTCTTGGATTGGGTAAAGCCATACCTGTCAGATGTGAAGAAGTTCCGGCTAATAATAGACCCTAGGCTTGAAGGTAAATACCCCCTCAAGTCAGCTCAAAAGCTTGCAATTGTAGCCAACAGATGCTTGGTCAAACTCCCCAAGAATCGTCCAAAGATGAGCGAGGTATTGGAAATGGTAAATCAAATTATAGAGGCTTCATCTGGCCAGAAGAAAAATACCAACCTACAATCAGGCCAAAAGAAAACTATGGATGTACCCTTAGTTGGAAAGAAAAAAAGGGAGGCACCATCAAGCCAAAATAAAGTTATGGAGGCACGAAGAGGAACAGAAAGTCTGCAACTGCCCCCGAAGAATTTGGCACCAATAGAAACTTCCAGGAATGTTGAAACAGTGAACAAGAAGAGAAATGTAGATTTGAGGAGGAAGGAAACTGGCTGGTTCTCTCGCTCGTGGACACCAAAACTTTCAAGGACGTGCTGATTATAAGTGCATTTTAGCAATCCGGCCCTGGTGGTGGTTCGGCTATCTGAAGTATAAATTACAGCTTGACATGGAAAAATACAGAAGACCTCCTAGATAGATAACTTACATTGTAAATAGCATCCCCCTTGCTTTCCAATTCTTCTCTGCAATATGTAGAAGCATGCTCGAAGTCAGAACCTTATTTCGGAATGTTTTAGAGACATTGAACACGAATACAAGAGAAGAATAGCGGATTTCAGTCTAGTTCAACGTCGGAATGAGAAATGGTCTGAAATGTGCAGTGCAAGAAACCCCGGAGCAGATTTTAATTGTAGTGGTCTCAGCTGGAGAGGGAGGGACGGCATGTTCTTTTGGTTCCTGGTGAAATCTTGTCTGAGATGTTGAGTTTTATTATTCGTAAATCTTTTTGTCTAACTATGCATTCTTTAAATTAAAGTGTTCTTAAACTCTCTAATCTTTTGCGTTTAAGCATTTGATAATGAAAATTACTGGATGAAATATTTGTTTGTATGAAGATTTGTACCTTGGTCCTTGGACCTTTACACTTAAATCAGATTTTGAGAGAAATCACACTGTAAAAATAAGAATAATGGTAGAATTCGGACGCGGTTATTAGGCCTTGGATCTGGTTTAACGTCAAATAGCGTCTCGGTTTAATAGTGTATGGTCATGTGTCAGTTTCTTTTTTCATATGACACTGCATTATTGGATTAAGATGCTACAATAATCATGAACTCGTTTTATGTAAGTTCTCGATTATTAAGAGTACGTGGCACTATTGATACTCGCCACTTTGCTCAGTTACCTCACAATTGTTTTATCCGACTTGAAAATGAAAAGTCATGTTACTCAACTCATTTGTCGTCCTTTCTGGGGACCTAGCGACGGTTGTGTTTATTTCGTTGAGAGAAGACTCAAGTTCGAGTAACGTGTGCGATAACGAAAATGATGGATTATAAACTTTAGGTTCACGAAATCATTGAATTATTGACGCAGTTTTGGACCATTCATTTGATTAAGTTGTTTGTTACGTGTAAACCAAGTAACTGGCTTTTTTATTAGTAAGCTAACCTTTGTAAGTGTTATAGTCAATTAATTGTAGCCCGTCAATTAGGCACCACAATTGAAGTTGAAATATATTATTCCAATTTCTGTGAATTCAGATATATAAACCCTTTATGCAAAAGAATTCCCATTTTTAAAAAAAATGGAGATTAGGTGTAGGGTTCACTCCATATCGAACTTCAACGATTCGAACCGTCTATTTTGTAAGTCTCGATTTATAGATCATCCTTGCAAAAATTCAATTCATTCGAAACCATTTGCCTATTTAATTATCAATATAAAATTTCATTGTTTTTTATATAACAAAGTATTCGTTAATTTCTTTGAACCCAATTAAATGTCTTAAACATTTATGATATGGCTAATATTTTGCAATGACGATCTATGTGGTGCAACTTGAAAAATAGACAGCTTGGATCATTAAAGTTCAATATAATGTAGATCCTATAACTAATCCCTATTTTTATAGAAAAATAAGGACCCTTGCTTTAAAGATTTATTATATATAGATTTCGCTGTACTATTGCTAATCTTTGTGGGGTTTATTTTGGAAAACCAGCTAGCTTTTGAAAGTCATTGAGTCAAGTCTGCCAAAGCCAGCGACCACCTAAATTAGCTTTTGAATATCACAACCAGTGACAATTTGAGAAATTTCTTCCGCAAAACGCTTCAAAATTGATTCATAGAAATTTATGTTTATAATCATAACCTTTCGCATTATAAATCATTCTATATAGATCATCTCTATAAGAAGTCGATAAAAAATGAGATTGCTTATTCATCGAAATGTATAAAAACGGTCGGAATTAATAAAATTATTAAGAACCGTCTATCTATCTGTTACACTTTATCGATTAAACAACATGTTTTAATTGGTTTTTGCACACATGATGTTTACATAATGGTTACAATATTAACCTATAATCTTTACTATTAGAAAGCCAGAAGGTCAATTTGGTGTCTCAAGGCTTCACCAAAAAAAAGGAGACTATAAAGCCCCTCAAACAAAAAAATCTACAACTAGCTGAAAATAATAAAAATAAAATAGCAGGGATATTGTTGTCAAAAACAAAAAAGAAAAATATGTTAAACAAAAAGAGAATTGAAAATAATAAAATCCCTTCACAAATGGAGACGTGGGTGGTTTTATACGGATATCCCACTGTGCAGAGTACGTGGTAGCACTCACCCACTAACTGCAATTGCCACCACTAACTGCAATTGCCATGTCCACCATTCGCCTATAAAAAGGCATCGAACCAAAGCAAACCCGGGGGGGTGACAATAAAACGCTGCAGAAATTGAGAAGCACATGTAGAAGAACGGACGGCAAAGAAGAACAAAGAAAAAGAAACAGCAAAGGGCAGCAAGGTATAAATTTATTTTAAATTTGTTCTTTGTTGTTTTCTTTCCGACTTTTGCAGGAGAGAAAGAAGAAAATTTGCTTTCTCCTTCATTTTTCACCAAAGCCAAAAATGGAGACTAAACCTACCAGCTCATTATGGCAGCAACAACAAACAGTCGAGAGAAGTTCTGAGAACAGAACCGACCCTCCTTCCTCTCAACATGCTGCAACAGCCGTCGAACACCAACACATCCACAATACCGACGGCAACATTGCAGCATCCACGCCATTCCTGTAACCGTTCTCCGATCCGTGAGTTCGCACCCACAACAGCCTTTCCTTCTTTGCATAACGTTGCAACAACCGCCGACGTCAGACGGAAGCCCAAACGGAAGTAGCAGTCGCGCCAATGGAGGAAGAAAAAACAACCGCAGTGGCTGCCACATGTCCGTAAAAAAGCATTGAGTTGAAATGGTTGCCGAACAAAGCACACAGCATCACACGAAGGGCAAAGAACAAAGGAACGAAGCCACAGACACGGCTGCATAAAGAAAGAAGGCGCATAGAAAAGAGAGATGATGCTGTTCTAGACACAAAAGCTTGCATAGAAGAGAGAGGGATGCCGTTCTAGGCACAAAAGATTGCATAGAAGAAAAAGATGATGTCGTTCTAGGCACAAAAGCTAGAACATCGCCTGGATAAAGAAGATTCGAAATGGAAGACTCAAGTTCTTTCTCCCCGAAGCAATGCCTTCCATCCGTGCTTTTCGTCCATGCCAAGAAGAAAAGGAGTAGCCCATGCCGTTCCCCCACCGAGCCACCGCCGTCGCCGTCTTGAATGCAAGAGGAAAAGTTGCTGACCAGAAAAAGATGTCACCTGCTTTGGAAAAGAAGACTGCACTAAAAAAGTGTGTCATGTAACAGCTGCCATCCAAATCGCTAATGGAAAGGAAGGTCATTTCCTTGCTGCCAAAGAATGAAGAAAGAAAAGAAACAATAAGCTCTGCTACTCTGAGATCTGCACCTCCAAAATATCGGGGACAGTAAGATTGAAGGCTTCACCCAACCAAAGCAAATGGATCACTGTATGCGTACAAGCTCAATGTCAAAAGTGCAAGAGCAAAGCTTTCTATAAATGCCTAAAGGCATTGGTAAAAGAAAAGGAGCCCTGCCACTTGCTTTTATATTTCCATATGAAAGCAAGGACTTGCTGTGCTGCCGTGCAAAAGATAAAGGGCAACAACAAAGTGACGGACTTATAGACAAAATGAAATGGGTTTCAAGACAAAATAAATGAAAAGGAAGGCAAATAAAAGAAAGAAAAGTTGTTCATCACGTGGGAGTCTAGGTCTCACTCTAAATGCATTAGGCTTTGATTATTAAAGGAAAAGACATGGGATACAAGAGTTCTACCCAAAGTCTTTTGTGCCAGGAATTCGAAAGATAAGAAAAAAATGGAGATTGCAAAGCCTGCAAAGGAAAGCTACGGTAGAGAAGAAAAGAAAGAAATTTGTCTTCTAAACCATGCACGTGGTCACTTAAAAAAATGGGCAGTTGTCTTCCATGCAAATTCAAAATAAATGGAAAGCTAAAATATGGACTACCACAGTACCACATATTCGGGTACTTCATAGGTAATTCTTGAACTACAGTTATAGAATTTGATAATCTATTGCATTTAGAGGTTTTGAAATTTCCAAAAATAAAAAAATAAAACAAACCAATGATGAACTATATGAGGCCATCAAAGACAAGGGCTGTAGTTTTGAAGCAGCACTATAGCTTTGTTTGTTTTTATTTGATTTTATAAAGTGTTGCTAGCCATTTTAATCAATTTAAAACATTTTTCTTTGATTTAGGTGTTATTACGATATTTTTAGAATATTGGTGTTAGTTTTTTTTGCTAATGATTCCATTTACTTCGCTTTATATTAGTTGTTATGGATTTCTACTTTAGATGCATTACTGAAAGTTTGATTACTAAATTACTTTGCAAACAGAGAGTTCACAAGAGCCAAGAGGACGCTAAGGAGCTATGACTTACAACATACATAGTGACTCAAAATAGTCTTACTATTTTTTCTCTTTTGTTTATCTCCATGTTTTATTGTATGTATTTAACCATTCTTTTTGTGTTAGTAATTTGTCTACATGCATGTACATGTTGGTATTAAGAGATTGTCTACAATTAGTGTTTTAGTATATGTACGTACAACTATTTTCAAACCTTCTCACAATGCAACACGATCGTTTCATACTTTCTGTAATAAAAATTGATCCCCTAATTCAAAAATGATACGCTTGCCAGACACACATAAAAATATAACAAATGTTTGCAAGAAATAATGAAACATAAAAGTATTCAATACCAAATGACATGGTTTGGATATATATAAAAGATCTTTAGGGGCGCGTAGCGCCCGTGATAATAAAAAGGCCTCTCGCATGTGCGTTAGCGCGTGCAGAGAGGCTAGTTGTGCTTAATATGAGTTAAGATATATAAAAACAGAAATCAAATGTGGAATAAATACAATATAATTAGAGATGCCATGACATCATTCTTTGATTTGATCGGATCCCTTTAATATATATAAAACTACATCGAGCTTGTACATGTATGAGGAAAGAACAGTAGCCTGACAATTTTTTTCAACAAATTAATGAGAGAATCCTTAGTGCAATGAACGTGTCATTGTTATCGTTTTTGCTAGTGTTTCGTGGATTTCCATAATATTAACGTACTCATTTTTCGTCATTTAGTATCGTCGTCTAGAGACTTTTTTATTTTTTATTTTATTTTTTTTAATGAGAGATTATAAGTTTGATTTTTATAAAAATCAAGTTTAGTATCGAAGTGTTGTGATTTGTCTATGCTGCAGATTAACCCAAATCACTGAATTCATAAAGTAAATAGGCATATTTGTCGATTTGTCTTCCGAACTTGTATAGAGTTGTTAATTTTCCCATTTGAACTTTAATTTTGGTTGATTACCCCTCTAAACTTTTATAATTAGCCAATTTTCTACTTAAATTTCAATTTTAGTTGATTACCCCCTGAATTTTTATAAATAGCCATTTTCCCTGATGCTAGATTTTAAAATTTTTAATACAATTTCCATCCATTTTGATCATGTGAACAACATGTGAGATCCCACACCGACCAACGGAGAGGGGGTGATGTGCCTTATTTGTACATGCTCCACTTCATACAGCACGAGGCCTTTTGGGAACTCACTGGCTTCGGATTCCATCAGAACTCCGAAGTTAAGTGAGTTCGGAGCATTCCTAGGATGGGTGACCCACTAGGAAGTTCTCCTCTGAGTTCCCAGAAACAAAACCGTGAGGGAATGGTAAGCCTAAAGCGGACAATATCGTGCTACGGCGGAGCCGGTCTGGGATGTGACACAACACATGACAACTGTATAGGGGCAAAAAGAATGAAAAACTAGATGGATGAAATTGGATTAAAAAAAAATTAAAATCTAATGCGAGGGAATTGGCTATTTATAAAATTTTAGGGAGTAATCGACTAAAATTAAAATTCAGAAAAAAAATAAACAGCTCTGTACAAATACGAGGCATAAACAGATAAATACCTCATGTAAATATATCGTTATTTAAAAGGAAAATGAAGGACTTAACTTACAAGTGTGTGACACGTCCCCACGTGTGGACCTTTCGCCTAATAGCCCGAAAACCGTCTTCAACCGAGGGCTAGGCCAAAGGGCTCGTGGGCCCCACTGGACAAAAAAGGGCCAAAGAGCCAACCAGCTGGCCCAAATGAGCCAGCCGGCCAGCTCTGGGCCGGGCCAGAATTTTGAGTATTCGTGAAGTACTTATTCCTGTCGTTTATATCTGACAGGAATGGTAGGCCAAATTTCAAATACAACGACTAGCTGGCCTCAGCTAGCCGTTATTTTTGAAAAAAAAAATTTTAACAAATTTTTTTAAAATATATATATTTTTAAAATTCTATTTTTTTCCTATAACTTCCTAAGCCATTATACAACATTAAATTAAATTAAGTAACATGAAACAACATTAAATAACATTAACCAACATAAAAATTATACAACATAAAAAAAACAATTAACAACATGAAACTTAAACAACATTTTTAAAAACATTTAACAACATAAAACTTAAACGCCTACTCCATGCTTCTTTTGGCCCAAAGATGTGCAACAAGATCCTGTTGGAGGTACTTGTTTGTGGCACGAGAACGTATCATCCTATAACGCTTCATGTACTCATTTAGAGAGATACTACCAGTTATTGGATTGAAAGGCAAATTAGGCCTATCATATATTTATGCACGAGCCCTTCTTAACCTATTTGGATCATCTCGGTTGTCATCGGACTCTCTATCAATATACCCATCTCGCTCATCCTCCACAATCATGTTGTGTAATATGATGCAAGACATCATGATGGAGTCCAAAATTTCTCGACTCCACCCTCTTGCCGGTTCCTTGATGATCTTCCACCATGCTTGTAGAACACCAAAATCTCTCTCAACATCTTTCCGGTATGCCTCTTGGTGTAAGGTAAAACACTTTTCGGCGTCATTTTTAGGGTTTGGAATTGCTTGGACAAGTGTCGCCCACTTTGGGTAGATGTCATTTGCCAAGTAATACCCCATATTGTATTGACGACCGTTGATGTAGTAGTCAAGTTCAGGTGATTTACCTTCCGTCAGGTTATTGAAGAGAGGTGAACGCTCAAGAACTGTAATGTCATTTTGGGATCCAGGGACTCCAAACAAAGCATGCCAGATCCATGTGTCATAGGAGACAACCGCCTCTAACACAATAATTGGCTTTCTCAACCTTTCGCTAAAGCCTCATTGCCATCCGGTGGGACAGTTCTTCCAATTCAACTGCATGCAGTATAATGACCCTATCATGCCCGGAAACCCACGATCTTCAGCTTTCTGAATGAGCCAATCTAGATCTTCTTGATTTGGCTCGCGAAGGTCTCTTTGTAAAGCTGAACAATTGTGTTACAAAATTCAGCAAGAGTATCAAGGCATGTAGACTCGTACATACCATGGGTTTCATCCATCAAATCAGTTGGGGAGCCATAGGCCATCATTCGTAGTTCAACAGTAACATTCTGATGATGTGAGAAACTAGGGCAGCCTGCTCTGTCCAGCTTCTGTTGAAAATATGGATTGACATGATAGACATCATGAAGTAAACGCTCGAAGACATGACGCCTCATCCGGAAGCGACTTTTGAAATCATCTTCTATGTACACTGAGTTGGGGTTGAAGTAGTTGTTCATCAGATTGGCATGCGTCATCGCTCTGTTTCGTGGTTTGTAAGAGCGACCAACAACATAGCCACCCCATTGAGGTTGTTCCTTAGTTGGCTGACACACCATGGCCATAGCCATGGCTGCCACATATTGTGTGTTGCGCCATGCTTCATCTTCTTCATCAGACTCCTCATCTTCTCATCTTATATGCGCCCATTTTTCTTTCAATTCGGAATTGGATGAGAACCCCCAGTTGGAATTCGAAGAAGATCCAAAGTTGGAACTCATTGTAAACTTGAATTGAAAAAAATTGAATTAAAAGAGATTAAATTGAAAGAGATTGAAATGAAATAGATTAAATTTAGAGGTGTGTGAAATATAGCCCAATATCCATCCTATTTATAACCAAAAGAAATTCAAATTCAATGGCTAGCTGACGTCAGCTACCAACAGCTAGCTGACATCAACTAGCCGTTGGATTTGAATTTGAATTTTTTAGCCAAAATTTGTAAAAAAATATTAAAAAATTCTCATTTTTTTCCTATAAATTTAAGTTGTTGTAGTTTTTAAATTTAATTTGTAGTTTTTAAACATAAGTTGTTTTTAAATTTGAGTTGTTGTGGTTTTTAAATTTAAATAATCCCTTTGGCCCCCTGTTGGAGATGGAGGCAAATATGGTCTATACTGTTCATTAAAATATTAATATCTTGGAGGGTTAGAGGGCTAAAACGAACAATCTAGCCCTCGTTCAGTTGGAGATGGCCTAAGCTGCCAATTAAAATACCTCTTTTAATAGAAGCCTCATATGAGACATTTTCAGCTTTTAGACGGAAAAGGATCCTGTTCGAATCCATTCCTTCTAATCCTAGGAATTCACCAATTCAAGCCATTGAAATTTGATTCAACGGTTAAAGTTATTATAATTTTTTAAGTGGGCCTATGTTTGTAGCCGTTAGATCAAATTTCAAAGACCCGAATTGGTGGATCCCTAGGATTAGGAGGAAGGGATTCGGAGAGGATCCGTCCATTCAGACGGCATCAGCCATATTGGTAGCAAATCTCTTCATTCACAGCCGTTCGATCCCCCAAACCTCAGTTCAAACCAATCTCAACCTTCCACCGGTTATAATTTTGTGAGAGTACCAAATAACAGAGGGTCAAGATCTTTTTTTTTTTTTTTTGGTAGGTAAATTGTATTATAAGTTTTAACAATTATAAGTTCGACTCTCGCCAAGACGAATTTGAATCACATTATTGATAGCTCATTGTAAGGCTAAACCCACCCTCTCTCTGTGTTTATAATTTTGGTGTATAGCGTGCCTTGGACATAGTAGAAAATCGATAATTAATTTATCAATTGTTATAATTCCAATACATTCGCTTAATGTTCTCAATTTTTTATATTTTTTATAATAGGATTAGCCTTTACGCATCTAAGATTCAGCGTACACATGTACCTCTCGCTTGCCTATTAGGTAAAATGAAATTTTGATTAAACAGCTTGGAAAGATTACTAAGCTGCAAAAGTAAATTGCGAAGTAAGATTACAATAGTGGTGGATTGCTTTGATATTCGGGTTTCTTCTTCGATTCATTGTGTTTCGGGTTTATACTTTTTTTTATTTTTAAAGGAAAACTAATGAAAAGAGCTTGAAAATTTTGAATTTTAACGATAAAGACAAAATAAGGAGTAAAGTGAATAGTATCTAGATTGATTTTTTAGTGTAAACATGTGGTTTTTCGTTAAAATGAACAATACCGGAAGCCTTTCGTTAAAGTTGCCTATTTTTTAATGTAACTTAAAATAATAATATCGTTTGTAATAAAAATTATAAAATAAGATTAAACTACTAAAATGAATAAAATCGAGTTTAATTTCGACAAAATTTAGAGACAAAAGTTTGCAAACTAAGAATGTGCAAGATAAAACCGAATTTGCAAAGTACTAGAAAGACTAAATTTAGAAACAAAATTTACAAACTAAGTGATATGACATCAATATAAATGAGTACGCTTATCAATACTTAAGTAACAAAATTTTTAAATCTCATACCAAATAAAATTTTGAGTCTTAAAAAAATTGTTTTCAAGAAATATTTTTAAGAAATGTTTAAGAAATAATAAAAATTTTCGAATAGAATGCCAAACAGACGGTACAATTTTGTCTCTGTAATTACCCAGATCATAAATGTAGTCAATTAATTGGACGGGAATGTAAATATGGAATAAAAAGCCGTTCAAGGAATTACCGAGTAAATGACCACTACCTAACGCCCAATCAAGTCAATCTCAACCACCCATTATGTCCGTACGATGGATAACTTGCTCGAACTATAACGTCGCTGGCAAACTGCATATAAGCACCCCTATTTTTTTTCCATTTTCTGGTCGATTTTCTCAGTGCTTCGTCGTCATCCAATGCAATACGTATCGTCCTATTAATACACACACAGTGCATTGCTCCCAACTCTCTCTCTCCTCTCTCTCTCTCGCTCTCTCTATAACTTCCACCCTAAGCTTTCCTCTTGCGAAAACGACAGCTTTCAAGGCTTTCGCTTTTCTTATTTGCTCTGAGCAGAAGCTGATTGGGTGAGTTCTTCATCTTTTGATTTTTACAGTTTTACTCAGTTTGCTTTGTTGGGTTGTTTTATTGATTGATGAAGAAATTTGGGTTTGTTTTTGTTTGGATTATTGTTGAGATTTTACTGCTGATTTAGATGTTATTGCAAAAGCTTAAGCTTTCTGGGTTCTGTTTGATTGCTCGTAGTTTATGGTTTTGATCATGGATATCCATGTAGCAGCTGTGTTGTTTTTCTTTCGGCAAGACGATATTCTAAACTACTTTAATCGATGGGGATTCGAACTTCGGAGCGAATTGATCTAACCCACGTCTGCGTTGCTGCATAGCAGGTGTCTTGTTCAGATTGCAAGTTGTGTTGTTATGGGGTGAATAGTTTGTGATCAAATTGTGGAAAGAAAATAAATAGATAGAGGTGTAGTCTTCAAATAAAATGGAAATCGATTCATTAAGAAAATTCAGAGATTGAGATTGAGTATGTAGTAATACGAATGTTATGGAGAGTAATTGCAGTTTGTTTTTGGAAGATTTTGTAATTAAATTGTTTTGTTTGCACAATTGATTCATTAGTTTTGGTATACATATTATATGAAGTTTTGAAGTTTTGATATGTTTAAGTAAAGACTAATTTCTTTGGGTTAAAGTTTACTTAATTTCTTGGATTCGTTCTCCCTGAGCATGTAAGGAAAAAGGATTAACCGTTAAGAATTTTTAGCTCTCCGCATCATCATTGACCCTTTTTCTTATCTGTTTATTGTCCATGCATCTAGTTTAAAATTGCAAATGCTTAGGTTGTTATCTTTCTTTGTGATATTTTATTTAGACACGCTGAGAGTGCATAAGCACGCGTTGTTAGGTTAACAGGTTTTTCTGTCAATTTATAATGTTGTAAGGATAATCAAAGTCTGCAGGCGGTCATTCTAGAGCAGCAATTATCTTTTTTTTTCCTGGTTTTTTGACGGTGGGTTGAACCCTTTCTGATATCATCACAATTTTAATATAAGTTAACAATAAACATACTTGACTTAGTGAAGTCTTAAATTATGATTACTTGGGGCAGGCATCATTTTCGCAAATGTGCTTATTGTAATCTGTTCTATGTTTAGATGTATAATCAATTGTAGGTATACACTCTACTACATATTTGGCCAGTGTTCTGTAAAAAAGTCAACTGCTTTATTATATTAAGGGTTTACATTAAAAACCCTTAGCTTTCCCTTGCAATTGGAAGCACTATACTTTATTTAAGAAAATTATTTCATACTGTGATTTAGTTTCGATTTGTGCAGCTGAAATTCGCATGCAAATTATAGTTATGGTTAAAGCATGTCAAAGCTTTGAAGGTTTTTTTTTTTAAACATTATTTGTAGCTTTTTGGCAGATTTTGCTCAAATTCCTGATCTTCTGAGGGATTCCATCATTGCTCCTGGAAGCAGATTGAGCATTCTAATTCCACATATGCATTTTTAAGGAGATGACTTCCCATGAGTACGATTCAGATATTGTTCAGTGGGGTATTCGTCTGTTTGGTGGGGATCCAGTTTATAATTCTTCATACTACTATGGTGACATGATACAACGCGATGGCAATGATATCTACCATGAAGAGTATATCAGAAGTCATTATGAGACAGAATCAAACAATGTAGAAAATGATGAGATCATTGCACATACTCTTCAAGAAGAATTTTCGCAACTATCTGTAACAGAAGCCTCTGAATACTCCCATGCAGGAGAAGCGCAATCACAAGCTTCATTTCTTGCAGATGAGTGGCATGGTCAATCTACAAGAGATTATTACTCAGGTATCTGGAAAATTGCTGCTTGCACCTTCTTTTTATACATGTTAAATTAACCTATATCATTAAATTATCTTGATATGCATTTTTTTGCACCATGCAGACCATGGTTATGGCCAGGAAGAAGCTGATGCTGTGGCGCCTTCTAGCTTATGTTCTAGCCCTGATGATCATTTGGAGCTAACTGATGGATGTGCACTTGATGGTGAAGTAGGCTGGGACTGGAATCCTGTTCCTGTAAGTTTTTGTTGTTCAAAGTTCCTTTCCGTCTTTGTTCAGTGTTTTCACCATGTTGTAAGTTCAAATGTTTCATCATGTTTTTGTTAGTAAACAGTTTATTGGAGTTGTCACATTGTATAATAAAAATTAGGTAATAGTAGAGTTGGGAACATAGATTGGAAATTAAAGTCCACAGTTTGCACATTCATGACTAGTGTATTTGGATTTGGATTGCTACACACGGCATGATGTGCAAATGTCAGGTATTAACTTTGTTCCCTTTATATGGTCTAGCACATTCCTAGAATCAATGGAGAAATTCCTTCAATTGATGAAGCAACTTCAGATCATCAAAGGCTAGTTGACAGGTACGTTCTGCCCCTTTCCTTTCTAGGAGCGAAGTAGCATCAGTATGTAATTCAATAATTTGCCTAACTAGCAGAATCCATTTTTACGTGTTTTCTTTGACTCATGGTCTGATAGTGGATTTGGGTTCATAAAAGTGTTTCTTGCCTTTTTCATGTAGGCTTCAATTATATGGCTTCGTCGAACACAAGGTGGCAGGAGATGGCAACTGCCAGGTTAGTCCCTTTGTAGCTTTGTCCGTTTCTGTTGTTTATGACTGGATATTGATATTAGAATACTTCAAATTAGACTTGTTAATCTCATGCTTTGCTTTATTTTTGCAGTTCCATGCTTTATCAGACCAGTTGTATCAATCACCTGACAACCACGAGTATGTAAGAAGGCAAGTTGTAAATCAGGTTTGCTCTCCTGGAAATACCTATTTGTTATACTGAACTTTATTGCCCTTAAGTTTTGTGTATTATCAACTATCTTCCATTGATTCTGGTTTATCCTTCTGATGGTTTACTGTTATCAGCTTAAGTCTCATCCGGAGATATATGAGGGATATGTTCCTATGGCATATGATGACTATTTGGAGAAGATGTCCAAGTATGACTTGAACTCATAATTTGTCTTGTTTCCCTGTCAACTAATTTTGGCCTTAACTAATACCTATCAATCTTAATGAAACCAGGGATGGTGAGTGGGGTGACCATGTCTCATTACAGGCGGCTGCTGATTCGGTACGAAAGATCTTTTACAATGAAGTGTGCACATCTGGATTTTTCCAACTTTTGAACAGTAATTGATATGGTAACTGATACTTGTGTACTAAAAAAAACAAAAAAAAAAAAAAACTGATACTTGTGTGAATAATTTGTTGCAGTACGAAGTGAAAATATTTGTCTTGACGTCATTTAAGGATAACTGTTGCATAGAGATTCTTCCTAATATTCAAACTTCAAAACGAGGTAAGCTTGTTGATCTCTTAGTTTTCTTTGTGGTCATAGACAATGGGAATTTTTAAGTATTTAATTATATGTATGCTGAAATTTCTATATTCCACATGTTACTGTCCTTTTTTTATTTTTATTTTTATTTTTAAATTCACTTCTCCTAATGAACAGGTCGAAATATGGTTTTCAAATTAAGTTCCGAATTAGTGGTTGCTGCCAACGGGAGTGTAAATCTAGTCTGAATACAAATTCTTAGCAGATTCTGTTTATATAATCATCCCTAGACCTGATTTGTCACCATAAATTTCTAGAATGTTTTAGTTAAAGAGAGAAACAAAGAATATCACTACCGTGTAAACAAATAGTTTGAGAGTAAGCATTACATAATCTCCAAGATTTTTTTTAGTAAAAAAGAGAATAGATTCTCCGTTTTTATACCGCATACCCATTTATTACCTAGTTGGGAATGTTTTATTACACTCTGAGAGTTCAATTTAATCTCATCATTGTACTTTTTAAAATATAGATTTCGTCGAACTTGCTTAATGGTTAATCTAATTATTTGTGATATCCTAGGTATTAATTTTTGTCCTCCATTAAGCTTTACAGACGCTATTATGTCTTGTGCAGTTATTTATTTGAGTTTCTGGGCGGAGGTGCATTACAACTCAATTTATCCTCAAGGAGGTAACCTTTTTTATTTTTCTTTATGCACCTATGTAGTGTACAAAGTAGATTGGAGTAAAATGAAACCTGGCCTCTGGATAATTTGTTCAGCTGAACTCAACCATTTCAAGCAATAATATTGTATAATTACCTAACAGTCTTTGAATGATCGTTAACTTGGTCTCTTTTTCTTTTCGGATCTGTGTGTATAATACCAACTGTGAGACGGGGAGTGAGAAGTCACGACACACCACCATAATATCTCGTTATTTGATCTGAAAACTTTCAAAGTTGATTTTTCAAAGAGACTCTTTAGTTGTCTGACGTTAGTGCCTGCATACATGCCTTGGGTTTTACATCTCTCTCTAAAATTAATGCGTGACTTACGGTCTTGGTTTGATTTCAGGCACACCCTCATATGAGTACAGAAAAAAGAAAAAATGGCGGATATTTGGGAATAAGCATTAGGAATGTTTGGATGGCATTAGGCACTATTTCTCCCTCTTATTGTTGCTGCTGCTTTTGTTTAAATCATGTAGATCCCTGGTTCAGAACCTCACATGATCATATTTTTGCTCTTCCAATGTCCCGTCCAGGCTGGATTATCTCATCGTAAGAGCGAGTTTCTTTTTTCAGTTTTTTTCCTTTTTATAAATTTACTATTATTATGGTTGCTTGCATGTGTGATTTTTGTAGTCGCATGCTGGTACCGTACAGTATTTTCGAACATACCATTTACAATACAATAATGAATCCCTTTATACATTGTCAGAAAACAGATTTAAAT
The DNA here is from genome assembly GCA_036320875.1 of Cotoneaster glaucophyllus. NCBI lineage: Eukaryota > Viridiplantae > Streptophyta > Magnoliopsida > Rosales > Rosaceae > Cotoneaster > Cotoneaster glaucophyllus. The sequence continues at coordinate 12,888,956 of CM070067.1, forward strand.
TAGTTTGTTGAATCTTTGTGAGTCTTTGTGAGAATCTGCTTATTCATAATCACACCTTCTTACAACTGTTCAGCCTCTTAGTTTCTCTGTTTGAACGTGGATTTAATGCGACAAATGTATTTGTCTAGTTCTTACCAGCGGTTTTATCCACGTCGTTGTGCAAGCGCATGTATTTGAGCGGATACAACAAATATGCAGACAGTGGGTTCCAACCAGGTTCCAACTGAATTGGAAAATCTCTGGTGAGTATCTGCGTCAACAAGAGAAATATGCAACCGGTGAGTTTCCAACTGAATTGGGAAGCTCGGCCATTGTTTACATCATTTGTTTCATTGGTGAATATACGAATGGAGGCAGGGTGTTAAAGTTTTTGCTTGGTCATTGAAATTACTCATTTGAGTAGAGAGAGAGAGAGAGAGAGAGAGAGTGGTGCAGATTATTAGTTAGAAACAGAGCTCAAAAGATACATGTTCAATTTGCTTCTGGTTTCAGCGGCAGTCGGGCAACAATTCAGGTTTCAGTTTGTATCTTTGCTTGTTGATCGTAGTTGAGTACTTGTACATTTCCGTGAGTAATAGCAGCAGCAGCAGAATATGGACTACAGGACTATAGGTTGTCTGATTTTTGCTTCAACGCCGTCAAATGCTTCACGTTTCATCGTTGAAATGATTGATCCAACGACGGGTGATTACAATTTCTCTAGAGTATAGGGTCCAGAATAGAACTTTGATAGTGATATCCAAACTTGAGGTTGAAGATGACAACAGGGTCGTTGCTTTGTCCAAGTCATCCATTTTCTTTGTTACCTTGGATTGGAGGGAATCCAGCTCTCAGTCTATCCTCTTGTCCTCCCTCTCCGTTTTATTGAACTAAATTTATAAAGATTCAATATATTATATTTGCACTATTTCTCAATACAAGTCGAATCACGTGCGATAACGGTTGACGGTTGATAAAATAGACGGTAAGTGTAACAGTAATCAATATTCAATCCCAAAAACATCCTCATTTTATTCCATTCCATTTTAGTTGAACATATACAACTTAAATAGTTACTCATCCCCCTAATTTTCCACCCTCATTACTAGTTAATTACTAATTTACTACACAACCATTGATGAACTACAACGTAATTAAATAACCAAAGAAAAAGACTTATCTAAACCACAAAAACCACCAATACACCCCCCTCTGCACCAAAACACACCCCCCATGTTGACTAAACTGTCTCCCCCCACCACCTCCGTTACACATTCCCCCCCCCTCTTCACTGTTTCCTGCACCCTCTGCTTTTGATATACACACCCATCGCACCTACTCAGCACACCCACATTGTCCTTGTCTACTCATCATCCCCAATTCCAACTCCCACAACCTCCTCCTCCGGCTGCCCCTCCTCCACCTCACTCTCCCCCGTCTGCAGCAGCAGCGACGTGAACGGCATGTGCCGGTACCCCGCATTATAGTCCACCCCCATCGGCTGGCACAAGTCCAGCTGCAGCTGCATCGCCTGATGAGCCTGGGCCGCCGCCGGGTACAGGAACTCTCCCGAGCTTCTGAGCGACTTGAGCGGCTGAACCCGGCAAGGGACGGACGGCATTTGGGACGACACGGACGGGGAGGCGGTCGAGATCGGCTCCGCCGGGAGGGTGCCGGAGCCGGTGGCGGCGATGATAGAGGGCTCGGCGTGGCGGAGGAGCCACTCGATGGTCTCGCCGTCGGAGCGGTGGCCGAGCTCCCGGGTCAGCTGGAAGATGCGGGCGGCGCACATGGCCGGCATCCGGACGCGGCGGCCCCGTCCATTGACTTTTGTATGGCGGTCCCTAGTGTTCCGGCGGCTGACCTGTTTCCGGGGCTTGGGCTGGGCCTGGAGTTGGAGGTCGGATAGTTGGGAGTGCTGGAGCGACGGCGCCGTTTGTATGGTGGCGGAAGTAAGAACGGCGGTGGGTAAGAAGTTGGGCTTTCGGTCTTCGAGTTTGTGGAGTGGCTGGAGGGCCATCTCGGAGGCCATGGCGGTGGCGATGGTGGTTTTAGGGTTTGGAGTAGAGAGTGTTAAATTAGGGTTTTGAGAAGCTGAGGGGATTCGATTGACCCCACAGGAGGAGTGGGGGTCCCCTTTATAATGTGGGAGAGAGATATGTGGGCATAAGGAAAGCGATGGTGGGTCCCCGCCCTTATTTTCCGCAGGAGTGCGTCAGAGGGGTTGTGAGTTGCGTGCTATATTTTCAGAAAAGGGTGAACGGGCAATCACCTGAGCGTTCAATAATGACACGATTTTTAGTTTCGGATTAGCTGCTCTTTTCATCCACTTTCCTTTTTCCCCACTTTTCTAATTCCAATTTTTCTTTGCTAAACTTTTCTAATTCCATTTTAATTTATCCCCCACTTTTCAAATTGCAATATATATTTTGTAATTTTTGGTTCATATCAAAAAATGAAAACAGAAAAAGCTGTTGACGTAATGCATTTTCATTAGGTTCGGGACACAAAACACTACATCTTATATTTTTTTTTAAATGTCGCTGTACTTGTATAATAATATGATGTATATACTGGTCACTGGTCAGACACATTATAAAAAGTCTCCAATGCAAGGGGTCAGGGTTAAGGATGACAATTCTAACTGTTAAACTTGATAACCGGCCGAATGAAACGAATTTGGGTATGGAAGTTTGTGTATATTCTGGATATGGGAAAAATCGTTTATATTATTCGATTATGGTTTTGGATATGGTTATAGAGGTTCCCAAACCGTATCCATAACCGAATCCGACCCAATTAGTAAATAATATAATTTATATGTAATATAATAGTATATTATATATATATATATATATATATATATATATTTGTATATCCATTATTCACCGAACCATTACCTTGAAAATACAAAAGTTGCATTTTGTAGGAAAGTAAAGTTTTGAATCAAAATCATTGTGAACTCAATGGGCTTATGTGAGATATCAAAGACAAGCCAATATCATCAGTGTTTTAATTTTCATACTCAACAAGATCCATTCGTTAGAACATTTTATACATCAAATGTTTAATGATAAAATTAATATTTATTAACTTATAATGTTTTAATTGAACAAATATATTTTTTGTATTGACGAAGATGGATATACCTATTAACCAATAGGGAATCCGTTACTCGGTGAGTATGGTTACGGATAATATCCGATGATTAATTTACGGTTATGAATATGATTAATTTTCGTAGTTATGAAAATGAATATAACATTTATGTTCTTACATCGAACCGTTACCATCCCTAGCCAGGGCCGCTTTTGTGTCGTGTCAAGCGCTTAGAGCCACCGCTTCAGAATTTTGCTCTGTCCTCTACTTTTGTCACTTGTTTGGCGCCACTCTGACGACACTTTGACCACTGTCGGATTTGAAGAGAAAATGTCGGAAATACCCCCCTAGATCTTAATCCCCTCAGCTGTCACGTTGGTCGCAAAATGGTGTTTTCCAGCTCCTCTTGCACTCTAATTAGCGAATTTTGGTTCACTTGGATCAATTTTAAATTTCACTCTATTAAACTTGGGCTTGGATGAAATGGGCTTTATTATTGTCATACCCAATAAGGATTCCATGACGTGGAGCGTGCGTAAAATCTCCCGATCGAATAAGGATGTTGGGGCAAGTGACCCTCTACCACGGTAGTAGACAGGATTCGAATCCTGTTAGCTTTCTAATCTAGCATCTAATATAAAAAAAAGCAGATCATAAAAAGGGCCAGATTTGGGCTAAGGTCCGTCAAACATTCTGGGTCAAGCCCTAAATGATTTAAAATTGAACAAGGCCTTATGTTGAGTAGAAGTAAAATAAAGCCCAACCTGATCCATTTGCGAAAAAATCAAGAAGATAATTTTGAGGTGTGAAATAGTCTGAGAGATGGAAGAGCTGAGCTTCTCCTGCAACATTATCTGCAGACACGCACACAAAACCAATGCAAGCTCGAAGAAGCTACGCGCACATAGACGTAGCGTCACTCCAGCAACCCAGAAGAATACACACCATCTTCACTTGAATGTGCCACCACCCAGTAGTATAATTTTAACTATTTTTCGTTGTTCGAATTTCAATGGAGGTTGGGAGGCATTTTCTCTCTTCTTCCTTGGCCTTTCCTTCCACAACCCACCTCAGGCATCCTCTTCCTTCTTCTCCTTCTTCTTCTTCCTCCACCTCAGGTAAAAAAGTTCGTAACTTTCGTGTTTCTTACTCGTAACTTTATCTGTTTGCTTTCTGGGAATTTGCTGGGAAATTGGGTATGCTTATGGTTCTTGGAATTCAGCAACTGGGACATAATTATGAGTTGGGAAGTATTGGTTTTTGTGTTAAAGCCCGAAATGGCAATTGGGTATGTTGAGATTGTGTGTTTTGGATATTTGGTTGTTTTGTTTGATTTTAGTCCTTCGAACTTGAAAAATATTGATGCCACAGCTACATTTGGAAGTAGAGGATGTTTTTGGACTTTTTTTGGTTGGAGCATTTCTGGGAAAGATTATTTTTGCTCTCTTGCATTGCATGCATAGGTGTGTTGAATTGTGCTCTGAAGCTTTGATTTCGAAAAGTGTGAACAGATTTGTGTTTATCCTGGATGTTTTTATGGGAGAATTGGTTCTAGAATCAGAAATTAGATGATTATGTCTTGTGATGATAGGGCCCGTTTGATGACCATTTCGTTTTTGGGTTTTAGTTTTTTGTGCTAGACGGATAGAGGGAAAGTATACGAGAGAAATGAGGAATGTAGAAGGATGAATGGAGGGAGGAGGAGGGAGAAATGGAGGAGATGATATGAAAACAAAAACTTGAATGCGAAAAAAGAAAACTTCAAAATTGTTTTCAGTTTTTTTTTAATTTTCATTTTGTGTGTCATTCCATACACGTTTCTTCCACCATGCTTCCTTTACCCTTCTTCATGCCCCATTCTATCAATACTTTTTCTCCATCTATAACACAAAAATGAAAACTAAAGTGTAAAAATGAAATGGTTATTAAACGGGCCTTAAGTTACTTAAATTAGTCTTTAGACAATCTGCTACTACAAGAGCTACTGAAGAGGTGCAGATTGTTCTAATAGTGATTATCTAAAAAGATATTTGATTAAGGAATATTTTAGCCCCATTTTGTGCATTGTTGGTTAACATCAGGCTTGTCTGGCACTCGTATTTTGCAGGGTTGATGCTTCACGAGCAAGCAACTCCTGCAGTTCCTTCTGTGCCGATTACATTTGTAGCTCGACACTTTCCAACTTCGGTTCTTCTACAAGAGCAGCGCGATGAGTTCAAGCCTCTATTGCATGCACTGAAAGAAGAGAAAACATCTCAGGTTAGACTTCTGCTGTAAATATGAAATGCATGTTACTTAGATCAGACTTTTGCTTTAGAATTACACTGCATCTTACTTGTGTAATCCTCAATGGTGGAAAACTTCTTAAACTTCTGTTTTCCGTTGTTTGAAATTATGCTTATTGATGATACTACCTTTCTTTCTAAAATGTAATTCAAGATTATGTGAGGATTCATGCTTACAGATTTACCATTTGACACGCATACTTGGGATTACTTCTTAGAAACTGGACTCATATTCTATCTCTGTCTCGTGGGAAACTCCTAATTAATTACCGTTTCCTGTATTCATAAAAAAGGCTACGTTAGATAGGATGCAGATAGAGACTAAGGCCTCTCTCAATGAAGATTTAGACATTGATGGTTTCTACCAGTTGGTGAAGGACTCCGAGCACCAATTGCTTAACCGCTCTGGTCTTTTGGATGTGTAAGATGAATAAAACTCTGCTTTTTTTTTTTTCTTTCCCTTTTACTTGAGTCATTTTTTCTTGGGTGATTGCATTTTACAACCAAATTGCATCCTTGTTGTCTCTACTTTGCAGATTTTCATCTTTACAAACAGGGGTAAAGTCGTCCGCACCTTTAACTGTGGAGTCTATTACCACTGCTTCCAGTAAGCATATGGACATCAAGCCCTCTGACGCAGTTGCGCTGGCTAAGAAAGCTTTGTCAGCCTCAAAAGAAGCAGTCTCATTTGCTGACGACTCCAAATCAATGGGAGATGATTTTGATGACTCCCTTTCTATAGGGTCAGTTTCGTATTACTTGTTTGATTTTTATTACCATATCAATTTGCTTTGCGACTGAAGCCAAAAGTTTTGTGTAGTTTGGACAGCTGGCTGGTTGAGGATGAGAAAACTGTAAGGTCAACCCGACTTCTAGAGAGACGGCGAAAGCGACTTAAGAAAAAGAGTGTCTCTAAATCAAAAGTTCTAATTCATGAGACTAACAGTCCTCCAAGTTCAGATGTGCGGAGAAAGATAAACGAAGGATTTAATCCAAATGATCCCCTGCGGTTGTTCTTGTGGGGTCCTGAAACAAAACAACTTTTGACTGCCAAGGAAGAGGCTGAACTGATTGCCCGAGTTCAGGTGTGTATCTAAGTCATTTCCGTCTGCGAAGTTCTAATATCGAAATTACTATTTTTGAGGGGTCTTATCTGCATTGATGTGACGAATTGTGTAACAGGATTTATTTAAGTTAGAAGAAGTGAAGAGTAGACTTCAATCACAGTTTGGTCGTGAACCAACTTTGGTTGAATGGGCCGAAGCTGTTGGAATTAGTTGTCAGATCTTGAAATCACAGCTTCGCTCTGGTACCAACAGCCGTGAAAAGCTGATTTATGCTAACTTACGTATGGTGGTTCACATTGCTAAACAATATCAAGGGCGAGGCCTTGGCCTTCAGGACTTAATGCAGGTAACTTCATTGGAACATGTTTTCTTACTGAATGATTTGTCTTCTATGCAAAACTTTTTTATTTTTGCTTGGATGCAGTAAAAGCATCGTCTTATATCATCAAATTGCATTGGCAAGTCCTACATGCCAGATTTAAAATTTAAATTTGTGCATCTGTAGTCTGTACAAAACAAATATTGTACATGTTGGTATCCTTTACCATCATCCCAATGAATGTCATCAATTTCCAGTATGACATATACTAAGCGGATGCTCTATCTGCTTGCTGACAACATAGGAAAGGCTATGAAAACTTGTATCATTTGTTTGGTTTGGTTGGTACTGGAGGTTATACTATTAATTATTTTCTCAAACTTAATTGAACCAAAAAGAGCAGTATTAAGATTCTTACATAAGGCCCGATGCAATCGTTGCATAGATTTTGAAGTACAACTAATGAAGGCTCTATTTTTCTGCGATACTTTTGTAGGAGGGAAGTATGGGCCTTATGAAGAGTGTTGAGAAGTTTAAACCTCAAGCTGGTTGCCGATTTGCTACTTATGCATACTGGTGGATAAGGCAAACAGTTAGGAAGGCCATATTTCAACATTCCAGGACCATCCGCTTGCCGGTAATGAAACCATGTCTCCAATCTCTACTTTTCAATGAGATTGTTCTTCAAAGTATATTTTATGTCAACTACTACCCTGTTCGGAAAATTTCCGTCACCGAAACTGGATTTTGGAATAAAAGGAAAATGTTTGAATTGATTAAATGCTGATAAAGAAAAGTTTTGTTGCCATTAAAATCTGTACCCAAAAGTTAACTATTTCATAACATGTCCAAACAAAAAGAACTTTACCGAGCATGACAGATAACCGATAATTTATTCACAGGAAAATGTGTACACCCTCTTGGGCAAAGTATTAGAGGCAAAGAAATCATGTATTCAGGAAGGAAATCACAACCCAAACAAAGAAGAACTAGCGAGACGGGTTGGAATTACAGTTGAAAAGTTGCAGAAGTTGCTATATTCTACAAGAATGCCACTTTCAATGCAACAACCTGTCTGGGCAGACCACGATACCACTTTCCAGGTAAAGATTCTCGTTTTCTCGATTTGCTGCTCATATTTGTCTCGATGATATTGCTGTAGGCAAGTCAAATTTTGAATATGATGCAATTTGTTGGGCTTCCTCCAATGGTTTAAGAACCAGATATCTTTTCTTGCATAATTGCAGGAGATAACTGCTGACACTGGGACTGAGATCCCACATGTGAGGGCAGAAAAGCAGCTTATGAGGCAACATGTGCGCCACCTTCTAGGCATCCTCAACTTAAGAGAGAGACAGATAATCAGGCTAAGATTTGGCATTGAAGATGGCAAGCAGAGATCACTTTCAGAGATTGGCAACATGTTTGGGTTGTCCAAGGAGCGGGTGCGGCAGCTGGAGAGCCGAGCATTCTTGAAGCTCAAGCAATCCCTTGGTAGCCAAGGCCTCGAGGCTTATGGTCCCTTACTTGTTTAGAAATGCAGCACCTGGCTATGGTATCTACTCCGCCAGTTCAGATTCCTGATATCTTTTAAGGAAATCTGGAGTTCAGCTGTTGAGGTCCAGGCTTTTGGAGGTGAATGTACAGCAAGCTCTGGCTTGGAATATGAAGAACGTCCGAATGAACAACTTAGGCTCGAGGATCAAAACCTTGCGCTAGCATAGGCTAGGTTTCAATGCTTCAAAGTTGTAATATTGACTCTCTGTTTTCTTCTGGAGAAGAGGTGAAACTCTGTACTGTAACTTAATTGTATATTTCTCACATCTTCTTTTATTGAAAAGCTAGCACTCCTCTTTGAGGGGTGGCTGTTATTTTTCGTCATCTCGTTTCAACAGAAACCAGCTTATACAAATTGGCGTATTGACTTCAAAACCATTCTTTCAAATTCAAGTAATCGATCCATTTCCCATTGTCTAACGAAGAAAATAATATAGCTTCGTCGTAGAGCTATGGGTTGGCTGTATGAAGGCTGCCTACAAGTGAATGATATACTCTGTCATCAGGCGTGAGGCCTGCATTTTTCATCTCATCATACAATTTAAAAGCTTCCTCTGTTCTCCCATCCTTCGACAAACCTGAAATCATTGCTGTATACGTCACAACATTATGGGGTATGTCCCTCCGAGACATTTCGTCAAACAACTTCAGCGCCTCATCCACCTTGCCATCAATGCATTTGCCGTTTATAAGCGATGAATACGTATACATATCTGGCATCAACCCCTTGTCTTCCATCTCCTCCTTCAGTTTATGAGCTTCCTTCATCTTTCCTCTCTTAATATACCCATCAATTAGAGCATTGTATGTTACAGTGTTTGGTCTGTCTCCCTTCCTTTCCATGTCTTGAAATACCCGCTTTGCTTCGACGAAGTTTCCTTCCTTGCAGAATATGTCAATCAGAGTAGTGAAACACACTACGTTTGGAGCCACACCTCTCTCAGCCATTGTGAACAACAAGCTCTTTGCCTCCTCGTTTCTGTTCAATTTACACAACCCGCTAGCTATAGTGCTGTAAGTAAACACATCAAGCTGAAACCCTTTATTTTCCATGACATCCTGCAGCCTTAGAGCTTGATCCATCATCCCTCTTCTGCAGTACCCGTCCATCAGCGTATTAAACACAACTTGGTTTACGTCAATGCCTTTACCTTGCATCTCATTCACCAAGATGTCTGCCATCTCCAACTGCCCTGCCTTGCAAGCGCCATTAATCAACGCCCCATAAGTATGATCATTCGGTACAAATCCCCTTTGAGTACATTCGTCGAATAGAAACAGCGCCCTCTTCATATTTCCCGCTCTACAATTCCAGTTAATAATCGAAGTATAAACATACACATCGGGTTGTATCCCTCTCTCACGCATTTCCTCAAACACCTTCTCCGCATCCTCGATCTTCTCAGAACTACCAAACCAATCAATCAAAAGCGTGCATGTTGCCACATTATAACCCGCACCATCTTTCTCCATCAACCTCAAAACCTCATTGACACCCTCAAAATCCTTCCTCTCAATGTACGCTTTCAAAAGCGTGTTAAATGTAAAAACATTAGGTTTAGTCCCTCTACCGGCCATTTGCCCCATCAAAGCCTTGGCCTTTTCAACCTCTCCTCTCTTACAAAGCTCATTCATCACAAGCGTCAACGGATACACCGTGATTCGAACACCCTTTTCGACCATCTGATCGAAAAACCTCAAACACAAATCCACCCGACCGCATTTCTTCAACGCAAGCAAGAGCACAAAGCATGACCTTTCTTCAATCTCCAACCCATTCTTGCCCACATACTCAAAAACCCCAATTGCCTCCTCGAACATTTTGTTATCTGCATAAACCCGAAACAGCATATCGCACAATGTCCCCACAAATTTCACCCCGTCAGGCTCGTACTCAATCAGAGACGTAATTTTGGAAACCGGGCAACGAAGATTATCGTTCGTGACGATACCATTCAGTACAATCTTCATTTGGGCAAATCTTCTAGCATAATATAGCCTGCGAATGAGGATTACATGGGCTTGAAGATTGGGTTTGTGGGAAGGATTTGTTTGGAGGAAGTTGAATAAGGTCAAGCAAGAATGGGGTGGGACGAGTGGGTTTGAGAGGACAAGGTTGGTTACATGGGGGTTGAGATTGGATAGCAGAGATGTTGAGGTGGATTTGAGGGGTTGAAGGCCTGATTTGATTAGGGTTTTGGCAATCTTCTCGGCGGTTTCTTGGTTCGATATCGAAGCGGGATCCGTGGGGAAGGCTTTCTTCAAGGTTTTGAAGGTTTTCCGAGACATTTTTTTTTGTCAAAGCAAAAGAACAAGGAGGAGGAGAAGAAGAGTTTTAGGAAGTGTTAATTTTAGCGGGTATTAATTGATGTTCAAAAAGCAAACCGATACAAACCAACATCCTCATTTATTAGGACCGTATTGTATTATATTTTACTTTTATTTTTTATAGAGTGATACCGCGTTAGTGAGTTAAATAATTAGTTGATAGGGAAGGAAAATTAATGGGAATCGAACCTGCACCAAAGTGCATAGAGATGATTGCTTTCCGTCACGACGGTAAATGTCATCTGTAACGGTATTTTATTCTTAAGCGGGTATAGTGTTTGATGGACTACACCACTGCTTTCACCGCCATGTTGCCGCCACCACCAAGGCCGGTCTAGAGTTTTTTTAGGCCTTGCTTTGAGGAACAAATATAGTAGAAGGCATTCATCACATTACATTGATATGATAAGTTAAACATTCATAATGTTTAATTCAAAAGAATTAGCTCTTACATTAGAGACTAATTATATACCTTCATATAGGCACCAAAAGTGGGTCTTCCATCATATGAAGTCACATAATAAGTTCTTAGCAAAATAAGAAAGTTTAAAGACTGTCTTTAAGTGCCTAACAAACTTCCTAAGTAGTTAGCAAAAAATATGAGCCGAACTCTTCACTCCATCCTTTCTTTGCTCGTCCATCGTCTACCTAGCTCCTTCACCTACATACAATTGTATAAGTGATTAGCATTTTATATCAAATATAAAGATTAGAAGATCTAATAATTAGAATTGAAGATAAGAACAAAAACAATACTTTGTGGCTTGTCTTTCAAAGATGCAAGGTATAGCCTGCAATTCCTCTTCCAATGCCCGTCCTTTCCACAGTGGTGGTAGGTCCCTTTGGGCTCCTTTGCCTTCTTCTTCTTCACTTCTCCTTGGGCCTTAGGAGTGGATGACTTTTTCTCATTTCCTTTGCCTTTGCCTTTTGGCTTACCCTTGGAAGAAGACGGTTTGTTGTAGGCTACTGCTGAAGTACCCACAACGTTCTCTTTCTTCATAGTCTTCTCAGCGGTTACTAACATGTTTAGTAACTCAGAGAGAGTGCTATCCATCTTGTTCATGACGAACTGCGAGAACGAATCAGAAAGAGAAGCCAATATGAAGTCCTGGGCCAATTCCCCGTCAAGCGAAGTACCTAGGTTCTCAGTTGTTCAATGAGTCCAATCATCTTCAGTACATGTTGATGCACTGGGGCTCCCTTCACCATTTTGGTCTTCACAAGTTCACTGACAGTGCTGAAGCGACGGTTGTGCGTCCCTTCACCATATAACTCCGTAAGATGGAGTATGATGGAGGATGCACTGTCCATACCCTCGTGCTGTCTCTGCAGCTCCTCATTCATGGAAGCCAACAGATAGCACTTGGCTTATGTATCATCCTCAGCGTGCTTGTTATACTTAGCATGCTCATCCTCAGTGGCCTCAGGGCTAAGATGTATGTGAGGTGGAGCCTTGTCTAGTACGTAGACAATTTTCTCCAAGGTTAGGAAAATCTTGACATTACGGTACCATGATGGGAAATTGTGCCCCTCAAGGCAATGCTTGTCGAGTATCTTTGATAGTGTGCTTCCAACCATATCTAAATACATAACAATAAAATAAATTAGTTTGATTGTTGATTAAGTCAAATGATTCGGGTCTTTAAACCGAATGACACCACCCACTATTTTTAGCAAATCCCATATCCCTCAAGATGGAATCCGGGAGATTTCAAAGAAAGCTCCTAGCGGGTTATGGGAGGCTCACTATTACCAAGCCCTCCTCACAATGATATGATGTTGGCTAGTAAAAATAATAATGAGAGAGTAAAGTTACCCATTCACAACAACCTCTTGTGATTACCTATATATTTGGCCTCTAGAGAACAATGCCTCACAATGATATAATGCTGGCACCATTTCTCTTAGTTAAGTTTTGGCCCACCATGTCGGTTCTAATAGGGGTCCAAGTATGACCTCACAATGATATGATGTCGGCCATACTTGTTGCCTACCTTCACCATATCAAATGTTGAAATAGATTCCTCCCGAGTATAAGCACATACTTTGAATTCCCCCATGATAGGGTGAAGGCGGCGTATGAGTCATAAACGATTGGAGCCTACCATGGTGGAAGGCCATGAAAAAGTGTTCAAAGTTCCCCGCTTTCAACTTAATATTGGATGTTGGTCGAGGGATTTTAATGTCTCATCATTTTATTTATTTAATCACATTATAATAAATTGTGTCCTATTACAACTACTAGTCCAAAGTAAATGAAATTAGTAGCATATGATATCTCCACTATTCGTTTTCGCAAAACAAATCAATATCAAAACAATTTTCAAAATATTGGAGATATATACTACTACTAATTATGTTTATTTTAGTTTAGTAGCGTATGATACTCCCACTATTTTTTTTTTTTGAGAAAAACAAATCAATATCAAAAGCGAATTATTCAAATATTGGAAGTAACTACTACTACCAAGGTTTTTGCATTCCTTTGAATTTGGACTTTATAGTTATCTTAGGCTCTTTGTTTGACTATGGACTTATTAGGTTGATTCAACAACGAGCCAACATTGTTGAATAAGATCTAGGGAAGATTGTATCGCTTTAATTACGCGTTTCCAGTCCAATTAAAATATTTTTCATTGAGCCATTAGAAACGAAAGACAAACATTCATTGCTAATTAGGGCGTTGGACCCAACAAATCTTTAATCTCATGAAAACCCCTATTAATATGTCTCCTTACCAATAGTTAAAGAAACTCTAGTCTAGTACTAGAGGGAATCAACTAATTGAAAGAGATAAAGAAGTAATAAGAATTACAAACCGATTTGTACAAATTCCTACAAATTACATATACTAAGAGGGAGAGAAAGATTAATGTCTAATGTGTTGTGGTCCAATTGAATTGGTAATTAAAACACATTCCCAAGGTTCAAACAATTTGAATTTAGCGGCCTAACTCGTAGCTCAATTATTGTTTGAGGCACAAGTCCATAGTCAACCATTTTTCTAACTACTTAATCACATTAAATAATTAAATTGGAATGCAACATATCAATTAGATTTAGTTCATATGGGCATAATTGTATGATGAGTTTACACTACAAACAAAATTAAAATCAAAATATTTTGTCCTCTAGGGAGGTGGGGCCGAAATGCAAATATAGAAAGTTAGGGGTCAAACCACAAATACTAGAAAGTATGATCAACTTTTTAAAATTACAAAAGAGCCCATAAAAGACTCATATTAGGGTATGCCGGTTATGGTGATGGGGAGAGGGAGAGGGTCAAATTTATTCCCTTAATTTCAAAAGAAAGTAAGAGCCCATACTTTTCCTTGTCACCTTTTGTACTTTTTGACTTTAAAGGTATGGTTAGGGTATGACCTCCTAGTCTTGTCTAGGATGAAGTAAATCTAGGGAAAGCTCTTGATAGAAAGTTTAATACCCAAATTCAAAATCAAAGTATCAACACAAGAACATAGATATGAACACCAAGAACAAAGCCATGAAAACAATATCAAGATTTGCACTTTCTTGGTGGTTTTTCAAGCCAAAAAAAAAAGTGACAAGGCCTTGGCTTTCTAGCTTAAAAGTGTGTTTGTGTGACTCAAAATAAAACACAAACACTAGCCAAAAAATCTCCCCAAAACCGTGCCCTCCCCTATGTTACAAAAGCCCCAAATTTTGTTCAAAAACTCACTCTTCATTCATGCATCCAAAACATTTTTTGCATACATATCCTTTTCAACTCTTGAAACACATTTTTCAACACTTGAAAAACAAAAGATAAACATATATAGAATGAAGAAATAATATGTCAAACATAAAATCAAAACCCATATGCATAAAATCCAAAAGGACACATCAAATATAAACCTTTGGCTCTTGATACCACTTGAAGGGTAATAATGGGATTTATAGTGACTAGTATGCATATACAATTCTTAATTTATATTCATAAGCAACAGAAGCATATTATCACATACTATCAAAGATATAGTCATCCAAATCACCTTCAAGAAGCGGGTTCATATATGATGCATCTAACAAAGTATTGAAGAACAAAGTGAAGGTTGAGTTTTTTACCTCTTGATCTAGACTTTAGACCAATGATGGACCACCTCCAAGCTCTTAGTTCTTGGAACTCCTTGAGTCTAGCCTCCCTCCTTGTTTCCTCCACCTTGATAGATTTGGAACTCCTTTGATTCTCCTCTAGTCTCCAAAGTAGAAGACCTTTAAAGATCCACACCCACTAGTGTAGTGAGATGGATGTTGGAATAACCAAAAGTAGAAGAGATGATTAGCTATATCCCCCTTTGGTGGCCGACTTTGTATGTGTGTAGAGAGAGAGAGACTTGTTTTTCTCTTGTTGAAAAGTTCACACAAAAAGCCCTAATGAAACATTTTCATTAAACTCCCTTTATAAAGGTAAAAGAAGTAAGTCAACTAATTGACTCTTTCTCTCTCTTCTTTCTTCATCTTTGGCCGGCCCCTTAGTGTTGAGTTGGGCTTTGGGTTTTTATCATTTCAAGTCATCCTATGCTTGAATAAAAAAAAAAAACCCAATGGGTTTGGGCCCGATGGGCCCGAATGAACCTAAACTTTTCTTTAAACCCGAAATGATCTTTCATCGCTTCTATGATTTATTTAGGACTTTCTAATTAATCATAATGATCTTTCATCGCTTCTATGATTTATTTAGACTTTCTAATTAATCATAGCACTTAATTAATCCAATTAATTAATTCCATCATCCTTTAGTTGTCTCACTACAAGAGTGTTTCGGTGTACAATCGTTTTAGGTTCTAATTAGCAAGGCAAGTGAGGTGCTTGGTATCAATCCAATTGATTAGTATTTATCCAATCACTTAGTGAATTAAAACTTACTTTTAATTCTCCTTCTTCTTTGATGACTACTTATTTAATCATCTAGAAGAACCCACAAGCCATGAGTGACATCTAACCATATATCATGGCTACCCAAGCTAATGTAGAATTTGGTCGGAGAACCTATTTAGTTGGAATTACAATGTAATTCGATCATTATCTAATACAATACTCACAATCACATAATGTCAAACCTCTAATGTGATCATACCAAGTTATATGATTCTATTGAGTCGTATAGGAATGCCTTCCATCATTATGCTCGATACTCCAGCAGAAGATTCCCGAATCATATCATAGAGTATTTTTCCTGTGTTAACGAGGATTAGAGATCCCTTGTTGATCATTCACATGCCTCTGAGAATAAATCACTGATCCCAACAATGCATAGAACACATCCAAGATGAGATGTGGTCACATCTCATTATCAAATGATCAGCAACGTATCCCCAAGACAACTATGATGTCTCAGGTCAAAGGATTACTTACATTATTCCAACCATGCAAGTACTCTCGTTTGATTGTGTTAAGTGAACTCATTCCCTTAATGAGCACCTACATACTTGTCTTAGTGTCACTACACTAATGGCTTTACTTTCCATCCTTCCCAATTTAAGCAGACATAGTACATACTAGTCTATCCGGATTGTCAGCGTCCCTCTAACAATCCTTTGACTAGGAACCTTTTGGACATTATGGTTATACGAAGAAGGTATCTGTAGTCTAACATCTTTAGATTACTTCTTCCATCGATCCATTGTCCATGGACTCACTAATTTTGGACGTATATTGTTCATTGACATAGTCCTAATAAGTGACTTTACCTTTTGCTGTATTAGAGTTAGCTATACATACAGACATTATCTCCAACAATCCTTTGGCTACAAAAGTTGCTTTGGGGTCTCGGCTTTAAGCAAAAAAGAGGCGATGAATTTGTAGTGTGACAATAAGTCGGCGAGAGAAAAAGCGGAGAATCCAGTACAGCATGATAGGACTAAGCATGTTGAGGTTGATCGACATTTTAATAAAGGGAAGCTTGAGAAGAAGGTGGTGTCAATACCGTTCGTGAGCTCGGACGAACAACTTGCATATATTCTTACTCATGACGTGTGTAGTAGGAGCTTCGATGACTCACTAATCAAGTTGGGCATGTGTGATATCTATGCACCAACTTGAGAGGGAGTATTGGCGTGAGTCAATATTTAAGGAAAATGAATGTAAATATTGTGTAATTCATGTTTTAGGAAGGATATATTTGTGTCCTTTATTGTTTCCTTATGTAACAATAATTGTATGTAATTATATTAAGAATTATGGAATACATGAAAATTAAGCCGTAAAATTCTATTGCGTGAAATCCCTCAATCCACTTTAAGCAAAAAGTAAATCCCTCAATTACACAATTTTATACCCTAAAATAACTCTACATTCCTTATTCCTCAAGACTGACTCACGCAACATAAAATTTAGAGTTTTTCATTGTCATTTGTAAAAGCGTAAAGTAAAAGAATTAAAATGATCTCAATATTGTTCCCAATGAACATGTCTTCAATGTTAGAAAGTGTAGACGTGGTGCATTGCTCATAGTTTCTCTTTGGTCGCTCTCTATTTGTATCTTCTTATTGACTTTCCTTATTTATTTGAGACTACTTTTTTAAAGACATTTTCTCTCATAAGTGTTTTGGCTCATAATTATTTTATTAACCATGTTGAAATTTTCATTAACGGAAATGATGATCACATTATTATTATTATTATTATTATTATTATTATTATTATTATTATTATTATTATTATTATTATTATTATTTTGACTATTAAATATGTCAAATGAAAAGAATGAACAAAATTAAAGATATGTGTATAGTGAGGAAAAAAAGTGTATGTCATTATTATTTTCGTTTTATTAATAATCCAAGTGTTTTGAAGTGCTACTTAAAAAGGTACTTGGAAGTTCTTGAAGTCAAGTGTTTCACCAAAAGCAATTCTATAATTCAAATGTGTTTCTATGTTTTTTTTCTTCAAACATAGTCAAAAGTATTTTTAGTTAGAAAACACTTTTACCGTAAGAAACAATCCCCAACAATTAGTGAGAGAAATGCAAAAAAAGAAATAGTATTTTAAGAGGTCGATGATATTAATCTATTTTGGCTTTTCTAAATATTTTCTCGCTTAATTATTTTATATGATAATATAACTTAATTATTACCTTGTTGTTGTGACCTATATTTACCTGAGAGGTGCGGCATGGAGAGAGAGTGGAGAATAGGCTTAAGAATTGTGGTTTAATTTTCCAATCCTTGTGCCTTTATTTATAGTAATAAAGAGGATAGAAACTTGCTCTCCAAGTAATACAAAGTCTATTAGGAAAGATCTTCTGGATCCCAAAGGATTCCTAATCTATCTCTACTTAGGATTTACACAATCACAATATGTATTAGAACATATGTCACAACACTCCCCCTTGAGTGTGCAAATACTCAAGTAGATGGTGCATCAGATCTTTAGGCAAATGTAGAAGCAGTTGATGAAGTCGTCTCGTCTAGTTGGCACAAGTAGCGAATGCTAGCCTCAAAACAAACGGAAGAATGCATAGGTGGTAAAACTCACAAAAGCTCATGTTGATGTAGACACAATATGCTTGGCGTTGATGTCACACCCCAATTTCGAAAATAAGGATGATAATCGAATTAGGGCATGAATAGAATCTTAAGAAAAAAAAAAAACAAATCATTGAAATATTACAACAAAGGTATGATGGAACCAGAGCCATCTAAAAGTTCACTTAGACCTGCTTATTTAATACATCATGAGTTTAAAGAGTTCAACTCTTACAACACACTCTTAAGATACAAGGACACTTTATTTTAATTACAACTAAGAACCAAACACACATATGATATGGCTATTCATCTAGAGACAGGTCATCATCATGTTCATCCATACTGGTACCTGCAATAGCTAATAGGGTGTGAGCATTTTATGCCCAGTAGGAACCATATATCCTTCAAGTTCATTTATCACAGCTAATCAAAGTGCCACGCATCAAACAATACGGTAAAATATAAGTAATATGACAAAGAAGTACCCATGAACTCACTCCCTTCTAATCCCGCTAACTTATATTTATGGCATCCAAACCCGCACGTCCCATACCATGCTTACACCACTTGGTTCCGAATACCATATAGTATAAGTTAACTCCCATTCCTCCCTTAGCCCCTAATTTTATTAGTAATTTCAGTTTCATTAGTATGGGCCCTTCCCCTGACGCCCAACTATACATTCAAGCCCTTCACCCTACGCTTGAACATATATAAGTTTTCAACACTTTGCTTAAGCAAATTTACACCACCCAACACTTAACTCTGTATCATGTAATGCAACCTGAGCATTTCAGTTTAGCAGACACAATTATAATTCTCAACACATTCAATACAACAATTTTACATAGCTCAACCATTCATCAGAACATAACAACATTTAACATAATCAATATATAAAATACACCGAAAAAAGAAACCATCAATCCATAACACAACCATGACAATCAAATGATTCAATTTCATCCAAGCATTTCATTACTATTGTATCATATATAATTACTAATATCACAAAGATTAACCAAGATATAGATCTATCATCAGGAAATAAAGCCCCTACCTCATGTGCAGCTAACTATAATACCTCTCTAAGCCTCTGAAGTGTCCGGAGTCACTCCCAGGCCTAACATCACATAAATAATAGTAAAAGTCAGCATAAAAACTGGAATGAATAATCAATTTAACCTAACCAAAATTTACCCAAATATAATCCCATCACAGCCCCGTGAAAAACCCAGGTTCAAGACCTCATATTGTGATCCCATTTTCATCCCTCAAAACTCCCTGGAAAAGGATGTAATTACTTGGATTTTAAAGCTTGACAAACCTAGTTTCTAATCTACTAGGAGTTTCTCAAAACGGATTTAAGAGAAGAAAATAATCAAGCTCCAAAGTTGAGTTCACAAACAGTTTTTTCCCCAGAAAATCTGCAGATTTCCAGATTTTTTCACATTTTCAAATCATATTTTTCCTTAGAAGATTTCAACCAAAATTGATGAAATAAATTGGGCTTTGTTCCTTATCATGTCTAATTTCAAATGTATAAGAA
The DNA here is from genome assembly GCA_036320875.1 of Cotoneaster glaucophyllus. Lineage (NCBI taxonomy): Eukaryota > Viridiplantae > Streptophyta > Magnoliopsida > Rosales > Rosaceae > Cotoneaster > Cotoneaster glaucophyllus. The sequence goes on from CM070067.1 coordinate 12,908,626, forward strand.
AATTCTGTAAGAAGATGTAATGGATTGAGAGAAAACGAGAGCCAAAGTGAGGCTCACGAACTGCAATTTTATAGAAAACAAAGTTGCAGTGGTAAGAAAATAGAAGATTAACAAATTTAAGCTAACCTTTTGTACCAATTGAAGAATACACCAGCACCCTCTCAGCTCCCCTTTTCCGATTTCCTACTTTTCCCTTTCCAAAACCTCTCACTCTCCTCTAGTTCTTCAATGAGAGTTAGAAATACTCCCTTTAATCCCATCATTGTATCTCTGATTTAGAATGCCTACTCACTCCCCCTAGACTACCCACATCACCCCAAACATTTATGGACAGAATCTGATTCCCTTGGCTTTCCCACGTGGGATGGTTTGGAAGAAGAAGAAGAGTTTGGGATGGCTACACGTTAGCTCATCCTTGTCTGTTTCTTTGATTTTTTTTTTTTTTTTTTTTGTTAAAACTAAAATAATCTTACTCCTATAAATTATAAATATATATATATCCAAGTGTTACATTCTACCCTCCTAAAAAAAAAATTTCGTCCTCGAAATTTAAGCGTACCTAGATTGTCAAATAGCTCAGGATACTTTTCACGCATCTCAGATTCTAGTTCCCAGGTCATTTCCTCCATGCTCCCATGTTGCCAAAGAACCTTTACCAAAGGAATGGTTTTGGTACGTAGAACCTGCTCCTTGTGATCCAATATTTGAATGGGTCTGTCCTCAAATGACAATTGATCATCCAGATTTAATTCTCCCCAATCCAAGATGTGCGTCGAATCCGGTTCATATTTTCGTAGCATAGAAACATGGAAAACATTATGAATACTTGATAGTTGAGGAGGTAAAGCTAACTTATAAGCCACTTCTCCCACCCGTCCAAGAATTTCGAATGGCCCTATAAATCGGGGTGTTAACTTTCCCGACTTTCCAAATCTCTTCACTCCTCTCTTAGGTGAAACTTTCAGAAAAACATGATCGCCATCCTTGAAGGCTAATGGTCTTCTTCTCCTATCTGCATAGCTTTTTTGTCGACTCTGTGCTGCAATTAACCGTTGCTTGATGATTTTTATCTTTTCAGTGGTCTCCTGAATCAGATCAGGTCCCAATATCACCTTCTCACCAACCTCTACCCAACACAAAGGTGACCTACACGGCCGCCCATAAAGTGCTTCATAAGGTGCCATTCCGATACTTGATTGATAACTATTGTTGTAAGCAAATTCTGCTAATGGAAGGTGATTCTCCCAACTCCCATGAAAATCCAACATGCATGCCCGCAACATATCTTCTAAAATCTGAATGGTCCTTTCCGACTGTCCGTCAGTTTGGGGATGGAAGGCTGTGCTGAGACTCAACTTTGTCCCCAAAGCATTTTGTAAACTTTTCCAAAAATGAGAAGTAAATTTTGAATCTCTATCCGACACAATTGAAATAGGAATTCCATGTAACCTCACAATCTCCTTGATATATAACTTTGCAAGGTTTTCGGTGGAATCAGTTGTCTTAACAGGTAGAAAATGTGCGGACTTGGTTAACCGATCCACAATGACCCAAATCGAATCATGTTCTTTTGGAGAACGTGGTAAACCTGTCACGAAATCCATAGTGATATGGTCCCATTTCCATTCTGCCACAGGTAGTGATTGAAGCATCCCAGGTGGTTTCTTATGTTCCGCCTTCACTTGTTGACATGTAAGGCACTTTGAGACAAAGATTGCTATATCGTTCTTCATACCCTTCCACCAATATTGACGACGAAGATCATGATACATCTTGGTACTACCTGGATGAATTGTATAAGTAGAATAATGGGCTTCATGAAGAATCTCATTTCGTAATTATGAAATTGCAGGTACATAGAGTCTACCTGAATACCTTACACCCTTGTTTGGTATTCACCCTTGTTTGGGTCAATTGTCCACTCCTCAAATACACCGTCAACTGTCATCTTATCTCGGACTGAGACTAAAAGTGGGTCATTTTCTTGTGCTTTGATGACTTTCTCTATCAAAGTGGGCTGTACATTCAAGTTGTATAAGTGAACTCCTTTATCCCACTCATCTATATATAAGTTGTAATCACTAATGGATTCCATCATCTTCCACTTCTGAAGTTTTAGACTAGCCACTATCCCTTGAGATTTTCTGCTTAAAGCATCTGCCACAACATTTGCCTTTCCTGGGTGATAGTGCAATCCAAAGTCATAATCTTCGAGATATTCCATCCATCTCCTTTGCCTCATATTAAGTTCCTTTTGAGTGAAAAGATACTTTAGACTTTTATGATCAGAATATAATTCAAACCTTTCACCATACAAATAGTGTCGCCAAACTTTCAGAGCATGAATAATCGCAGCCAATTCCAAGTCATGAGTGGAATAGTTCTTTTCATGAGTCTTTAGTTGTCTTGAGGTGTAAGCTACAACCTTATCGAATTGTATGAGGACTCCTCCCAAACCTTGTAACGAAGCATCAGTGTACACCACATAACCCACACCTCTTTCAGGAATGATAAGTACCGGAGCAGTGGTCAATCGAGTTTTCAATTCTTGGAAAGATTCTTCACATTCATATGTCCACTCAAACTTCACCCCTTTTCGGGTTAGCTTTGTCATTGGTGTTGCCAAACGTGAGAAATCCTTGATAAACCTCCTATAATAACCAGCCAATCCCAGAAAACTACGTATCTCCGTGACAGTCTTGGGTTGCTGCCAATTCAATATGGCCTCCACTTTAGAAGAATCAACAGCTATACCTTCCTTAGAGATTATATGTCCCAGAAATTTTACTTTGGTAAGCCAAAACTCACATTTGCTGAATTTTGCATATAATCTATGTTCTCTTAATGTCTGCAAAACAAAGCGCAAATGTTGCTCATGTTCCTCTTGAGAAGCGGAGTAAATCAGAATATCATCAATGAATATGATAACAAAATGATCCAAATAAGATCGAAAAACTCGATTCATTAGGTCCATGAAGGCTGCTGGGGCGTTGGTTAAACCGAAAGGCATGACTAAGAACTCAAAATGTCCATATCGAGTTCTGAATGCAGTTTTGGGAATATCCTCCGACTTAATCCGAAGTTGATGGTACCCAGATCGAAGGTCTATTTTAGAGAAAAAACATGATCCTCTAAGTTGATCAAATAAATCATCAATTCTGGGTAGTGGATATTTGTTCTTAATGGTCACCTGGTTCAACTTACGATAGTCAACACACAGTCGAAGGGTGCAGTCTTTCTTTTTAACAAACAACACTGGTGCTCCCCAAGGAGATGTGCTTGGACGTATAAAACCTTTCTTCAACAGATCCTGAAGTTGAGCCTTTAGTTCCCTTAATTCCGCCGGTGCCATGCGATATGGAGCTATGGAAATAGGTGAGGTGCCTGGATATACCTCAATAGTAAATTCAATCTCTCTTTGTGGAGGTAAACCAGGAAGATCTTCTGGAAATACATCTTGATATTCCGTTACTATTACTGGGATGTCAACTATTGGATTCTCAATCTCCTCAGCTCCCAAGTTGGCAATCCAGCTAGAGTAGTCTTTGTCTCTTGTTTTTAAAGTTAATCTGGGATGGTGACTGTCTACATTTCCATAGACCTTAAGTCTCTCTCCCTCAGAGGAATTTATGGTCACCATTTTCCTTGCACAATCAATAAGAGCTTGGTGCAGAATGAGCCAATCCATCCCAAGAATAATATCATATTCAGGCATAGACATTAGCATTAAGTCACAACATATTTTTCGGCCAGCTAATTCTATAGGGCAAGATCTACAGATTTCATCAATTACCCTACCACCCAATGGCGATTCAACTCTTAGGATTCTATTTGCGAACTCCGGATTAATTCCAAGAATGGATGCGAATGATTTAGACATAAATGAATGAGAAGCACCACAATCAAATAAAATTTTTGCCCAAGAGTTGAATACTGGAAAAATACCTTCCACCATCTTAGGTTCGATTGGTCCCTCCAAGCTGTTTATAGCATAGACACATCCTGGAGTGGCTTGTGCAGAACGTTTCACACCAGCATCTGACATAGGTTTTCCCTGAGTGAATGGTCCTTGTGGACGTTGTGGCTGCTGATTCATGGTTGGTCCCCGCTGATTTTGTTGAGGTTGATACGGAGCACGGTATGGTAATTGAGGCATTTGTGTGACTTGATAAGTTTGCAGTTGAGGGCAATTCCGTCGCAGATGGCCAGGCTGATGACAATGGTGACAAGTCAATGGTGCTCGAATCATCGCATTTGTTCTTGATGACTGAGGGGTATACTGAGGGGATCCAAACTTCTGACGCTTACTAGATTGTCCCCCGCCCATATTCTTAAAATTCAATATTTTTCTAGATTCCGGAGCAGTTCTTTCAGCAATATATGCTCGATCAACAAGCTCTGCATAACACCTTATTTTAAAACTGAAAGTTTGTCTCTTAATTCAATTCGGAGACCGTCCTCAAACCTTTTTGCTCTTTTGGTATCATCGGGTATTATATAAGGTGCAAAACGGGAAAGTTCTTCGAATTTAGCTTGATATTGTGCGACTATCATGTCTCGCTGCTGAAGATATATGAATTCTTTGGCTTTGGCTTCCCGTAGTACTTCAGGGAAATGCTTCTCCATAAAGATTTCCTCAAATTCCTCCCAAGTCATCACCTCAGTATTTCGCATACCCTAAACTGATTCCCACCAATGATACGCTTGCCCCTCCAAATAAGTAGAAGCAATGGACACCCTTAATCCTTCAGGAATTCTCTGGTTGGTCATGCTCCGTTTGATCTGCCTTATCCATTCTTCTGCCACCATCGGGTCAGATACTCCTTTAAATATTGGGGGTCGGGACTTGCGAAACTCTCCATGAATTTTCATTACTCGTTCCGCCTCGCTTTCGACATTGAATCCTCTGTTACTTTCCCTGATTGCATTTGCCATATCCAAAATAGCTGCCACCACTCCCTCGTTTCCATTGTTATGATTTGGAGCGTCACTTGCTTCCGCCATCTTGACAAAAATTGTAACACTTAAAGTGAATCAGTTTTTTTTTTTTCTCTCTCTTGGATTGATGAATTAATCTAATTCGAAAACACTCTACAGAGATATGCAGAACATCAAGTTTTTTTTATTTTTTTTTATATCAAATGCAAAATTCCAAGTCTCACAACAAAATGAAACAAGCACATATTTCACATTTTTATATATAAGGTCATAATTACACAAGCACCTCAAAGTTCCTCTTGTTCTGACAATTTATTTCTTCTTTTACTTTACATCACCTTTAGAACTTTTCTAACATTAGTCCAAAGACTACCTTACTACTAATCAAAATACTCTTTCCCCATAAGTCGAATACCCATCTACTGCCAAAAATGGGCATTTCTAACAATTAGTTCCCTGATTTATGTCATACTACTATCTAACTTAGCATGGGCGACTAAGTCTATTCCTCGGGGTCCGACTCCTGAGCTGCTGGTGGAGGGGTCTGAGGTTCCTGGTAAGTAACTTCAATAGCCATCTCTGGTGGTATCTCACCAACCGGTATTAAGTCTGGTGGTATAGCTAGTGCCTGACCAATAGTTGCCTGCTCCTGGACAAGTTCATTATAGACAACCTGATACTTATGGTCAAGAATCACCTCGAACATGGCTAATTGACAACTAGCTGTAACAGTTTTCTCATAAGACTTCATCCTATGCTTGATTATTCCCTTAATCTGTTGCGATGTCAGGTGTGGGGTAGCCAAAATCGTACTCTTGATATCCTCGCACAGAAAGAAATCTGCCTGTCGATTGATCTGGTCATGGTAGGCTGCTATGTTATTAGGAATTACCACCCCATGTGGAGTCACCTTGAAGGTTCCCCACATATCCTCTCCCTGAACAGGAATTCATCTACTTGCTGTAAGAATCGGGGTAGGTTAGTGTCCAATTAAATCAAGAAGTATACATGACTTCAAGAGATAATTTACTTGATTAAACTTAACATTAAATTTAACAGAAACAACTTAGGATATCTAGTAAGCCTTACCCTAAGCTCTATCTACCCATTCTAAGGCACTTAATTAATTCCATTCCTCTTCGAACCTAGGGCTCTGATACCAACTTGTCACACCCCAATTTCGAAAATAAGGATGATAATCGAATTAGGGCATGAATAGAATCTTAAGAAAAACAAAAAAACAAATCATTGAAATATTACAACAAAGGTATGATGGAACCAGAGCCATCTAAAAGTTCACTTAGACCTGCTTATTTAATACATCATGAGTTTAAAGAGTTCAACTCTTACAACACACTCTTAAGATACAAGGACACTTTATTTTAATTACAACTAAGAACCAAACACACATATGATATGGCTATTCATCTAGAGACAGGTCATCATCATGTTCATCCATACTGGTACCTGCAATAGCTAATAGGGTGTGAGCATTTTATGCCCAGTAGGAACCATATATCCTTCAAGTTCATTTATCACAGCTAATCAAAGTGCCACGCATCAAACAATACGGTAAAATATAAGTAATATGACAAAGAAGTACCCATGAACTCACTCCCTTCTAATCCCGCTAACTTATATTTATGGCATCCAAACCCGCACGTCCCATACCATGCTTACACCACTTGGTTCCGAATACCATATAGTATAAGTTAACTCCCATTCCTCCCTTAACCCCTAATTTTATTAGTAATTTCAGTTTCATTAGTATGGGCCCTTCCCCTGACGCCCAACTATACGTTCAAGCCCTTCACCCTACGCTTGAACATATATAAGTTTTCAACACTTTGCTTAAGCAAATTTACACCACCCAACACTTAACTCTGTATCATGTAATGCAACCTGAGCATTTCAGTTTAGCAGACACAATTATAATTCTCAACACATTCAATACAACAATTTTACATAGCTCAACCATTCATCAGAACATAACAACATTTAACATAATCAATATATAAAATACACCGAAAAAAGAAACCATCAATCCATAACACAACCATGACAATCAAATGATTCAATTTCATCCAAGCATTTCATTACTATTGTATCATATATAATTACTAATATCACAAAGATTAACCAAGATATAGATCTATCATCAGGAAATAAAGCCCCTACCTCATGTGCAGCTAACTATAATACCTCTCTAAGCCTCTGAAGTGTCCGGAGTCACTCCAAGGCCTAGCATCACATAAATAATAGTAAAAGTCAGCATAAAAACTGGAATGAATAATCAATTTCAACCTAACCAAAATTTACCCAAATATAATCCCATCACAGCCCCGTGAAAAACCCAGGTTCAAGACCTCATATTGTGATCCCATTTTCATCCCTCAAAACTCCCTGGAAAAGGATGTAATTACTTGGATTTTAAAGCTTGACAAACCTAGTTTCTAATCTACTAGGAGTTTCTCAAAACGGATTTAAGAGAAGAAAATAATCAAGCTCCAAAGTTGAGTTCACAAACAGTTTTTTCCCCAGAAAATCTGCAGATTTCTAGATTTTTTCACATTTTCAAATCATATTTTTCCTTAGAAGATTTCAACCAAAATTGATGAAATAAATTGGGCTTTGTTCCTTATCATGTCTAATTTCAAATGTATAAGAAAATTCTGTAAGAAGATGTAATGGATTGAGAGAAAACGAGAGCCAAAGTGAGGCTCACGAACTGCAATTTTATAGAAAACAAAGTTGCAGTGGTAAGAAAATAGAAGATTAACAAATTTAAGCTAACCTTTTGTACCAATTGAAGAATACACCAGCACCCTCTCAGCTCCCCTTTTCCGATTTCCTACTTTTCCCTTTCCAAAACCTCTCACTCTCCTCTAGTTCTTCAATGAGAGTTAGAAATACTCCCTTTAATCCCATCATTGTATCTCTGATTTAGAATGCCTACTCACTCCCCCTAGACTACCCATATCACCCCAAACATTTATGGACAGAATCTGATTCCCTTGGCTTTCCCACGTGGGATGGTTTGGAAGAAGAAGAAGAGTTTGGGATGGCTACACGTTAGCTCATCCTTGTCTGTTTCTTTGATCTTTTTTTTTTTTTTTTTTTTTTTTTTTAAACTAAAATAATCTTACTCCTATAAATTATAAATATATATATATCCAAGTGTTACAGTTGACTTGTTGGACGACCAATAGATACAATGTTGTCTTCATGGATCGTTACTGGGACTTAACGATGGATGAAAATCACAGGGAATTTGAATATGCTTAACAAGAGTTCTCGACCATATCTTTCATGTGATGAGATACAATGAGTCTTAGAATGATTCAAAGGTTTCACAACTAAAGGTCTATATCACGGACCTCCAAGATATTGCGGTGTTCCTTAATGGTAAAGACATAACCATTCGGGAACGTACCTTGTGTGGTTAGATAGATAGTCTGATTCAGCGAATCCCACAATTAGGCATCATTCCGAAGATCAATGGGGTATGATATATTCTGAGATGCATAGGGATAGATAAGCCCAAATCCGTAGTAACGGAAAAATGTCTTTAACACCAAATTTGGTGGTGGTGTGTAAGTGCAGTGCTGCTGTAAGGGCATATATCCCTAACTGATCAAATATTCACTTAAATGGGTATACCACATCTGCCTGGATAGTTCTGTATCCCTAAAGTGAAGGCCTCATCAGAATCGAGAGGATGTTCTTATGGTCTAGAATGATTTGAATCAGTACATGTAAGTCATTTGGAAACTCCAAGTAGGTTTCGTATCAGATCCCATAGATACTACAACCCCGTTTGTAATGCTGCAATCAATCACAAGGCTTATGAGAGAAGCCTTGCGCCATAAGGCATCATTCGCATTATTTCATTCATCTCATTCGTCATAGATTGATTATTCTAGTTGACCAAACAGTTCTACGTTGACACTAATCAACGAAACACAGTTCGTTATCATCGCTTTTCATTTATTTTGGTAATTACCATATAAATGAAACATCATCCATGATAGTCTCATTCCAATTCCATATCTCATCCAAACTAGTATACTAGACCAAGAACTTCAGGTCTCGGGAGTAATCTAGATTTAATCTTATGAGATGAAAAAGATTGAGATAACGATCGAGGGGTGGATTCGTTCGTGCCATGTTCCTCCACTTTTGGGGAGGTGAATCCTTCGAACCAAGTGACCTGCCACACTTTTGGTGCATGACAGATTGATTGGCTAGCCACCAATGTACGAGGGTCGGCCATAGTTTCTTGCTTTTGGGACGAAGGTCCATCGTACATTTGGTACACATCTTTGCAGGCACATTTGCAGCTGGTATATGTGATGTCATCACTTTTGCTAGATCAGAGGAAGTGTCTGGTTATGCTTTGACGATATGATTGGGATCAAGATGAGAAATAGTGGGGACGTCCATCATAATTTGTGTCGTTCTTTAAGAACATTGACGTTCTTATCTCCCCCTAACGGCTAGAAGACTGTCTCATAAAAGTGATAATTCGTAAAATAAGGGGTATAGAGATCACCTGTTAAAGGTTATAAGTAATGAATATTAGACGGAGAATCATAACCGACATAGATTTCCATCCTTCTCTGAGGACCCATTTTTTTCTTTTGTACGTAAGGGCGACATAAATGGCACATAGACCGCACAACCAAAGATGAGCATATGCGATATGTTGGGTTCATATATAGTAACCAACTGACACACACTTGCAATATTGCATAGCCCCAAGCAGAGATCGGGAACTTGGTATGTATGTCCAACGATTGTGGAATCATTTGAAGGCATTTAATGAATGCTTCTACTGGGTTGTTTTGGGTATGAACATGGGGTACTTGATGTTCAACTTCAAAACCCAACCGACATGCAATATCCATCGAAAGTTTTTTTCAATGTAAATTCTCCAACTTATCCAATCGAATAAATTTGGTCAGATAATCAGGGTGGTAAGCCCTGAGCTTGTTAATCTGAGCCATCAGTGTGGATAAGGCAACTTGTGGACAACAGCCACACGTATGACCAACGTGTAGTAGCATCAACCAATACCATAAGTATCTAAATGATATGCAGAGTGGTTGAATCAATCCACAAATGTCCTCTTGAATCCTTTGTAGAAAAGATGGAGGGTGCTAATGCATGCTACGCTTCTAGGTATGACGTCTTTACTTCTGGTAAAAGGATGTCCAAAACGGTGTGTAAGATCCCACATCACCTAGGGGTGTGGATCCTGTAAGCCTTATATGTATATTCCCATCTCTACCTAGGACGATGCCTTTTGGGAGCTCACTGGGTTCGAATTCCATCGTAACTCCGAAGTTAAGCGAGTTCGCGCGAGAGAAATCCCATGATGGGTGACCCACTGGGAAGTTCTCGTGTGAGTTCCCAAAAACAAAACCGTGAGGGCATGGCCGGGGCCCAAAGCGGACAATATCGTGCTATGGCAGAGTCGAGCCCTGGGATGTGGTGGGGGTTGGGCTGAGATGTGACACGGTGCATCACAGATCATCCTAGATATCCCAAATGTACATCCACAGTGAAAATTCCTTTGGAATCTCAGGTTCTGGCCGGCCACATAGTGGGCCTGAATGGGTGTAATCCACTAGTTAGACGTTCCATCTTTTCTAGAATACGCTGCTAGCTATATTCGTAGGAAGTGCAAAGAAATTTTACTCTATTTTCTACATTGGTTTCAATATGGTAATAGTGCTCTTGAATATCCTTAAAGCTCAAAAAGGCATTTCTTCTGGAACGAAGTAAGTATAAGGCTTCCATTTATGGTAAAATTAGTACCATTGGACAATATAGGGCAGTGCCATGCCCTACAATTAGGTTGGATAAGCCTGAAAGGTTGTCAGGGGGTGATTAGGTATGAAGTTAGCATAGAACCAGACAACTAACTTCCCTATAAAACATAGCTATGCATGAGTTAATTGTATTAGTCACATGTGCTAACTTTTGTTAATTAACTCTTATTTGAGAATAATAGTAACATCCAAACACCAATCTTAAATCCTAGAACAAAATAAATTGTTTACAAAGTAAACCAAATATACAAAGGGGTTAGGCCAATAGACCTTCCATGTTAAATTTCGCTAGCCAAATGTGTTAGGTGGAGCAAAATTAGTCTCGTAGATTGACTACGGGAATGACTGAACAACATTGGTAGAAGCACATAAAAGTGCATAACCAATGATCTATTTCATCAAAACTGAATTAGATTTTGCAGGGTTGAGGTTCGGGAATACTATCCCTTATTCTTGAAGTTTTAGGTCTTATGTGCTAAAGATCATACTTCGGGCGTGATACCACCTCTTGGTAGACCTTGATTCTACCATATGTTGTAAAACAAACTCGAAATGAGATTGTGAGAGAGAGACAGATAGACCTAAACTTGGGTTCGGTAGGCTCCAGCCGAAGCTGTAGGGGTATTTTCAGTAGGCCTTTGCCGAAGCAGAGCAATACAATTCAGTATGCCTCTGCTGAAGTAGAGCATGCCATTCGGTGCATCCCTGCCGAAGCAGGGCATCACCATTCGGTAGGCTCCAATTGAAACTGGGTCTATATCGTTTGGTACATCTCAGCCGAATTCCTGGGGTACATTTCTCTCACAGGTGTGATAGTAATCAGATATGAGAATTTGGTATACTTCTGCTCTTTATATTGCTACTTCATGAGCAATTTAGATGTAGAAGAACGAGAAATATTTTCTTCCTGTAAAAATTCGATCGGATATAAACTTCAAAATTCTACCTATTCATGGATGTAAAGGTTCCAATCATGTTTTGCTTCGGGCAAGAATTCATCTTTGCATGATTGGAAACGGTTCATAGCAAGTTAAAGAGCCATGAAGTCCTCGGCTGTGAGGTACTTCCATTTGATATGCTTTAGGCATAAGTCGTCGAATGAAGATCATGGCATAATTGGCTATAATGATTTCGCAACTAGTCGTAGTCAAGAGGGTGTCACGTCTTGTATCCACATAAATTAGTTTCTTGTTCGAAACTTCCAAATCAGTGAAATCGAATAGTTACGGTTCGACAATATGCTGAATGGCGAAAACAAGAATGTAATTGGTATTTTAGAAAATAACATTTCCATAAACATCAAAGTTAGAACATTCAAGTTCTAAGACATGGTTTGGTTTAAATAGATTTAAGCATAGAGAACTTTGGGTCTGAACATGAATGTTGCGTGTTAAGAAACTTCAAATTTCTATGGCACTTTTCCAAAATTTTGGGTTCAGAAGTATGAACTTCAGGTTCATAATACCTGCAAACAAATGCAATATATACAAGACAAAAATATGCAACAAATATATACAAATAGATCTTCGGGGCCTAGAATTATAATTGAATTAATTATTTGGACTTCGGGCCAAAAATTAAAGGTTGGGGAGTTTTTTATTTATAAAAACCTATAAGGCCTAAAAAAAATAGGCGTTTAAAATTCGAGGCCCAAAACAGTGGACGAAAACCCACATGTAGGCTTAAAAATTGTTGCCGTGGGGTCCAGGCCCAAACTTGGGCTGGACATGAGGCGGGCCGAGCTAGGGGCAATAAGCCCATGTGCTTAGATGAGCTGCAAATGTAGGCCCATATGGTAACGGCCCAAAAGAAGGCGCAATCTTGTGCATCGCTTACACGGATGCACCATCACAGAGGTTGAGATCCAGTGTGGTGTGGTGCAAGGAATCCATAACAGTCACCCAGGCTGGGTTCCATTGCGGCGTGAGACACGTGAACACTAGAGCCCAATTGGGATGATGTCGTGTGGGCTGAGCGCGAAGGGTAGCAGGTCGTGAGTACAGGCCGAGGTGATCCAGGCCCAAAGGGCCATGAGTTTGATCCAATCAAAAATCCCAGTTGTGCTGGGTGGGTTCATCGGGGAAGAAAACTGGAGTCGTCATTTCTAGCGACGGTGTTTTGGTCGGGAGGCCTTGGGAGTGAGTAGCGATGCATGATGGTTCATCGAAGAACCAGTCTCAACGACGGAGGAGGACCAGTGACGTCCGAAAAAGGGTATAACCAAGAGGATTCGATTCGACGAATCCTCGATTTCAATGAATTTCAACGGGAAATTCAAGGGATGTCGTCGACGATGATGGTGCAAACCCCAAAAGGGACACGACTGCAGTTAGTGATGTCTAGAAAAAGAACGGCAAAGTCGTGGTCTTGGCTTCTGGTGCGGCTAGATTGTCTGGGTTGGGGATGACGCCAAAACGACATCGTTTTCTTGGGTTCTCAGCATAGACATGCTGTGCTTCGGTGCATCATAGCTTTATGTCTCATGTGGAGGCGCGACTCAAAGCCTGCAGCTTGCTGGGTTAGGTTCTCGAAACCCTAGTTTTTAATTAATTTTTTTTTTGCAATTCAATTATATGCATATATAACAATATATCATTCAATTCATGTATATTCAATATAATTCATACCAATATCAATTTCACATAATTTAAAATTATGCGTATAATGCATACACAATTTATGTAGAATCTAAAATTCGAAAAACGTAAAGTTGGGCCATGCATTATAGTGAATGTTCATGCTATCAAGGTTGCAAAAATATCGAGATAAAAAAATGTTGTTTTGGAAGAACCTGATTACGTGATGATATTGATGAACTGGTTTGATGCAAAAAATTATTTCTTCAATTTCGGCTTTCCATCTTCAAAGCTTGTATCACATTCAACACAAGAAAAAAAAATTGAATCAATAAAATATATGAATTCAATAAAATCAAATTTTAATCAATTAAAAATAATTGAAACGTAATACTCCCCTGATTGAAAAATAACCACGTCAAATTCCTTAGTGCAACGGATGAGCATGCTGATAACGTGTTATGGCCTATATTTAAGTGAGGGGTGCGGTATGGAGAGAAAGAGATTGGAGAATAGGCTTGAGGAATTGTGTGTTAATTCCCCAGTCTTTGTGCCTTTAAGGAGGAGAGAAACTTGGTCTCCAAGTAATATAAAGTCTATTAGGAAAGATCTTCTAGATTCCAAAGGATTCCTAATCTATCTCTACTTAAGATTTACACAATCACAATATGTATTAGAACATATGTCACAACACTTGTCTGTATTATCTATCATATTCTTAATATGTTAGACAAGATCCTTTATTCAAAAGAAAAGAGCATCATAAAATCCTAGTACCCCTAAAATAGCTGAAAATCATATAGCCCAATTGAATAGATGACGGAGAGCATCTATAGATCAACTAACGAGTGTCAATCTCAATCTTAACCTCAGCTTCAGAACCGTCAGTTATATCATATGTAGAAAGAGGACGGTTGTTCATCATTTTTGTAGAACCATGGAGAAGAATGTTATCAGTATTCAGAAACCCCCCAACGCCTTTTGATTTTGCTTTTTAGGTTGGCCTCATAACTTGTATCTCTCATTCACACATTGCCAGAAGTTTGGTTGCTAAACTTGATCAAAATATTGCATTTTGGCCGTTCTGGCAGCGGGGGTGTGACAATGAGCCTTAGAGTAGCATGTTCTCATTCAATGTGATGTCTAACAAGTTGATCATTTTCTAGCTCTATGTCATAAAGCCAAAGAGTCTACTTATGAACTTCGATATTCAAACGGTCCTCAATCATCTCCTTCACATGAAGAAAAAAAGTCAAGAAAATGTACTTCAAGTTCAATCTCTGGTGTGGTATGTCCTCTTGTATTTGTTAAGAGCACCATGGCTGAAATAGAACTACCATAAACTTCTTTTTTTCTTTCCGTATTAACTAAATTTTTTTTTCTTTAATACTGCTTAAAATTTTAAGTTCATACTCATAACAATTCAATAGATCTATGCGAATGAACAGAAGAAAATAAGAAGAGAGAGTTTAGAGAGAGAGAGAAGAAGTAAAGCTTTTGGTTTATTGTATTGAATACCAAATGACTCTTACACTTTGGTTATATACTAGCCATTCTTTCAACTACAAATGTCTATATTACCATCTAACTAACTACAATCACAACTAACTCAATCTATTACACATTGACAAGTGTCATCATCTTGGCATACCTATTACTCCTCAAACTTAGCTAGGTGATCCTAAACTAAGTTTGTGACAGTGGCGAATGAAAACTGGACTATGCAGTCCTTTAGTAAAGACATCAGCCACTTGTTCTTCATTTGGAATGTATTGAACTTTCAAATCACCCTTTTGAACTTTATCTCAAACAAAATGGTAATCGGTGTCAAGATGCTTCATCCGAGAATGGAACACAGGATTTGAAGTCAATGCTAATGCAAAAAGATTATCGCAATGTAGACATGGAGGTTCTGATATAGGTTCATGAATGTCTTTGAGTAATGACCTTATCCAATACACATTTATAGCACAATGTGCAAGAGCTTTGTATTCTGCTTCTGTTGGGCTCCTGGAAACTGTGGTTTGCTTATTTGATTGCCATGAAATCAGATTAGAACCTAGGAACACCACATAGCCAATTATTGACCTTCTTTTGTTGATGCCGGCAACCCAATCTGAATCTGAATAAGCTGAAATGTTGAACTCAAAGGACCTAGTATATCTCAAACCACATGTCAAAGTACCCTGTAGATACCGCAGAATTCGTTTGACCAAATGATAATGAATCTTTGTAGGGTTAGTCATAAACTGACACATTAACTGAATGTACGATGCCAGGTCTAGTAAACGTGAGGTATTGTAAAGCTCCTACAACGCTTCTATAATGAGTTGGGTTTGCAAGAGGTGTGCCTTCATCAATAAGTAATTGAGTATGTGGCTTAGTTGGTGTAGAAGTAGGTTTGCAGGTCTCTATTCCTGCTTTCTTGAGAAGTTCTTTCACATACATTGATTGATTGATAAACAAAGAACCATCTGTTTCATATTGAATTTGTAATCCCAAAAAATATGTGAGCTGCCCCATATCCTTGAGATCAAATACTTCAGCAAGACTTGAAATTATAGACTGAACTTTTGCAGAATTTGACCCAGTTAGGATAATATCATCCACATATAACAATAGCAATATAATATCACCATTGTCAACTTTAATGAATAAACTGAAATCATATATTGATGTAGTAAACCCAAGGGCTGCTAGGAAACTAGTAAACTTTGAATTCCAAGCTCTAGGAGCTTGTTTAAGGCCATATAGGGATTTAACAAGTCTGCAGACATAATTTGGGTACTTTGGATCTACAAAACCTTGTGGCTGCTTCATATAAACCTCTTCTTCAAGATCATCATTTAAAAATACATTTTTGACATCCAATTGCCTAAGATTCCGCCCATATTGTGCTGCTAGTGCCAAGATTGGCCTCACAGTTGTATGTTTCACCACTGGACTGAAGGTTTCTAAGAAGTCCAACCCTTGCTCTTGACTGAATCCTTGAGCAACTAATCTTGCTTTGTATCTTGACATAGTACCATCAGGGTTTTTCTTAACTTTGTACACCCATTTACTCCAATAACAACCCTATCACATGGTGGAGGTACTAGTTTCCAAGTTCCTTGTGCCTTCAGGGAATCAAACTCATCTTGCATAGCACCCTACCATTGTTTAATACATGAAGCAATTTTATAACTCCTTGGTTCCTCAATCTCATAAAAATTAGCCAAGAATGAAAAACCGTTGGACTGTCATGTAGGTTCTTTAGTATCAAGCATATCTATTAATTGTAAAGAGTGCAATTCTAGCAAGGTGGCAAGTAGTGTTGCATAATTTTTCCTTGATATGGTACCTGTTTGTAGTCTTGTTTGTATACTAGTAGGTGTAGTGATACCGAGAGTCTTATTGACATTAGCATAACCATTAGATCCACTATGTACTGAATAACATGGAAATATAGGAAGTAATACCTGAAATTGAGATGGATCCACGACAAGAAGCAAGGGAGATGTATCAATGTCATAGGAAAGAGTATGGCCTGAAGAAGTCTGTTATGCAGTTGTACTTTGACTTCTCATAGTGGAATTCCTATTATTACTAAGGGATGAAGAACTGCTATCAAATTCATTCACTGAGTGAGTTGATCTTGTCCCTGAGTTAGTGTGAGTATCTACATTCACTGTATGATTAGAAATTAGAGTTGGAATAACCACAGTGGATGGTGCTGTTGAACTTGGCATAGACTGTCTCACTATTGCATCACACTATTTCTGAAGAAATGGAAATACAGTTTCATCGAAAATCACGTCTTGATAAAATACACGTTTTGGTATTCATATTGTAACAAATGACACCTTTATATCCCATAGAGTATCCCAGGAATACACATCTTTCAGTTCTTACTTGCAATTTATTTGAATTATATGGTCGAAGCCAAGGATAAACTGCACTACCAAAAATCTTTAATGCAGTCAAATTTGGAAATTTGTCATATATCAACTTGTATGGAGAATTCATTGATAAAGATTGACACAACATTCTATTTATAAGGAACACATAATGAGCACAAGCTAAATACCAGAATTCAAGAGATAAACCAGCAGTTGTCAACAATGTGATAGTAGTCTCAATTACATGTCTGTGTTTCCTCTCAGCAATTCCATTTTGCTGAGGGGTATAAGGACAAAAGATCATTTGTTGTATTTCTTTAGATTTTAGAAATGCAGTAAAAGAGTTGCTTGTGTACTCTCCTCCATCATCACTCTGAAAGTATTTGATTCTTATGTCAAACTGAGAACTATCATATTATAGAACTGCACAAAAATTGTAAACACATCAGAGTTATTGCACAGAGGATATATCCAAACAAATCTTGTATATTCATCCACAAATGTTACATAATATCTGTACCTTTCTAGAGTCTTTACAGGTGATGGACCCTAAATATCTGAGTGTATTTTTCCAAAAGGAATTAAACAATGAGCAACTCGAGAAGGAAATGGAATTCTGGACATTTTCCCTTTCAAACAAGGGGTACAAATACTATGATTCTTATCTATAAACACTGTTACATTTGACTGTTTTAACATTCTGGACATTACTTCATATGATGGATGCTCCAACCTTTGATGCCATACATTTGACTTGACTAGCTGACCAAGAAAAGCACCTGAATTCTGATAAATTGACCCCAGCCCCTGAGACTAATGAACAACTGGCATATGAAACAACTCTTGTGGCCTACTATTTCCTTGATACAATATCTCCCTTGTTTTATTTTCCTCCACAAAGAATCGAGTTTCATCATAAATGAACCAGCTTGAATTGTCAGCACACAATTGTTTAACAGATAGCAGACTCTTAGCAATTTTAGGCACATGTAATACATTATTTAAAACAAGAGAATGATAATTTGTGTTAAGAGAAGTAGATCCAATGTTTTTCATTGACAATTCAGAGCCATTGCCAATAATAATCTTGTTAGGACCTTCAAATGGTTGTACTTGAGTTAAGGAATTGATGTCTGCAATCATATGGTGAGATGCACCAGTGTCTATAATCCAAGAATTATTTGGATGAATTTGTGGTGTTTGATGTGCTGCCATGGCATTTAAAGAAGGAGGTGGTGGCTGTCTTTGATATGAGTAAATTGCCCCTGTGAAAACACTCCAGAGCTAAGTGGCTTCGTTTTCACATATTTGACATTCCAGCATAAATCCCTGAGAGGAAGAACCATTGTTCCTTTGAAAGCAATTGACTATTGTATTACCCATTTTGTTACAAATCTGACACTCAATAACAACATTAGTTCTACTCTGTGTGTTGCCAGACCAAGTATTACCATTACTGCCCTTAAATCCACTAGAATTAAACCTTTTTCGTTTGTAGCCACCAATATTTTTGAAACTATTATTTCCTCTATATGTAGATCCAGAGTGAGACCCATTTGTAGGAAATCTTGGATCAGAATTATTGATATTTCCCCTAACAAAGCCATAGCCATATGGCATTTGATGAAAAAAATGGAGCTGTTGAATTGGTGCAAAACCAGAAGGAACATAAGCTTCAGGAGGAAATGGCATTTGAACTTGAGGAATTGGAACAGGCACAAAATTGTAAATGTAAGCACCAGGAGTGATGACCCCTGCAGTTATAGAAGGAATATGACTGTGCCCGTGAGGATTTGAAGATGAACCAGAAGACCCAGAAGAAGTATTTGCAGAATTAGAACCCTAACCATAAAGTACAGACACATTCTGTGGGAACAAAGACAAGGTCCCTTCAAGTTCCGTCTTGACCCCAAGAAGTTGAGCCCTAAATTCTTTCAGAGTAGTTGATGACTGTCTTGCTAAGAGAACAGTCCTGATAATACCATACTTTTTTGGTAAACCAGCCAGACCAGCTATCATTACATCATTGTCAGATACAAACTCCCCTGCAACACTGAGTTGTTCTATTATACTTTTCAATCTCAACAAGTACTTATCAATAGAATCTGACCCTTTTTGAATAGTATGGAGCTCTGTCTTTAGATGATTTACCCTTGATTTGGACACAGACGCATACCTATCAACCAGATTAGACCAAGCTTCATTTGTAGTTTTACATCCAAGCACATATTCCATGGCTTTATCAGATAATGTTGCTAGTAGCAGGCTAAGTAAAGCCATATCAGTCGATTCCCAATCAAGAAAAGCTTGTGTTACTTCTTTAGTTACCCCAGTTTCTGTATTGATTACATATCTTGATGGACACACAGTAGTACCATCAAAATGGCCAAATAGCTCGTGACCTTTCAAAACAGCCATAAATTGAAAAGCCCACTTCGAGAAATTATCATCTTCTAGCTTTATTGTAATCATACCTAACAAATTCTCCACCTTGACTACTAAACTAGACATTCTCACCAATCTCTTAAAATGACACTCCAAGATTTTACTTCGATTAGAATAACACTTTCTCTTCAACACACTAAAACAACAACTTCAAGAAAGACTGGTACTTTCTTAATCTTCAAGAAAGAATGAAACTTTCTTGACAACACTGCAGTCTGAATTCAAGAACATGAAAATTCTAACAAAACTCCCAAATCATTCAACTATTCGACACATGAAGATAACAACTTCAAGAAAGAATGACACTTTCTTAATCTTCAAGAAAGAACGACACTTTCTTAACAAAACTGCAGTCTGAATTCAAAAACATAAAAATTCGAACAAATTCCCAAATCATTCAACTATTTGCAGAAAT
This sequence comes from Cotoneaster glaucophyllus, assembly GCA_036320875.1. Lineage (NCBI taxonomy): Eukaryota > Viridiplantae > Streptophyta > Magnoliopsida > Rosales > Rosaceae > Cotoneaster > Cotoneaster glaucophyllus. Next base: position 12,928,712 of record CM070067.1, read on the forward strand.
CACACATCTCCAGATTCAATCACAAATTGCATATATCAATTACTCAAGATGCAACAAAATCCCATACTGAATTACGCACAGAAAGCTGAATTGCAGAGTATAAAAGAAACAATGTCACCTAAGTCAATGAGTGCAAGGACCTTCAAGAACTCAAAGAATCCTCAAAACTTCTTCACAAAGAATCCCCAAAAACTTCTTCACATAGAATCCCTAAAACTTCTTCATAAGACCTAGACGACAACCGACCTTTGATTCCAGAGATCGCGAACAGAAAAACCGTAGCGGAAGAGCGCCAAGGATCAGAATGGTGATGAACCGTTCCGGCGATGATACCATTGTGACAATTCAATAGAGCTATGCGAATGAACAGAAGAAAATAAGCACATAGAGAGAGTTGAGAGATAGAGGAAGTAAAGCTTTTGATTTATTGTATTGAATACCAAATGACTCTTACACTTTGGTTATATACTAACTATTCTTTCAACTACAAATGTCTATATTGCCCTCTAACTAACTACAATCACAACTAACTCAATTCATTACACATTGACAAGTGTCATCATCTTAGCATACCTATTACCTACTTGGTTTAAATACATAAAATTCATAAAAGCATGTTTCGATCACTCTAATCGCATTTTCTGTTAGGTGTATAACATAATTGTGTCATTCATCGTGAGAAGAAATCACTTCTTATACGTGCTTTGCTTTAACTTTATTTTCATGTTTTGGTACATGACATGAAAGTGAAAATTGCGTGGCCATTTTATATTCTGCTTCATTGGAGAGAATCGAACTATGAACCTAGTGACGAAGCCACTTATAGGTTGAGAGTGATAAACAATAATAAACTATAAAAAAGAGCATGAAACTTAAGCTAATTTTTGGCTTCGCATGCAACATATTTATATAATCCCATGCACTCCCTTGTTTACTTCTAGGTTTTTTGCTTACAATAAATAAATATTAAACATAAAAATTTCAATGTATTGTATAGGGATAATTTACTCTACGAAGAGAGAGAATTGGTGTAGGCTTTACAATGGCTCATCCACGACTACCTAGTTATATATCAAACTCAATATGAATATAATATATCACCGCTATATATGTAAGTCAAACTTAAAATCTGTTACTTATAAATAAAGAGAAATTTTATTAAATCGCAATACTAATTAGTATATATCAAAAAGATAAATTAAGAGAAATATATAAACATGAGTGAAATATTAAAAATGTGTGCAGAAGTGCATTCCATTATTTATGAGAGAGGACTCGGAGTGGGGTCATGGTTAAATGTATTTTCAGAACATATCAGGAAAACTGGCCCATTCTATGTTTCATATGCTATGTCTCCTGACAGTTGGTGGAATGCAGTGTTCACAGTTCATATCCAACCCAGATAAAAAAAAGTTCTTGTACATCCACCAAGGCCCCCCCAATTCCCAATCCCACGTCTTTAATACAAAAGTAATCATGCATGCTAGAGTTATCAAATTTATTTATTATTTTTTTGTGTTAGTTACTTGTAGAGAATCATTTCTCAAGATTTATAAATTACAGTCTAACTTATAATTATAAATAACTTGTAAAAAGTATTTACACATAATTCAAACTGTAATTTTTCTATAAAATCTCTAAATGACTCCTTTTAAATTAAGAGCAAAGTAACAAAAATAAAATTTGTCCAGCGTCATTTGATGAACAAATATACGCCCAACTCTGAATTAAAAAGAAACTATCACATCATTTGATGAACAAATTTAACATTTTAAGATATAAATACAAGAAGCACATGCCTTGTCATCACCGTATATGATATATCTACCTATCATATAGACATATATTTACTGCTTCTAGTGGGACTAATAGCAATCTAGCAGAAGCTGGTGAGGGTGATCAGACCTTTCAAAGTTCAATATGGCATCGGCAATCAGGGAAAGCGACAGTACTACTAGTACTACTACTGCTGCGTCTGCAAGCTTCAATCATAATGTCAATGGGGAGTGTGATAAATCCGGGTGCCGCCGACCGTTCGGAAAAAAGTGCAGCCATCTGGTGAAGAAGCAACGGACTAAGTTCTACATCTTTCGGCGTTGCATAGCTATGCTTCTCTGCTGGCATGAACGTGGTGACTCCTGATGGATACGCATGATATAAGGTAGCTCGCACTGCAACTAGCTACAATTGTTAGTTTTGCTTAATTTCCTCTGCGATATTATAACATATATATATATATATATATATATATATATATATAATTAAGTTCTTTGAAGGAATCAAGATCTGTCTATTGTACAACATTGTTTGAATATCAAATTTTATTTTATTTTAGCTTATTAATGTTTGTTCGTCTTCACGTTTTCTCTTCTCTTCAGATCCTTACATTTCTTTTTGTTGTGGTGATAACTAATTAATTCTGCTGTAAAGAACTATATACATATTATGGATATTCTCTCATGGTGTAGTTAAGTTTTATACGCATCATGGATTAAATTTCAACCAAATTCTCTGTCATTACCAACAAATTCTCCGTTGGTTTGAAGTTTATCTATCAATCTTAATTTCTAATTGTTCTTGTACTCGACCTTTTTTTTTCCAGTTTTTAATTAGTCATCGCTCTTCGGAATTTTTTTTCATGAATACTGGTATATATATGTATTATGTACATATTTGTATATTTAATTCAACATTGCCTGCTTTACTTTACTTGTATAAATATGTATATTGCAAAACAGATATGTACATTTCTTAGGGTATTGACGCTGAAAAATAAGAACTTTGGAGTGTCATGTTCATTGATATGGTGAATTAACATGTACAAAGAAGGATATGGTGTTTTTATATGAGGTTCAATAAAAACTTTTAACTTAAATGTGAATCGGTCAAAGGGAAAATAGCGTACACTAAAGAAATTAAGGTTCCACCAAAAAAGCAACTAGCAATATAGGGACTAGCTCAATCCCTTATAATCCTTGCAAGATTTCTCCTTGGAATGATTTGGAAGATTGAGTCAATAACATGCTCTGGGTCAAGAATCTTTGCTCTTCTCCTTCGCATTTCCGCTGCCTGCGTTCTTCTTTGTGGAGACCTCAGACCTATTCCGGATTGTACAAGCGGAAAGGAGAATGCAAATCCCTTCTAAGTCCATCTCGCTTATGGGAAACGGTTACTAGCTCGACTGACAAATTTCAGTTGATAAAAAAAGAAGGTGGCTTCTCTTTTACCTTCAAATCTTTACATGCCCCTCATTGCATCAAATTTTCAAATCAAACACATGAACAACATAAAATTTCTCCTTAACGGATATGAGACTGTTTTACTTTCACATATTCAAATTCCACTAAATTACAAATTATTTCTATCTTCTAATATCAAGTCAACAATTTACCTCAAAAAATAATTAAAAAAAAAATAAAAATAAAGTCAACAATCAAGTGGAAAGGTTCCTCGAACCAATGGCCTCTACTCGCAGCCTAGTAAAAGTATAACGTGCATACAATAACGTACAGGTCCCATAGGAGAGGTATCTTCATCAGATTAGATTACTCCAAAGCAGCAAGGGCAATCACAGCATCTCCTTCAAATTCAATAGCAGTGGTGCGTGACTCTTCGTGCGGCCAATTGCTCGGCATGCAGCGGCCATGTTAGCCCAGCTTTTACAATTTGTGTTAATGCTAAGTTGTTTGGAAAATCAACCATTATAATTTGCAACAGTATCACTGAGTGAGACCTAATATTGTAGTCATATGCTTTATAATCGTAGTGAATTAGTATTACGATTTATTAATATTCTTTTTTATGTGTAGATTAAAGGTCTTAAATTTAATTTTAATAAATAACGAGTTTGATATTAATTTACTAATTGATTCACGTCCATAATATTGTAGATGATTTGTCAATTCGGACAATCTAATCACAATAAGGGGCCCTCTGTTTAGGGGACACTAGACAGGAGCAAGGAAACAGTTCTATAATTATTTTCTTTGGACCCTCTTATAGATTGTTAGTTTTATAAGGGTCATGTGTCCTCAACTCCTACCATCATTTGATTTTAATGTTTCTTGCTATGCAATCAAAATTTATGGTCGAAATTGTCACATCCCGGTCCGGGCCTCCACCACATCTCGGGCTCGACTCCACCGTAGCACGATATTGTTCGCTTTGGGCCCCGACCACATCCTCATTGTTTTGTTTCTGGGAACTCACGCAAGCAGAACTTCCCAGTGGGTCACCCATCCTGGAAATGTTCTCCCGCGAACTCGCTTAACTTCGGAGTTCTGATGGAATCCGAAGCCAGTGAGCTCCCAAAAGGCATCGTGTATATAAGGCTTACATGATCCACACCCCTGAGCGAAGTGGGATCTTACAATCCACCCCTCTTAGGGGCCCGGCATCCTCGTCGGCACACTTCCGGCCAGGGATTGGCTCTGATACCAAATTGTCACATCCCGGCCCAGGCCCCCATCCAGGGCTCGGCTCCGCCGTAGCACGATATTGTCCGCTTTGGGCACTGACCGCGCCTTCACGGTTTTGTTTCTGGGAACTCACGTGAGCAGAACTTCCCAGTGGGTCACCCATATGCTTTCGCGCAAACTCGCTTAACTTCGGAGTTCCGATGGAATTCGAAGCCAGTGAGCTCCCAAAATGCCTCGTGTTAGGTAGAGATGAGAATATAAATATAAGGCTTACAAGATCCACATCCCTGGGCGATGTGGGATCTTACAGAGATAACCCAATGCTATATATAAAGTTTTTTTGTGAAAATAAAAATGACGTTTTACCGCAGTGATGGATAGTAATTATATTTATGCGCTTCAATGCGAGATCAATTTCTACTAATTTTTCTCTTCCCTAACAACTAACGGTGATTTACTTGAAATTGTGTCAATTCTCTCTATCTTATTCCGTAAATCCATTTATTTTTTTTAAGATATGCATTTCTACTTATCAATATATATTATAACATTTCAATACCTTTGAGATAAAAATAGATATGTAATATGAAATGGAGAAATGATAACCGCAACCTTATTTCTCTAATTCTATGCACCCTTCTTTTTCTTTATCCATCAAGTTGAATAAAGAAAATAGAAATAACAACCATAATTAAAATAGTGGTGTGTGAAGAAATAAATAGAAATGTATTTGTCATTGCCCAATAAAATGTTTATAACACAATTTTAGAACTTCCGTTATTGAGTAGTAATAAGGGCGCCTAGTATTATTCTATTCTTTTTATGATAGTGCTATCAACATGTCCATTTTTACTTCTTACACACCATTCTCAATTCTTAGCCCTTAGATTGAATAAATTGGAGAAGATCAATGACAAACAAAGCTAACAAGGGTATGAGAGGTAAAAATGGGTGTGTGAATAACACATTCCTTTTTTCTTTTTCTTTCTTATATTACTTGATGTGGTATTAACATGGTTGTTGCCAATTTTGTAGAGTAAATAGAGCTGATTTTCACACACTTTTCTACAAATTTTTAATTTATTTATAGTTTTTAGATTGGATAAATCAAAATGGAATCAACGAATGTGATAAACAGGAGTGTGTGAGATGTGAAAAATAGTTTGTGTATTATTACTTTTTTTTGAAAGTAGAATATGATCTGTTACTCCTACATGTTGAAATTACTCCTATATGTTGAAAATTGAGCGTGCCTACAACATCTAGAACCTCTCTGCAGATGTTCTTGTTTTTGTCATTGTTGTGTTAGATTTGTGTGGCCTGCTTTTTAATTAGGAAGGTTTGCTTGATTCTTTTGTAGAATCTGCATTTAGTTTGGCTGCACGGTGGATATGCCTTCCTTGCTTGATTAGCGTGAGGTCGAGCAAACTGGTGGTTCTCTCAAGAGGTTGTGAATTTGTCAGTGGTGTTGGCTAACTTTATGCTATGAAGCTGGAGCTAACTTGTGAATCTTTTCGGATTTAGTTTGTGTTTATAATAATTACGGAAACTTAATAAGAGTTGTTTATGTTTTACAATCTTGCTTTTCGGCGAGTTTTTTGGTCTTGTTATATTTTGTAGAGGAGTTTGTTCGTATGAGGTCAATTGGGTAGTGTCTACACCAGAATATTGCAGATGTGTTGTTTGAGTTCGTTAGATTTATTAGTAAATGGTGTTTTCAAATCAAGAGGTGATTTAGAGCCGCTATGTCCTTATGCACAATGTCCATAGAAACATGGAATTTTTTTCTGTCCAACTATTACTTGTTTTGAAAGTTGTTATCAACACATGATCTTCCTCATCTTTCATGTTATTGCAACATATGTGATTATTGTTTTTGTATCTTCAAATTCTTTTGCTTTCATGTCCTCTTGAATGAATAAAATTCATTTGTATCTTCAAATTCATTTGATTGTAATCCTTTACCCCTTAAATGAATAAAATATGTCCCTTTTAGTTAAAAAATTTGAGATTTGTAAATGGCTATGATGAGTCGATATTAAACCATATAATTTATTCTGTTTTTAGTATTAATTAATTGGTTATTTTGGTGAGATTTTGATACTTTGAATTTTATTTCTAATGTAGGACATTTGATTTCCTTTTAAGTAAAAAGTGATCAAACCGACGAATTTTGGAGTGATTCCAATTGGAGGTTGTTAGTGAGTCTTTCAAGTTGATTGTATCAAAGTTTCAGATTTTTCTACCAAGCCGTTTGACCGTGGCAATAAAATAAAAGCCCAGTGCGCAATTTTCCCATATTGACGTTTTTGGATGTTTTGGGTATTTTGGAGGTCAAGATGACATATTTTGAGAAAGATTCCTTCTAATGATTTGTTAGGGATGTATCAAGCTTTAAAAAATAAAAAATAAAAAAAAATAAAAAAAAACCTTTTGGTACCAAATCGGAGTTGATTTGGTTGGTCAAAAATCTGATTTTCTGAGAAGTTCGAATTTCAGTTAAAATAGGAAACATTTTATTTGTTTTTTTATTATTTTATTTTGTTTCCTAGTTTTATTTAAGACTTTTATAGGTAGGGTTTTATTTTGCTTTAGTATAAATAAGGCTATTTAGCCATTAGAAGGAGGAACATATCAATTTGGAGAACTTGGCTAGGGTTTGACGATTCATATTTTCTTTTATGTTGTTTTCTATCTTTTTCTATTTCAATAAAATTTCTTTTGTTTTATGTTTGTCCCTAACTAATTTGGTTTGCTACGGTGAGGCCACGAGCCTTAGCATGAATATGTAGTTTTTATTTAATTGCTTATGATACTATGCATGTTTACTTTGAATTATTAATCACTATGCTTAAACTGTCTCTATATCTTAATGCTTAACTACCATTAGGATGTCTAGATAAGTAATTGGATGCAATTCGGTCAGAATATCACTGGAGGATTGAGTATTGCTTCTTGTGATTGATAATTGAAATTTCGCCTACGGCGAATATCACCCTCTTAGACCATCTCCAATGGTGGGCTAAAAGCCAAATTACCCCCCAAAATTTCCCCCCAAACTCACTCCAATGCAAGGGGAAAATTTGGGCTAAATGCTAAATGCTAAACTAAGGCCAGATTCCCCCCAGAATTTAGCCCAGAAATCGGTGTGGGCTCCACCGAACCGAGTGAAAATATTTATTGGAATTTAAATTTTTTTAGATTAAAATGTTCATAAAATTAATTTACGATAGTCTACATATTTATTTTTTATTTTTAAATTAATTTAAGAAAAAAATAGCCTAAGTTTATTCTTTAATAATCTCGGGCTAAAATTTTAGGGTAGAATGGGTTGGAGTAGAAAAACTGTTTCTGGGCTAAAAGCTAAATTTTTCGGGCTAAAATGTTTGGCTTTTAGCCCAACCATTGGAGATGGTCTTAGGGGTTACATGGTTTTTCAAAGGGTTTTCACAAAGCTTAATGAGTCTTGCATGTTCATATTTGATCTGAATATCACATACGGGTTGCATGTTAGATATACGTTCTTACTTGAATATCACGAGAAGAATATGCATTAGGAAAACCTAACCTTCAAAGTTGCATGTATAATTCATAAGTAATTGCTAAAATTACATAGGATTGTTAAGGTTACGGCGAAACCCTAGGCTTTCACAACTATAATTTGGTTTTCAAAACGTCTCTTTTTGTTTTATTTACTTTGCTATTTTCTTTAATTGTTTTAATTTAAAATTCGTTTTTAATATTTTAGGTCATAAAATCAACATTTTTCAAACTTTGTTTTCAAATAATTAATTAAGGATTAGTTTAAATACAAATTATTCATTCAATCATTGTGGAAACAACCCTGCTTGAGCCATTTATACTACAATTACCTTGTTCTCTTGCAAGTATTTTGAAGTGTTTTTTTTCTCTATTTTTGCAGGTGGTAAAAATCCTATCACTATTAAAAGATCATTGTAAAAAATATAAGGAGATTTTGAGAAGAAAATTAAGTGTCAAGAACAATTATCTTATTTTCCTGGAGACGGCAACAACCATGAATTTTGCTCATGTTGTTAAGGAAGAGGTTTCAAAGTTTGATGAGAATCCGATCTCAAGAGCGACAATGATTGCAATGGTCACATAATCAACTAGAATTTACATAGTTATACTCCTAATGAAATTAGGCTCCAACAAAGTTATTAATTTTTTAAATTATGTTTTAATAAACTTGCCTCCACATAATAATAATTGTTAATAAGTCAAAACTAAAAATTTAAAGCAAATGAAAGGTTTTTTTTTTCTGAAGTTAGAAGTGATAACGGTTTATTAGAATTGATGCTATGCCATTGAGCTTGCGGGTTTATGTATGCGTGTGCGTGTGTGAGTGTTGAAAAATACTATTTAGGTTTAAGTACGTTAGTAGTAATGATGTGGACATATATATTGAACAGGATGTTCGAATTTTCATTAACTAGTAATCTATGGAACTTTGAATCTCCAAACGGACCAGTTTTAGCCAAACTAAACCCTAATTTTGCTTGGCAAAAATGACATTTTAAAGAATTCATGACTTTATAGATGACATGATAATAAAATTTTGAACATGCCCTTTATTATAATTATATGTCCACACCCAGTGGCGAAGCTACATAGGGGCGAGGAGTGGCGTCCGCCACTCCCCTCGCCGGAAATCAAGCCCATGAGCGTGGTTCCGCCCCTCTGGTCCCATCGGAAGTGATGGAATTCGTCTGTGTTTGCTGGGTTTGTTGCTGCAGTGCAGCTTGCTGCTCGCAAGCTGGTATATGGGTGGGATTTCAAACGGAAAATTAAACTGAATTTGAAAAAAATCCAGATTGAATGAGGGTTGGATGGATTGAATTTGGATGGTATAGGCTTCTCGGTGGTGGCGCTGGTGGGAGAGAATAATGGCTTGGGAATTGGGATAATGGGATGAAGGCTGGTAGTATTTCAGTGAGGGAGAAGACCTGTTTGGATAGCATGATTGCATATGTTTGGAAAACAGGATAAAGGCTGACCGGTATGTTTGGTTCTTAACATAGCGAAAGTGTAACAAAGAAATAAAGGGACAGATATGCTAATTTTATTGGCCCATATCATTTGGTTAGTAAATTGGGTATTTCCCATTAAGTACTCAAGTATTATCATTTCTCTCCTATTTATTTTTTCGCTTCTGATCCTACCTTTTTTTGTGGTTTGTTAATCCATTTCCCATTTCTCTCTTTTATTTATTTATTTATTATTCTTGTATGTATTTTTTCCCTCTTTTTAAGACCCCCAATTTATTTATCTTAAACTTTCACATTATCTATAAATATTGTATTAATTTTTAAAAAATAATGTAAATATTGTTTAATGCTTATTTTACGATAAAAGAAATTCATTTAAATCCATCTACGCTCCTGCCTAAATCTCGCCTAGGCGCCTAACTGTTAGGCTCCAGTCCGCTGCCTAACTAGCGCCTAACGTTTTTTAGAATCTAATTCTAACTAATTTAAGCTTGTTACATGGCTTTGATATTACCGCTTACATCCGCTTTGGTGAAAAGACTATTTTCTGTTTTGAATATTGACTCAAAACTTTGCACTTTTCAATGTGAAAGCAACTGCTTCAATTAAACCTTACACTCTTTTGAATTTTGCCCCTCCCCTCGGCAAATCCTGGCTTCGCCACTGTCCACACCTGTACTTAACTTTGGAGACCTCATCATTTAATATTGGAAACCTAACGAATGTATAGTTCTCAAAACATTAGGTTTGGATTTTTTTAAAAGGTTGAAATCAATTTAAAATCAACCTTAAAAATTGGGTAGTTATCCATATTTTTTTTTTGAAAAAACGATATTATTTACGGGGAGGAGGTAGGCTTAGCCTCACAATGGCTATCAATAATGTGGTTCAAATTTGTCTTTCGCGAGAATCGAACTTAAGACCTCTCACTTACAAGTGAAGAGGAATATCACTAGACCGTAATATTAAGTGGAGGGTAATTATCCATACTTAACTCTCCTATTCATATCATTTTATACATAATGGGGTGTCAAATTATCATACCCCCTATAGCAATTAACAAAATTTTTTTGGTGTTAGTTTTATCTCACTAAATATTGATTTTATCCCAATAAATGCTAATTCGGTATATTATACATACCGCATGATGATGTGGTATAAGAGATGTTGTATGTGTAGAAGAACACAAAGTAACAGATGGATTTTTGTTTGGGTCTGGTAACAGATTGTTGGAACCAAATTTGGGTATCAAAGGGTGTAGAGAAGAGGCACAAACTCAATTACTTATAAAAGAACAAACGGTTGTAAGACAACTTAGGCACCGGTGGAGTATCTGTCAAAGGTCCTCCGACAGTTAAGTTAGTAAGAAACATATAATACTCAAGTAGTGAGTAAGAGAATAGAGCATGTGATAATTGCGTTACGAGAGATAAATCTTAGATGAGTGTATTATATAGTCGGGAGAGATCTTTTAGAATATAAAAATCCGTATTAAACCGGGAGAATCCTTAAAGGATATATAGAGATAGACATTGCTACTTTTTTGAAGTGTGGTTATTTGCAGCATACGCCAATCCGTATATTGCATGAATCTCCAAGAATATAGAAAACTTATCTGATCCTCAATCACATCAGGTTTTCGTGTCTTGCAGAACAAGAATGATTAATCTCAGCAGAGTCAACAGACTTTTACCTTTACGGAACATAACAAAATGAGGTGTCATTGCTGGTCCGTTTGAGCAACTCGATAGATCTGATGCTGATAAGCCCATGACCTGACTTCTGAGATATATATATTCCGATCTGTTTTATTGCGGCTCTAAAAAATTATGGTCCTACACAAATGAATAATCAAACCATAAAGAAAAAGGAAAAACAGAAAGGGAAATGAATAATGAATAATTGTTGTAAGATTGTGTTGAATAGGTATGGGCTGTGGCCCATGATGTGGAGGTAGGGCTTAGAACGTACGTGAGCAAACAGCAAAGAATTGTCAAGAGGAAAGTGAGATGGGAGGGGAGGGGGAAAGTGGGTACAATCCTCTGCCGTGGCTCCCACCCACTTCTGACCATCCGATTAGTTGTGGTCATTTACAGTCCGCTCCCTTCACCGACCTCAAACTTACCAGTCAAATTGGGACCGTAAATTCGCCTATATAGAATAAAGAATTGTAAGACACGAATACTAGGGGTGCAACTCGGACGGGTTGTGCAGGTTGGAAGGTCAACCCAATCTTAAACCCACTTTTATAATTTGGGTTCAAATACGGGTTGGGTTTTAATCGGGTTCATTCGGGCTAGAGTTGTTGGGTTCGGATTGCCCAACTTTTTCAAGTTTTAATCGGATTCATGCAAATTTTGAATTAAAATATAAGAAATACTGTCACATCCCGACCCAGACTCCACCACACCCCGGGCTCGACTCCACCGTAGCGCTATATTGTTCGCTTTGGGCCCAGGCCACGCCCTCACGGTTTTATTTATGGGAACTTACGCGAGCAGAACTTCCCAGTGGGTCACCCATCCTGGGAATGCTCTGGCCCATTCTCGCTTAACTTCAGAGTTCCTACAGAACCCGAAGCCAGTGAGCTCCCAAAAGGTCTCGTGTTAGGTAGAGATGAGAATATACATATAAGGCTTACATGATCCACACCCCTGGGCGATGTGGGATCTTACAATCCACCCCCCTGAGGGGCCCGACGTCCTCGTCAGCACACTTCCGGCCAGGGATTGACTCTGATACCAAATTGTCACATCCTGACCCGGGCTCCACCGCACCCCGAGCTCGATTCCACCGTAGCGCGATATTGTCCGCTTTGGGCCCCGACCACGCCCTCACGGTTTTGTTTCTGGGAACTTACGCGAGCAGAACTTCCCAGTGGGGGTCACCCATCCTAGGAATGCTCTGGCCCATTCTCACTTAACTTCAGAGTTCCTACGGAACCCAAAGCCAGTGAGCTCCTAAAAGGCCTCGTGCTAGGTAGAGATGGAAATATACATATAAGGCTTACATGATTCACACCCCTGAGTGATGTGGGATCTTACAAATACCAAAGCTAGTACCAAAAGAGAAAAAAAGAAAAAAAAGAAAAAAAAAAAGGAACACTTTATTGTCCAAAGCTAGCACCCAACTCAAGTCTTGTCCTTCGAAAGTCAATATAATAGGAATTCCTATTAAATATAGAACGAAAATAGTTAGTTATACTCATATATGATATATAATCACAGCAAGCATTATAATCTCCTAAAAGTCGGGTTTGGTTAATCGGGTTGGGTTGGGGATGGACATGCAAACGATTAACCCAACTCAACCCAATCAATAAACGAGTTGAAATTGAGTTGGGTTCGAGCAGGTTATAACTAAAAAAAAAATCCGCTTGTTCATGTTTAAAGTCGGATTGGACATAGACGGGTTCAGATTGGCCCAACCCAAGTTGCACCCCTAACGAATACACTGTTAGTTATTGTTTCATTAGTACGAGATGTTATTTTGATCAAGGTCATTAGACTTTAATAAACGTCATTAATTATTTCAATAGTAAAATATTTTTTTATTTCTAAATATATTCATCTAGTGTTAGAAACGTTGCATTTGGTATATTTATATTTATGGCTAAATTTTTATCATATATTTTTATTTTTAGTTTGTACACATTTTAATTTGCAAAACTTTTTTTAATTTGTACCAATATTTTTTTTCAGTTTTAATTTGTACCCATATGTTAATTCATTTTCATGCCCATATTTTTTAAACTTTTATTTGTATTTGACCCCATATTTTTTAATTTATTTGTACCCATTTTTAATTTTGCAAAATGTACCCATGCTAATTATATGTATTTATTTTATGTTTTAAAATATATCAATAGTTATTTTTTTAAATATGTTAATAATTATGTGGGTACATTATTTTTTTTTCTATAATTTTTGTGAAGAACAATATTACTCTAAAATTGATTTTTAAGTATTTATTATATTTTAAAAATATTATTTAAATTTGTTTAAATTTCATAATTTGTAGAACATTAAACGCATAAATGCATGAGTTAAATGTTTTAAATGAGGCTAAGGACATCGATCAAAATATTTAAACAAACAAGATTTTAGTTTAACAATTATGTTGATTAGAAACCGGAATCAAAATGACCCTTTTAATAATGTACTCATATCATACAAATTTGTTTTGCCGCTTTGAAGTTTGAAGTGTGAATGTAAGATAGGAACTTTTACATAATCATTACAACCGTATCAATAGTATTTTGATGCTCAATTGGGTTAGGAAAATTACTATTCGTGTGAATAGTACCCTTCCATCCATTAACAAGGCAATTACTATTCGTTTTGGTGTTACGAGTGACGAATATCTACTTCTTTTTCTTGACATTGAATGGGGGCAAACTTAGCTTTAGCTTAGTGATTTATTATGAAAATAAATCCTACTACTTCTGGTCCTAAGTTCTCGCATGTGAAAAAAATAACTTAGATCGTATCGATAATCATTGGTCTGGTACTGAATGTAGCTTTTCTATCGGGCAAGATGCCTACCAGACGAGCAGTTGACAGCCCTTTTAATGTCTTCCCCTAGTTTTGTGTAATTATTGTACAAAAAGACATCGTTGATGAAAACATTGCGATGATGAAGTCTAGTGTCTATTTACCAAAAATCAGTAATCCTGAAGAAAAAAAATCATTTTTTCTTTTTCAAGTTTGGGAAACCGAAATCTCTTGATTTTTTAGGCCCAGTTCTAAAATTCATCCGACAATTCAAAATCAAAACCCCTTATTTTTGTCCCAAAGAGAGAGGGAGTGAGTTGCAGAGAGATAAGGAGGAGAGAGAGAAACGGACATTGGCAGTCGAATTGAGAGAATTGATTGAGAATTGACAGAGTGGTGGTGGTGATTGCGTTCAAGATCAGGAAGAGAGGAGAGAGGTCTGGTCTAAGTTCGAGAGAAATGGTTGTTAGAAAGAAGAGGGAGAAAATCTTCTATTATTTTCAATGGTTGAGATTTAGTCCTGACTCCCACCCAACCCAACAACTAGGATTATATATATATATATATATATATATTATGTTGTTGTAAAAGTTGTGGGAATGAATACCCACATTTTTAGCCAAAGTTGAAAAGTGAAGAAGACTTAAGAATAGTAGCATTGTTATTGTTGTATGATGTTTTTTTAAAATGCACTCATTTCATTTTTATGATTCTTCACGGATATGACTTTATATAAGAAGCATTCCGTGTATGATCCAACCCACACAAAAAAAGAGCGAAAGCAATAATACTAATATTCATTTCTTCCTCTCTTTACCTGTAATCCTTTTCTATTATAGTTACGAAAATAAATAGTATGATACATTGCACCCGCTTCGCTTTTGTCTCTAGCAAATCTCTCTCACTTTTGCCTATTTATAACATATAAAATATTATAGTGTGCGTGTGTGTGTCTATATGTATATGTGTGTGTGTGTATATATATATATATAAAATTCGTTTGGTTCGGTATTACCGAGCATATTGCTCTCCTGTCCCGATGCCGGTACTGAATGTTCGGGATTATTTTGATTTCCGGTTACTGAATTTTGGGGTTTTTCGATTTCAAGGTTTTTTTTCATCGGGTTCGGAAGATTTCTGTTCGGATTGGGGTTTTCCAGGTTTCTTTTTCAGCCCTACATATAAGAAATCCAATATTATTGAGACAAAAAACCATATGTCTCCGTAAGTTTGAATGGTAGTGGAATGCCAAAATTAAAAGATGTGATGAATATGTAAAGTCAAAGACAAAATGTTTATGCGGGGGCCCTGGTTAGGGACTAACACGTGCAGTCCTGACATGGTTGAAAATTTGATGTTACAGAGTTTACATCTATGGAGAAAGTCACAGCTCACTAATATTGACACAACGGAATGCTTTTCTGCAACAACAGCCTGAACAGGAAGAGGCATGCATCATAATTTCACAGAATTCCCATCTCATGAGGAGCCACACGTGTGTGTAAAGTTGTAAGCAAAAAGTACTGTCAGTGAACCCTACTCTCTTTACCTCATCTTCGCCAACCAATTGTCAGTTGGCAAATGCTGTGAACCATCTGATAGCAATCACGGATCACCGAGAGTTTTTATGGGTGAAGAGATTCTTTCATACAACTGACATATATTTTACATGTTTTTGTCGCAATATCACGTGATATGTCTCTGTATTCTTAACTTAAATCACTTGATGAGTTTTACAAGAAACATGAAGATTTATAATTCAAGTCTTTCCTCTATTCATGCACAATGTTAAAGATCATCGGTTGCAATGCAAGCTATGCCTATCAAATGAAACTGGATGTTATTTTGTGTAGTAAGAATTCGAGCGTCAGACATTTAAATTTATAGTTCGTCTCATGCATATCTTTTTACCACTTGACCATTTACTTATGAGTCTATAAAGATAACATGAATATACATGAAGAGAAAGTAGACACGAACACAACTATATTTTTGTTTACAGAGTTGTCATTGAGGCAGTTTTCCACTCAAATGTAGTTAGTATTTCTTGTATTAAATTATACAAAGCTAGCACTTTACAAGATGAGTGTTGGCTGAGTCACATAATGTAAGGTATGGGACCCCTTCGTTGGGTTTCTCTACGTAGATGGGAGAAAAATGAAGCAAGATGAGAAATGTGGTGGCCACACAAGGTCTTTTCAACACACACACACACATATAATTACTATGGTAGCTACATACGTTGATCCATGATATGATTTGATGTATTTTTTACCTCTAAAGTCTTTGATGGTTGGCAACCATATGTCCTCTCATATCAATGCTGTTTTCGGGGTTGTTTGAAGAATTATAGCTCCGCCATTCATGAAATATGGGTTCTAGAGCACCTAGAACAAAAAAAATGTTGGAGAAAATTCACCATTTTTTAATTTTAATTTTTTACTGTGGAAGGGCACATATGAGTTGATTCCAACTCATAATTAGTTTGGACACTATTTGTATAATTGTATTATATTCCTGACGTCTTAGACTCGCCGTGCGCACAAAAGGATCCCAAGTGGTGTAGGGTTCTTGTCCCACATATTTTGACTCACTAAAAATCTTCATAACCCATACACACAATACTTGCTCTTTTCATGTCATACTTTTCTATTAGTTAATCGCGAGAAATAAGTATGTTATATGGGAGTTTGATAAAAAGAGACCAATATATAAATATAAAAGAAAAGGTGCATACTATCTCTTGTTATAAAGGTAAATGATTCACTTGAAAAAATAGGCATCGCCTCACCGTTTCTTATATGCCAATAGATGTTGAAGTTGTGCTGCCAAGTCTTGTGTAGCATATGCTACTTTCACAGTCATTGGCTTTAGCAGGGAACTATATGTTTTTCTATATAAAGACCTATTAGTTCGCAAATATTGTAGAGAAGAAGATACACAATAAAGAGCAATAACTGCTCTCAATCTTCTGAATTCTTCTATTGTTTTCATTGCCTTTGTAATTTCAGTTTGATCCGTTTGATAATGAGAGAAACTACTGCTACTGCCCCAAGGACATAGGCATACTTGTCAAACCTTGTAAATATTGTGTCTTATTTACTTTATATTCCACTACACACATATCGTCGATTTTACAACATCTTTATGATTTTAGGATATGTTTACTTACAAGGAACAAAATTTAGTACCATTTAGATTCTTAAGCCGTTTGCGTTTATTAAAATATGGGTACATGATTTCACTTCTAAACTTTCTTATGTGTTTATCAGTGTTTTACAATACTCGCCTTGGGGTGCGCCTAGGCGGCCTCAGAGGCTGGGCGGGTGGTTTGCTGACTCTGTTTTGTGGGAGTCGACGAAAAACTCGCATAGCTTCATTGGGGCATGCCTAGGTGATCGAGGCGCACCTTAGGGAATTCGCTTGGGCATCAGTTTTGTATAAAAGTTACTGAAATCTGAAGAAAAAAAAAGGGTTTAAATATGGGTTTTGTTTTCAATTGCAGAGCTGTTTGAAGAAGCTGTGAACTTGTTGGCTAATTTCTTTTTTTTTTTTTTTTTTTATATAATTTGTTTCACTTTACTAATAGCTATTACAGCCACTTAGTACTACGGTCTAGTGGTATTCCTTTTCACTTGTAAGTGAGAGGTCCTATGTTCGATTCTCGCCAAATGCGAATTTGAACCATATTATTATGGCCTAGCCTACTCCCCATCACTAACTGTAGATAATATCGAGAAAAAAAAATAGCAGTTACATCATATTCTTTTAGCATATTATTTCTTTTTATATATTATTTTATGGATATTAAAAAAACTAAAAGATAAGCTGAAAGATAAAGTTTTTATACTTTTTATGCGTTTTGATGTATTTAGTATACCTGAAAAAAGTCAAAAGACATTTATACTTTTTAACATTGTATATTAGGGAAAATTAATGAAAAGAGTTTCAAACTTTTGCATTTTAATAAAAAATCATCTACTAACTTTATTTAATGATACGCGCATACCCAATCCCCCCCCCCCCCCCCCCCCCCCCGCGCTTCCACTCTTTTTCTCTTGTTAGCTATCATTAAGAGATTTTATTTTATTTTTGCTTAGAATAGTTAAAAGACTTCAAATTGAATTACATTTCCTAGTTTTATTTTTGTTTTTCCAATAGTAGTCAAGATGAATATAGATTTTTCAATGTGCTCACAACACGGGGTGGTACACCACGTGTCTCAAGTGTTGAGATTCTTGTGTTAAAAAATTAATAACATACAAAATAAAATTTCCCACCACTTACATAATAACATGTGGTGTACCACTTGTGTTACAGGCATAAGGAAAATTTTCTCCAAGATGACACCCAAGCTCAAGAAATTCGATGGAGAGCTACATTTAATTATTGTAGGTATGTAAAAAATGTTAGGGAATTTTAATTTGGTAATTGAAACAGCTTTTTAAATAAGGAACTTTAACGAAAAGCTCTAGGTACTGTTCAGTTTAACGAAAAACCACATTTTTACACTAAAAAGTCAATCTTGATACTATTCACTTTACCCTTTATTTTGTTCTTATCGTTAAAACTCAAAGTTTTTAAACCATTTTCATTAGTTTTCATTTTTCAATATAGTTACTGAGAACATAATCTTCTCAATGTTTTGATCAAAAGGATCACTTCTGGGTTCATCGTTTCCAGTGCAATGAGTGCTTTTGCAAGGCCAAAAAGGGCATAAGTTTCAAACCTTATAAAACTGAACCAAGAATTAGACACTATTTATAAAACTTGACCAATAATTAGATACCATTTATGAAACTGGACCAATAAGTAGATACTATTTATGAAATGAAACCAAGAATTAGGCACTATTTCTAAAATTAAACCAATAGTGGAAACTATTTGTGAAACTGGACTATACACTATTTATGAAACTGGACTAAGAAATAGACACTATTTATGAAACATGACCAAGAACTAGACACTATTTATGAAAGTAGATCAATAACTAGGCACTATTTATGAAACCGGACCAAGAAAGAGATACTATTTATGAAACAGTACCAATTACTATACACTATTTATGAAATCGGACCTAATAACTAGGCACTATTTATGAAATATGACCAAGAACTAGACACTATTTATAAAACTTGATCAGTTTCATAAATAGTGTTCAGTTTCATAAACAATGTATGTGATGGACACACGTATCTCGCATGTCAGGATCTATTTTTTTTAACTTTTTTATGTTAAAATTGTGTCATTTTCATTAAAATTTAAGTTCTTTTGTCATTTTTATTAAAATTTAAGGGTTGTTCATTAATATTTAATTCTTTTTCATTAAATAAAGTTATAGCATGACTTTTGGTTAAAATAAACTTATTGGAATGCATTGGATGCAGGGGAGGAGAGGTTCTTGGGAGAGATAGGAGGGACGGGGCCTGGGTGGGTAGTGGGGTAGACATCAGGGAGGGTACCGGGGGGGGGGGGGGGGGGGGGGGGAGAGTGCTGTCGGTGGAAGGGGTGGGGGAGGGAAAGTGGCAGAAACCGGTATTTGGGGAGCTAAAGTTGAATTGCGATGCAACATGGAGAAAGAACACTGGGGAGGGAGGGGTGGGGTGGGTACTTAGGGATTTTGCGGGTATTCCTTTGTGTGCTAGAGGGGTAGGGGGCGAGAGATTTGGGGACGCCACTATGGTTGAGGCTGAGGCGATTCGACAGGGCTTAGAGACGATGGTGGGAAGGGAGGAGTGGGTGGGTAGTTGTAAATTGGTGGTGGAATCGGACTCTAAAGGATTAATCAAGATGTTAAATAAGGAGACCACGGTGGATGTCAACCTTGAAGTTTATATCCAAGACATTTGGAGAATGGCTAGTTTGTTTCAGTTGGTAAGGTTTTGCTTTACCCCTCGACATTGCAATCGTGCAGCCCATTCGATAGCAGCGTACGTTGTCAAGCATGGCGGGAGATTTGGCTGGGATGAATTAGGTCCTGAGTTTCTTTTCAATATTTTAGCAGAAGATGCAAATGTATCAGTTCGCATTTGAGTTCTAATAAAATTTCTATCTTTCGGAAAGAAAAAAAAAAACTTAGCTCAAGTCTTTTTCATGAAAGCTCCCTATATTTATTTGAAGACTCCACATATCCCTTCTAAATAGTATATATATGTGTGTGTCACGCCTCAAGGCTTTCCCCTAAGCAGAATTATCCATAAAACGCCTCGCTTACGCCTTTGTCTTTTAATACATTGGTGTTTACTAATACATATTGAATAAAAAATGTGAGTTTTTCCTTATAATCCGACACAAAGTACCTAAAAATCAAGAATAAAATCAATTGGAGGGGCTTACGTTGATCCAATTCCTTTATTTATGAATTATCCGATTTCTTTCTTTCTTCCATTCTTGTCCTAAAAAAGGACGGAGGAAGGAGGTTTTTAGCTGAATTTGACGTCCAACATGAGCATGCACAAAATCAGAAGTACCTAACGAAGGCCAAAAACAAGAAGAGACGTAAAGACTAAAGAGTGAGAAATAGTAATGGATGTCACATTTGAAATTACCAATGAGAAATGTGGAGAAGGAGGATCCACTAATAATTTCTTGTATCCACGCGGGATTGCTCCCTAAAATGTAGCATTGTCTAATCACTACATCAAAACACCTTTTCTTCTGCTTCTTCTTCTTCCTTCTTCTTCATTATTTCGTGCCTGCTTTATTAAGGACAATAAGTGGAGTGCCCCCCCCATTCCTAATTCGACTTTATTTACCCTATTTGTCCTATTTTGTCAGACCGCCTTATCAATTGATCATTTGTTTGATCATTTTATGTCGACAAGTATATCAATACGTTACTGACAATCAGTACATCACTTATATTGCTGATAATATCTATACTTTGATATTATATTTGTTAAAATTGTTTTGATATGTTACTAGAGGAAATTTACATGAAAAGTAAACAACGATGTGGCTGGTTAGGCGATCTTTTCTGATAGGGTCCTTTACTGTATCTTAAAAGTGATTAATTATATTTCACCCTCTACCATTTAATTTCTTTGTGGGATGTAATGTTAAGTTTTATTTTTAGCTATGATTCTTGATCATGTACAAAATTTCACTTTACCTTATAAGTTACATATTCATCATTTTGTGACCTGCGTTATACCCCTTTGTTAACTAGGTCTTTTCAATCCCTTCTATTACATTTACATTTGGTACATATAAAACGGAAATGTCCTGGCAAAGAAGTAAACACCAAACCCACTGAAATTATCCCCAAATTTTCCCTTTAGAATTTGTAGTTAGTTACAAAGTTTGATTTTCCGTAATTAGTTATTAAAAATCCGTAGACCTTTCAAGGTCAATGTTACTATTTTTTGGGTATTTATAAAATATAGCAAAAAATTAACCCTTAATTTCAGAAATGTCACTTTTTATAAAAACTTCAAATATATCCAAAATCTCACTTAAGTAGACACAAATACCCTCAAATTTAATATCCAAATTAACTAAAAAAATAAAAACCCTATTAGATGAAGAATTAGAGAAACCCTAGACTTAAGAAATGGTGGAGATTTGTGCATAGGAGAGTGAAGGCATCAGTTGCTAGTAGGAAACCGTGGAGGCTTGTGCGGCCCTAAATGGCGGTGAGCGTAAATGATTAATTTTTATTTTTTTTGCATTGTTCCCCGTTTATGTTTTCTCTTTACTTTTGTAGTTTCTTCTTCAATTAAATATTTATAAATGAATGTACAGTCAATCTTTATAATGTTATTTGTCTCAATTTTCCTTTCGTATGAAGCAATCACTTTGAAATCTCTGAGTCTTCGATTGTAATTGTTTCATATTGATGCATTTCGTCACATACTGGAATCTTCTATATATGAAAACAGTTTGTACAATTAGCTATTCCTACAATTACTTGTTTGTGCAAAGGTTTATGTTTTCTTTTCCTGCTAATAAGGTACATAATATATATCCATTTGTAGTTGACTGTAAAAGTTTTGTCATGCGTTTTCAATATAATCAAATAGAACGCATTCATGTCTATCCCAATATACTGAAAAAGCATGGGAAAGTTTTTACCATTCAATTATGTTGAATAAGCATGGAAAAAAATTTGCCATGTCTTAGTTGGGTAAATTAAAAAAAAAAAAATGTAAAAAGGCCTTTAGGGAACAAAGTCGAATAATTTTTTTTTTTTTTTTCCAACCTGGGGATTGTCCTTATTGCTGAGAATTTGAATGGTGTAGATCATTATTTTTCAGTAAAATATAGACCTGGCATTCGTGTCATGTTTCCCGTGTTCGTGTTGTTTTCGTGTCATACCCGATATCTTAACGGGTCGTGTCGTGTAACACCCATTAAAATAAATGGGTAAAATGACCCGACCCGAAATCGACCCGATAATATTAACAGGTAATATGACCCGACCCGTTACCCGTTAAGGAAAATATATTTTAAACCAATAAATAATCAAATGAAAAACATAATACTAAATAAGTATATACATATCATATTATCACATTCAAAACAAAAAAACGCATTTGTCTTTCAAATATTACATATTTACATACCCAAAATAAGAGCATAATAAAAAATAAAAAAACATTAGAACATTACAAAATATCAAATGTTCAAAAGATTTGCAAAATTAAGGGAATTATGTTTCAAGGTTTGGAACCTTGCACATTTTCTAACAATCAAACTCTTCAATTTTCATCAATCACCATGGGAAACGGTATTGGAACTTTGGTTTGATATATTGTCTTCAAGAGTTATATTGATGATATTTTCAGTGAGGCTTTCTACATTAGCACTCTTTTCTCATTTATCATATGGCTATTGTTTAAGTAAAGTCTTTAATAATTTTTTAATTAATGTAGAAGTGTGAAAAATATAGAAATAAAATATATATAAACGCTCGTAATGATAAGCTTTACAACTTTCGTGAAGGGCTTAACTTTGAAATGTGCCACTATAATCGTATAAATCATAGATCAAAATTCTACCATCGATTATTTGTTTACATTTATGCTTCATTTTTCTCACCAAATTTTGTTCTTTCAGATTTTCTTTTTTGTAAACATGATCTATTAGAGGATACAGGAAGATGAACGGTTCGGATCGTTGATATTATGTTCAGAGTTTTACCGTTAGTGAAAATATTGCTTGGTGTTTATAAAGTCTCGACAAAGTATATAACATCGACTCATATTTCAATTAACCGTAAATATCGGGATGTGATATCAAAGATCCGAACCGTTTATCTTCCTACATTCCCTAGAAGATCATGTTTTCAAAAAAGAAAATTTTAAAAATGAAATTCAATATAAAGAATAAAGCCTAAATTACAATCGACGGTTAAATACAAATTTAAGGTTTATGGATTATAGTGTTGGATTTCGAGGTTGACCCTTACAGGAAAGTTGTAAAGCTTGTCACTACGAGTGATTGTATATTTTTTTTAACATTTCTTACACTTCTACAATAATTATTATTAATTTTATTACTTTTACACTCAAATAAAAACACTATTCATGACGGTTTGGAGGGTTTTAAAAATCTAAACGATAATGTAAGTGTAACCATTGTCTACTCGTGGAGGAATGATGAATCACGAGTGTTTATATATTCTTTCACATTTTTCATACTTGTAGGGATGTCTTATTGCCTATACTAATACTATACTAGTTGATTTTAATTTTGGACAACAACATGTTAAGTAAAATTATCCTATTAATGATAATAAAAAACTCTCGTAATAAAAATAAATAAATGAATAAAACTTAATTTTTTTTAACTTATATAGAATAATAATACAAAAATATATATTTAACATAGAATATACCAATATATACAATATATGTGACAGCCCGTCCCGATTTTCTGTATTATATCATCCTCGAACATGTGAATGGACGATTTTACCCTTGAGCGTTGGGTTGCATTTATATTTTTGGGCTAAGTTTAGAGGCCCAACATGTTAGTTTTGGACCAATCAATTTTCTTCCAAGTTATTTGGAACTAGTTAAAGTAAGAGGTGAACCTTGGAGTTAGGGTTTTGTAGTGAGATTAGTTAGTTCCAATTAGATTAAAGTTTTGTGTTGTTTTTGGGGTGATGTGTTAGTGTGAGGACCACACACACACCCTTGGACCTCTCTCACCCCTCCCGTGCTCTCTTATCTCTCATTCACTCTCGGACTCTCTCTCTCCCTCTACAAACGTACGGACCAACCCCAAAACCTTTCGAAAGTTTGTAGATCGAGGTTCTTAAGTGCACCATTGTACTCCTCATGTTCATACGAGTTGAGTGGTGTCCTTGGTTGGTCGTGAAACCACAGAAAAACCCTAGAATCTAAGCACTCCGTCGAGGTACAGTAACAACCACACTATCGTGGAAGTTTCATGCCATTTCAAGACTCCTAAAGGTACCCTCTCTTCCTCCTAAGTGTATTGGTTGAGTTTTGGTTTAATTTGGACGTTGGAAAACCATGGAAATCGAACCTCCGAGAAAAACATTATTCACCAACTTTTAAACCCGTGATCTTTTGTGAATTCTAGGACCATAGCGAGCTTTAGAAGGTCCTCACAATGCTCGGAGTGCATTGTTGGTGAATTTTGGACTTCAGGAAGCCCAGATACGATGAGTTGCAGAGGTTGCCGGAGTTTCGAGCTTGTTTCGACGTGATTTCATGAGATTCGAAGCTTGAAACAGGTATATCGTCATTCTACTTGTAGTAAGCTTTCATTTGGTCTAAGTTTCATGAAAAATGGTTGAAAATTGAGCTAGATTAAGAGGTTTGAAGTTTTACCCAGTTTCAGGAGCCGGCGACGGTCGCCGGAGTTATGAGGAAGAAGACAGAGAATATTCCGTCAAAACTGACGGAATATTCTAACGGCGTTAGTCAATTTTAACAGTTACCGTTAGCTTTTAACGGAATATTCCACAGAATATTCCTAACGGCAGTTAAGCTGCCGTCCGTGTGCCAGGCACGTGCCTGTTCGTGGGTGGCGCATCTGGCCATGCCTTGGCCGGCGCGTGAGGGCGCTTGAGGTCTCAAAATTTAATTCTAAAAATATAGGGATGATCCTGAGGTAGTGTAGATCATTTTGGTATATTCACACACCTCATTTGAGCAATGTATGAGAAGTTATTACCTAGTTTCGTTTATGTGCTTTAAAATAACGTATTTATAGTTGTTTCTCACATAGGCGAGACCTATCTGTAGGACGAGCGTAGCCAGGCTAGGCACGGGGGCTACGATCCATCTACTTACCAGCGAATGGGTTTTTGTTTTCCGTATATATCTATATACTACGTATTTTCCCAGAAATTGCATTATAAATGCTTTTATAAATGAATTGTCATGCCAATGCATATATACTTATGAAAATGCACTATGAATTGTATGCGCATGATTGTTGGTGTTGCGGGCGCTCAGGTAAGTTGCAGGTAAGATTATGTGTGGTTAATAAGAAGTTGAGTTATGAAAAGTATGATGAGATGCATTGAGAGTTCATTAACCTGCACCCCGGTGTTAGTGCTCCCGCCCAGAGTTAGGGGCATAGTCTTTCACGTGATGTTCACCTCCCGCACCACACGCTCATCTTGGATCCAAGTTAGGTGCACAGGCCTGTCGTATAGACCACTTTCAATGGGTTCGACTCGTAGGTGACCCGCGATCATTCGCACAGTCTTCACGTGATTGTAGCACTAGAGCGTATTATTTTACACCCAGTCCTGTCGTATAGACCACTATAAGTGGGTTCGACTCATGTGCAGGCATGATTTATGAGCTAGAGATCAGCTGACGAGCTGTACAGTTATTATTGCATACGATTCACTTACCTGATGATTTTGATATACATGGCATGGCATATTCATGATTTGATTACGTATTGTGACGATGATTTCTGTTGAGCTATAGTATATGTACATACTATTTTCTGGAGAAGTATACAGGTTTTACGGTGAGGGGATATAAATGTGGTTTTGAAATGATTTTCGAAAAGCGTTGTTTTTGCCCACTCACGCTTTTGTTTTGCGCCCCTCCAGGTTCTAGGTAGCGTTATTGGTGGCATCCGAGGCTGCAGCTGCGATTCTGACAGACACACGCCCAAGCAGGACCCCCTATGGGTGTTTTTATTTAATACTCCTTATGTTCGATTGCACCTAGACAATTACGCTCTGATTGTGTATTAACACTTCTTGAATTTGAATTTTCATTTATTCGTAGTTCTTCTTATATTAATGCTTCCGCACTGTGCACATGGTTACGTCACCCTCACGGGACGGCCAGCATGCCTCGATCTCGGTCGGGGGTGTCAATATAGCTATTGTATTTTATAATAAATTTTTTTGTAATTAAACTTTAAAATTATAATTTTTTTTTTAATGGGTCGAAACGGGTTACCCACATGTTACCCTCGTGTATACCCGTTAGGAACCCGTTATTAACGGGTACTTAACGGGTCACCCGATAATGACCCGATTAGTTATCGTGTTGACCCGAAACCCGTTATTTTCGTGTTGTTTCCGTGTCGTGTAAGAAACTGCCGGGTCTAGTAAAATATATGAAAACACGGGAGTTTAAGATTTGGTTGTAAATTGACTAGTAAATGAATTTTGGATTTTGTTCCTTCGATTGAATATTTATTAAAGTCAATTATTTTCATGTTATATTTTGTGTTTCCATTATTATACTACAAATTCTTTGATCTGCAGACGCTATATAGCCAGTTGGTGATCAGACCAATTAGATAGTAAATGATGATGTGTGTGAAAAAATTGTCCTACCACCAACTACACGAACAAGATATGGTAGGCGTAAAGAAAAAAGGATCCCATCACGTGGACTGAAAAAAATCAACTCAAAAACGTCCAAAATGTGGTTCAAATGACTATTGTAAACAAACTTGTAGGAATCTTGTTCCACGTAGAACTCTTTTTAAATTTATGTGTAATGAATAAATATTTTCTGCATTTTATTGTTTATTTTGATAGTACATACAATCCTTAAAATTTCAGACAATTAAAAGTTTATTACTTTTATTTCTTTACTCTAATAGTTCCCTTTTATAACATGGTAAAGTGTTTTCTGGGACCCATGTGTGAGAAAGAAAGGTTTCCCTGATTATTTATTAAAATAAAATTGAGAGAAATCGTTTGCTCTTCGTTTGGAAAAGAAAAGAGAAAAAAAGGATAAATTTTTAGTGAACGATTATAGCACAAGAAGTTTTTAAGTCTAACAATTAGTTATTCATATAATTGAGGGTACTTGTGTCTACTTAGGTGAAATTTTGAATATATATGAAAGTTTTTATAGAAACTGATATTTTTGAAATTAAGGGTTAGTTTGTTGGATAGAGCTAGATTCCATGAACGCGTGCAAAAATTGTTCGTGAAACGAAGTGGCAACGAACGAGATATAAGCATTTAAAGTTAAGGGCAAAATTGTGAGATCCCACATCGACCAACGGGCACGAGGCCTTTTGGGAACTCATTGGCTTCGGATTCCATTGGAACTCTGAAGTTAAGCGAGTTTGGGAGAGTGCATTCCTAGGATGGGTGACCCACTAAGAAGTTCTCGTGTGAGTTCCCAGAAACAAAACCGTGAGGGAATGGTAAGCCTAGAGCGGACAATATCGTGCTACGACGAAGTCGAGTCTGGGATGTGACGTGACGGCCAGCACACCTCGACTTTAGTCGGGGTGTGTCAAAAATGGCCATTTGGACCTCTATAAATAGAAAGCCCCATATTTTTATGAGTAGCTTACCATTACTAGTAGGTGGACTTGCAGGCCAATCAGTGGCGACTAAATCTTTGCAATTGCAACCCCGTTCCCGGGCTCATTTTTTCGATGTTTATCAGGTGTGCTCCTACGATGAAAATCATCGCAATCACCATCGTTCGATTCCTCTTGTCATGACGAACAAAACCCAACCAAATTTTACCTTGTTTGGTCACATTTTTAGGTAGGTTGAGTACGACGGTCTTCAGCGTCCTAGACGGCGAACTCGCCGTACATCTCCATCACCTCGAAGCCAACCACCCCCCTCTGCTGACATATCCTAGTACTATACGATATGTTCATGCTTGGTACACCCGCGATAGGGGACTATACACATCCTAGTATTGATCATCTTGGTATATTCACAATGGGTGTTCACTACCTAGTTCTGTTACATATGGTCCTTCTTGGTATATTCGCAATGGAGGACCATACACATTCTTAGGGTGATCATGCTTGGTATACTGCAATTGGTGATCACTGCCTACCAGGGTTGTAAACAGTGGTTGTGCTTGATAAATTTGCAATGGGTGACCACTTCTAAGTTGGATTTCGTTGAGTTGCTCTGGAATCCCATTTCATTTTCGGTTTCATTGAGTTGGTCTGGAACCCTAGATTCTTGTGCATAGAAGTTGCTCGAGTTTACACTTGTGGTTGTAACTTAGAGTTACAATTGGATATTTGGATTTCAAGTAAAGAAATACAGGAAACCTTATAGAGGCTGGCTTTATTAAAATGAGTGAAGTCATATTTGATCTTGTTGGTTGATCAACGTAGTTAAATATTAATATTGTGCAACTTTGATTATGATTGTGGAATTGTATTGGAAAACATTGTGATGTGAATGACAAAATGACAATCTTGGTTGGCATATTATTTTGTTATGCAGTCTGGAATCCAGTGAATCATGCTAGTTGAGTTCCATTGAGTGATTTTGGAACTTTGTATTTTTTTTTGTTAGAAAGTACTATGAGAAATGTCGGAGTTTACAAAATAATGACAACAAATCGTTGCATCCCGTCTTAGTGTACGTAGAAAGTGTAACACAAAGGATAAATGTAACCATGAATAAATGAAAAAGTAACTATGCTATTGAACCGCTGGGTTATTTTTTGTCATGTCTCAGAAGCAAGACATGATAATTGAACATGCATTTTCTGAATTCAGCTGTCAATATTGGACGTATTTTAGGATTAGGGCGTGACAATTAGAGAAAAGGATATCACATCGGTCATACGACCAAATAATATAGATTAAATGACTTGGCATTCAAAAAGATTGAAGTTTCCTCTAGAGACTGAATACCGACTAACGAGGATCACGAAAAGATTGTCGTTGGCTCTGGTATAATGACTTGACCAGTTCTCGATGTAGGAATTGGTTTCCCTTGTAACCCCATGTGGGACAACTCATGAGGGGGCATGTTAGAGAATAGGATCTCACATCAGTCATATGACAAAATAATATGTAATTAATATAGGAGAATTTCCATCCCTAATATCACCGAAATCTTTTGTGATATAACCAAACACCTGGAAATAGGCGGTTAAGTCAGGACAATATCAGTGATATTGGTGGTGAACTATGTTAGGCCTATAAAGTTTGGTATCAGAGCAGGCCATTCTCTCGACATGTCATGCGGCTGAGTTATTGGGCTTGAACATGCTTCTTGAAGTTGGGCTTTGGAAAAGATGCGCTAACTCCAACCTAAGACTACTGAATCATTGGGCCCTTGAAAAGATTGGCGTTGGCTCTAGAGATTGAATATCAATTGACCAGGTTCTTGAAAAGACTGTCGTTAGCTCTGGCATAAGGACTTGACCAGTTCTCGATGTAGAAATTAGTTTCCATTGTGACCCCTTGTGGTGCCACTCGTGAGCGAACGTGTTAGAGAATAAGATCCACATTGGTCATATACACTACTACGTTTAACTATTTGTGCGACGAACAAAAGTTGGTCGCGCAAAGTGTATTTTTGTAATAAAGTAATAAAATAAAATTGCAATTAAAAAATGTAATGAAGAGAAAAATAATTTCTTTAATTAAAAAACTAAGAAAATAATGCGGCGTAATCTACGTGGTCGTCATTTGGACGTGGCTGGAAGGTCTCGAGGTTAAGGATGGGCTCAGAGGTCGAAGAGGCAGAGTTATGGGCATGCTCAGGTTGGAGAGGCTCAGATGTCGACGGGGGACGAAGATCCGGGAGAAGAATGGCGGACTGACTGAGGGCATGTACAATCAGTGAAATCTAGCTCTTATACGAGGTGAGCTCAGTCCTAAGGTCGGCCACCTCTGCTGTCAAAGCTGTCACCTTACTTTTTGACTGCAATGATGAAAAGGCTCTAGGTTTCCGCCGTCGAGCATTCCCCATCCCCTTACAATACATTCCCGACCTCCCCCCGAGAGTCTGATACAAGGTCTCTGTAAGGATCTGAAACCCCTCATCCTCTGGGGGGGGATCCATAGACTTGAGCGGAGTCTCATGAGGAAGCTAGTAGGCAAACTCCTGAAGAACCAACTACCTCTTCTCCATCATCGTCGCCTGTGTAAATAACATGAAATATTAATAATAACATTCAAATAATAACCATGATACTTGAGTGCGTAAGATAGTAATTACAATTGAAGAATACTTACATGAAGGGACTCGGCCAACTCATCCCCTGGTCGAACATAAATGTCGCTAAAGACATCAATCTCCGGGAATTTTGAACCCCCTGAATAGAACAAGAAAAGAAAATGTTAGTACGAAAAAAAATTAATATTATTGACATAGTAAAAATTGAATAAGAAAAACTTTATTATTACCTGTTCCACGCCTTCATCCTGTATGAGAAGGGCCTCAAACCAGCATGGTGGAGAAAAGCCTTCTTCTCCCGATTGCTCTTGTTGGCTTTCACCTTTTTATGTTATACAAAAAATAAACGTATTAGTTCTAATTTAAATGAAATATAAAAAAAAATCAATAAACATTAGTAAGAAACGTAGAATACTTTTAAACTTAATATAAAAAACGTACCACATAGCTAGGCTCCTGAAAATGACTACAGAGCCACACCCAATTATCATCCCGGTCCTCAAATTCCTTCAGGCGACCCTCCTCAAGAACGACTTGGGGATTATCAAATGTCTCAAAATATTGATGCAGGTCGCTCTTCCACTGCTTGTACCGTTCAACGAAGGCCGGTTGACGTACGCCAACATATTGTCGTTGATGTCGTAGAAATTGTAGTTCGTCTGCAATGTAACAAATTAATTACATACATTAAGTAATATAAATATATAAAATTTAAAGGAAAAACAATTAAAAGGTAGGATACTTATCGACAACTGTGTGCGCACCTTCGTCTGGCATCACATTCCAAGACTTCGATTGCATAGGGTAATAGGTCCAAACGACGTGACCAATGTCGTGGGCCAATGCACTATGCTGCTCCGCCGTTGGTGCAACCCGATCGTGATACGTCCGTGGTCACCCGAGTGACCTTCGCCGTCTTCAACTGGGACAAGGTCCCTGGGTATTTTTCTTTGCTAAAAAAAAATTAAAAACAGTCAAACAAACATAACAAATTAAACTGAAATTTCGGCAGAACCTCCCCTAAAGTTGTAACAATTCCCAAACCCTGGACAATGTAATGAATAATATATGATATCCAACAACAATCACAACAATTGAATGCTTCAGTAATGGATACCAAGTGAAATATTACATAGTGTATATCTAGTTTGTAACCTATCCATAATCAAAAGGCAACTAAAATTTTTAATCGCATGAGGAACATTTAACTTCCACATTCTATTTAGCAACTTAGTTTTTAAGTTATTTGTTGTTACATTATTTTGAATTCAAGTCACAGGTTTGATAGTAAATCGACCATTGGCATTCATGCTTCAATAAACCGAATCATTTATATCAAACATTGATAACAGAATACGGAAAATTTTATTAGCAATACAAATATTGACAAAATTTAGCATAAGAGATTTATTCGAGCAGTTATTGGAAATAAAACGACAAAGCTTAATTGATCATCCTGTATGAGATGGGACAGTCTATATGGAGAAATCACCAAGGCACTATAGAAAAATTTAGTTCTCAGCGTTTATCACATGTTTACCTTGTTGGGACCCTGAGGCATTAGTAGTGGATGCCGATGTGTCGGGTGTGCAGACGCGGCAGTGACCACGCCTGGCGCTAACAGGTTGCGCCACTGAAGATGCTGATGACGCCGGCACTTGGGAGACCCTGGGACTAATCGGATTAACCAGCTTGTGGTTCATTTCTGCTGGAGCTGTTTCGATTGAAGTAGGAGGCGGAGGAATCGAACGGGTTGCATTCAACACTACCTTACGACTTCTAATTAGATGTGACATCTGCACAATGAGAAGATAATAAATTGCTCTCTGGACTGTTGGTTGTACAAGCAGCGAATTATAATCCTTCTAAAACTTCTATAGTATTTATTAGATTAATCATATAAGCTTCTCCCATTTATATTAGAAACTTTAAAAAGTAATAAATAAAAAGAATAACACTGAATCAAGGACATAAGAAAAATTCTAGTTCTATTGGAAATTTGTGCAATAAAGTTTTGTGTTAAAGAAGAAAAATAGTGTATCGACTATGAAAGAAAGCAGGCACATAGGATTTAAGCCACAAAAGCCTACTTACTAGATGCATCCAAGTAAATCAACCATTTATACCTTAAGGAGGTTTTCAGGGGAAATGCTTTCACAAGACTTTGAAACCTAGCATCATAGTTGTTTGAATTAAAATCAAGCAATTACAACAGTAAAACCAAGCAGACTAAACCATCAACTCATTAAATTAAAATTAGCATAATAGTTTGAATCTTAGCATAAGAAAGATGGAATGTCAGATGGCCTTTCGGCAAGGACTATATTAACTGGAAAATCGCCAACTCAAAGGACCATATTAACTAGAAAATCGCCAACAAAAAAGTAGTAAGGACTTCCCTTTATTCTCAATGTAGAGAAGTATGCTTCATGTATGACAATAAGTTGGATAAAGTTGATATAAATGTGATGGATGCTCTGATTACAATTCTAGTTCTGAAGCCTTAAGATGAAATTTGTATATAACTGGGAGAGTTCCACTTAAGTAGACATACCTAATAAACACAAGTGAGAAAGAAGAAAGCTCACTTTATACTTTTTATCTTTTTGTTAGGGCAAAATGTGCATAACACCGTTGGATGTGACCATATAACAATGCATGTATATAACAAATGATGAGGAATAAAGCAACACGAAACTTTATTAAAGAAAGCAACATGAATATGAACATTTATTCCATCCTTGTGTTCAATCAGTTAGTAGTATTCTTTGCCCAAGTGTTCAATCAGTTAAATTGAAAATATAACAATGCATGGATATGACAGCTTGTAAAACATGTATTTCATCCTTCTTGATAGGATAGCAAACCTTATTAAAGAAAGCAATTGCAATAAGAATTAGTTCAGAATCAAATCAACACAATACAAATATAACATCCTTATCTTTACCCCAATATACCTAAACACTAAAGCAGCCCTCGACAATTATAGTGCATAATGTAGTGGGACTCCGTACATGTTTGTACAATTCATACATAAACGAACAAAACGACTCAATCACTAGTGAAAAAATCATAACCATGGAAAAGCTTTGACCATGCTTAATAGTAGTAGCATCTACTATATTGATTTCACAATTAGTGACAGGCTCAAACTTTAACTCTTCCAATCAACATTTACATTCCCAACAGTC
Source organism: Cotoneaster glaucophyllus (assembly GCA_036320875.1). Classification (NCBI taxonomy): domain Eukaryota; kingdom Viridiplantae; phylum Streptophyta; class Magnoliopsida; order Rosales; family Rosaceae; genus Cotoneaster; species Cotoneaster glaucophyllus. The sequence goes on from CM070067.1 coordinate 12,962,183, forward strand.
GACATCAAGAATTTTAACACAACTTATGCTTATTTACAATTTCAAAATCCTTTAGTAAGTTAGACAGTGCTTGAACCATAAAAGATCATTGAACTATACAACAAACATCACCAAATGTCCACCTCAAAATAGGCAAGTTGAATTGTAGCTCAAATATAACAATTTTACTGATGTTATCTTCACCCAATCTCCACTCTACTTGACAGACACAAAAATGATTCTATCCCAAACAACTCAACAACAGATTGCAGTCAAAGAAAAATTAGTACCCTTCTCAGACCAACTGCTAACGTTGACATGACCAGATTGCAGTTAAGTATGTTTGTTGAATTGAACTCAAACAACTCAAAGGAAACCCTTTTCAGACCAACTGCTAATGTTGACATTTTAACATGACTAGAAAAGCAATTAAGTATTTCATCATGTTGCTTTTTAGTTAATATTCACATGATAAAATATTCTTTCACCCTTCTATATAATCAGATTCCATAGATGTTCCCTAATTTTCCTTCAACTACATGTTCATATATATGTGGTTTCCTAGGCCTTACTAAAGCATGTCGTTGATAACTAATTAAATTGTTGCAGGTATTCAATCCATAAATTTGTCACACCCTCTTTCGATAGTAACATAGCATAACTCTTCAATAAGCACAACCCATTAATTTAAATTTCCAAACAACAGAGTGTAGCTCTTCAATAAGCAGATGTTATAAATGGCACTGACTTTGTAATACTACCATCTCCGTCCTACCATGAATTTGCACTCGACAGATTATGTGTATAAACATGAATTATAAAAATCAAAGCAATTATCAGAGCAGATTATAACCCATATTCAAAGCATTAGATTTCGAGCAACCAGAAATCAATTAATTATAAAAATCGAAGGAGATAGAGGGATGTCGTTAGAGGAAGATAGAGGGATGTCGGAGGAGGAAGAGATAGTGGGAGGGTGAGCTGAGGGAGATGGTTGTTAGAGAGAAAAAGTTTACAGAGAGGAAGATGTAAAGGGAAAGTGTTTGCGATTTCAGTTTAATCTCGAGGCTCTTGTGTGATGAACAGCAGATATTCGTCGCGTAAAAAATTCAAATTTTCACAAAATTATTTTTGTGCCCGCCAGAAAGTCAAAATTTTCAGCTTCTTGCGTAACGAAAGGGAAATTAATCGTCACGCAATAAGCTGAAAATTTAATTTACCTGGGATTTTTTTTTAAATTTATATTTATTCAAATAAAAATAATTTATTTATAACATAAGATAATTAAGTTACAAAAAATATAATCACTTTCGCTATCGTCGCTATCATCACTTTCGGTCTCCCAATCATCCTCCTTGATAGTTACGTCATCGTCGTCGTTCGGGCCCACTGCACAATTGTATCGTGGAATATTATTGAATTCAATTGTAATTGACTAAATCGGTATTTCGATTGAATCCACTTCTTGTATCTGAAACGGTTCTTGGGTAAGATTTGTATCTCGAAGTGTTTCCACATCATTTTCCATTGAAAATTCTAAACGTTGGTCAGCGACGTTGTCAACGTCGTCGTCAGTAGGTCTTGTTCTGGTATAGCATACATGTTCTTCTGATCCATCTTTTGAACAACTTTCCAACCTCTCCCGGCTTTAGGGTCATCTAGATACACAATCTGTTTTGCCATGTTTGCCAAAATGTAAGGGTCGTCATCATACCAAGTTCTGTTACTGTTCATAGATAGTAAGCCATGGTCAATTTTAACACTTCCCTGCCTATTTTGGTTTGTATCAAACCATCGACACTTAAACATGATCACTTGGTATCGGTTTTTGTAAAGCAAATGCACGACAGTTGTTAGTTTGCCATAGAAATCAATGTTCGTACTTTCGCCTCCACCTAGGACATGGACACCGCTGTTTTGCACACACAACTTGACATCTCGTGTAGTCCCCAAAAACTTGACGTTGTTAACATGGCAACTCGAGAACAATTCAGCGCGAATTGGGGCGAACGTCAAGTTATATAACTCTTCACTGTAAGTGGGGGAATTCGATGCTTTCAATTTATTCACCTAATATTAAACAAAAACATACACCTGTTAGTTTGAGAAAATTAAATACTACAATATATATCACAAATACAAAACACGTATAACTTACATATTCGAGAAACCACTGTGGAAACAATTCTCGATGTTTCTTGGCATCCAAATGTGATGGATGTTCTCGCTTCATCATCTCTTCATGCTCATCTAGGTATTCCATTATCTCGTCACAATTTTTCAATACGAACCAAAGCGCTACCTCCATGTCATTTTTGGAACACGACTCGCCTCGTACAGGATCTCCAAAGGATCATGGGCATTGGGCAAAAATAGAAAGTTTCTCCTTTCTCACACCTTCATCATTATTGCGATGAGGACGATTGAAAGTTGTCTCCACATCTTTTAAATACATTCTATAAAAAGTAAGTGACTCATATTGAATACAAGCCTCTATAATTGATCACTTGGGCTTTTCTTGTTGCGTACATTTTTTTTTCAGCTCTCGAAAAGCTTGCCAAAATAAAATGATACAATACAAATTAGTAAGCGTGGGTTAATGATGCATAAACAAATGATGAGGATTATATACCTTTCTATTGGATACATCCAGCGATAGTTGATAGGACCAGCAAGCAATGCCTCTTCGGGCAAGTGAACCATCACGTGGATCATACTTGTGAAGAAAGATGGAGGGAATATCATCTCAAACTTACATAGGACTTGGACAATTTCATGGCGCAACTGATTAATGTCCATCTTTTGCAAAGTTATTGCCGTCAGTTGGGAAAAAAATCTAGACAACAACATGACTAGCTTCACAACATCTTCCGACAATAGGTGTCGAATACCCACAAAAAGTAGGCGTTGCATAAACACATGGCTCTTTAGTTCAGCAAATTTACCCCTGTCAACATTCACGCAACGCCCGATATTATAAGCATACCCATCAGGAAACTTTACAGACGATACAAACTTTAAAAACTCTTTTTTGTCATTCGATTTCCTGGAAAAAAAAGCAAGATCTCTTTAGCTTTATCATTGTCCCTATTCATCCATAAACCCCTCTGTATGCCCATTATGTCCAAATCAATATGAGCTTTGATCGTGTCTTTGTCTTGCCCTTGATATCTAGAATGGTGCCCACCAATGTGTCAAATACATTTTTCTCAACATGCATAACGTCGAGGTTGTGTCTCAATTTTAGTTTCGACCAATACGAGAGCTCAAAAAACATAGGCTTGTGGGTCCAGTTCATATGTGTAGAAGGTCTAGTCCTACTCATTGTTTTCCCAAACGGAGCAAAATTCAAACGGTTAAGCTGTTCTAAAATCTGATCACCAGATCATTCTCTAGGTCTAGAGCGATGTTTTGTTTTCCCGTCTAACTCTTTATCCTTTTCCTGCCACTCGTGGTCCTATGGCAACCATCTCCAATGACTAAGGTAACAAACTTTTTCGGCGTGCCAACCAGATGTTACATCATCCTTGCATACAGGGCATGCCATATAACCCTTAGTGCTCCACCCATAAACCATTGCATATGCTAGAAAATCATTCACAGTCCACATAACTGCTACCTGCCAAGTGAACATCTTCCTAGTGCACTTATCGTACGTGCGCACACCGTTTGTCTATAAATCATTTAGCTCATCAACCAATGGCCTTAAGTAAACATCAATTGACCTACCAGGATCCTTAGTTATCAAAAGAGCCATCATCATGTATTCTTTTTTCATGCATTTCCAAGGTGGCAAATTATATGGGAATACGAAAATCGGCCAAGTGCTGTGGTGTTGGTTTAAAACCCCGAATGGATTGAATCCGTTAATGGAAAGTCCCAATCTAACATTCTGAGGATCAGCAACAAACACAAAGAATGTTCGATCAAACTTTTTCCATGCCTCTCCATCTGCAGGATGCCTCATCACATCGTCATCTACCCGTTTTTCCTTATGTCATCTCATGTCGATGGCAGTATGCGTCGACATATACAATCGCTGCAGCCTAGGTTTCAGGGGTAGATAAATCATGACTTTTTGTGGAATCTTAGTCGTTCTATTCTGAGATGTTATTTTGAACCTCGACTCATTGCATACAGGGCATTTATCTAATGCTTTATTCTCTTTGTAGAATAAAATACAATTCTTTTTGCAAACGTAAATTTTTTGATAACCCAATCCAAGACCATTTGTCTATGGTCTTTCGGCAAACAATTGTCCTTTGGAAGCATTCTCTTGAAAACCCCAAAAATTAATCAAAACACTGGTTCGACATACAATACTTTATATTTTCCGTGCATTAGTTCCACAATGGCCGTGAAAACCGAAAAGATCTCGCACCTCGGGTATAACTCTTTGTTGGTACTTTTTAATAGTTTTTCATTTTGTTTGAACGCTGCATTGTCCATTGGTGTAGACACGTCATCTTCCATCTTCCCCTTTCTGATTGGTGTTTGTGGATGCAAATGGAAAAGCATCATTTATAATATCCATGACTTGTTCTTTAGGATCCACAATAGGTTCAATATGTGTCCACTCTTGTGGCGCTTGAAGACGAAGCATTGTCTAATTGTTCCCCATGATGGTTCCAAGTATTATAGGTCTCAACCATTCCATTCCTTACTAAATAAAATAGAACATTTTCAAAAGTCTCATTTAACATGTTGTTACGCCTCGTACAAGGATATCGGATTCTAGTTGCACCCGGGTTGTGTGTACATGCAAAATCAATAAAATCCTTGATTCCATCCAAGTATTCGTTTGCACATATATTCGGGTTATGTATCCACGTCTTGTTCATAATTACTGCAACCACAATAACACTACAACAATCACAACAACTTTATACAAATGATAGTGTCACCTTGTTACCTTATGCCTCTGGTAAGGGCCTTATCCCATCAGATTAGATTTCAACGTGGATGAATTTCGGCAGCATCTCGGTACAGTTCTTCAGGTGGACGACATAGATATGAAATACCTATAAGCCACCCGAAGAACGTATAGAGATGACACCGAAATCTCCACAACCGAAACCTAATCCTTCAACCATAAACTACGCGCCATAACTGTGCATTCCCAAACTGTTCAAATAATGGGACAATTCAAGAATCAATTAGACCGCTGTCATGCTTTTGCATCCATGCGCGAAATCCAACTAATCCTCGAACGGGAAACTAAGTTTTACTAAAAATAAAAAAGTACGAAGTTAATTACAATTAACTCCATACATCACAACACATATTTGTATGTCACATAGAAATTTAACAACATAATATAAATACAATTTCACAACACAATATAAACATAACAACATAAGTTCAACATAATTTTATTAATTTTATTTTTTTTAAATAAAACGAAGAAAATACCTTCTCAATCGTTCTCCACCAATCGCTAATCACACACAATATCCCTATAAACAACGAAACTCATGGCATTAGTATGAATTTACATTAATACTTTTTCCTTAACAAAAAAAAACACTTACCAGACACACCGAGACAGCTCGATCAACCTAGAGAAGAAGATGAGGGAGTATTAGATGATGAAATTGAGAGAAAATGATGGATGTCGGATTGAAGAAAAACAAAGGGGATGAGTGCAGAGGCTAAATCTGCAATTTTACTGCAGTTTGCCTCTGCAATTTTGAATCCAAATTATAAAGTTAACTTTTGGACGAATGATTTTGCGCGACGAACACCGTCTTCATCGCGCAAATACCCTTTGTGCGAGTAAAAATGTGTTCGTCATGCAAATACCCTTTGAGCAACAAACAATGTATCGTCGCACAAGTTTACAATTTTTTTCATTTACTTTATAATTTATTATTTTAAACAAATTGCGCGATTTCGTCGCGCAAAATGCATATTTTTTAATTTTTTTTATGTTTTTCTGTTTTATTTTTATGTAATGTAAATTTTTATTTTAATATAAATAAAAATTCAAACCTAATTATACATTAAATTAATTAACAAAACTAATTTATTACCCCAAATACAAATTATAATTAATGTAAATATTAATACTCATCCACATAACATAAATTTATTAATTAAAATAAATATAAAGTTCACAAAATCTTATTTCAAAAAAAAAAAAAATATTACAATTCAACTTCAATCCTCCTCCGCCCGCAACACATCAAACTTTTACTGCCGAAATCTCTACTTGAAAAGCCCATCCACATATTTCCGCTGCTTCTCATCGATTTCATCAACATCCCAATAAACCTACATTAATGCCAATAACAATAAATCGGTAATTTTTAAAAAATATTACGTTTTAACAAAAATAATTATTCATTATTTACTACAAACTTACCGATAACTCCCCTAGCATGGACTTCTTCAACTCCTCAGGGACCTTTTTCCAAGACTCAAACTCGGCAAAATATTCCCTCTGCACCAAACTCTCAATGTCATACCTAAATTCGGCGTACGCATCAGCCACACTTTTGTCTTCAAAGTATAGCACTTGCTTCCGTCCATACTTCTCTGATCGCACTACAAGTGTCTTTTTGCCAAAACCTTCTCCAGAATCGGCCATTCTTTTGAAACAAATTTTTTTTGAAAACTAGGGTTCTTAAACTGTGTTTATATAGCACTAGGATCCCTTTGCGCGACGAAGCCATTCTTCGCGCAGATACCAATGTTCATCGCGCAAAACGTGTCATAAATGCGCAATAAATGGGAACGTTTGAACGTAATCTGACCATACTTTGCGCAACGACAACTGTTGTTCGTCGCGCAAAGTTATCTGCAATTTATGTAGAGACGAACATAATTACTGTAATTATAAAGTTTCCGTAAACATAGATATCTATGCTTACGTAAACTTTATAATTACAAACAAATATTCAGTTAAATATTTATTCTAAAAATAATTAATACCTTAATCCATTCATTTATTTTAAAAAGCAAACATGAATTAAAGCCTAATTAAGGCCAAATACATAACTTATAAAAAAACCTTCAATTTAAATATTGTCCTCAAAACATAAATTTAAAACTACTATTTCGATGGTCCTCCATTCCGCTCGACTTCATAACGCCACTAATTGTAACCTCCATCAACTTCATCAACTGTTCATTAGTATCATCATCAAGAGTATACTTACACTGTTACATATATTTGCAAATAATTAATTCCAACATAGAACAAAAAATTTCACAAAATTAATTATTGATCCATCAACATTATACTTACTAATAATTCATTCATCACCGCCTTATTTGCATTCTCGGGCACATATTTCCAAGAACGCCACTCAGCAGTAGGACAATTATTCTACATGGCTATAGCAATCGCATGCGCAAACTCAAAATGTTGCCTCAAATCATTCGGGTCGGCGGCGGGCATGCTTTGATCCTTGTTTTTATCCTTCATCCCATCACGAATAGAATTGTGAAGAATAAGGACAGCAGAAGCGCATATTTATAAAAAGGTTAGGGCCTTTGTGCAACGAAGGCTTCGTCGCACAAACATTTGTAATAAATGCAATATTGATTCCTCTGATTCAGCTGCGGTGAATGGTATGAGAGAAAACCGACAGCAACTTGCACGACGACACTGTTTTTCCGTCGCGCAAGTACCTCTTGTGTGACGAAATATTGTTCGTCGCGCACGCTGTTTTTCCTACTAGTGATACAAAATAATATACATTTAATAAATGGAAGTTTTCACTCCTAATATCACCGAGGCCTTTGGCTATAAAACCAACACTTAAGAATAGGTGGTTAAGTTAGGATAATATCGGTGAAATTGGTGATGAACCATGCTGGACTTATAAAGCTATCAATATCCATGTATATCATAGTCTCATTTACTAGTATATTTTATTTGTGTGTTATTTGTATTTATTTGATAATATTACATTGTCATCTAAATGTTACGCAATGCATTGTAAGATTAAGTAGTCGTAAAATATTATCAGATGCTATTAACATCAACAAGTGAATATTTACCAGTTAAGGGTTCACCAACAACAACAACAACAACAACAACAACAAAAAAAAAAAAAAAGAAGATAAAAGAGAGAATCATAACTTTTCTATTTGTACCTGTACTTAACGTGTTGCCAAGCAAATTTTTATAATAATATGGGAGTTTTAACGAAACACTCCCGGTACTGTTCACTTTTAACGAAAAGCCACATTTTTACCTTTACCTGATACTATTCACTATACCTTTAAAAAGGGCTTTTCGTGGAAGTTTTTTTGGACTTTTCATTAGTTTTCCTATTAAAGAAAGGGTTTTTTTATTTTTTTTTTTATCACAAATGGTTTCCGAGATTGATCAAACTTATCATTTTGGTTTCTCACTTTCAAAATCAATCAATGTCGTCCCTAATATTCACTACGTCACATCAATTTGGTCATTCCGTTAAGATTCTGTCAACTATCCGGCTAGTTTGTATGTGGGACCCACAAATCCAATGAAATGGTGATACGTGGATTACACAAAAAAAAAAGAATTTTTATCCAAATGGTCCCTGACATTGATCCAACTCCTCATTTTGGTCCCTAAGTTTCAAAAATTAATAAATGTGGTCCCTCACTTTTACTACCGCACATCAATTTAGTCATTTTGTTAAAATTTCATCAATATTTTTCGTTTGCGTGCTAATGTGGTTCCCCTAATCCAATCATATGGCTCCACGTGGATTAACTATAAGAAACTATTTTTTTAAGAGCAAACCAACATACGAGTATTTCGTGTTGACATTTTTCTCGCATCCCACAACCCTAATTGGAAAAAAAAAGTCAATTTAATTCGATAAAATCGAATCCAAGTTCAATTCAAAATTGATAGGATTATAACCAACTAGAGAGAATGAGGAGTGAGTTCAGGAGGGCAAGTACTTTAATGGTGTCATGGTGCCTTCCTTTCCTTTTTGAGCATACCCTGATGAAGACGACGATGATTTTTTTCTTCTTTTAGTTTCTTATTTTACTTTTAGTTTTAAATCTTAAAAAAATAGTTTCTTATAGTTAATCCACATGGCGCCATATGAGTGGCTTAGTGAGACAAAAAATATTGACGAAACTTTAGCGGAAAGATTAAATTGACGTGCGGTATTGAAAGTCAGGGACTAAATTTATCTATTTTTTAACCCGAAGACCAAAATAAGGAGCTGAATCAATGTAAGGGACCATTTACGATAAAAACTTTTATTTTGTGTAATTCACGTGTCACCATTTCAATGGATTTGTGGGTCCCACATACAAACTAAAAGAATAGTTGACGGAATCTTAATGGAATGGCCCAATTGATGTGCGTAGTAAATGTCAGGAAAGACTTTGATTGATTTTGAAAGTGAGGGACCAAAATGATGAGTTTGATCAATCTTAGGGACCATTTGTGATAAAAACCCTTAAAGAAAAGGAAAGATCATAAAGTAATTGGAGATTTATAAATTAACACCATCTCTCTGTCCTAAATATAAGGTTTCATATTAATCTCTATTTTCTTCTTCCCTAAGAAATAACAATTGAAACTACAACTAATCCTACATATCAAAATAGCAAGGTACATATTACTCAGCTCATTCCAATTTTTTTGTTCCACTAAAGATGAACGACTTCCTTAGAGTGTCAATAACAGTTCTCGAGAAAAAAAAGCTGCTAAAGTTTACGAAAAATCATTGTACAAGTGTACAGGAAAAGAAGCTCAGTTCCTACAATTCGAGATTCCACAGGGGATGATACCACCACTGTACAGTGTTAATCATGGTTGACTCATCCTCTTTCAGTGAATGAGTCAGTGAATGAGCTCGGTTCCTACAATTCGAGATTCCACAAGGGATGATACCACAACAAATTGATTTGGATACGGGAACGGTTTCTCGGAGGGCTTCGTGCACCATACCCGTCCGAACTGATCAGTGCAACAAGGCCCTGCGTAAAGTTGGTTAGAAAAGCTAGCACATACTCTAGTCATTCGAGTCTATACACCCAGACATCTCCTTGACAACCATCACACAGAGCTGACCTGCATATTAAAACATATGGCCAAAAACAAAACTAGCATCTAACAATCTGAAACAAAACATCATGATTTTCTAAGTTGTCCATTAATCTTATAAAATAATCAACACTGTTTTTAACTTCGTATTATCCAGGGGTGCCAATGGCCGGAAACCCCAAGGCTTCTTTGGGTACAACAACGATTTAATGGACACTTCAACGATTCTACCACGTCATCGAATGAAAATACAAAATGCAACAGTTAAAATTCAAGCAAGAAAAAGACGCTGCTTAACGAAAACCATCCTAACTGTAAAGGTCATCTTCATCCGCCCCAGCAGCAGCAGTTGCAAAAGGGTCGGATGCAGCAGTTGTGCTAGTAGGATTGTCTGCAAACCTGAACTCTGTTCCAAACCCTCTCGACTGCTGCAATGTCTGCGCAAATGCCTGGTATTTGCGGATATCAGCATCGCTAACACTCCTGCGAGCATACTTCATCGACTCCTCAAAATGAGCAGCCTTGATCTCAGCAATTTCATCCTCAACATCCTCCTCCATTGCCTCAGGATTCTCATTTCTCCTCCTCTCCTTCTCAATATCCTGCAAGATTAAAATATAACGGTTATTCAGAAATGAACTCAGAAACCAAAAAACAAAAACAAAACAAAAAAATCCATTTCTCCCAGTGACAAAATTTTTTTAGCAAGTATCTATAAGAGCATAGCAATATCATACCTTCTCAATATTCTCTCTAATGGCATATTTGCAAGCACGCTGGCATATTTCTGTTATATCAGCACCACTAAATCCTTGGGTGTACTTAGCAAGGGCTCTGATGTCCACATCTTTGGAAACTGGAGACTTCCTCAAGCAAGACTTGAATATTTGAAAACGGGACTCCTCATCAGGGAGAGGAATGTAAATTAACTGATCCAGGCGGCCAGGACGCAAAAGTGCAGGGTCTATGATATCAGGCCTGTTGGTGGCACCGATAATGAAAACGGTTTTCTTTGCAGTCATTCCATCCATTTCTGTGAGGAGTTGGTTCAAAACCCTATCAGCAGCACCCCCAGCATCACCTACACTACTACCTCTCTGCAAGATGGAATGGAAGCAATAAGCATATAAATAGATAAACACATCAACGATGACTCAAAGGAAAATACTGCAAATGTTCTTTTATCAAGAGTTCTCTGCCGTGTTTGTCAAAAGTTTCTGAGCATTAAAAATTCAAGTTTCTTTCACTTTCACAAAATGCGAAGTTTTCTCCTATTAACAACAGATAACCTATGAAACGCAATTAATAATTCAAGTTTCTGCAACAGAATTTGGAGTCTCCTATTTCGTCATATTACAGAGCAAATATTTTTCCCTTTTCAAACTACACATGTTAATTTCAATTTGCAAATAGAAGCCAGTGTCAATAACAAATAAGCAGTGATTTTATATAAAGAAAGGCTCAAACCTGAGTAGCAATGGAATCAAGTTCATCAAAGAACAGGACACATGGAGCAGATCCGCGGGCCTTGTCAAAAATTTCCCGCACATTGGCCTCACTCTCTCCAAACCACATTGTAAGCAATTCAGGTCCCTTGACACTGATGAAGTTTGCTTGACACTCATTGGCAATAGCTTTGGCGAGAAGAGTTTTACCACATCCAGGAGGGCCATAGAAAAGAACTCCCTTGGAGGGTGACATTCCAAATTTCTCAAACTTCTCAGGATGCTCAACAGGATACTGAACAGTCTGCAATACAAATAATACAAGGATAGATACTGTAAGTAACAGATCCAAATGAGATAAATGGAGTAAACTTGAATTAACAATCCAATGTAGTAAACTCAATTACCTCTTGAAGTTCACGCTTAACATTCTCAAGACCACCAATATCTTCCCAACTAACATTGGGCACTTCAACAACCTGGACAAGATAAACCATGAAATTATGGGTTCCATTCGATGCATAAGGTGTCTAATAAAAAAGCCTCTGACACTTGAAACAAATAGCTAAATACTTACTGTTTCACGAAGAGCAGATGGGTTGCTTGTGCCAAGGGCAGTCTTGAAGTGCTCGTTTGTAACTGCCATTGAATTGAGTATCTCAGCATCTATTTCCTCATCTTCCAAGTCAATTACATCCATCTTCTCTCTGATGCACTGAAGGGCAGCCTCAGTACACAAAGCAGCTAGATCGGCGCCAACATAACCATGTGTATCCTTAGCTATCTTCTCCAAATCAACCTGTACAAGAAAAGTCAAAAGCATTGGTAACCATGTTTTGAAAGAAGGAAGAAAAGGATACGAACTTGAAATAAAAATAAAGTCAAAAACAGAAAATAATTATATTTGACATTACATCTTCAGCAAGCTTCATATTCTTTGTATGAATACGGACAACCTCAAGACGCCCAATTTCATCTGGCACACCAATATCTATTTCCCTATCAAATCTTCCAAATCTTCTGAGAGCTGGATCAATACTATTAGGACGATTTGTAGCCCCCATAACAATCACATGGGCACGAGATTTAAGCCCATCCATGAGTGTCAAGAGCTGGGAAACAATCCTCCTCTCAACTTCTCCGTGCGTCTTCTCTCTCTTGGGAGCAATTGAATCAATCTCATCAATGAAGATGATTGATGGTGCATTCTTCTCTGCCTCCTCAAAAGCTTTCCTGAGGTTGCTTTCACTCTCTCCAGCCAATTTTGACATGATTTCTGGTCCATTGATGCAGAAAAAGAATGCTCCAGTTTCATTAGCCACAGCTCGGGCAATTAGAGTCTTACCCGATCCAGGAGGTCCATACAGCAGAATACCCTTTGGTGGCTTCACACCAATTGATTTAAATAGCTGAGGATGCCTCAGTGGCAGCTCCACTAATTCACGAATCTGAGCCATCTGTTTCCTAACTCCACCAACATCATCATAGCCAACCTCATTTAATCTCTCCTCATCCTCCCTTTTCACAGGCTCCCCCTCACAGAAAATTTCAGTGTCGGGAGCTACCACACAGTACTCAGGAGGGTCAGTTTCAATGACCTTAAACTCCACACTCCTCATTCCTCCTCTCACAAGGAAGAGATCACCCTTTCTCACTGGACGGTAGGCCTCCAGAAAATAAGCTGAAAAAACAGACCAGAAAACAGGTAAAAATGAATGGTACAAAGAATTAAACCAGCAGTTACTGATAAAATCAGTTAGTTCTGACAACTATCAGTACTAGCTACAGTATATTTTAATAGAAACTCATAAACATAATATAACCCAAACACTCTCCCCTAAGCATATAGTAATTAAATCTAAACATAGTAAGTTAAATTATGAGTCATAAGATTCTCTTCAACATCGACACTGTCTATTGATTCAAATATATAAAAGCGAAACATCATATTTCTAAGCATCCATGTACCAATGAGGTAAAAATATGATTCAGTTATTTCTCAATTTGTGCAATAGTATGTATCTATGCATCCAAAGATTGATAAACAGTTCCACAAACTGTAACCAAACAAAAGCAAACTTTTTAAAAATATGATGACTATATACTAAATATTCACATGTTAGCCTCCACAAACAGTTCCACAAACTGTAACCAAACAAAAGCAAACTTTTTAAAAATATGATGACTATATACTAAATATTCACAGGTTAGCCTCCAGTTGCAGCTGAGAATAAAAAGGGTTAATACAGAAACTTACGTTTCAAGTACGCATCAAACAGATTTCCAGTGACTCCTTCAATAGTATCATCCACAGGCAGAATAAAAAGGGTTAATACAGAAACTTACGTTTCAAGTACGCATCAAACAGATTTCCAGTGACTCCTTCAATAGTATCATCCACAGGCAGAATGTGGACACGCTTTCCATACTTGACATCCGCACATTGGTGAACAGAAACAACATCCCCAAGCCTAACCCTTAGGTTGCTCCTCACAACCTTGTTCATCCTGATCTTAGGTTCTTCACATGTATCATCAGCAAGAGCAATGCAGATGGTATCCTTCCTTTTCTTTCCCTAAAGACCAAACAAAATAAACGAACCATTAGTTGTGATTCTTTACAAACCGAAGCTTAGGCAGAACAGAGAGCATTCATGCTACTAATACCAAAGCGCAGTACCCAAACAGCCAATGACAATAAAAGCGAACCAAACCACAACATCACATGCATAGTTTCAATTTGAGCAAATATCATACATATTAAACCCTCAAAAGCTAATTCTAATAGGGGTATAAGTAGGGGGAAAAAACATTAAAAAAATATTGATTTGGATAATCTTTCCATAGATACCTCTTGAGTTGTAATCAGTGAAAAAGTAGAGGCGTAACCATCAAAACCCGGCAAATTGATAAAAAAATAAAAATAAAAAAAATAAAAAATAAAAAATAAACCCAAAACTTCAGACAGCAGAACACAACCCAGTTCTCAGATCCCAAATAAAATAGAGAAAAACCCATCAACCCAGATTAAATACAGCCTTTAATCACTACCTAAATCGTAAATTTCCATTAACCCTAACTAGAAAGCCCTTGCAAGTAAAATTCCATCCACAAGCTTGCCTTTCACATACATAAGGAACATAGAAATCATAGAGCATGATGTGAAAAATCAAACCTTGATCAAGATGGTGTCGCCACGAAAGAGCTGGAGTTTCTCCATCGTATCGGGGTGGAGCGCGACGACGGAGTTATCGTCATTGATAGCATCGTCGACAACGAGCCGATTCGCAGCCTTCTTGCGCTCGAGGATCGCAGTACTGAAGTCCCTCTTCGTTCCCTTACTGCAAAATAACAACAAAAAACCACAATCGCATCAAAACCCAGAAATATCCAAAAACAAAAAACGCAAAAACAATTGAAATGGATCGAAATCGAGTAGAACCCAGTTGGATTAGAGAGGGATCTGGGGACTTACGAGTCTGAAGATTCAGCCTTATCCGTCATGGTGGAAGGCGAAGCGGAAGACCAAAGGACAACGAAGGGAGAGAGTTTGAGATTGTTTAGTCGATGGAAGATTTGGAAGGGAGAGAGTTTGAGATTGTTTAGTCGATGGAAGATTTGTAGCTGAAAGCAATTTGGTGGGTTGTGGAGTTGGGGGTTGGATATTTATATGGGAGGTTAACTCCTTTTCTTGTTGGGAAAGAAATGTTTTGGTTTACTTCTTTTTTGGTTCTCGAATATAAACTTTAGGGTTTTTTTAATAACACCCCATAAATGGTTGAATACACCCCACTTAATATTTAGTATTAAATGACTTGTATAAAATGAGAGATCAAATCTTCTGCACCCAAATTTGGTGTGGTCTCTCTGTGGCCCCAATAAGTGATTGACACATATTCATTATCTTTACTTTTCTAAATTTTGTTGTTATGAATTTAATATGTGTCATACATTTATTGGGGCCACAGAGAGGCCACACCAAATTTGGGTGCAGAAGATTTGGTCTCATAAAATGACTATTTAAACCCTATTTCTCTCCAAAAAAAAAAAACGAAATTTTAAAAAAAAAATAGCAATTATTTTCCCCCTACACCCCAAATCATGAAAAATAAAATCCTAAAACTACCCGTAAGTTTATTTATAATTTTGAACACACCTGCCCTCACAATGTCTTGTCATTATGTTTTTTTTATTAACTGTTAAGTATTCTGCAACGTAACAGGCAAAGATATATTCTGAAATATTCAAATCTTCTTTGAGATAGTTTAGTAGTTTTTTTTTTTCTTTTGCTAAATTTTTTTAAGCATGCTTGATGTTTATTTCTTAGGATGGATGGGGTGCAATCAGAGGCGGAGCCACAGTGGGGTCAATGGGGTCGCACGACCTCTTGGAAGCCATGGAAATAACCTTAGAGGTCCCTTGGAGCTGCTGGTGCAACCTCTTCGAGCTTACGATTTCGAAGGTTGGTTTTGTTCCTTCCTTCGTTGAGATGGTGACTTGGTGCAACCATGTACGTGTGTATGCGTGTGCGTTTGTATGGATGGGTGTGTGTGTTCTCAGAGAAAATAGGAAGAGCTGCAGAGAGAGGGAGAGAGCATGCTTCGGGGGAGAGTGAAAGGGTGAGGCCGAGAGAAAGACGAAGAGAGAGAGACTAAAATCAGAAAAAGAAAGAAAAAGAGGAGGGAACCGGGACAACAAAACAGGGGGTGGGCCCCTTGGGCACACCATTTAAGAATTTAAAACCATTTTTAAAAGGAAAAGTATCCCAAACTTAGTGAAAATACAAAAATACTCTTTTTGTACCGTAAAACTCGGGACGGGTTGTTTCATATTCTTTAACGCATATATGTAGAAAAGCTTAATAAGGCAGTTGCAAGTATTAGCGACAGCGATTGGGTTTACACAGTCTTAGAACTCTTTTTTACTTTTGTTTTTGTAAAATGTATCTTTCACAAGAACCCTTATAATTAAGGTACGTTCGGATTGTTTTGTACTTTTAGTTTTAGAAAAAGGGAAAGATTGCAGTATCATAGGCATGTTGTATTAGATCTTCATCTAAATGCTTACTTACATGTGGTTACTTGTCATATCTGTTTAATTCTGTCATTAGATTATTTTACTTGTTTAAGTGGTGGTTAATTTTTCAAGGAATATACAGCTTACTTGCATCCTCAATGGTTCTTACTAGGACATACATAACCAAGCTGGCATTGCTCATAATGGTGGTATCATGCCTCTAATCGAGCTTCTTGGTTCCGAAAACATATCTCTGCAACATAATACTGCGTTTTGTCTATATGGTCTTGCAGATAATGAGGTATAGTTTGCTGCTCCCTGCTTCAGTTCAGTTTGTAGTGCATGCAATTTTCCTATATATATCAATTGTTTTCCTATATATTAGCCTCACAATGGACGACAATCATTTAATCTTGTATAAAAGTGGGATTAATTTGAAATTTCTTTGCAGGATAACACTGCAACTATAATTAAGTTTGGAGCTGTTCAGAAACTCCAAGATGGAGATTTCGTTGCTCAAGTAATTTTCTCTTTTGAAAAAAAACCTTTATATGATTGTCTACTTGATTTTAAGTCGGTCTTTGTAGATCATGAATTATTGCCCCTACCTCTCTTTGTCTAGTTCATCATAGTTTTAGTGCCTTAATGTATTTTACTATTTGATACTTGCAGAAAACTAAGGAATGTGTGGCAAAGTTGAAAAAACTCGAGGAGAAGATTGATGGACGAGTGAGTACTTTCACATTGGACTCTTTCTTTTGGCTGTCCGCTGTTTGTTTTACTTTGGATATTGTTCAGGATCTCCTCAGAGCTGCTGATCAGTATTGCTCAGGGCCTCAAGCAGCTCTGCGAGAGTGCCATTGCTCAGCTGAGCTACCTAATAAAGTTGTTTGTGATTATTAATTACTCTTGTTTTTTCGGGTTTGGTCTGATTGGCTTCTTATTACATTCATCAAGGACATCCGCATGGAAAATCTTTCGCTCATGTTTGGACTTTTACACTAAGACCCCTTGTGGTAAGATTCCTGGCTCCGCCGCTGGGTGCAATATCATTCAAGCATGATTGCAGAACCGAATTTTTAACCTAGGAACAGCATGGTATAAATGGTCTCTGGTAAAAAAATGATCTTCATGGATAAATTGGTTGCGGGCACTGAACGTTTCAGATTTGACATTTAGATAGATTAGTAACTTATGAGCTCTAATAAAAAAATGATCTTCATGGCTAAATCGGTATTTAAACAAAGCAAGTGAATACCATCATCCCCAACCAAGATGCCAACACCTAGTCCCCTACGTTAACATGAGTCACCAAGAGGAGATAGTTCAACATGTTAAATAGAAGCAAAGGAGAAAGCCAAAGTAGCAAAACTATCTGGTGGACAAAAAGAAGGAAACGAAAGATCATTCCATGGAAAATAATGAAAACAACATAAGCAAGAACATAGGCTCAGATCAATTTTTTATAATGTTTTATTTAAGGTAACAGATGCATCGACTAACAGAACTTTAAATTTTCTTTGTTTTTGGAGTGGACATAAAAAATTGAGTGTGATTTTAATAATGTAAAAAGTAAGTTTCGTAGTCGACTAAGATAACTGTTCATAAATAAAATAAATAACAAATATACGACTCCCAAATTTAATGTGTAAAGCTTACCTTTATCAAAACCGGCACATTATTATGATAATAGTATAATACAAATTAAATTTACGGTGTCTGATTCTTATATAAACACGCTACACTCATCTAAGTCAACGTGAAAATTGGTATGTAATCGTAGGGAGGAAGGGTCCATACAACAACGTTTGGATCGTGGGTTGGCAACGAAAGGTTGGGTTAATATGTATCCGGAGGCGAAAGTTATGCATGAAGTTTTAGAAGGGTCTGACCACGCTATGCTTATTTTGGATACATCGTTTAGACCATTCATTCGAAGGAGACGGTTTGTCTATGACTCACGGTGGAATAAAGAGGATGAATGTCATCGCATTGTAACGAAGAACTGGGGGCGTGGTTTTGTGAGATCCTATGCATTTAAAGTGGTTGAAAAGCTGAAATGGGTTCGTCGTGGGCTACAAGGTTGGAGACGGACCAGCGGCAGAAATTCAAAGGTTCGTGCTGATGCATTGAATGCTGAGCTAAGACAAGCCTATAGGTCTTTGGATTTTGCTAATGAAGAGGTTCGACGAAAGGAATATGAATTAAAGTGTCTACTTAAGGAAGAAGAAGTCTATTGGAAGCTAAAGGCTAGGACTCAGTGGATTAAAGAAGGGGATAAAAATACTAAATTTTTCCATGCTCAAATGGTGAAACGGCGGCAATGTAACAAGATTTTGGGCCTGGAGGATGCTCAAGGGGCTTGGTGTACCAATCCAAATCAGGTAGATGCAATTGCTGTAAACTATTTCCATAATCTTTTTATTACGTGCCGGCCGCAAAGGGTGGAAGAGATTACGGGGTGCATTGATACTCGGGTTTCGCCGAAAGATGTGTCTAGATTATTGCAGCCTATATCGGAGGAGGAGGTAAGGCAAACGGTTTTTCAAATCCCAGCGGATAAATCTCATGGTCTTGATGGGTTCACTGGGAGCTTTTACCATGAATACTGGGATGTTGTTGGTAAGGATGTGGTGGAAATGGTGAGGGCTTTTTGGTTTTTTGGAAAGTTGTTGAAGAAGCTGAATCATACTCATCTGGTTCTAATTCCGAAGGTCTCTAGCCCACAGAATATGTCTCAGTTACTGCCGATATCACTATGTAATGTGGTTTATAAGGTGATTGCTAAATTGTTGACCAATCGTTTGAAGATGGCCATGCCGCATCTCATTAGTGCGAATCAATCAGCGTTTGTGGCTGAGAGACAGATTCAAGACAACATTTTGGTGGTACATGAGATATTGCATTCTCTTAATCAACAAAGGGATGGTGAAGAATTTTCCCTAGCTATGAAGTTGGATATGGCAAAGGCGTATGACAGAGTAGAGTGGAGTTTTCTGCTTGCATTGATGGATGCTATGGGATTTCCACATATGTTTTGTCAGAGGATAGCGGAGTGTATCTCTACTGTCACTTATAGTGTATTGATTAATAGAGCATCTACTGGGTTCATTAAACCACAGAGAGGGTTGCGGCAAGGTGACCCCTTGTCACCGTTTCTGTTCTTGATTTGTGCTGAGGGTTTCTCTGCTTTGCTTCGACGTAGGGAGGAGCGGGGTTCTTTGCATGGATTTCGAGCGATACCTGGGGGGTTGTCAGTATCTCATTTGCTCTTTACAGATGATGTTGTAGTTTTTTGTAGGGCAGATAAGGTTGAGGTTCTGGAGGTTATGGAGGTATTACAGTGTTATGCGGAAGCCTCTGGGCAAGTGATTAATACGGAGAAGAGTTCCTTATATTTTGGGGCGAATTTTCGGCGGAAACGGTGGAAGAAAATTGCTTCTTGTACTAATATTAAGAGTAGAGATAATTTTGGTAAGTACCTGGGGATTACAGCGAATTTTGGCTCATTTAAAAAGGTGGTGTTTGAGGGTGTTCGGGAATCTTTGGAAGGAAGAATCAATGGATGGGCCGAGCAGTTTGTCACTAGCAGGCAAAAAGGTTCTCATAAAAGCAGTAGCCATGGCTTTACCAAACTATGCAATGTCATGCTTTAAGCTTCCAGTGAGTCTCTGCAAGGAATTGGAATCCGCTATCGCTAAGTTCTGGTGGAGGGGGAATAAAAATAAGGGCGGTATGCATTGGATTTCTTGGGAGAGAATGAAATATCAAAAGAAGGTTGGAGGACTTGGTTTTAGAGATTTATTGGCCTTTAATCTTGCCTATCTGGCGAAGATTGGGTGGAGACTATTATATCATCCGGGCACGTTGTTGGGGAAAATTCTTAAGGAAAAATACTTTCCGGAGAGTTCTTTTATGGAAGCTTCATTAGGGAAATGTTCTTCTTGGGGTTGGAAAGGAATTATTCATGGGAGAAGGATTTTAGTGAGAGGTTTGCGTTGGCGGGTGGGTGATGGAAGGAGTATTCGTTTGGGCCATGATCCTTGGCTGCCAAGGCCCCATACTTTTAAAGTGAGATCGAAGCACAGTGAAATGCCCGCAATGGTGAACGATTTGATTGAACCTACCGGGGGGGGGGGGGGGTGTGGAATGGTGAGTTAATTAGGAGATGTTTTGATGAGGAGGAGAGCAAGCTTATACTTGGGTTGCCTTTAAGTTTTGTGGGATGTGTAGACTAAATAATATGGCATTATGCTAATAATGGAGAATATTCGGTGCGTACGGGATATGGAGTTGCCATGGAGATGTAGGATAATGATGAGTTTGGTAGGAAGGGGATTGGAGAGAGCAGCTGCCGGGATAGGGTGGATTGGTGTTGGAATGACATATGGAGGCTGGAGGTACCGACGAAGCTCAAGTTCTTTATTTGGCGATGTTGTAATGGTTCTTTAGCTGTGAGAGTTAATCTCATTCGGCAGAGGATGCAGGTGGATGATAGGTGTGTGCTGTGTGGAGAAGCGGAGGAAACAGAGTACCATTTGTTCTTCGATTGTGAGTTTAGTAAGGTGATGTGGTATGGCTGTTCACTGCAGATTGACATTGTGGCTTTAAAAGGAAGGGATTTCCGAGAGTGTTGGATGAGACTGTGTGGTCGTTTCCGTGGTACTAATCGGAAAGATGAGTTGTTGCAGGAAAGTGTTTTTCTTATGTGGAGAATCTGGAAGTGCCGCAATGATATGGTCTTCAAAGGTGTGTTGGCTAATCCTATGGAGTTGATTAATATTGCAAGGCAACATGTAGATGAATTTCTTGCTTGCCATGACATGCAAAAGGTTGTTTCTGGTGGTGCTGTGTCTGGGGGGAACACATGCTTTGCAGGTCAAAGGGTACGGTGGAAAAGACCTGTTTTTGGTGTATTGAAGATTAATTGTGATGAGGTATGGTGAGGGAAGACTAGCAAGGGTGGCTATGGGTGGGTATTGAGAGATTTTGCGGGGTTGTTGCAAGCGGCTGGTGGGGAGGGGGCTTGGTTTTTAACACTCCGGTGATGGCTGAAGCAGCTGCAGTTTGTGCAGCTTTACAAGTCTGTCTAGAGCTAGGATGCACGGAGGTGGAGGTTGAGTCAGATTCTCAGATGATTATTCGTATGGTCAATGGGGAGTATGTTTGTGATGCTAATTTGGAATGTTTTATTCATGATATTAGGTTTTTGGCGTCTCAATTAGGAAGGGTGACGTTTGCGTTTGTTAAACGGCATGGTAATGTTGCTGCTCACGCGGTTGCCTCGTATGTAACCTCACATGGAGGTGCTTTCCGTTGGGATGCCATTGGCCTAGAGTTTTTATTTAACATTTTAGCTGAAGATGTAAACATTTCTCTTAGAATTTAATAAAGTTTACTCTTTGACAAAAAAAAAAGTGAAAATTGGTATTTATAGAGCTTTTGTTATACATCTTGTTGCAGTCCTATTAAATTAAGAATGTGATTGTGTAAATCCTAGTATATCTTGGAATATCTCTTCTATTCCTATTAGGAGTTGATTACCTATTAAATGTTGTAATCCTAAAGGGTAAGGAATTAATCTTCCCTACTACTATAAATAAAGGCACAATAGGGTGGAATAACACACACCTCACAATTACACATCTCTCTCTTGTTCTCTCTATGTCGCATCTCTCTCTATATGGCCTCCATAATTGTTCAGTAATGGCTACAACACGTTATCAGCACGCTCTTGATGCTGCACTAAAGAGAGTATATTATTCAATCAGGGGAGTATTACGTTTTAATCATTCTTTTTATGATTAATTTATTATTTTATTAAATTGATCTACATGCTATTGATTCAATTTAATTTTTTTGTGTTGAACGTGATACAACGCATTGGAGATGCAATTCCGGCTTTCCGAAATGAATCATCCACCAAATTCAAAGGCTTATTCGTTTTCTGCTAATCAGGTACGCTTAAAATAAAAGAAGATATTTGAAACGACCTTGAAGCATGAAAACATTCCCCATGATGCATGAACCCCCTACATTTATATTTACCTTCTGATATATATATATATATATATATATATATATATATATATATTGTATATGTTCATATATTTGTCAATATATATTTGTTCATGCAACACGCAATTATAAAATCGCTATGTGGAATTTGTGAGTCAAATAATTGAAATAAAATATAAGCATGACTATTTTGGGTTCTGAAACCCCTAAAAATTAGAAAAAAAAAAAAAAAAAAAAGGGAACTAGCTACACTATGAGACAGCAGCAGCTTTTCTGTGTGTGTGAACCAGGCTCTAGGCCTGGGTTTGACTTGCTGGGCCTACTGCCCTTCCAAGCATGCAAAGCCCGCACCTTTTTTTTTCTTTCTCTGGGCTTGCTGCATGTGCATGAGAACCATGTGGGTTTCCTTCTGATGGCCTGCAGCCCTCGGCCCACCAGCCAGCAAGCCACTTGCTGGGCTTGTTCTGCACCAAACCTGAAGTCAGGGACTGCTTGGCTTCACCGTGACTAGGACTAAAGCCAGCAGCGCAAAGCTGCTGGGCTCTTCCCAACACACGACCTGCTTTCAACTGTAAGCTTGAAGCCTACTTTGTACGCTGGGCTGCATGGCAACCTTTCCCTAAGCCCACTTGCAGCCGTGTCCTTAAAGGCCTGCAATTTTTATTTGCAAGGTCGTGTCTTGCAGCCAACTAAAGTGTGTTGGGCTGCATTCTTTTTTGGACCCAATATTATTATTTGGCATTTTTAAATAATTTTAACCTGAATGTTATTATTATTTTGCTTCTACGATTGGCCCCCGAATGGGCCCGATCTATTGAATTAATTAAAAGTGACCTGCAGTCCATTAATGCGATAATGAATCCAAAATTATTAACCTGAAGATCATTTTTGGACATTAACGATTCAATAATTTATTTCGTTTCTTTGAACTGTTGACTCACTTTCATAGTCCCAAAGCGCTCACACTTGAGTTCCTGAAACAACTCAAATTGTTACATCCCGACCCGGACTTGACTCCATCATAGCATGATATTGTCCGCTTTGTGCCCTGACTACACCCTCACGGTTTTATTTTTGGGAACTCACGCAAGCAGAACTTCCCAGTGGGTCACCCATCTTGGGAATGCTCTGGCCCATTTTCGCTTAACTTCGGAGTTCATCCGGAACCCTAAGCCAGTGAGCTTCTAAAAGGCCTCGTGCTAAATGAGGTGGGCATGTACATATAAGGCATAGAGGATCCACTCCCCTGGGTGATGTGGGATCTAATAATCCACCCCCTTAGGGGCCCGACGTCCTTGTCGGCACACTTCCGACCAGGGATTGGCTCTAATACCAAATCGTTACATCCCGACCCGGGCTCCACCACAACCCTGGCTCGACTCCATCGTAGCACAATATTGTCCGCTTTGGACCCTGACCACACCCTCACGATTTTGTTTCTGGGAACTCACACGAGCAGAACTTCCTAGTGGGTCACCCATCCTGGGAATGCTCTGGCCCATTCTTGCTTAACTTCGAAGTTCCTACGGAACCCGAAGCCAGTGAGTTCCCAAAATGTCTTGTGCTAAATGAGGTGAGCATGTACATATAAGGCATAGAGGATCCATTCCCCTGGGTGATGTGGGATCTAACACAAATCCACTTCACTTAGTTGTATATTGCATTCTTTGATCCTGCAGGAACCTCTCATTTATGAACTAAAGGTTCATAAACTAAATTGAACATGTAATTTCAAATTTAGTGTCTTTGAAACCCGAAGTTTTCATAAAACAATACACCCATGAAAACCCGACGTTTTTCATGATAACCATGTCTTAGAACTCAAATGTTCTAACTTTGATGCTTTTGGATGATTCATAGCACCAATCACAATCTTGTTCCCTCCAATTCAGTGGATTGTCGAACCATTACAAGTTTGATTTTCCTTGATTTGGATGTTTTCAATATAAACCATTTTATATGTGGGTACAAGACGTGAATCTCCACTTGACTATCAAGAAGCTGAGAAAACTATTGAAGCCAACAATGGCATGGAAGAGCTGAATAAGCCTCCGCCATGATCTTCATTCGAAAACTTATGCTCGCAGCATTACCAACTGAAGTACCTCTCAAATGAGGATTCCATGGCTCTTTGGCGCACTCATATGGACTGTATAATCATGAAAGACATTGCCAGAAGCACACCATGATTACGTCCATGAATGAGTACAATTCTGAAGTTTATAATTCTGATCGAATTTTGACTGGAGAATACTTTTCTCGTCTTTCCATGTTTCTAACTTGCCCCTGAAGCAGCATTGTAGAAAGCGGAAGTTTACCAAATTCTCGGATCTGATTATTACCATAAACATATGGTAGAATTAGGGCCTGCCAAGGTGTGGCATCATGCCTGAAGCATGATCCTTGACACCTAAGACCTAAAACTTCAAGAATAAAGGATAATATTCTCTAACCTCAACCCTGCAGAATCTATTTTTGTCTCGATGAAATAGATCATTGGTTACGCACCTGTTTGTGCCCTTACCAATGTCATTGAGGAGTACCATTCTCATAGTCAATATGTGAGACTAATTTTTCTCCATCGAACACCGTTGGAAGAGCAGAATTTTGACATGGATGACCTTGTTGGCCGAATCCCCTTAGTAAACCACTTATTTTGTGAACATTTCTCTATGTTCTTGGATTCAAGTTTGGTGTATATTTTACTTATGGATAATCTTATTGATATTGTCCTTGAATACGAGTTAATTGAATCATGTTTCTTAATACATGTGACAAATTCAATTAAACACGTGATTAGGTAGGAATGTGGGAAAGTTAGTTGTCTGGATGAATAAGTATTACCCACACTAACTCTACACCTAAATCACATCTCTAACAACGACTTCAGGTCTATCCAACCTGATTAAGAGCATAGGCACACTCCTTGTTGAAGGAATGGTACTGAATTACCATTTAAAGGACCTTGAATTTTCCCCGTCGTTGAGTTTTTAAGGATATTCGTGATGACAATGATCATAAATGAAACCATCGAAGAAAATAGAGTGGAATATCTTTGTACCACCTCCAAAAATGAGCCTGAAGCTTTGATTTGGGGCCAATAGGTTGTCTCCCAACTGGGAATACACCACGTGTGGTTGTCTTGGAGCCTGGTGATTGAGCAGTTTACTTGTTTTGGCACGACCTTTTGGGACACTTAGATCGAACAATGATGCTACAACGCATCTCCTTATCTAAAGTAAGGATATTGTGCCTACAAGCACACTTTGCCAAGCATGCTCATTAAGGAAATTGATTTTCTATATCATTCATCGCAAAGATACGACACGACTCTCTTTTCACAGTGGATTTAAGAGAATATATGTGGACTAATACAACCAAAACGTAAACCATATAAATACTTATGGTTTTGGTTCATGAATCGACAAACTGGTCACATGTTGGTCCACACACATTGCTATTAAACCTCATGGCCGATTAATGGTTCACCACCCTACTTATCCCTTAAAGTCCGGGAGACTGGATAATGCCGAAGAGTTTATATCGACCGTTTTCGATAAAGTATTGCATGTATTTTGGGTTTATAATTCAACATCGAATTCCCATGTTCACCCCAAATAGCCTCGCCTAGTGATCATAAAGCCCAATTTAAATGATCGCCCAAATTTTGGTAAACGTACCATGTTTTCGATTTCTGCCTAGGACTATGCAATCCTTGTACGCAGTTATGTTGGTCCGCCTTGAGGCCCATTGCCACCCAACCTATATGACATTACAGTTGGTTATTGGGTACTAAGTAGATGATTTTCCTATTAACACATTTGGGTGTGCATTCCATGTGTCAAGTTGCGCTGCCGCAACATACCACCATGGGTCCTCAAAGAAGGATGTGTATCTTTTGTCGATCATGATTCTCCTTCACACTAACTCTCTTCGAGCCTTTGTATGCGATCTATTTACAGCTCATTTGCGGGTTGTCACTTTATGAGACAGTCTTCCCGCCGTTAGGGGGATATAAAAACGTCAACGTTCCTGGAGAACGACGCGAATTTGCGTGGACGTTGCCCACTATGTCTCATCTCGATCCCCGTACCGCACAAGTATGATAAGCAAGTGATATGAATTCTAGATAAAGTGACGAGATCATATAACAGTTGTAAATATGTTTGCAAGGATAGACGTACTTAACGAACATCGAGTCAACATCCTTGGAGGATGTTCCGCCCTATTGGACGGTCCGGTACAACGGCGGATAACCAATCAATCTGTCTTGGCCTGGACTGTTCGTAGGATTCACTTCCCTGGAAAAGGAAGACATGACACAACAATGAATCTAAACTCGATCGTTATCTCAAATCATTTCCATCTCATGAGATTAATACGGATTACTCTAGAGACTTGAAGTTCTTGGTCCAGTATACTAGTTTGGGTGAGCTAAATGGAATTGAAATGAGATTACCATTGATGATGTTTTCACTTATATGGTAGCTATCGACATAAATGAAAAGCGACGATATCGAACTGTGTTCCGTTGATTAAGTGACAACGCAGAACTGATTGGACAACTAAAGTTACAATCCAGGTCAAATTCCTTACCAAAATGTGTATTGGACCTGTCGTTCCTACACTGCCCAAGGTAACCTTATTGTGTTACAAGTGGGAAAAAAAAGCGTTATGAGATGAATGAAATAGTGCGATATGATACACGCCTTACTGCTCAAGGTTTCTCTCAAAACGTCGTGTGATTGATAGCAACATGATGAAATGTGGTTAGTGTTTTCTCCATGGGGATATAGATACAGAAGACTATGTTTTCATCCATCGTTGAATCTCGACGACGATCCATGAAGACTATGCCGCATGTATCCACCCGACCAAGCCATGATACATCAACGAAGTCAACACTAAGACATATTGTGTCTACATCTACAACAGCAAAGCATCAGGAGATTGAAGTCATGCAAGCCGATCCCAGACAACCTTGGCGACCTCTACACGACGTCACTGCTGAAGTCAACCTTCCAGAAGCTTGTCTGAGGAATTAGTATGCCTAACTATCATATGCAATGCTTGTAGTTCTCATTTGGAAGTTATGTCATACTCAGGGGGAGTATCCAGAAGTATACTCATTTGATCTTAATGTGCTATTTTTCCCTACAATTAGGAGCATTTTTCCTGCTGAGTTTTTGCTACCTAACTAGGTTTTAACGAGGCACCCATCCTAGGCTGATCATACCCTTGTGAGCTCTTCTACTTTTTTTTTCAAAAGACGTATAGTTTTGACTTAATGCAACTTCTCACTTTTCTCCTTAGTCTATGAGTTTTCTCCCACCTTGGATTTTACCATCGCGAGCTTTTGTGAGTTTTACTTTTTATGCATTCTTCCGTTGATCTGACATTCGCATTCGCTCATTGTGCCGACGACTTCATCAACTGTACTTAATCGCTGAAGACTTGATGCGCCATTTACTTGAGTATTTACACACTCAAGGGGGAGTGTTACAGTCCTATTAGATTAGAAATGTGATTGTGTAAATCTTAGTACATCTTGGAATATCTCTTATATTCCTATTAGGAGTTGATTACCTATTAAATGTTATAAGGGTTTATATCACAAATGGTCCCTGAAATTGACCCCATCAATCATGATGGTCCCTGAAATTGAAAATCGATCAATGTAGTCCCTGAATTTTAACCCGTGAATCAATGTCGTCCTTCTGTTAGTGTTCCGTCCAAATTAACTTTAAAAAAAGGTTAGAGAACCAATTTTTCATGGTAAAATGATAAAAAATAACCCCGTTACTTATAATTTTACTTACTACCTCTCTTTTCCTTTTTCCATCTCCATTTTTCTCTCCATTTTTTCATGGATTTTGTGCTAAAACTAAAATAAAAACAAAAAAAAGTGGTTCTCTAACATTTTTTTGGTCATTTTACCATGAAAAATTGGTTCTCTTAACATTTTTTTAATGTTAATTTGGACGGAACACTAACAGAAGGACGACATTGATTCGCGAGTTAAAATTCAGGGACTACATTGATCGATTTTCAATTTCAGGGACCATCATGATTGATGGGGTCAATTTCAGGGACCATTTGTGATATAAACCCAATGTTATAATCCTAAAGGGTAAGGAATTAACCTTCCCTACTATAAATAAAGGCACAATGGGGTGGAATAACACACACCTCACAATTACACATCTCTCTCTTCTTCTCTCTATGCCGCACCCTTTCTCTATATGGCCTCCATAATTGTTCAGTAAATTATGTCTACAACACATCTAATATTTTTGTTCAGTAAATTACTTATTTTTAGACCCGTAATTAATAGGATATATGTTGAGACTTTCAATACGACGATCTAAAACACAATTCGATACCAATAATAAATGGATTCGAAAATGGATTAAAGTTTGTATGGTCGGGCTATAATCTGATTCGACTTCATATAACATATTATTTATGTTTTTATATTATTTTATAAATACTGTTCTTGTGTTGTGTATAACAATAACTTAGGCTTTTTTTATGTACTAAAAATACACTTCCACAATCCACACAATATTTTCTTATTATACAACTTGAATTTTATAAAAGGCTTTTTAGCCAAAAGTGTCCATGAGATTTGTATAACTCTTCACTTTGATCTTTGAGATTTGAAATCAATATAAGTGGTCCCTGAAATTATTTATCATCAATCATTTTTGTCCTTGGGTGAAAAATTATGTTAAACAAAGATCAAAATGACAAAATTACCTTTAATTTATTTAATAAACATAGGCCAAAATGATTTGACAAAAATTGAGGATATTTTTATTATTTTACCCTTATTTTATGGAGATTTTTCATGGAATGACCAAAATGATTGATTGTGGATAAACTCAGTGACCAATTTTATTGATTTCAAATATCAGGAACCAAAGTGATGAGTTATGCAAATTTCAGAGACCATTTTAGCTAAAAAGCCATTATAAAATTAAAATACATAGATATAATCATAGAATAAAATTACTAATGATACTTTTTTTTTTTTTTTGCGTGAAAAAATTAGATCTAAAAGCAATCTGATTCGATTCGCGTTCGATGTTTATCAAATATGGATATACAAGTTAAATTTGATGATCTGAATACGATTCAGGGCCGATAATCTGGCTATAATTAATCTGAATGTATTATTAAGGGTCCTTAATTTGTTCCATGTCTACTTATTTGTCCATATAAAATGAATCATCCCCAAAGAGATAATGAATAAAGAGAATATGGAGAGAAATTCTCGTTATTCTCTTCATTTGACGACTCTAAAAAATAAACTAATAATTTTGGCTTTATACCTTAAAAGCCAATCTGCATTTTTTTCAATTCTAGAATGTTCTATTCTGAGTTCTTATTGGGCTCTCTGACTAAACAAAACCAGTATAGCCCAAATATCCCCTACGAAATTGGAAATTGGGCTTTAACAAATTTTTTTTTTTTTATAATTACATGTTGGTTATTCGGTTTTTATTTTTCGTCTCTGCTTTGTAGGAAACGGCAAACCGACTTATTTTTTAATTTTTTAGTTTATTTTTAATTTTTATCTCAACGTCTTGTTATACAATCGCAGCCGTTAACAAAAAAATTATAATCCAAAAGCAGCCGCAAATGTGGAGATTGTTCAACTAAAAGCTATTGTACCGTCTAAATACGTTAATCACTTAATCGACATAGAACATTCGCGACCAAAAACATGGTCCGACTAGCAATGTGTTAGGATTTTTTTTTTTTTTTCATATCTCAAAAAAGGTGTTTTGGTTCCATTTTTGTCAAACTAATCATATTTTTATTATAAGCAATATTCTACACTATATTACATTAAGAAGATGATGAATGTAATGGATTGAAGAAAAAGTTTCTAACCACCATAGTAATCTCCTGCTTTTAATAAACCAATTGATTACTAAAAAAATATTGGGGGGTGGGTGGAGGGGTTGTTTGGAGTTTTTAGTTTAGTAACCAAATAACTTTAGTATTTAGGTAGTAGTTGAAAAGTCAAACTAGGTTGCTAGTTAAAATGATAACAGTGGCAACTCTATTGTTCTGGACTCCCTCTACTCCTTTTTTTGTGGTAAATTTTTTGAAAATAAAATTTATGTAGAGTATCCTAATTTATTTTTATGAACATTTTAATCTAAAAATATTTAAACTTTGATAAGTAATTAAAATTCATACAAATACATAGGTATTTATAAAGTTTTAAGTTAAATTTGATTTAAATAATTTTAGACGTTTGATTTAATTTTTGGGCCGTTAATTTTTTTTTACCATTATATTTCATCTCATTTGATCATAGTCGTTAGATTATAAGTAAAAAACAAAAATTGAAATATGACAGTTTAGTGGGTCCAGAATAATTTAAGCCGGACTTAAATCCTGGTGAGAATCTAGCCTAGAGATATATTTTCTCCCTGAGACTTATTTTAGCCCAATGGTTGGAGAAGGTTTCGGGAGAGGTTTTAAAGCTTATATTTTAAGTTTTATCCCATGGGTTGGAGATGGTCTTAGGGACTTTAATGGAATATTTGAATTCCTAAATGAATATTGTCTCCAATGGAAGGTTCATATAGTACATTCCCTAAATGGAGTATTGCGGTCATTGATAAAAACCAAAAAGCTATATAAACGGTTGGAAGGGAAAAACCAAAGAGAAGCTGATGTGCAGCATTCCCCAAAAAGAGATGGCATCCCTACTTGGGTGAGGTTGTTTCCCTCTCTCAAAATCAACAATGGCCCATTATTTGAGTCTCTATATACAATATAACAACCCATCCCTAATTTTATTATTTTATTATTTTTAAAGGAGTGAATTGACGAAGATGCCCTTAGAGGCGGGATTGTTGACTTTCTTTGACCGTCTCTTCGCGACACATATGAGCTATTATTTTACCGTATTCTTGAAGTACTCGATGGTACGAATGCATAGGCGCAAGTGGAACTAAATTTGGAGTTAAGACGAAGATTTTACAAACTACGGAGCATGAAGGGAATTTTGGTAAATTCACATTTTGAATATATATTTGTCTGCATTTTCATTGGTGACTTTGAGCTGTGTGCCAAGTAGGGCCCACACCATTCCTCCCCTCACTCATTTGTCTCCCTATCTCTCGGGTCTACCTCTTATTGTTTTTCAAATCTCCCTCACCTTACTTCTCGACTCTCTGACTGCCACCTCACCCTACCACACTCTCTCTCTAACTCTCCTTATCTCTCCCTCAGCTATCTCTCACTTTTCCCTCTCTCTACAAGTGCAGAGATATCCGACCACCAGCACACTCTCACTCCGGCAAGCTGCACCTCCTAACTTAGACCTCCACCATTGTCTGACCCTTCTCGTCTCGAACCCAGGCCAAGACCATGGAGTCCCGACGTCTCGACAGTGGCTATGCCACTGTTCATTGTCTTCCTCGATGAGTTCCTGGTGAACCCTCAAGATTCCGAGCAAGGTAAGCCTCAAAACCAATGTTGGTCATCCTATATCGCAATTTCATGTTGTTTCTGGCCTTATTATGACATTTGACAAGGAAATACACCTTGGGAGAAAGTTCCCCAGATTTCTGGCGAGAAATGCAGGCTTTTTTCGACCAATCCCGACCTCGGTTCAACCTCATTTTGGTATGCCCTTGTTCATGATCTTCTAAGCTTCAATTTGACTTTTATTTCATGGAAAATAGTTAAGAATCGAGCTCGAAAGGAGCTCGGGAAGTTTCCTAGTTTGGTCCGGCGGGTTCGACCCGCGAGCCTAGCAGGTTAACCTGACCCGAGAGAAAAGGAAAAAAGAAAATAAAGAAGTATCCAAAGCCTAGATCCGCAACCCAAATCCAGATCCAAACCCAGGATCCGGCCCGGCCTAATTACAATGTGGAT
Source organism: Cotoneaster glaucophyllus (assembly GCA_036320875.1). Lineage (NCBI taxonomy): Eukaryota > Viridiplantae > Streptophyta > Magnoliopsida > Rosales > Rosaceae > Cotoneaster > Cotoneaster glaucophyllus. The sequence continues at coordinate 12,994,549 of CM070067.1, forward strand.
CAGGAATATTCTGTCACATATTCCTTGGAATATTCTCTTTTTCAGAAATTTTTCGGAAACCTTCCTAAGCTAATTTCGACGCCCCAAGTCCGTTTTTGACATCCATTTAGTGAAATTCCTAAGTTTTAACATAGTTGATCACCAAGGTGTCTCGATTTGACTTTTTAAGGTTGACCGTTAACTTTTTACAAAATTTGTCTGGAACCCCTCTTAGCGTAATTTGACGCACTGATTCCAAATCCGCACTCCATTTTTCTAAATTTAGTCGTTTTGGTTGAGTTTTACTAACGGGCCCCAATATTATGCTTAGGTGTAATTACTACAGGAGACTCCGACCTTTCGCAAGTACCTGTAAGTGGGTATTTTCTTTTATATAGTATTTAGGGTAAATTACACAGAACCCCCTCAACTATTGGGTCATTAACAGTTTCATACCTCGTCTTTAAAAAGTTTCAATGTCATACCTTATCTTCGAATTTGTTTCAATTTCATACCTCCCGTCACTTGTCTGTCAAATTTTCTGTTAAATGCTGACGTGGCACATTTTATATTAAAAAGTTATAAAAACTTAAAAAAATATTTTAAATATTAATTTAATATATTTTTTCTCTCTCTCCCCTCATCTTCTTCTTCTTCTTCTTGCATGCCGAACTGGTTCGGTTTTTTTTTTTTTTTTTTTTTTTCTCTCTCTCTCTCTCTCTGTCTTTGTCTCTGTTCTTCTTCTTCTTACCCCCAATCTGCCCAGAAGAAGAACAAGAAAGAGGAGGAGAGAGAAGGAAAAAAAAAAAATTTGTTACCCCACCCCAGGTTCGGCCCTGCCCAGAAGAAGGAGAAGGAGAAGAGAAGAAGAAGAAGAAGAAGAAGAAAAAGAAGAAGAAGAAGAAGAAGAAGAAGAAAAAAAAAAAAAAAAAGAAAAAAAAAAAAGAAAGGTGTTCGGTCTGGGCAGAGAAGAAGAAGAAAAAAAAAAAAAAAAAAGAAAAAAAAAAGAAGGTGTTCGGTCTGGGCAGAGAAGAGAAGAAGAAGAAGAAGAAGAAGAAAGAGAGAGAAGAGAAGAAGAAGAAGAAAAAAAAAAAAAAAAAAAAGAAGGTGTTCGGTCTGGGAGAGAAGAGAAGAAGAAGAAGAAGTAGAAGAAGTAGAAGAAGAAAGAAGAAAGAGAGAGAAGAGAGAGAAGAGAAGAGAAGAAGAAGAAGAAAAAAAAAAAAAAAAAAAAAAAAAAAAAAAGGCGCTCTGGGCAGAGAAGAGAAGAAGAAGAAGAAGAAGAAGAAAGAAGAAAGAGAGAGAAGAAAGAGAGGAGAAGAAGAAGGAAAAAAAAAAAAAAAAAAAAAAAAAAAAAAAAAAAAAAAAAGAGGTTCTCGGTCTGGGCAGAGAAGAGAAGAAGAAGAAGAAGAAGAAGAAGAAGAAGAAGAAGAAGAAAGAGAGAGAAAAGAGAGGAGAGAAGAAGAAGAAGAAAAAAATTAATTTTTTAATATAAAATGGGTCCCGTCACTTGCCACGTCAGCATTTTAACGGAGGAATTGACGGAAGGCTGACGGAAGGTATGAAATTGAAACAAATTCGAAGATAAGGTATGGCATTGAAAATTTTTAAAGACGAGGTATGAAAATGTTCACGACTAATAGTGGAGGTGGTTCTGTGTAATTTACCCTAGTATTTATATCATTGTTAGTTTTCATTTATACGTTTCATAAAGAATTGTCCACAATATGCCTAGATTAGTGTGACGTTTATAAGATTTAGCGCATTGATAGAAATTATGAAGTTATCCTATGTCGTACGAGATGCACATGTATGAGTATTATTATGCCGTATATAGTATTATGGTGACATGAATTATCAATTTACCACTGTATAATTTTATATACGTTATCTGGTCATCGTTGATGCACCAATATTAGTACTCGCCCGGGCCAGGTCTAGTCTTTGCACCATACGCTCACTTTAGATCCATTGTAGGTGCCAGTCCTGTCCTAGATTGCTATAGGCGATTAGGACTCGTATGTGAAGCGCATAGCGCTAGTCTTCACGTGATTGTAGTACTAAAGCGTAAATATAATACACCCAATCATGTTCATTTAAAAATACCTCTGCATGAACTCGTGTGTCAACATGTGTGGATGAGCACTCAATGTGATATATTTATTTATGTGAGATATTGTGATTACTAGAAGTTATATGCTTATCAACGAAATTTGTGACGTATTGGAATCTCGAGATATTGCAGGCTACGGTAAATATTTTCATACTATACGTAGTATGTATATTTTGGAAACTATATTTGTTTTACGGCGAGGGGTTATAATGTTTTCAAAAAGGTTTTTATAAAGCTTTATTTTTAGGCCCACTCACCCTTATTTTTCGCCCCTCTATGTTTTAGCAGCTGAGCTTTCGTATCAACAAGGATTTTTGGGAAATCTTGGTATAGGTGGTTACCTTCGATGGTATAATTCTTATCCTACTTTACTGTACTTTACCTGTCACAACCCGTCCCAAAACTTTATGTTTCGACGGTTGTGAATTGACGAAATTGCCCTTGTACGTTATTGGTTTTGTGAGTTTTGGAATGTAAGTAAATGTTAGGGTTTTTGTTGATTAACCCTAGTTAATTTTGGGTTTGGTTAAGTTAGAAGGTTGGTGTGTTGGATGTGTGAGGACCACACTAACCCAAACACCCTCTCTTTCTCTTCCCTCTCCCCGTGCTCTCTCTCTCTATCTCTCGGACTCGCTCTCTCTCCCTCTCCTCTCTTTGGTACGGCCAAAGGCCAAAAACCCTTGCAAACTTCGTGGATCGACGCTCTAAAGGTAATATTCGAACTCATCTCAAGTCCCTGATTTCAAATATATAGTTTTTGGAACCTAAAACCTTCGATTTCACGTTGAACTCGCGATGTTACTATTCATGCACTATTCATGCAAATTTTTATACGTGATTTTTATGGATTTCTGGGTTCATAGCAAGCTTGTGGAGGTCCTAAGGAGTCTAGGAGTGGTTCGTTTGGAAGTTTTGGACGTCGGGATAGCTAGATCGAAGGTGGTGAAGTGGCCGGACTATCGAGGCTTTTCCGGCCAATTACCGACATCTTTGGAGCTTTTGGTAAGTACGAATGTGTTCTACATGTTGAGGGCTTCGTTTTGATATAAAATTTATGAAAAATGGTTGAGAAACGAAGAAGATAGGACGATCTGAAAATTTGGGAATTTCCGGCGCCGGTGGCACTATTCCGGCGTCTGGAGGTAGGGGATGATGCGCGTGGGGGCGCGTGGACCCGAGCTTTCCCTGGCGCGTGGGGGCGCGTGCTACAGTAAAATATTTTTCTAAAAATACCACGACGCTCGTGAGGTTGTGTAGATCACCGTGGTATATTTATATGCCCAGTTTGAGCAATGTATGAGAAAGTTATTAGCTAAGTTTGGTTATATGCGTAATTAATGTTTATTAGGTTATTACACTTATAGGTGAGGCCTATCCAGAGGATGAACGCCATCAATCAAGGCCCGAGGGTTACAACCCTTCGATTTTCCTGTGAGTGGGCTTTTGTTTTCCGTATATACCTTATACATTGAGTTTTCCCAGAAAACATGTGAAATGGTTTATGAAATGAAATGCCATGCCATCATACCTTTGTTATATTTCTCGAGTATGCATGATGAAATGAGTATGCATCATGATAGTATTATGCATTATGGAGTGCCTATGCATCATGAAATTGTATGCGCATGATTGTTGGTGCTGTGGACGCTAAGGTAAGTTCAGGTAAGCCTCTGAGTGTTTAAATAAATGTTGAGATAACGAGATTGACGAGATGTTGAGATGCATCGATAGCTCATAAACCTGCACCCCGGTGTTAGTGCTCCCGCCCAGGGCCAGGGCACAGTCTTTCACGTGATGTTCACCTCCCGCACCACACGCTCGCCTTGGATCCAAGTTAGGTGCCAGTCTTGTCGTATAGACCACAATAGGTGGGTTCGACTCGTAGGTGACCCGCGATTAGCGCAGGATTCACGTGATTGTAGCACTAGAGCGTAGTAGATTACACCCAGTCTTGTCGTATAGACCACCTTGAGTGGGTTCGACATGTGTGCAGGATAGGTTGAGATGATGAGATTGATTATGAGCTATATTTCCAGTCGTGCTGATCACACGGTGGACATGATATTATCGATGATGAGTTTACTTCACTTGATGTTATGATATGACATATGCTTGATTCGTTGGCTTAATTTGGCATATGTTGAATTGGTTGGCATACTCATGATTTGACGGTGTGATATAGCATATGCTTGATTCATTGGCATAGTTTGGCATGCGCTTGATTTGTTGGTATGATTTGACATACGTCGGACTTATTGATATATTCATGAACTAGTAACATGGCATAGCAGTGAATAGTTGGCATATTCATGAGTTAACGACATTAGTATGGCATATATGTTGGAATTATTGACATAATCATGAATTAGCAGCCTGGTATAATATGTATTCATGATTTATTGGCATATTAGTATGTTGATGTTACATATGAGTTGAGTATATTTATATACTATTATTTTTCTGGGAAAGTATACAGGTTTTACGGCGAGGGGTTAGTACTTTTGAAAACTAAGGTTTTATACTAAGCACTGTTTTGCTGACCCACTCAACCTTGTTTTTCGCCCCTCCAGGTATTAGTAGAATCTAACTGGTGGCTCACGAGGATTCAGCGGAGGTTCTGACAGTTTCAGCCTAAATGTAGGACCCACCTTCGGGTGTTATACTTTAGTTAATATCCTACTTGACTGCACTAGAATATTATGCTCTGAATGTGTTAACACTCCTAGAATTCGGTTTTTATTTATTCGTATTTCTTACTACTTGAATGCTTCCGCACTGTGCACATGGTTACGTCACCTCACGTGATGGCCAGCATGCTTCGATTTCGGTCGGGGTGTGTCAGTTTGGTATCAGAGCCTAGGTTGCAGTCCTATAGATTTTAAGGAATTCTTAGTGTCTTCTGTCAGAACTATACCGCCTCGTAGTGAGCCACATTATTCAGATGAGCCTAGTTTCCCTGATATAGCTCCGTTAGAGGAAGCTATTGTTAAAGTGATTCAGCCTATTATCCGTCATTCCTAAGGGACTCTTCTTGAGATTGAAAATAAATTGAAACTGAATCACTTTATGGGAAAATATAAAGGACCTGAGGGAGTAGAGCTATGGCTCAATCATTTGGAAAAGACGTTTCGTGTTATGCAAAGTTAAAGGAATCTTTCTTTTGGAATGGTAGGTCGAGACGACTACCTGGTGTTTGATTTATGAATTTGCATCCTGGTGGAGACAGGAGTCTTATTCGATGTCACTAGAGGAAACAGCTATTTGGAAGTTGTTTTCAGAGTTGTTTAAGAAAAGGTTTATTCCTCCGGCATATATGGATGGTAAGAAGCAAGAGTTTATAAATTGAGACAAGGAAAGATGAAGGTGAATGAGTATTATAGGAAGTTTACTGACTTGTCTCATTATCATCCGGATGTTGCCGCTAATTCGGCGGAAATGTTACGTCATTTTAAGTTGGAAACTAGGAAGAAGTGGCGTTCTTTGGCGACCACTACCCATTGTGCTTCTTACCTAGAGTTCTATGAAATTTATTGAGGATTAAAGAGAATATGTTTAGCGATAGTGATGAAGAACCTCGAAAGACTTAGAGCTTCAAAAGAAGTAAAGCTAATTCTAGTTCTTCCAGCGGAGAATTTAGTGCCACTGGGCAAAGGCAAGGTGGTAAATTTTACTGGAGGTCCTAAAGTTCAGAGGTAGGGTAACTCTGATAGAGGAAATGTACCTTTGTACCGTAGGTACAATAGTATACACTTGGGAGAGTGTAGGCGAGTAATCAGTGGATGCCCCAGTAGTATTCTTTGCCACCACCAGCGCCGATCTAGCAGGTTCCTGGATCTAGTATTCATGGTTGGATAGGTTGTGGTGTGCAGGGGCGAAGTAATCAAGTTAATAAAAGTTGTGGGGGACGACAACAAGCTCAGGGATGTGATAACTGCATATCACTACAAGATGCTATAAAAAAAAAAAAAAAAAAAAAAAAAATCAATCGGACTTGATTAAGAGTACGTTAATCATTCTTGGTCACGTTGCTAGAGTTGGTTGGTTATGATGCGGAAATTTTCTGCTGTGGATGAGGTTGCCAAGAAGGTAGTGAATGAGCATGATCGAGATGAGTATATGTGTATACCAATGAGGGGCAAAATGGTAATATTGCACCCTCGGGAATTGTTGCTTACTTATCGAGACAACAGTGGGTTATCATTATTGCGGGCTGCAGACCGTAATATTAATAACTTATTTGTTGGATCCGTTAAGCAAGTAAACAAGCAGGTCACTCTATGATAGGATTGTGTTATTCAGGATGTCTAGTGATAGTGAAAGATGTTGTATGCCAGTGAGTCTTATTCCGTTAGATATTGTGGATTTTGATGTGATTTTAGGCACAGATTGGTTGCATTATAATCGTGCCAATATAGATTACTACGGAAAATCAGTTACTTTACATCGTCCTGGATTATCAGGGGTTACTTTTGTGGGCAAGCAAAGTGGAGTGAGGCATGCCGTTATTTTTGCTGTGAGAGCAAATAGATTATTATTGAAAGGCTGCCAAGGATACTTAGCTCATGTGGTATTAAATGATGTTACTCCTAGTAGTGTGGAGGAAGTTCGAGTAGTCAGGCGTTTCCTGACGTGTTTCCGAGGATTTACTTGGATTGCCGCCAGGCAGAGTTATGGAGTTTACTATTAATTTGCTTCTAGGTACGAATTCTATATCTTTGACTCCTTATAGAATGGCTCCTGCTGAGTTAAGGGAATGGAAAGTTCAGTTTCAGGAATTGGTTTATAAAGGTTTCATTTAACCTATTTCACCTTGGGGAACCCCAGTTTGATTTGTGAAAAAGAAAGATGGAACCTTAAGATTATGCATTGATTTCCGGCAATTGGATGAAGTGACAATTGAGAATCGTTATCCATTGCCGCGTATTAATAATTTGTTTGATCAGCTTAGAGGTGCCTGTGTATTTTCTAAGGTTGATTTGAGGTATGGATATCACCGATTGAAGATTAGGAGTGATGATGTTTATAAAACGGTTTTCAGGACTCATTATGGTCATTATAAGGTTATGGTTATGCCTTTTGGATTGACTATTACACCAGCAGCTTTTATGAGCTTGATGAATAAGGTATTTCAACAGTATTTGGATATGTTTGTCGTTGTCTTCATCGATGACATTCTGGTGTTTTCTAAGTCAAAGACAGAACATGTACGACATCTCATTCCAGTGTTGAAGAAATTGAGGGAGCTTTGTTTATATGCTGAGTTTAGTAAGTGCCAATTTTGATTAAATGGAGTGGAATTTTAGGGACATGTTGTTTCGGCACAAGGAATTTGGTAGACCCTCAAAAGGTAGCTGCAGTGGAAAAATTGGGAACAACCAAGAACCGTTACGGAGGTACGGAGTTTCCTTGGTTTAACATGTTACTATAGACGGTTTGTTAAGGACTTTTTGGTGATTGCTTTACCCTTACGAGGTTAACAAGAATGGAAGCTAAGTTTGAGTGGAATAACGAGGGTGAGTAAAGTTTTCAACAGCTAAAGTATTGTCTCACTCATGCACCCGTGTTGACGCTTCCAGATGATAGCAGTAATTATGAGATCTATAGTGAAACTTCTCTGAATGGTTTGAGATGGGTCTTGATGCAGCATGGTAGGGTGATTGCCTATGCTTCTCGGAAGTTGAAGATCCATGAAGGAATTACTCTACTCATGATTTGGAATTAGCAGCTATCATCTTTGCTTTGAAGATTTGGAGACATTATCTTTATGGTGAGAAATATAAGATCTTTACGGATCATAAGAGTCTCCAGTAATTGGTTACTCAAGGGGATCTTGATCTTAGGCAACGAAGGTGGATCATGTTGCTTAATGATTATGATTGCACGACCAGGGTGATCGTGCAAATGTTGTGGCTGATGCACTTAGTAGGAAAACTCCAGTGAGAATTAACGTTTTGTACGCTTGCCATGTTCTTCTTCTTACGGATTTGAGGTCTGGAGTAATTTTAGGACTTGAAAGATCAAGAAGGAGCCTTGCTTGCTAGTTTTCAAGTCAAACCAGTCTTGATTGATCGAGTACTTGATGCTCAAGTGAATGATGGGGAGATTCAGGAATTGATTCGGCTAAGAGCTCTAGGAAAGAAGAAAGATCTCTGAATTAGAGAATCAGATGGCATGCTTATGCAAGAAGGAAGGATGTATGTGCCGAATAATTTGGAACTAAAGAAGGAGATTTTAGAAGAAGCACATTGTTCGGCATATGCGATGCATCCAAGAGGCACTAAGATGTATCATACCATTCGACCATTTTACTATTGGCCGGGTATGAAAAGAGAAATTGCAGAATATGTAAGTAGATGTGCCATTTATCAGCAAGTGAAAGCTGAAAGAATGAAGCCTTTTGGATTGATGCAGCCACTTCCTGTTCCACAGTGGAAATGGGAAGATATCACTATAAATTTCGTATATAAGCTTCCTCGTACTTTGAATGGTTATGATGGTATTTGGGTAATTGTTGATCGGCTCACTAAGTCAGCACACTTCATTCCGGTGAGGGAAAAGTACTTTTTAAGTCGGTTAGCGGAGTTGTTTATATCCAAGGTGGTGAAGTACCATGGGGTTCCAGTGAGTATTATCTCGGACAAGGATCCAATAATTACTTCCAAGTTTTGGATAGCCTTTCAGGAAGCTTTGGGTTTGAGACTACTCTATAGTACAACATATCACCCTCAGACAGATGGTCAGTCAGAGAGGACCATTCAGACCTTGGAAGATGTGTAGAGATCTTCAGTTTTGCAGTTTGGTAATGCTTGGCATAAGCATTTGGACTTGATGGAAATTGCCTACAACAATAATTTCCATTCGAGTATTGGTATGTCACTTTTTGAGACGCTTTATGAGAAATCTTGTCGGACACCGTTGTGTTGGTCAGAGGTTGGCGAAAGAGTTTTAGTAGGGCCTGAGATAGTGGAGGAGACTACTCAGAATATCCAGGTAATTAAAACTAATATGAAAGCGGCCCAGGATCGACAAAAGAGTCTTGCAGATAGACATGCCACTGACATGGTGTATGATGTTGGTGATTGGGTGTTCTTGAAGTTGTCGCCTTGGAAGGGTGTTGTTTGGTTTGGAAAGAAAGGAAAGTTGAGCCCTAGGTATATTGGACCTTATCGGATCACCGAAAGAGTCGGTGAAGTGGCTTATAGGCTTGAGTTGCCTCCAGAGTTATCTATGGTGCACTATATGTTTCATGTTTCGATGCTTCAACATTATGTCTCAGATCCTTTACATGTGATACCTCCTCAACCTTTGGAAATTAATTCGGATCTGACTTATGATGAGGTACCAGTGACTATCCTGGATCAGAAGGATAAAGTGTTGAGAAATAAGACGGTGAGATTGGTGAAAGTTTTATAGAGGAATCATTCAGTGAAAGAAGCTAAGTGGGAGACAGAGGATCGAATGAGAGAGTTGTATCCTCGTTTGTTTTATGAGTATTAATGGTTTGTAATTGTTATGTAAATTTCGAGGACGAAATTTTTATAAGGTGGGTAGATTGTCACAACCCGTCCCAAAACTTTATGTTTCGACGGTTGTGAATTGACGAAATTGCCCTTGTACGTTATTGGTTTTGTGAGTTTTGGAATGTAAGTAAATGTTAGGGTTTTTGTTGATTAACCCTAGTTAATTTTGGGTTTGGTTAAGTTAGAAGGTTGGTGTGTTGGATGTGTGAGGACCACACTAACCCAAACACCCTCTCTTTCTCTTCCCTCTCCCCGTGCTCTCTCTCTCTATCTCTCGGACTCGCTCTCTCTCCCTCTCCTCTCTTTGGTACGGCCAAAGGCCAAAAACCCTTGCAAACTTCGTGGATCGACGCTCTAAAGGTAATATTCGAACTCATCTCAAGTCCCTGATTTCAAATATATAGTTTTTGGAACCTAAAACCTTCGATTTCACGTTGAACTCGCGATGTTACTATTCATGCACTATTCATGCAAATTTTTATACGTGATTTTTATGGATTTCTGGGTTCATAGCAAGCTTGTGGAGGTCCTAAGGAGTCTAGGAGTGGTTCGTTTGGAAGTTTTGGACGTCGGGATAGCTAGATCGAAGGTGGTGAAGTGGCCGGACTATCGAGGCTTTTCCGGCCAATTACCGACATCTTTGGAGCTTTTGGTAAGTACGAATGTGTTCTACATGTTGAGGGCTTCGTTTTGATATAAAATTTATGAAAAATGGTTGAGAAACGAAGAAGATAGGACGATCTGAAAATTTGGGAATTTCCGGCGCCGGTGGCACTATTCCGGCGTCTGGAGGTAGGGGATGATGCGCGTGGGGGCGCGTGGACCCGAGCTTTCCCTGGCGCGTGGGGGCGCGTGCTACAGTAAAATATTTTTCTAAAAATACCACGACGCTCGTGAGGTTGTGTAGATCACCGTGGTATATTTATATGCCCAGTTTGAGCAATGTATGAGAAAGTTATTAGCTAAGTTTGGTTATATGCGTAATTAATGTTTATTAGGTTATTACACTTATAGGTGAGGCCTATCCAGAGGATGAACGCCATCAATCAAGGCCCGAGGGTTACAACCCTTCGATTTTCCTGTGAGTGGGCTTTTGTTTTCCGTATATACCTTATACATTGAGTTTTCCCAGAAAACATGTGAAATGGTTTATGAAATGAAATGCCATGCCATCATACCTTTGTTATATTTCTCGAGTATGCATGATGAAATGAGTATGCATCATGATAGTATTATGCATTATGGAGTGCCTATGCATCATGAAATTGTATGCGCATGATTGTTGGTGCTGTGGACGCTAAGGTAAGTTCAGGTAAGCCTCTGAGTGTTTAAATAAATGTTGAGATAACGAGATTGACGAGATGTTGAGATGCATCGATAGCTCATAAACCTGCACCCCGGTGTTAGTGCTCCCGCCCAGGGCCAGGGCACAGTCTTTCACGTGATGTTCACCTCCCGCACCACACGCTCGCCTTGGATCCAAGTTAGGTGCCAGTCTTGTCGTATAGACCACAATAGGTGGGTTCGACTCGTAGGTGACCCGCGATTAGCGCAGGATTCACGTGATTGTAGCACTAGAGCGTAGTAGATTACACCCAGTCTTGTCGTATAGACCACCTTGAGTGGGTTCGACATGTGTGCAGGATAGGTTGAGATGATGAGATTGATTATGAGCTATATTTCCAGTCGTGCTGATCACACGGTGGACATGATATTATCGATGATGAGTTTACTTCACTTGATGTTATGATATGACATATGCTTGATTCGTTGGCTTAATTTGGCATATGTTGAATTGGTTGGCATACTCATGATTTGACGGTGTGATATAGCATATGCTTGATTCATTGGCATAGTTTGGCATGCGCTTGATTTGTTGGTATGATTTGACATACGTCGGACTTATTGATATATTCATGAACTAGTAACATGGCATAGCAGTGAATAGTTGGCATATTCATGAGTTAACGACATTAGTATGGCATATATGTTGGAATTATTGACATAATCATGAATTAGCAGCCTGGTATAATATGTATTCATGATTTATTGGCATATTAGTATGTTGATGTTACATATGAGTTGAGTATATTTATATACTATTATTTTTCTGGGAAAGTATACAGGTTTTACGGCGAGGGGTTAGTACTTTTGAAAACTAAGGTTTTATACTAAGCACTGTTTTGCTGACCCACTCAACCTTGTTTTTCGCCCCTCCAGGTATTAGTAGAATCTAACTGGTGGCTCACGAGGATTCAGCGGAGGTTCTGACAGTTTCAGCCTAAATGTAGGACCCACCTTCGGGTGTTATACTTTAGTTAATATCCTACTTGACTGCACTAGAATATTATGCTCTGAATGTGTTAACACTCCTAGAATTCGGTTTTTATTTATTCGTATTTCTTACTACTTGAATGCTTCCGCACTGTGCACATGGTTACGTCACCTCACGTGATGGCCAGCATGCTTCGATTTCGGTCGGGGTGTGTCATTACCTATACTCTTACATCACGTGTGAAATGGGTTCATTCCTGCTCACCAGCGTATTCTTATACCTAGGCACTTATAGATTTAAATTTATTCATATTTTCCACATCATTGCACTTTATGGCTTTGACACCCTCCTGGTGTTGGCCAGCACAGCTCGATTCGGAGTCCAGGTGGATATTCCAGGTCGAGGTGTGTCAGTTTGGTATCAAAGCTTAAGTTTGGGTAGTATTATGTTCATCACAAGCATGATCCAAGCATTCTTGGTTCTTGAATCGAATTGTCGAATCTTGCCACCTCGTCGAATACGAAAAACATGTTAGCTTTTCCTAAGTTATGAGTTACTCATACGACTTATTGACATGATAGAAGAACATTTCAACGACCACCTCTAGACTTTGAACAAAAAACTTTCCTGGCAAGGAAAATCCTATTTGGAGACAAGTTTATGGCCCTGAAGCAGGATTATTGTGTCGATAATTGTGTACCACCGAAGACTTTTCTCATCAATTCTACTACTATTATTTCGTCATCTTTACCAACCCTTTCGAGTTAGGAAACCAAGAATAGTTTTAATTCCTTGGCAACATCCGTTTGTATACCATCTATTAGAATTCTTACGAAGTTTACTTCATCAAGATTCCAGAAATATCTTGAGCGACAACCTAGTGCTAAAGTGGTAGCACTTGATAGAATAACATATGGGGGACAGCCAGTTTTGGTCCCCGATATCACTAATCTTTTCAAACGCACTAGCGATCATTCCAGATCTTCAGGAGGAAGATCAACTTCTGTTTAAGTTTGTTCTAAAGTAGATTATTAGCAAATTCCTTTATTCGGCCTTAAGGCATTCCAACCAACATTAGTTCCCGGATTTTCCCTTCCATGTTGTACTCGTCATTTCAATGAGTATATGCTTGTGAGTAAGAGTTGTTATACCTTCGAGTAGCATAAATTCCAAAAGTAGTAATCAAATTCTCGTAGAATTAACGAAACCACCTCACAGGACCAGCACCTTACCAATCATCCAAAACCATCTACTAGAGCAGGCTCTAACCTGTAATCTGCCTATGGTGGCGTTACTAATTGACGATATTGTCTGATATCCAGGAACTGTCAATCAGTATTCAGGCGGTATGATTTCTGATACCAGACACATGTACTAGTATCTGGGAATGATACCTTTATGCAAGAACGCTAATTAACAGTGGCTACTTGAGCTGAAGAAACTAAATCGTAGACACTTAGGAGCAAGCCTTGTAGGATGACCGTAACCTCGCAATTGTGTTAACCATTTTACTTACTTAGGTAACCAGAACATTTTCAACTCGTTATTCTCATGGTCCCTTCCACAGCCAAATATTAGTTTGAAGCACGAATTAGTTTTCCGCTGTAAGCGAAATGAGCATTAAGAAAGTTACGAAGACCTAGTAGCACGTGTCATAAGGAAAATAACTAGGGAGTTTTAACGAAACACTCCCGGTACTGTTCACTTTTAACGAAAAACCACATTTTTACCTTTACCTGACCTTATTCACTATACCTTTAAAAAGGGCTTTTCGTTAAAAGAGAAGTTTTTTTGGACTTTTCATTAGTTTTCCTAAAGAAGTAATAGGGTATGTTTCGAGGATGAATATCTTTGGCGTCATTTCCCAAAAAATTTTCCTGGATATCACCAAAAGGTGAAGTGAAGTACATCATCAATCAATTTTTTCATACTACATCAATTTTCCTTGTGCATTTTCAAATGACTCCTACATCATTGAGAAAATTTAATTACAAAAGCTTACCGATTAGGAATTTACCCAACCAAACACTTTATCTAAGGAACCTTAAACCTATCCACAAAAGTAAAAGATTGAAACCTTAGGATCGTACCTAACTTTTAACAACACAATCGGGTAATGATTAAAAATCTTTAACCCCTACTTCAAGTTGATGGTCTCTCTGACCAACTTTTGGAACCCGAGTTTTCTTTTATAGACTGACGAATTCATTTAGTCTTACAGACGACTTTCCCACCTACTTCAGCAACGAGATCAAATTTTCTAAACACTGACAATCAGCTTTATACCAAATTCCTCAAATATTACCTTTGTTTAGATCGGTACTTTTCTTGGGAGACGTGATCTCAACAGGCAACATTCTTGTTAATTTCTAAAAAGATTGCAAATGTAGAAAATTTCATATTCCACAAATAGTTGTGAAATATGCAATATCCTTGACCTTGTTGATTTTATCGGTAGTTTGTTAGTGACTTTTCAACGGTAGTGTTTTTCCTTTCATGTTTGCGAAAATCAGTTTAGCTGAGAAGTGGAATACAATTAAAGTTGTGACAACTAAGGTGTTGTCTATTTCTTACCCCTGTTCGTACGTTTTTCGATGACACCGATTATTTTGAAATCTACTGTGATGTTCCATTGAACGCTTGGCCTGCGTGCCGATGTAGTGTGACAGAGTATCGCTTATGTTTCCAACGGTTGAAACCGTATGAAATGAACCATCTGCTCATGACATTAAGTCAACAATTATCATTTTTACTTGAAAAACCAAATCGACGTCTATGATTCCACTATCGTGTATTACTCCAGTTGTACAAGCGTAATTACTGTTTATCGCAGCAAAAGACATATCTACCCTTGAACACTTTCAATTTGTCCTATTTCATACCATTTGGAATTCACCACTATTGATTTGACGTTACTTACAAATCATCAAGAAATCGTTTGAGTGGTTATAATCACTTCTTGTATCTAAATGGAGATAGGGAAATATCACCATAAGCTCTCGGTATGAGGTATCTTGTACATGTGGAAATTATGATGATGTTTCGGTGATTATCGACCGATTTGACAAGTCAGTTCACTTTTGTTGGTCCAAAGGGACTACATTTAGACTACTTAGAAAGAAAAAAAATTTCATCCTTGAATTTTTCAGATTTTTTGGTGTTTCGATCAACATCTACTCTGCCTATGATTCCATATTTATCTTCTTGTGCTGGGAAACATTTCAATCAATCGTGGGTACGTGTTTACTCTACTGCATTTCATATTATTTCTAAGGCAAGCATATTGTTCAAAAGAATCACTCGAACATTGGAATTTTAGTTGTGACGATTAATTCCTTAATCACCCAATAAATACTCTGCTGAACGAATTTACTGTTGGTGATTAAATCTTCTGGAAGCTACCGTTGTAGTTAGATGTCATGCATTCACTCCAGTTACCTTGTATCCTAGATTTGATGGACTTGTTTTGACCCTCAAATTTTTTAGCATTCCTTTAGCCTTCTAGACATAGTTCTTACTAAATCCAAGAGAAATTCACTATGAATCTGCTCGCCAAGGTGTTGCGAACGACATTGTTCAGCTACATGGTGTGCGTGTTGCTATTATATGTCACTGTGATGTGCGTTTTACTTCCAAGTCTTTGGCAGTCGTCTTGAAAGTCATGTGTACTAAGTTTATGCCAGTACCACATGTCACCCTTAGGCTAACGGTTAGTCAGAACGAACTACTTAGACCTTAGTGAACATGTTGCATTTTATCCGTTCTACAATTAGCATGGTTGTAACATACAATTATCTTTATTTTAGTTGCATGTAACTATGGTTACAATTTAGGTTTTGGGTATGACACCGTTGAGACGTAGTATAAAGATTTTATGCATAGCACATGATTGACAGAGAAGTATTACGAATAGGTATTTGAATAATCGAGATTAGAATTTAGAAAATTGTGTGCTATTTGCGTTGTCGCCCGAGAGGGTAATACATGAGTGCGGTCGAGGCATGAATCAGACGATTTATATGTATTTCCCAATGAAGGGCAAGATGGTAATATCTCGGGAAATTGTTGCTTGCTTATTGAGACAATAATGAGTTGTCGATACCACGGGCTGCAGCCCGTAATATCGATAACTTATTCGTTGAGTTCGTTAAGCAAGTGGACAAGTAGGTCCTTTTATGTTAGCATTTTTAGTTATTTATTTATTGTTTGGGCTTGACCCAAGGATACTACGCACTTACCTTCGGATTATGTGAAGCAACGCGTGCATAGGTGAAAAATATTCTATGTTCATTTTTAATTTCAGCATAATTAATTTAACTTTACGTTATTATATACGTATTTTGACGGGATGTTATACATATATAATACTTTCAACTTTATGTTTTTATAAGAAGTATTATATCATAGTATTGTATTGAAGGAGAAGGAAAAGTATGAGTTTGAAGGCATGAAAAAGGAATCATTGCAATCCGATCACGGAGGAATGGCATTCTTTTTTATACAACCACTCTAAGTTGATTTCTCTTTATATTTTCTTTCTATCTCGAGTGTCTTATGTATAACAAGTGATTTCAAATTTCAGGGACCAATTTTTTTTAAGGTGGGTAGATTGTAACAACCCGTCCCAAATTTTATGATTTTATGATTTTTAAAGAGTGAATTGACGAAGATGCCCCTAGAGGCGGGATTGTTGACTTTCTTTGACCATTTCTTCCTGATGCGTTGAGCTATTATTTTACCGTATTCTTGAAGTGCTCAACGGTACGAACGCATAGGCACAAGCGGAACTGAATTTGGAGTTACGACGAAGATTTTACAAACTACAGAGCGTGATGGGCATTTTGGTAAATTCACATTTTGGGACATACTTCTCTGCATTTTCATTGGTGACTTTGAGCTACGTGCCAAGTGGGGCCCACACCATTCATCCCCACTCATGTGTCTCCCTATCTCTTGGGTTTACCTCTCATTGTTTTTCAATCTCTCTCACCTCACTTCTCCACTCTCTAGCTACCACTTCACCCTACCACATTTTCTCTTTAACTCTCCTCGTCTCTCCCTCAGCTCTTTCTCGCTTGTCTCTTTGCAAGTGCAGAGATATCCTACCACTGGCACACTCCCACTCCGGTGAGCTGCACCTCCTAACCTAGACCTCTACCACTATCTGACCTTTCTCGTCTCGAACCCAAGGCAAGAACATGGAGTCCCGACGTCCCAATAGTTCTCAGTGAACCCTCAAGATTCCGAGCAAGGTAAGCCTAAAAACCAATGTGGGTCATCTTAGATCATAATTTCATGTTGTTTCTGGCCTCAGTATGACATTTGACATAGAAACACACCTCGGGGGAAAGTTCCCCAGATTTCCAACGAGAAACAGGTTTTTTTCAGCCGATCTCGACCTCAGCTCAACCTCATTTTGGTATGCTTTTGTTCCTAATCTTCTAAGCTTCAATTTGACTTTTATTTCATGAAAAATAGTTAAGAATTGAGTTTTCCCGGCCAAAATATCGGTGTTCTTCATTTGGTCCGACGGGTTCGACTCACGAGCCCAACGGGTCAACCCGACCTGGGATACAAGGAAAAGAAAAAAAGAAGTATCCAAAGCCTAGATCCGGATCTAAACCTGGGATCCGGCCTGGCCCAATTACAATGTGGATCAGGAATATTCCTTATGTTGACTTTTTCGAAAAAATTTCAAAACTCCTTCTAGGCTAATTTCGATGCCCCGAGTCCGTTTTTGACATCCATTTAGGCAAATTCTGAAGTTTTAACATAGTTGATCACCGGGACGTCTCGATTGACTCTTTAGGGTTGACCGTTGACTTTTTACAAAATTTGCGTAGGACCCCTCTTACTGTAATTCGATAGATTGACTCCAAATCCGTACTCTGTTTTCCAAAATTTAGTTGTTTTAGTTAAGTTTTACTAACAGGCCCCAATACTATGCTTATGTGCAATTATTATCGAAGACTTCGGCATTCCTAGCTCGAACGGAGGTGACATCGCATGTACCTGTGAGTGGGTCTTTTCTTTTATATAGTATATATATCATTGTTGGTTTCCATTTATACCTTTCATAAAGAGTTTTCTACAATACGCCTAGATTAGCGTGACATTTATAAGATTTAGCGCATTGATAGAAATTATAAAGTTATGCTACGTCCTACAGGATGCACAAGTATGTGTATTATTATGCTTTAATTATATTTATGGTCGTAAATAATAGTGACATGAATTATCAATTTACCACTGTATAATTTTATTTATGTTATTTGCTCATCATTGCTGAACCTGTGTTAATACTCGCCCAGGCCAAGGCTAGTCTTTCAAGTGGATGTTCACATCGCACTGTACGCTCACTTTAGATCCATTGTCGGTGCCGGTCATGTCCTAGATTACTATAGGCAATTAGGACTCTTATGGGTTGCGTGTAGCGCCAGTCTTTATGTGATTGTAGTACTAAAGTGTAAATCATTAATACACCTAGTCATGTTCACGTCAGAATACCTCTGCATGAACTCGTGTGTCAGTATGTGCCGATGAGCACTCGATGTGATATATTTATTTCTGCAAGATATTGTGATTACTAGAAGTTATATGCTTATCTACGAAATTTATGACGTATTGCAGCTTTAAGATATTGTAGGATACGATAAGTATTTTCATACAAAACGTAGTATGCATATTTTGGAAACTATATTTGTTTTACAGCGATGGGTTATAATGTTTTCAAAAAGTTTTTATAAAGTTTTATTTTTAGGCTCACTCACCCTTGTTTTTCGCCCCTCTAGTTTTTAGCAGCGGAGCTTCCGTATCGACGAGGATTTTTGGCAAATCTTGGTATAGGTGGTTACCTTCGATGATATAATTCTTATCCTACTTTACTGTACTTTACTTATACTCTGACATCACGTGTGAAATGGGTTCATTCTTGCTCACCAGTGCACTCTTATACATAGGCACTTCTAGGTTTAAATTTATTCACATTTTCCGCATCACTGCACTTTATGGCTTCGACACCCTCCTGGTGTCGGCCAGCACAACTCGATCTGGAGTCCAGGTGGACATTCTGGGTTAAGGTGTGTCATACAATCATCACATTTGAGAATTTCATTGAGGTATCAGGCGTGTCCTTACATATTTAGATACTTGAGGGCTTCTATTCTGACCTATTGAAAGCCTTTTGTCTTTATATTTACGATTATACGGTTGTAGGGACCCCATTTAAGATCCCCGTTGGAGATGCTATGAGACCATAGCCATTAATTTCCCAAAGAATTGTGACTAACATGGATACGTAAGAACTTATTTAGAAGAAAAATGTTTCACTATGTTAATCGCTTGGGTGTAGGATCTAGTTCCCAAATTTTGGGCTTGTGACCTGTGGTCTCCAATGGACCTCTAAAACCCTTAACCAAAATGATTGGCCCCAAACCTTGACGGATCTTTTAAAACCGTAGACCTTCAAAGTCAAACCCGGCCTCTAAGGGACCTTATAAAATTCTAAAGGCTCATTTTTAGCTACGCCTCTTGATATTTGATTTGGATTTCACTTTACTTTCTGTAACTCAAAAGTCACTACTTTACTCCTTAAACCGTAAAATTCGTAACACTTTACCATGTTTACGTTTCTTCTGTCAAATAGTCGTCAATGTTGCTGACGTGGTCACGTGGGTGGGTAAATTTAATATCATAGGCTTATTTTTATCTACACCCACAGAACTCGATTTTGATACCACGTTGCCCCCCTGAAATTCGATTTTGATCTCACTTTGCCCTTTGCAACTCAAAAGTCGTCATTTTATAAATCCCTACTTTGAATTGTTTAATGTTAATGCGTGGAGATGAAATTGATTATATCGACCACATTAATTGAAGGTGGTGGTTGGTTTGAACAAACATTGGTCGCTTATGCTTGGTCTAAGATGAATGTCACCCACGCCATCTTCAACTGGCATTTATTTTTGTTTGTTTAATAGTTTAAGGCAAACATCAACAGTTAGTTTGGAATTTACATTGGCCTGCCGAATACTTATGAGTGTGGTAGTGTGATAAATGTGTTCCTGACTCCTGAATCAGGTGACCTCGGCCGATGAAGAAACACTAGAGATCTTGGATTCTAAAAATTGAAGACAAGGTTGTGCAACTCGTTACAAAGTTTTGGATATTCTACATCGGGTTTGGCAACATTGACTATATTAGTGAGAATATAGGTGCGTCGAACTGGAATTAGATTGTAGAGGCAAAGATATTTAAAGGAGATAAGTGTCATTATGGTGAAAGTGGATCGACTGTCGATATCGATATGCCGAACTCTAAATGCCACTTGGGAATATCCGATCATAGAACACTCTACTTTGCCTAGAAAGCTAATGAAGTGACCTCGTTCGCAGATAGGTAATTGAGATAGATAACCAGTTAAAAGAGAAGGACTTGCTGTTTAACCAACTATCAAGACTCCTAAGCCAAGCTGAACCTACGACTCTAGTGATGTTTAACTAAACTGTAATTGTTTGTCGGCTACCAAGTCCAAACCTGTTTAACCAAATTGAATTTGTGTTGACTACTTAGTAGCGCAGTTAGTATTTTTTTTCAGAAGTGTGAGAGGATTTTGCATAAAACGTTGATTTGTGTGTTGAGTTGAAGGTCCTTTTTCATTGCCTGCAACTTTGAATTTATAGGTACATGAATGCCTTTGATGATAAGTTGTGGAAACAATGCGATTGCACCATACCTCCTGGAACTTTATCCCCTAATTTTTGTAGACCACGTATAAATCTGGCTCCTTGACTTGTGATGTTCCAACTTCCCATCTACCAACAAAAGAATTATCCTATTGGATGCTTCAGATTGTTTTTATCCCATATATCATGCACAGAAAAATGTCAAAATAATTCCAATAACTCTTAATAGATAATTGTCATGATTAAAAATCACAATATTATCTACTAACAATAACTGAAAATTATCTTAACAGCTCCTCTGTCCAATGGCCTAAAACACATAAGCCGATGCCGGCCATTTCATTAGTTGGAATCTAAACAGTTGACGAACTTAAAACTGATTGTTTTACAGTTTTTTCAGGCATGATAATGGAAAATTAAAGTGATTTCAAATTCTGGGACTTGGATGACATTATAAGGATAAATTGTTTGTTTAGACTATTAAATCCAGATTTGGACAAAAGTAAAAGGAACAATTAGATTTCAAATTATTTCTTCCATACATCAATTTGGAACGGATTAAATCCAGTAATTTCAAACACATTCAATCTAATGTGTGTTTCTTTTTTACAATTCCTCTCGGTGTATCTGCATATCCGGCTCTGTCATAATCGAATAAAACATTTTGAAGAAAAGAAATAAAGGGGTTCAACTGCCAATAAATTCCGAATTAGCGTCACTGGTGCAACCTCAACTTCCGTCGTCAAGTAATAAGTATGAAAAAAATGAATATTGGTGAAAAATAATCGAAAGTAGTGGTTCATATGTTCAGTGTACGTTGTTCTTTTCTCATTTAATTAGTTGCCTTGTTGGTTAGTGAATGTGAAAGAGCTGTGCAAGTTTGTCTCAATACATATATTCGGCAAAGGGAATTATAAGGTGGTGGACGCAACTTGTTCAATTATGGAGCAAATTAAGTAAACCATCCAAGAAAAAAAAGTAATTTTTGTTGCTTTCTCCCCCACCCGTATTCTAAAGATAAGTCCCAAACTTTGTTTGTATATAGAAACAGAAGATAATGCAGACTATTTTATATCTTATATACTATAATTAGTTGACTGAATGACAGTCATCTCGAGCACAGAAGTGAGTTTAGCCAAGTTAGCTAGAGCAATTTGTTTCAACTCTGAATCCAAGTTCCAATCCTCCTTTCCGTAGTTTAGATGAAGTGAGTGTATTATCCAATCGTTTGTCAAAAAAACAAATGGCAGTCATCTGCCCGCACATCACAGAGATCACACAATTAAGATGTGTTTCTCAGTTCATCACTTGCCCACTTCTTCAGAAACACCAATACACAGAGAGAGAGAGAGAGAGAGAGAGAGAGAGAGAGAGAGAGAGAGAGAGAGAGAGAGAGAGAGAGAGAGAGAGAGAGAGAGAGAGAGAGAGATGGAGGACAGAGCCTCAAACCCTCATGCAATCGTGGTGCCTCTTCCTCTCCAAGGCCATGTAACCCCATTGACCCATCTGGCCACGAAGCTTGCTTCACAGGGTTTCACCATCACTTTTGTCAACACCCAATATATCCACCACCACATACTCAAGTCACAACCCAACGAAAACACAGAAGACGATATCTTTGCCACGGCGCTTAAATCCGGTCTAGACATACGGTACACAACAGTGAGTGATGGATTTCCACTAGCTTTCGACCGAATTCAGAACCTCGACCAATCTCTTGAGGGTGCTTTGCATGTCTTCCCCGCCCATGTGGATGAACTTGTTGGAAATTTAGTCCAATCTAACAATAGAATTTACAGCTTAATTTTCCTGTATTCCATAACTCTCAATAAATAGTACATACAAACCTTGTTACAAAAGGCAAAAAGAATAAAGGACATGATATTCTTCCTAAAACATAACTCTAGTAATTACAATATTTACATTCCTTTTTTCCCTAAAGATTGACTTATTCCAATACTCCCCCTCAAGTTGGAGCATAGATATTACTCATGCCCAACTTGACAAGGGAATCACCAAATCTTCTACTACACACGGCATGGGTAAGGATATCTGCAAGTTGTTCTTCTGAGTTCACAAACGGTATTGACACAATCTTCCTCTCCAGCTTTTCTTTGATAAAATGTCTATCAACCTCCACATGCTTAGTTCTGTCATGCTGTACTGGATTCTCAGCTATTTCTCGAGCGGACTTTTTATCACAATACAACGTCATTGCCTCTTTCTATTTAAAACCAAGTTTCCAAAGCAACTTTCGTAGCCAAAGAATCTCACACACACCATGTGCCATACCTCTATACTCGGCTTCGGCAGAAGACCGTGATACCACATTCTGCTTCTTGCTTCGCCACGTAACCAAATTACCTCCAACAAAAGTAAAATACCCAGATGTAGACCGTCTATCAGTCACATCACCTGCCCAATCAGCATCAGTAAATCCCTCAACCTCATATGTCCATGACATTTATACAAAATTCCTTTACCAGGGGCAGACTTCAAATATGCCAAGATTCTCATTACTGCAGCCATATGATCCACACTTGGTGACTGCATAAACTAACTAACCACACTTACTGCATAGGCAATATCTGGACGAGTGTGAGAAAGATAAATCAGCCTCCCCACTAGTCTTTGATATCTACCTCTATCAACCGGTTCCTGATCTGGATAAATCCCCAAATAATGTTTCTCTATAATAGGAGTGTTCACAGGCTTACATCCCAGCATTCATGTTTCCTTTAATAAATCCAGCACATATTTACGTTGAGACAAGAAAATACCTTTAGATGACCGAGTAACTTCCACGCCAAGAAAATATTTCAAATCTCCCAAATTCTTCATCTCGAACTCGGCGGCAAGGTTTTGTTCTAGCTTCATCATCTCTTCTGAATCATCACCTGTTATTATCATGTCATCCACATAAATAATTAAGGCTGTCACTTTACCATTTCCCCGTTTCAAAAATAATATATGATCCGAGTGACTTTGATAATACCCAATCCGCCTCATAACTTAGGTAAATCTACCAAACCACGCACGAGGTGATTGCTTAAGTCTGTAGAGTGACTTTCGCAACCTACATACTCCGTGTTTTCCTCCAGCATTGTACCCCGGAGGAAAATCCATATATACCTCCTCTTCTAAATGCCCATGAAGAAAAGCATTTTTCAAATCAAACTGTTTTAGTGGCCAATTCAAATTTGCAGCTAAAGAAATCAGAACTCGTACTGTAGTCATCTTTGCTACTGGAGAAAAAGTCTCCTGATAATCAACACCATAAGTTTGAGTATAGCCTTTTGCTACTAACCTTGCTTTATACTTGTCTACTGATCCGTCTGCCTTGTATTTGATCATAAAGACCCATCTACACCTAACTGGTTTCTTTCCCTTAGGTAACTCTGTTACCTCCCATGTATCATTCTTATGTAGTGCCATCATTTCCTCATCCATTGCAGCAGCCCATTTTGGATCCTTCAAGGCCTCCTCAACTCGGGTTGGTGCTTGGATTGCTTCCATATTGTTTACCCAGGCTTGACGTTCTGGTGCTAGGTTTGAGCATGACACATAATTAGCTATTGGATACTTCACTTTTCCTTCAGGAGAAAACCTGTCAGGAGGAACACCACGATTTTGCCTTGGCGGCAACTTATATGTACTCATAACATTATCTTAATTAGTTACATGAGCATCAGTAGTACTTACCTCAGGAATATTCAGAGAAGACATATTGGGTGGCACTATTGAGCTTGAGAGAGAGGGGGTTGCAGGTTTGGTAGCTAATGGTTGCTGGAATGGTGAAACTGGTTCGGCAACTCCCTGCTGACACTCTGCATCACACTTGACAGCACGTTGCCGAGAAGACTCAGCTGGTTCGATGCTACTTGGCTGAATGATACTCACATTCTCGGCAGTGTCTTGCTGAGAGTCACTATCTTGCCGAGAGCTTTCACAGCTATTTTTGTCAATAAATACTCCCCTTGAGCTACATATTTCCAACCACCCAAGATCACCACTCATATTCTCCCCCAGGTGATCGGAAGGTGATGGAGTCGAAGCATAAAAGAACTCGGATTCGGAAAAGGTAACATCCATAGTTATATACATATGACGAGTTTCAGGGTGGTAGCACTTATACCCTTTCTGTTGAGGAGCAAATCCCAGAAAAACACACCGGTGAGCACATGGATCGAGCTTACTACGATGAATCTTGTGAATATGAACATAGGCTACACACCCAAATACACGAGGAGAAAGAGTATTGGTTGACACTACTGGAACAAATTCTGTCAATACTTGGAGAGGCGTACGAAAATCCACAACCCGGGATGGCATACGGTTAATCACATACACAGCATAGGCGACAGCTTCAGGCCAGAACCGTTTAGGTACAGATGCACCAATGAGCAAGGCACGGGCAGTTTCCAAGATATGACGGTTCTTTCTTTCAGCAACTCCATTTTTTTGTGGGGTATGAGGACAAGTAGTCTCATGTAGAATTCCTTGATCCCGAAGAAAGCCAGACAACTCGGAACCAATATACTCACCTCCATTATCAGAGCGGAGAACCTTAACAACAGAGGAATATTGTGTTGCAACCATTTGAGAGAATGATCGAAACACCATACCCACATCACTTTTATTCTTCATCACATAAATCCAAGTCATACGAGTGCAATCATCAACGAAGGTAACAAACCATTTAATTCCAGACAAAGTACTAACAGGAGAAGGACCCCAAACATCAGAGTGCACAAGTTCAAAAGGAAACAATCTTCTATTCATACTAGGAGGAAACGAAACGCGATGACTCTTCGCTAGAATACATACCTCACAATGTAAGTCTGATTCTTTTATTTCATGAAATAAACTAGGCAACATACGCCTCAAATAACCGAACGAAGCATGTCCTAACCGACGATGCAATAACCAAACTTCCTGTAAATTATTGGTACGAGATGCTCGAACTGCATTAGCTCCGCCAGGAACGACGTCATCCACGTAATATAACCCCTCTCTCTTAGTGCCACGCCCAATTATCTCCTTGGTCTGAATATCCTGAAGCAAACAAAACAGTGGATACATAAGTACAACACAATCTAATTGCTCAGTAACTTGAGGAATAGATAACAAATTATGGGACAACGAGGGAACAAACAGACAGTCATGAAGGGGAAGGACCGGCGTGAGGTTCACAGTGCCAGCCCCCAAAACAGATGTTGTCGTTCCGGTAGCAGTTGCAATACACTTCCATGAACTGGTTGTCATACTAGTAAATAATTTTTTATCAAAAGTCATATGATCGGTTGCACCCGAGTCTAGAATCCAACCTGTATGATGTTCCATATCAGAGGCTAAAATAACACGCCCCATACTACCTGGAGTGGCCGAAGCATCACTTTGGATAACTACTGGATTCACGACTGAGCCGTGGGTAGAGCCATGAGCCCCACCCTCCAACTTCAGCACCGACTCACCTCCTCTGTCGCCTGCCATTAATCACTATCACAATAATCACAGCACACACACTGCACTGCAACAAGACACGGCACACTGCGCTACACTCTCTGTGACTTCTTTTCTTCAGTCCCTGAATACCAGACAGCCCACGGTAATCACAGCACACACTGCAAGATCACACATAGTACACTGCAAGAATGCAGGAGTAAAGCAAGAACCGCACAAAAATACTTTAAGCACGCACAGCAAAACAGCACCGCAGTTCCACTTACACACGGCACTGAACAAAACAAAACCTCACGGCAGCAGCAAAAAAAAACAAAGCTGCTGCAATTCCCTGCAATTCCCACGGACACGGCAGCAGTAAAACAAGACTGCTACAATTCCTAGTAGTCACGGCTTGACCAATTGACTGATGATTCACGGCAACAGCTACACTGATGATTCACCACACTGCTACACACACGGCAACAGCAATACCATACACACACGACATCACTATGCAGAGAAAAGTCAACCCCACACAGCACCACCGACAAGATTGTACACGCAGTCAGGTTACACACGCACGGAAACAATGTTTGCTGCAAAAGATTTGCAGAAAACAGTCACCAGACACAGCGGAAAAAAAACTAGGGTTTCGGCAGCCTTGGCTCTTGATACCAAATAGAATTTACAGCTTAATTTTCCTGTATTCCATAACTCTCAATAAGTAGTACATACAAACCTTGTTACAAAAGGCAAAAAGAATAAAGGACATGATATCCTTCCTAAAACATAACTCTAGTAATTACAATATTTACATTCCTTTTTTCCGTAAAGATTGACTTATTCCAATACTAACCCTCAATCACTTGTTTGATTGTTGATACTTTCCAATCATGGTCAGCAACCATAGCCAATAAGTACAACCTTATCCATATTTCCTTCTGGACTGAACCAGCTCTAGTGTTCAACATCTACTATCACTTGGACCTTCTCCAAAAAAAATGGTCATTTCGGTTCTCATGGTAAGTTCTCATAATGATCTCATATTGCGTGGATTATTGTTTGAATTTTACAATGACAAAATATCGTTATAAACATTTGTTTTTGTCGCTTTATTTTATTAGATAATCGCGAGGACATCATTGATTACATACCTGGCGTGAAATCTATTGAACCAAAGGACTTGATGTCACACCTCCAATCAACAGATTTATTTTCCCCAATGCTCCGAACGTTTTACAAGTCATTCTGCGAAGTGAAAATGGCAGATTTTATTTTGTGTAATACAGTGCAAGAACTTGAATTTGAGTCCCTTTCTGCCTTGCAAGCTAAGCAACCAACATATGCAATTGGCCCTGTCTTTCCCGTTAATCTCACCAAGGATGTCGTGGCTACCAACCTGATGCCAGAATTTGACTGCATCCATTGGCTCCACGAGAAGCCTCATGGTTCGGTTTTGTTCATTTCATTTGGAAGCTATGCTCAAGTTACAAAAGATGATTTTGAGGAAATAGCTCATGGGCTTTTGATTAGTAAAGTAAATTTCATCTGGGTACTTCGTTCCGACACTACAGGTTATGATGAAACGTATATTCTACCAGTCGGATTTGAAGATGAGATTAAAGATAGAGGGTTGATGGTGCCATGGTGTTCTCAGATTGAGGTGCTTTCACATCCAGCAGTAGGAGGGTTCTTAACGCATTGTGGATGGAATTCTATACTGGAAAGTATGCGGTGCGGTGTTCCCATGCTGTGTTATCCACTAGTGGCTGACCAAATCACTAACAGGAAACTAGTAGTTGATGATTGGGGCATTGGACTCAATCTTTGTGATCGGGTTAAACCCATTAGAAGGGTGGAGGTAGCAGACAAGATCAACCGTCTGATACGTGGAAAATCGGGTGATGGTTTGCAGAAGAAGGTTATGAAAATAACACAAATATTGGCTGATGCAGTGGCTTTAAATGGGTCATCACAAAAGAACTTATCTCAATTCATTAGTAATGTGAAGGAAAAAATTCAGACACGAATGTGACTTCCATATTGCCATGATGTGGTTCTTCTTCATCATCTCATTGACTCGCTGCCATAAGACGCTTCATTAGCGACGTAAAGGCCGAAATACAAGAATGTGACACCTCTTAGAATTTATATGTGCGTTTTTCCTTTGGTTCCGCAACTCTATTATGCACGTTTGTTGCACAACTCCATTATTTGGGAATGTTAATTAAGCAACCTCTCAATTAACATAAACTCAAATTTTCAGAAGTTTTTCGTATACTTTGACAGCATTGTTACTGACTTTTTTGGGTTTTATATGTGTGATTAGTGGTTACAAGTACAACAATTGTATGATTTGTTTGTCTATTGGGTGTACAAGAAAGAGTTAAGTGATTTACTTGTCTCAGCTTCCGGATTATCGCTTTTGGCTAGTTTTTGTTTTGGTTTCGTTTTCAAAAGTGATTTTTACCCGTTTAGGTCTTTCTTCTTTGCTTGTTCAGTAAATTTCACCAGTGGTGTCGAATGGTTTCACCATCACTTTCACCAAAAAATTATCTTCTTGTTACTAATTCTGATTTGCTAGAAAGGGAAAATGTTGGATTATTAGCATTGACAAGAGATGGAAGCTGAAGAATCATCCAGATATCAGAGAGGAAGCAGTTCATGATTTTATTTTCTCTATTCGTTATGCTGCCAAGTTTACAACATTACAACATTACCACATGTTAATCTAACACTTAATCTTTACTACGAGAAATACGAGCAATTTTTGCTTCTATTTCTTTACGAATCATCATACTAGAAGATCTTTACTCTCTTATTTGGCTAGGTTGGTACGTCTCTCTGTTTTTTTAGACATCTAATCACCAACATATTGCAACAGATTATGAGCTCATTTGGATGTGCTTTTAAAATGACTAAAAGCGCTTTTGGGAAAATATTTTTGAAACAATCCTTAGTAAAAATGCAAGTAAATCCTAGAAAAGCACTTAAAAGTGCTTCCTGGAAGAAGCACATAACTGATGCTTATTGCAGAAAGTATTTCAAGTGCTTTTGGAATCCAAAAATATTTTATCCAAAAACGCTTTCTATAATTTTAAAAGTATATCCAAACGAGCCCTATGATGATTTCTCTTATCCACATTTTCATATTTAACAATTTTCACTGCATAATGTTTACTTGCAATTTTTGCAGGCCTTGGTCTTGCTCCAATTTTCACAGCAAAATTCATAAGGGTCTAGGGATTCCTTTTCTTTTCGGATTTATTGGTCATTTTCTTTCAGTTTGTGGATGTGATATTCAACTCCCACATAATCATTAGAATCAAATGATCGATTAAATGGAATCCAACAATTCATTCACTCGATACTGAACAATAAATTGAAAGTAAAAACCTTACTGCAAATGCTTTAATCATGTTGCGTAGAGTAGTGTGCTCTTTTTTCTTTCCTCAAATTCGAACCCGCATTCTCGTACTATAGATTAGATTAATTAGAATATAGTTCGAATAAAAAGATAGTAATCCACTGCTAAAGAGTATGATAGAATATTAAGTCTGTTGTGAAAAAGCTGTCCAATTTTGTCCCACACTACTAACTATATTTTACATAATAATGAAGTTTGATGCCACTACAGTCTAATGGTATTTCTCTTCATTTGTAAGTGAGAGATCTTAGGTTTCATTCTCGCTAAAGGCGAATTCGAACCACATTATTGTTAGCTCATTGTGCGGCTAAGCCCACCTCCTCCCCTTTAGTGTACATAATATCGTTTGTTAAAAAAAATGAAATTTGATAAAAATTATTAAAAAATAAAGAAAATAAACTTAAAAACATAAAAATACAAAATTATGACACGTGACGCTACAAAATTGGCTAAAAATCCATCCACAAAAATTACTTTCAGATAATGACACGTAGCGAGAAGAGATTGGTTTTAAATCTTATCTGAAATTAAAAATAAAATGATCTTTTATTATTATTATATATATATTAATACGAATTGTCTAGGCTATTTAGTTTAGAGGTGGAAATGCACTTAGGCAATTATTGCTTACTAAATGCAGTAATTGCCTTGCTTAGTAGTCTGAGCAATAATTGCTTGGACAATTTGGTAAGGGTGGAAATGCTCTAATAGCAGCTCCAACGCTCTTTGATCTCCTTAGGGATAGTGGATTTAATCTCATCGCCCTCCAAAAAAACCTCATTTAGCCCTCCTAAGTCCAGGGGTAGGGGAGCTCAGTTTCTCTCCCATACAAATATCAACTGGCCCAGCCCCTAAGAGATGTGACGCAAGGCTAACGTCGGCGTGAGTCAACCACGATCTCAAACTTTTTATGCACCAAGCACGTGGAAAACACGCGTCCGTGGGCGCAAGTTTCCCACAGCCTGCAGCGCGTGGTAAGCGCACTAATGGAGTCTGGATAGGAGGTGACGTGGCTTATTATAGGCCGTTGGATTTCCAATGGCTATTTTTTATAGGCCGTTGGATTTCTAACGGTAAAAAAAATTTTGAAATCTAACCCAACAACTAGATGACGTGGCACAATCTGCACCATTTGATTTCTAATCAACGGTTTAGGTTTTTCGGCTTAAAAAAATTATGAAAAAAAATAAAAAATGTTAGCTTTGGCCATGTGTCAAAATATGGGTTGTTGGATTTCAATTTTTTTGTAATCCTACCGTCCAAATTAATTAAGTTAATACAATTTTATTAAAAATTTAAAGAATTATTAGAAATTATTAAAATGCAGGAAATTTGTTTTTCTATAAATACCTAAACTTTATCTTCCACTTTACACGACATTTCAATATTTTCATACTTTTAACCAATCTTTCTCTCAAAGTTTTCATATACTTTTGTTTGCGAAAAAGTGGCTAATGAAGCAGGTTTGAATTGGTCGGTCATCTAAGATGTTAAGTTGTGTAAATGCTGGATCCAAGCTACTCATGACCCGATTACGGTAATGAGATGCACTTGTGAGAAGTTTGGAACACGGTTCGTACCTTGTTTTCCGAGAAGCTTGGTGTCAGAAGGACGGATCAATCTCTTCAATGTCGTTGGAAAACAATCAACCAATCGCTTTATGTAATTTCATATTTTAATACGAATTGGTTGGGCTATTCAGTTTGGGGTTGAAGATGCACTTGAACAGTTACTGTTTATTAAAAGCAGTTACTATTCACTTAGGGAATTGAATTGCCTATTGCCCAAAGGGCTTTTTAAGGGTGGAAGTTCTCTAAGCTGGCCTTGGTACCCTCCTTTTAAACACTACCCTTTCTTTCTCGGCCAACTCGCCACTTTCAGGACTTGATTACTTTGTATTGACGCTATTTAGTACTATGGTCAGAGACGGATCCACAGAGGGACCTGGGAGGTCCCAGGACCCCTCGGCGATCCTAAAATGCTGCTAGAAATTTTCCGGGGGACCCCTCGACGAGAACACGAGGTCTGTGCAGCTGTGCTGCAGGTTGCAGCTTGCAAAGGAGAAGAAGAT
Organism: Cotoneaster glaucophyllus; assembly: GCA_036320875.1. NCBI lineage: Eukaryota > Viridiplantae > Streptophyta > Magnoliopsida > Rosales > Rosaceae > Cotoneaster > Cotoneaster glaucophyllus. The sequence continues at coordinate 13,026,060 of CM070067.1, forward strand.
AGCAAGGCTGCGGGGGAGAAGAAGAAAACAGGGTTTTTTTTAAAAAAGTTGGTCCAAAACGCAGTGTTTTGGCCAATTTTTTATTTTTATTTTTATTTTTATTTTCTAAGTAAGACAAACGGTGCCGTTTGTCATTTCCATGATTCCATTTCATGAGTTCCATATGCCCCTAGCCCCACATGGGCCATCTTGCCGAGATCATTTTCCCCATTCCCTTCCCCTGCTTTTCCCCCTAATCCCCATTTTTCTTATATTCACCCACCCAAAACCCTAAATTTCTAATCCCACCCAATCCCATATTATAATTATATATCTCCACTTGTTTCAATTCTCCAAGCCACCACCACTATTTGGTTCAAAATTCAAGTAAGTTTTTCGGTATTCTAATCTAATCTCAATTAAATTATATTAGATATTGGGGAAGATTTTTAGTCTATTATTGATATGATTGTTGATATGTTTTATGTTTGTATACTCATTTTATAATTGAAATTTAGATGGAATTTTTGTTTATTAGTTGATTGGTATATGTTTTGTGTTTTTGGTTAAATGTGTAGTTTAGAGATAAGAAATATGGAAAGATTTTTCAAGCCAAAGCCAATAGCACCATTTACTTGTTCGGGTAGTTCGAGCTACAGACAAAATGAGTGTGACGTTGATTTTAATAATCTTGAGAGAGACCCGGGAAAAAGAATTCGAATGAAGGACTATCCTTCTAATATTCAAGATGAGGTCCGAAGAGCATATTTGCAAATGGGACCTTGTAGGCCTACAAAGTATGAGTTCCCATACACTTTGCATGCAAAGAAAAAGCGACGATTTGTTGTTTCGTGGTTTGAAGAATATGATTGGTTGGAGTATAGTATATCTAAAGATGCGGCATTTTGTCTTCATTGCTATCTCTTTAAAATCAATTTGTCACAATTAGGAAGCGATGCCTTCACTGGGGCAGGCTTTAAGAAATGGAAGAATGCAAGAGAATGTTTTGACAAACATGTTGGTCCTATTGGTAGTTTCCACAATAAAGCTAGAGAAGCGGCTAGTTATCTAATGAACCAAAAGACACATATTGAAGCCGTTATGATCAAACAGTCAGAAGAAGAGTGCATGAAATATCATCTTTGCTTGAATGCTTCAATAGATTGCACTAAGTTCTTGTTCCGACAAGACCTTCCTTTTCGTGGCCATGATGAAAGTGACGCTTCGAATAATAGGGGGAATTATTTAGAGCTCTTGCAATTCCTTGCGGATCATGATGAGAAAATAAAGGAAGTTGTGTTGGAAAATGCTCCGGGAAATCTCAAGCTAATAGCTCCTTCAATTCAAAAAGATATTGTCAATTCATGTGCCTTCGAAACTATTAAGGCTATTATGAAAGAAGTGAAAGAGAGTAAATTCTTTTCTATAATGGTAGATGAATCACGTGATATTTCAACAAAGGAGCAAATGGCGGTGATTTTGCGTTATGTGGACAACAAAGGTCAAGTAATTGAAAGGTTCATCGGAGTCCAACATGTTACCGAAACAACTTCAAGTAAACTAAAGGAGTCCATTGATGAGTTCTTGAAACTACATAATTTGAGCTACTCCAACCTACGAGGTCAAGGTTATGATGGCGCGAGTAATATGAGAGGTGAGTTCAATGGCCTTAAAAAAAAGATTTTGGATGAAGAAAGTTGTGCATTCTATGTTTATTGTTTTGCTCATCAACTACAATTAGCTCTTGTTGCCGTAGCAAAGAAAAACTCTGATGTTGGCACTTTTTTCACAATGACTAATAGTTTGGTGAATGTTGTTAGATGCTCATGTAAGCGTCGTGATGCACTTAGAGAGAAACAACAAGAAAATCTCATGAAAGCTATTGAAAATGATTGTCTTGAAACAGGGCAAGGGTTAAATCAAGAAACTAGTCTCAAACGTGTTGGGGATACACGATGGAATTCACATTATGATGCTTTGATTAGTTTGATTACAATATTCTCATCTGTGGTGGATGTGCTTGACATGATTGTTGAAGATTGCTACAATGGTAGTGCTGGTGAAGCAAAAAGGTTATTAAAAGATTTACAATCTTTTGAGTTTGTGTTCCTCCTCTTTTTTATGAAATCCATATTAGGAGTTAAAACGATTTGTCACAAGCATTGCAAAAAAAAAAGATCAAGAGATTGTGAATGCAATGGCTTTAGTCAAGACATGTAAAGAACAACTACGTTGCATGAGGAATGATGAAAAATTTGATCTTTTGGTTGATAAAGTATCATCTTTTTGTGTTGAACATGAAATTGAGGTGCCTGATATGGATGATTTATATGTCATTCAAGGGAAGTCATTGCGTAAGGCTCCAAGAAAGACCAATCATCATCATTACAAAGTGGAGCTCTTTTTTGAGGTCATTGATTTCCAACTTACAGAATTAGAAGATCGCTTCGCTGAAGGTAATACCAAATTGCTTATTTGCTTGGCATGTTTGAGTCCGAATGATTCATTTGTAGCTTTTGATAAAGAGAAGCTTGTTCGCCTTGCTCAGATGTATCCTAAAGATTTCACAGATCAAGATAGATCGGCACTTCAAGATCAACTTGATATTTACATTCATTTTGTGCGTTCTGATAATGATTTTTCTCAATTGTGGGGAATTAGTGAGCTTGCTAAGAAAATGGTGGAGAAAGGGTTGCATCGAACATTTGCATATGTATATTTGCTTGTTCAGTTAGCTTTGGTTTTACCGGTTGCAACCGCTTCAGTGGAGAGGGCATTTTCCGCGATGAATATCATTAAGGGTCCACTTCGCAACAAAATGGGAGATCAATGGTTGAGTGACAGCTTAGTTGTTTACATTGAGAAAGATGTTTTTTCATGTATTGGTGATGAAGCTATCATGGAACATTTTCAGACCATGAAACCTCGTCGTGGACGTTTGAATTAGGATTTTATAGCTTGTAATGTTGTTTTTCACATGTTTTTTGAATGAAAAGTATTATATTTAACTTTTCAATGTTATTTTTATTTATAAATATTTTGACCTTTATTATTGGGACCCCCCCCCCCCCCCCCCGAGTTTAAAATCCTGGATCCGCCACTGACTATGGTCTAGTGATATTCATCTTCACTTGTAAGTGAGGTCTTAGGTTCGATTTTCGCCAAAGGCAAATTTGAACCACATTATTACTAGTCCGTTGTGAGGCTTAGCCCACTCTGTTACCCCCTTAGTGTAAATAATATCGTTTGTTCAAAAAAAAAAATTACTTTCCACTGACACCGCCTCTCACTTTCATGTTTCTTTTTTTGTTATTTTATCTTCCATTTTTGGGAGCTTAGAAATTAGTTTGGAAATTTAGAAGACTTGGCCAGCCTGGTCATTTGCCACAATCATTTGATTTACCGGTTTTCAGGGTGTTCAGTTGACCGTTTAAACTATAGAATGAACAATAATACTACCAACATTAACGACGACAATAGTTGTCACCAAACAACACATTCTCCTTACCTTTTTTTTTTCTGGTCAAAATCTTACACCTCATCTTATCTCATGTCATTTTACCGGAAGGGTCTCATAATAACTTCCATGACATGGGCACGATGGTATCCGTGTCGTATTATGTAAGTCTTTCTCCAAATAAAGACTTTCAGTCATATGTATATTACACTACAACGTTCAGTGATACAATATAAGTTGCTTACAACTGAAACCAAACCAATAATGCTTAGGGTAGGGCCCTCCACATGAATTTAATAAAAATTAGAATAAATTTTGGTTAAACTTAATCCGATAAGGTTTAGATTAAATTACGACTTTTGAACAAAATAGATAAAGTGAGGTCCACGAAATGAAAGTAGAATGTAGGGTTTCTAAATAGTACGCTGAGTCGTTCATAGTTTGGGAGCCTTGATTTAGGCAAAATAAAATTCAACTTTGTAGGGTTGAGACCAGTGGCGCAACCAAGATTTCTAAATAATGGGATCATAATATCAACCAAAAAGTTTCATTCGGTTTTTTTGTCGAGCACCTAGTAGGCACCTGACAAGACATATATTGAAAGCTTATACCAACGTATGTCGACAATTACTACTATTTATAACGGTTTGTCGAGGGTGGATGCAGGATACTGTAGAGTAATGTTGAAAACTATCGAGACTTGTCAACTAAGGTATTTCATTGAGCACGTGATGCTCACAATATAGTCGCACACAAGAAGAGATAAAAGGGAGACAAATATGATAGAAGAAAATAAAAGTAGGAGAAGGATGTTGTAATTTAGTTTGTCTTAGCTGTTTATAAGGGTCAAATACATTACACAAACAAATATACATGGAGTTTTTGAAGTTGTTGGGGGTCAAGAATAACTAATGACCTCATGCTGGCTCCGCCATCGGTTGAGGTTTGTCGAATCGAATTTTGTAAGGTCGTGAATTGTTAAATGTTTTTAGTGGGAGAATCATGCTAGATAAACAAATATGTTAAAGGTATAGGTTGAAATTGAAATAGCACAAATTTCAAATAAATAAATAAATAGAAGCATTCAGCACAACCCCTCTTCACCTAAACGTTAATCAAAAAGCTAAGTTGGGATTGAAATGAAACAAATTAAAAAAAAATGATAGTTATAGAGACTAAATTTGTAGATAAAATTTTGTAAATTAAATAATATGGAAGTTGATGATTGAATTATTACTTAAATGTTGATAAATGTGCTCATTTCTATTGGTGACACGTCATTTAATTTGCAAATTTTGTTTACAAATTTAATCTCTATAACATTATCCTTTTTAAAAATAATAATATACGCATACGATAGAACCTCCCAACATGAATAAAAAGGACTAGGATTCTCTCGCCTCCTTTTTCCATCCCCTTTCATCCCCTCCTCTCACATTCTCTTATTTTGTCTTTCTTTTGCTATAAAAAATTAATATAAAATGTTGACGTGACTTAACCGTGACAGTTCAATTATGAGGGGAGGGAAAGGAAGAGAAAAAAAGGGAGAGAATCCTACTCCGAATAAAAAAGCGTTGTCCTAGACAACGGCGCCTTGCGACACACCCATCAATCAACTTGTAACGCCGCTCGAGACCCACCGCAATGCTTGCGACCCTTGCAGATCCCTCGTAACCGGTGGACCCACCATCAACGACCCGCGACCCACACTTGCAAAATCAAATCTCTATTCACCTGAAGAAAAAGAAAAATTAATGAAAATGGTTTGAAAACTTTGAGTTTTAACAATAAGGATAAAACAAATGGTAAAGTGAATAGTACCAGGATTGACTTTTTAGTGTAAAAATGTGGTTTTTCGTTAAAGTGAACAGTACAAGAAGTTTTTTTATTAAAGTTTCCAAAAAAAGAGAGGAGATGAACATCCCGCAAAACAAAGATATGAGGTCGCCGGAATTGTAGCCGAAGTTGAGGAAGAAGAGAGAGAGAAGAGAGCACGGCGACGAAGGTTGAGTGGATTGGCTTCATAACCCATGGGTCGTGACAGGTTACGAAACCCGTCTATCGTGGACTCGAATCCTAAATTTCAAATTCAGTCTGTGATACAATTTAGCTCACCAAATGTGAGTTGGCTTACAAGTCCGTGATACATTATAAGGCAAAATTGTTTGTTTAGACTATTAAATCCAGATTTGGACAAAAGTAATAGAAACAAAATGATTTCAATTTATTCCTTGCATATATCAATTTGGAACGTTTCTAAACCCAGTAATTTCAAACATGTTCAATCAAATGTGTGTGTACATATTGTGGAGCCAAAAATCATCAAGAGGCGACACGTGGATTTTTGAGTAAAAGAGGACAAAAATACCCTTGAGGCATGACGGGATTCCTAACCGTGAGCAGCGGGCGATCATCCCTCAACCAAGTCAGACCCAAAATAGGTAAAAATTCAAAACCTATTTCATTCATCCTCATCAAATCCCTTCTACAAGGTAACTCCCAAAACCTATTTTATTCCATATATTTTCTACCTCATTTTCCCTTTTTTAGCTAATCAATTAGCTAATTATTTTATTAATTAGCTAATAGATTAGATAATTATTCCATAACTCCCAAATTATTTCTTTCAAATTATGTTAATTAGTCAATTAATGGATTTATTACCTAATTAATCTATTAATGGCTAATTAACTACAAATTACACCCAAAAAATACTCCAAATGGCCGGTCTCTATTCTCCTAATAGGGCCGGCCATATCCCTATAAATAGCTCTCCATTCTCTCCAAAAAACTAAGTCCACACTCTTGCTAAAATTCTCCAAAATTCTCAAACACTTTCTCTCTAAATTCTAACTTTGGCATTGGAGGTTCTTCGGCCAAAGCCCCCCATTCATCGTGGGAGCGTGAGGCTCTTGGCCTTGACCTAAGGTGTTAATTGTTTTGTAGGTGCAATTTTGTCCAAGATCAAGGAGGAGGAAATTTGCATTTCTCAACTCAAATCTCGCGCCCAAAGTCTACCACTCTTCCACTGCTCAAGGATGCACATTCCTTCTAAGCTTTTCCAATCCAAATGGCTAACAACACTTATCTCGACAAGTCATAGAGTTGACGAGCGCCCTAGCATAGCAGACGATAGTGGTGAACCAGCTCTTGCAGCGCACCAAGATGCAACGTGCACCAAACGAGGTGCCTCGAAGTAAAACAAGGGCAGACAAAGAACCTCTCCAGTAGCCACTCGACCAGCCACGAATCGAGCGTTCGGGCAGTGTACACTCCCGATTGGACCCACGAGATAGCGTATACTCCTGTCTTAGCGCGCGGAGAAGCGTGTACTCTCTACTAGGCCCACAGACGAGCATGCATTCACGGTTGGGGTTACACTCCAATAGTCAACATGAGCAACCTCCACCTCATATCGGAGTAAAGCAGCATGAAGGACGGAGAGAAGCAGTCACATAATCTGACTCAAGTTCAACCAGCAACCTGCGAAGAATTCCCTTGCCTGCCAAGAACGGACCACTTGCACCGCTGTTGCCACATAGACGAGCCGAGCACATAGAAGAACAGCCTAGACCAGCAGGTCAAGACTGGGGGCAGCCGAGAGCTCCGCTACCCCAGTAAAGGCAAATTCAGGAAGAAGTAAAGAGGCTCATAAACAAGCGATCGCGTGATTTCCAACGCAAAAAGTGACCGACGAGGCACTACGACGAGACATGACCAACATAAGCAAGTCACCCTTCACCAACGAGATCGAGCAGGCAGAACCTCCATGCAAGTTCAGCATGCCACGTTTCACATCCTTCAAAGAAGATGAGGACCCGGAGAGGCACCTAAAGCACTACTGAAGCGCAATGATCCTCTATTGAAACAACAATGATCTCATGTGCAAGATATTTGCCACCACTCTACAAGGCAGAGCGCAAGATTGGTTCTACACCCTGCCGCCACAATCTATCCGGAGTTTTGACGAACTTTCTTTGGTTTTCACCAAAGAATATTCATCATAGCGCTTGGTCAAGAAGAAGTCCTACCACTAGTTCAACGTCAAGAAGAACCCAAAAGAGTCGCTCTGTGACTATGTGAAGAGGTTCAAAGCAGAGAAGGCAAAGATAGTCGGATGCAACGACTGGATAGCTAGAGTAGCCTTCCAAAAAGGACTTCCAGCAGACCACCTGTTGTTCAGAAAATTGATCATGAAAGAAGATCTGACTTTGCCAGACTCTTTCGCTCTAGCAGAAAAGCATGCACTTTGGGATGAAGCTCGCTGATCCAGATTCAAGGACCGGAAGGAGTACCTGACATCACCACCCAACTATCCAAACCGGAAGCAACAGATGACCTATTCACATGTTTGATGGTATCTGAAGCAACAATAAGCTCTACCATCATACAAGAAGAGCTGGGGGTTCGACTACCTGTATTCCACAGTTCAAAAGCTCTCCTCGATGGTACCAGAAATTCAAAAAGCTAACTTTGGCAATAGTCATCCTCATGACTCGCTATTTTGCCCAATCCAGATACGTGACGATAAAGGTGCAGATACTGGCGGTGCAAAGTTTTTTTACGAATGCAACAACTCAACTCAAAAGGCATGCTAAGGGCAGACGAACATTAGAAGGACGCACTCGGAAGCAAGTTTTGTCCTCATCGTCCCAAAAGGTTCTACATAAGGGTAGCATGTATTAGCAGTTGAGCACTACATCCTGTTATGTGTCACACGGCCCCAGCCGACCTTTGCTCCATAATTCAACTCTAGAGTGGCCCAATACCGGTATTTGAGCATCTTTTGCTACGTGTAACATGGCCCCAACTCCACGGCTCCCTACTACGCCTTCACGCCTAGCCTACGCTACGTAACTGAATGGCCTAACGACACCCTGGAGGTAGCCAAGCACGCCCTACTCGCGCCTGCTCCACTCGATGGAGACTTCTGGCGTTTGCATGTCAACGGCACATCCAACTACAAAGGTTTGGGAGCATACATGGTCTTTGTCACCCCAGATGGTTCAATGCCCGAGCAGGCGATCACTCTAGGCTTCAAAGCATCCAACATCGAAGCAGAGTACAAGGCCTTACTAGCAGGCCTTTGAATGACAAAAGACATGGCGGTGAAGAAGCGTGCAATTCATTCCGATTCCCAGCTAATCACCAGCCAAACTAGTGGAGTACGTGACAAAAAACATCCAAGGATGGCACAATACCTAGAGATGGTACGCAAGCAACTTGAGGCATTTCAGACTTACACTCTCACTCAAGTTCCACGGGCAGACAACGCCCACGCAGATGCGCTAGCCGGCTTAGGCTCCACCCTCGACCACCAATTCAAACACTTTATTCCGATGGAGTATCTAGACAAGCCAAGCATAGAGACGGAGCCAACAGCTGAGGTGTCACAGGTTAGTACAACTCCAAATTGGCAAGATTTCACTATAGATTACCTGGTCAATGGCACACTCCCCATAGAAAGATTGGAGTCTATAAAGCTCCAAATAAGGGCAGCACACTAATACATGTGGAATGACATTCTCACCCAAAGATCCTACACCAGATCACATCTCCGCTGCCTTGCGCCTTCCGATGAATTGAAGGTTCTAAGCTCAATCCAAGAATGCGTTTGTGGAAACCTCTCCGAAGGCCGATCCTTAGCACAAAAGGCACCAAGATGCTAAGGAGTTAGTACAAAAGTGCGACCGCTGCCAACGCTACAAGCCAGTACCAGCATTGCCTGCCAACGAGCTATACCCGCAGATGAGTCTTTGGTCGTTCATGCAATGGGTAATCGACCTTGTAAGACCTAAGCCGCCTGTTACTGAGGTAGAGGCATGATGGTCATGGCAACCGACTACTTCACCAAATGGGTAGAAGCAGAGCCAATGACGACCACGACTCAGACGGACATATAGCGCTTTATATGGAGGAACATCATTTGCTGATTTGGCATCCCTCAATCCATCGTCACCGACAATGGCCTGCAATTCGTGGGCAAAGATTTGGTGAACTTCTTCTAAAGATATGGCATCAAGCAGGACATGTCCACGCTGAGATATCCTCAAGGCAATGGGCAGGTCGAAGCATCCAACAAGACGATCCTCGACTGCCTCAAGAAATCCCTCACCAACAAGAAAGGAAAATGACCAGACGAACTCCCCGGATGTCTATAGGCATATCGCACCACCAAAAGATCTCTTTGGCATTTGTCTCAGAAGCAATCATTCATCCTAATGTCATCAAGCCAAGTATCATCGCTCTACTACCAAGCATTGAGCAGAACAATAAAAATATGGCCACAAGCTTAGATTTGGCAGAGAAGAAGCGCGAGCAGACCATCACCCGCATCGCAGCCTACCAGCAGCAGCTCCTCTCCAGTTAAAACAAAAGGGTCAAGATCCGGCAATTCCAACCCAGAGATCTAGTCCAAAGAAAAGCCTTCATCACTGCCCACAGAGAAGGCTCCAAAAAGATGGATCCCATCTAGGAAGGTCCATGCAAGATCAGCAAAGTAGGCGGCAAGAGTAATTACACCCTCACCACCCTGAAACGATAAAAAGATCGAAAAGCAGTGGAACACCTACAATCTAAGGAAGTACCATGTGTAACTACAGCTACATCAAAGCCCGAAGACTCAAGCAGCTCGACGGGCACCACCTCACAAGCTGAGGATTATCCAGTTGTTATGCAATTCCTACCTTACAGCTAAATTCTCGTTCGTTTCACTCGTTTTTCAATGAGGAATTCAGAAGTAATCACAACTTAGCTTGGCTACATGTTTACAACAACTGATCACTCTAGCACTTCAAAAGAAGACCGCGCCCTTCTTAAGGACTCACCGCAGGAATTGTGTCCCCCGAGGGACCAACCATGTTCTCCAGTGCAAGAGGGTAAACTAATTCCCCGAGACCCACATGGTCTGCTCTCCAAAGCGGGAGGATAAACTCTACACTCCGAATATCCAGACGTGGATGAGCCTGGCTGCCCTAGTATAACTAGATGCACGATGGCTTGCGTTGGGATTCCTAGAAGTAGCCACAATGGTATTTTTCAAGGTTTAGCTAGCTAAAGGATTTTGGGTCTCTTAGCCTAATCCGCAGGGAACCGAGCCCTAGAGACGGAGGGGGCACATTACGCAGTACGCCCTATGGACGGCTGCCTTGGAAACCTAAAGCTGCTACCGAGTGCACTAAGGTAGCCTACGGTTTCCAGAAGACTGCCTACGGCTTACCCTTCGAGCAGTAAAGCCATGCTAGACTTATACAACCGCACATTCTTGTGAAAGGTTAAACAAGCTAGCTTGCATATACGAAGCTTTATCTACTGCTGACATGCTACGTAGTCGATAAGCTTCACCTCTGCCAAGCGCAGAACAACGTACACCAAGTCCTAAAGTGTTGTGATACTTGCTACGCAACCTTCGGAATTGGAGAAAGCCAAGGTTAACAGCCCAGTGGTTACGCAGACTTGTCTGCTTCTGTAAGTAAGGCATCTGGCTGCCAACCCTATGGCTAACAACTTTGCAAAGTTCTACACCAACACGTACGGCTGCATAGGCTACGCGAGCCTGTGTGCTTATAGAAAAGTAGCACGCCTGCCACTGGTCCATAAAATCTAAAGGTTAGGGTATGAACAAAAGAAGCAAAGATGAAGAAAAACGAAGGAAGCATTTTTATAAACCAGCAAAAGCCAAAGGAGTTCAAGCAAAACAAGAACTACAAGGAAAAACAAAGAAAATCCTAAAGGCTACCTAGAAGACTACAGCAGCTTGGACATCCCACGAATACTCGATTGCCACACCTTCAGCAGCCGTGATGCTCTTAGCAGCGGCATCATCCATCGTTTCACCCTCGGTTGCCCCAGCCTGGCACCAACTTTTCCCACTACTTCCCCAATGGAAGCCTCAAAAGTAAAAGCAAGCAAGTCTTCCGAAGAAATAGAGAAGGTCTCGAAACCTCAAGCCCATACTTCTCACCCTTCAGCTGCTTATTCTCCTCGAGCAAACTAACACGAACGCCTACAACTCATCCATTTCCTTCTTCAGACTTTCGTTGATCTTTAGCGCATTTTGGAGTTCCAACACTTGGGGTTCAAGCCTATCAACGACCTTCTTGAAGTGGATCACTTGGTTATAAGCAGCAGTAAATTCTTCATCCTTTGCATAAGCAACAGAATGAAGCTCAAAAACGGCACGCTCGAGATCTTGAATCTGAGGTATATGACATCTGATTTCATTCTCTGCACTTTCATACTTAACTTGGATCGCGTCAAGCCTAGCCTGCAAGTCAATGAACTCTTGGCGAACTGTCTCAAGCTGCAAAAATATTAGACCCCTTCAAAGCAACGAGCTCAGAATCCAACCTCTTGATCTCATTGGCCGAGGAATAAGCTTCAGCTGCCGTAGTCTTCGTCACCATCTTGACAGCCTTGCTATATCTGCATCATAGCAAGTAGAGCAGTCCTTCTATATTGGGTTGTATGCTTCACAAAGGAACTTGGGCAAACAACCTTTCTAATGCCATCGACAAACTTGGCACAAGCGTCCATGTCTTTAAGTAGATCTAGTTTCAAAAGCACACAGATCTCAGCAGCCTCCCTAGAAGCAGGCTTAGTGGATTTTTCACAGCTGCTCACGCGAGCAATCTTTTCTTTCCCAGCAGGCGAATCAGTCTTAGCAGCAGAGAGAGTGGGCCTTAGTGCCACTTTAGCAGCAGAGTCCACTTTATCGTTCTTCATAATAGCAAGCCTCTCCAAATGAGAACCGGACATAGTTCCCAACGGACGTTGTGGCATAGACTTCGACATTGGAGGCATGACAAGACCTCTACACTGAGCAATACTATCAGCAATCGAATTAGCCATTCTTGACATGGCAGGCGCTACAGGCTCAGATCTAGTAGCCTCATCTTTCTTCCCAGTGGAAGAAGTCATGCCAATCACAGACTTCTCGGCAGCAGGCGGACCCTCATGAGCAGCGGAAGAAGTCTTCAGTTTTTTCTCAACCGGCATCTCTTGAGCAGGCGGGGAAGATATGTTCTTTCCACCTTCATTCATAGTAAGCTTCACAACAACGATCAGACGAGCCAATGCATCCGCCTTGATCCTTTTTACCTCCTCTTTCGGGAGCATCCCATTTTTCTCCCGGCGAAGAGGACTAAGCAGCCAACGACATTTATGGTACTCAGTAGGGGAGCTCAACCTAGCATTCCAGCAGGCAGGAGGCCTGCATGCCATGCAATCATAGGCCTATGAAGCCCGCGACCTCCTCATTTCTCTCAATCCCTTGCCTGGCCCGCGTAAGGTCCAAGAGCCCAAATGACATGAGTCATGCGGCTCGCCTAGCACTGCGCCCCAGCGCCTTAATCTACGGCCTCAGCTGCGCAAGCTACCCTTGGCTCTAGCCAAACCGAGCAACCCAAGCAGTGGTCCCTACCACAACACCTCTTCGGTATATGCCAAGCCAACTCCTGGCCCCTGCCAACCGACGCGTCGCACCACCCCGATGGCTACCCCACGACAGCACTATCCAAGAAGAAAACAAGGAAAATTAAATTTTCTTACCTCGGTGCGGCACGGAGAAGACAAAGAAAGCAACGAAAGACGGTCATTTGCACGGGCGAGATGTAGAAGATTGTTATAGGAGGGGGAACAAATATCCTTTAAGCTCTCTCTCTCTTGTTAGGTAGAATAAATCGCTCTCCAAAGTTGATTTAATAACCCACTTAAGGTGGAATTAAATAGGCTTTGAGAGAAATTTATTTCCCTTTCCTAGAAGGACCTAATTTCCAATTAAAGAGGGAATCTACACCAAAATAGGAAACAAGCCTATGTTTCCTAAAGCAAGAAGATCTCTACACCTGCTGCCCTTTCCTACAAGCAGCCCAACAGGTGTGGGGGCATTTGTGGAGCCAAAAATAATCAAGAGGCGACACGTGGATTTTTGGGTAAAAGAGGACAAAAATACCCTTGAGGCATAACGAGATTCCTATGCGCGAGCAGCGGGCGATCATCCCTCAACCAAGTCAAACCCAAAATAGGTAAAAATTCAAAACCTATTTCATTCATCCTCATCAAACCCCTTCTACAAGGTAACTCCCAAAACCTATTTCATTCCATATATTTTCTACCTCATTTTCCTTTTTTTAGCTAATCAATTAGCTAATTATTTTATTAATTAGCTAATTGATTAGATAATTATTCCATAACTCCCAAATTATTTCTTTCAAATTATGTTAATTAATCAATTAATGGATTTATTACCTAATTAATCTAGTAATGGCTAATTAATTACAAATGACACCCAAAAAATACTCCAAATGGCCGGTCCCTATTCTCCTAATAGGGCCAGCCATATCCCCATAAATAGCTCTCAATTCTCTCCAAAAAAAACTAAGTCCACACTCTTACTAAAATTCTCCAAAGTTCTCAAACACTTTCTCTCTAAATTATAATTTTGGCATTGGAGGTTCTTTGGCCAAAACCCCTCATTCATCGTTGGCGCGTGAGGCTCTTGATCTTGACCTAAGGTGTTAATTGTTTTGTAGGTGCAGTTTTGTCCAAAATCAAGAAGAAAGAAATTTGTATCTATATATATATATATATATATTTTACCCAATTCCTCCCGGTGTATCTCCATATCTCACCTGCCATGATCGAATTCAACTGCCAATAAATTTCGAATTAGTCTCATCAACTTCCGTCAAGTAATAGGTATGAAAAATGAATAGTGGTTTAAAATAATCAATAATAGCGGTTCATATGTTCCGTGTTGTTCTTTGGTTCTTTTTTAATTAGTTACCTTGTTGGTTAGTGAACCATGTGAAAGAGCTGTCAAGTTTTTCTCAATACTTAAATATTCAGCAAATGGAATAAGGGTGTGGTGGGGGCAACTTGTTCAATTATGGAGCAAAGTAAACCATCTAATAAAAAAATACTAATTTTGTTGCTTTCTCACCCATCCTTTTTCAATGATAGAATCCAAAACTTTGTATGTATATAGAAACAGAAGATAATGCAGCCTATATTTTCTTATAAGGAAATTAATAAAAGTAACTTAAAAACTTTGAATTTTAGTCAAAAAAATAAAAATATGTTGTAAGTGAATAGTAATAGGAGTGACTTTTTAAAGTAAAAATATCATTTTCGTTAAAAATAAATAGTACCAAAAATGTTTCGTTAAAACTCCAGTTCTTATATACTAAAATTAGTTGACTGAATGATAATCATTTCGCACAAAACTGAATTTAGCTAAGTTAGCTAGAGTATTTGCTCTAACTCAGAACCTAACTTTTAATTCTCCTTTTTGTAGTTTAGATGAAGTGAATGTATTGTCCAATCGTTTGTCAAAAAATAAATGGCAGTCATCTGTCCACACATCACAAGACATCACACAATTAAAGATATGTTTTTCAGTTCATCAGTTGCCTACTTTCTCAGAAACACCAATAGAGAGAGAGAGAGAGAGATGGAGGACAAAGCCTCAAACCCTCATGCAATCATGGTTCCTCTTCCTCTCCAAGGCCATGTAATCCCATTCACCCATCTGGCCACGAAGCTTGCTTCACAGGGCTTCACCCTCACTTTTGTCAACACCCATTATATCCACCACCACATACTCAAGTCCCAACCCAACGACAAAACAGAAGACGATATCTTTGCCACAGCGCGTAAATCTGGTCTAGACATACGCTACACAACAGTGAGTGATGGATTTCCACTAGCTTTCGACCGATTTCAGAACCTCGACCAATTTCTTGAGGGTGCTTTGCATGTCTTCCCTGCCCATGTGGATGAACTTGTTGGAGATTTAGTCCAATCTGACCCCTCAATCACTTGTTTGATTGTTGATACTTTCCAATCATGGTCAGCAACCATAGCCAACAAGTACAACCTTATCCATATTTCCTTCTGGACTGAACCAGCCCTAGTCTTAAACATCTACTATCACTTGGACCTTCTCCGAAAAAATGGTCATTTCGGTGCTCATGGTAAGTAATATCCTTCTCATAAAGATCTCATATTGCGTGCATTATTGTTTAAATTTTTGGTTTAGATTCAGTCTAATGACATAAATATTAGCGTAGTTATATGGTTACAAACAATTTTTTTTGTTGCTTGACTTTATTAGATAATCGCGAGGACATCATTGATTACATACCTAGCGTGAAAGCTATTGAACCAAGGGACTTGATGTCATACCTCCTGTGGGAGGATAAAATCCAGTTCCGACTCATGGGCCAACGCCGATGATCCAAAGAGAAAATGTTATGTAAAACAAAAGGCCCACAAGGAATATACGGACGTAAGGGAAATGGGGTCCAGATAACTTCTCCTACAGATGCAAGGGGAACGTGTGTCTAGAAACCTACCCCACTACGGAGGCCACTACGGAGGGAAAGTGGGAGAGGAGGACGTGATATTTGTTCCCAAAGCATGCAGTCGCGTGTGGGACGACCACTAAGGAAGTGGGAAGAATGACTGATCGTGATACTTGATCCCCAAGCATGCAATCCTATAAATGGGAAAGAGGCCGAACAGCCAGGAAAAAGAGAAAGGATCGAAAACAATCCAGAGAAAAAATCAATTCTAACTTGAGCGTCGGAGTATCTCTTGCAGGTGCTCACCCGGGAAGCTACGCAGGAAGGTCGTTCGGAGACACTTACGACGTAGGATTCGGCAACGTGAGGGTTACGGTCAACAAATCTGTGGAGGTATTTCTTCTTGTGAGAAATTTCACTCCAACAGTTGGCGCCGTCTGTGGGAACACATACAAAATCAAACTACCAACATGACTGGATCCGCACAGGAAGTACCGAATCCCTCCGACGCAGGGACTCGATCGATGCAGGCGAGGCCTCAATCCCAAAATAGTGAACCCAGTCTTGCCATAGAACAATTTAGAAGGCTAACGAGGGAATTACGTGAAACAAGAAAGACAGCAGAACGGGCGTTGAAGAAGGCTGAGGCAAGAAATCCAGAAGAGGATGTGACCGGCACCAAGAGACAACGTGCAGAAGAAGAAGATAAGGAGGGTAGCTCTAGTAGCGCGCCGTCCAGCAACTGTGTTGAAGTGACGAAAAACCAGGGGGAAGGAGATCATAGGGGAAAGGAATCGAAAAAGGCAAAGGATATCGATTTGCGAGAGCAGATTGAGAAGATTGTGAAAGGGTACAAGCCACAGACCCCGGCCGAACTCGCCCTGGAAGCGGCCAGAGGGATCCGCAAATCGCCGTTCACAGAGGACATCCTGAAAGCTAAGAAACCGGCCAAGTTCACCCAACCGAAGTTTAGGCTGTTTGAAGGCATGACGGACCCGGTCGAACACATTTACCACTTTCAACAGCAGATGGCGCTTGAAGGAGATGATGAGGCCCTCTTGTGCAAGTTGTTCCCCTCAAGCCTTTCAGGATCATCTTTAACCTGGTTCAGACAACTGAAACCGAAGTCTATCGGAAGTTTCACAGAGCTTTGCGAAGCATTCATATCACAATATGTCTGCAACAGGAGGCCAAGAAAAGATGTTACGATTCTGTTCAGCACCAAGCAAAATATAGGCGAAAGCCTCAAAAGCTACATGACTAGGTTCACGGAAGAGATGTCCACCCTAGAAGAATGCGATTCTCACACTGCATCTTTGGCATTCCGAGAGGGGGTGTTGCCCGGAACGAAGATGCGTAGGTCATTGATCGAAACTCCGCCACTGGACATGAGGGAGGTGATGGCCCGAGCTGATGGAATCATCAGATTAGAGGAGGAGGAACTTATCCAATCAAAACGAACCACCGCGGCTATTGCTGTATCTTCAACGGACGCTACCACACCTACCTTGAAACCCACAACTCAACCGAGGCAAGGAGGAGGGTTCTCACGTGATCCAAAGGATGGGTTTAATGAAAGAGCTAGACCTGATCGCCCACACACCAAGCTGACAGTGAGTCTGGGCAAAATCTTCCATGAGAACAAGGAAAAGGGAGTTTTTCGAGCACCAGCACCGATTCGAACGCCGCTGGAGAAGCGAGACAGGAATAAGATGTGTGCTCATCATAACGACTTTGGCCATACCACTAATGACTGTCGGAGCCTGAGGAACCAAGTGGAAGCTATGCTTAAGAAAGGGATGTTGTCGCAATACCGCGTAGAATCAAGAGGCGAACGCAAGAATGATGGAGGACTTAAAGCAGTAACGGGAAACATTGGAGCGGATGAGAGATTGTTGGATATCAATGCCATACATGGTGGACCCCAACCCCCTGAGGGACGCGAAGCACGCTTTCGGTCGCAAAGACGGGAAGTTGAGAAGTCCAGACGCGTGCACAACATAACGTCAGCCCCGGAAGCGTCCAGAGCATTAGGAAACCTTGGAGTCATTTCCTTTAGCCAAAAAGATCTCGAAGGAATCCAATTCCCTCACAACGACGCACTGATCGTGACGCTACGTGTTGCCAATTCGAGAGTGAAAAGGATAATGATTGATGGGGGAAGCAGCACAGACGTTCTGTTTTGGAGCACGTTCAAAAGAATGAAACTGGATGAGAAAGAGATAAGGCCAAATCCAGCTCCCCTCTACGCATTTGAAGGAACTAGGGCCCGGCCCATTGGAGATGTTACTCTTCCTGTCACTGCAGCAGGTAAGACTCTTTTCGTCACCTTTGTTATCATCGACGCACCGAGCGCGTACAATGCCATCATGGGAAGGGATTGGATCCATCGGATGGAGGGGGAAGCGTCAACCAGGTGTCAGGTAATGAGGTGTTTGTCGACGGATGGCCAAACAACAATCGACATTAAAGGGGATCAAGTGGAGGCTAGGAAGTGCTACAACATGGCGACAGATATCAAGACAGCAAGGGAAGAGCAACAGGGCTTGGACTTGCATGAGAATAAACCATTATAGCAATTAACGGAGGCCCCACCACAGCAGGATCAGGAAAATGACGATCAAGAACCCCCGACTATAGAACCATTGAGGGAAGAGGTTTTGGATCCAGCCGATCCTGAGAAACGAATATGGGTGGGCTCCCTCCTATCTGAGGTGGAAGTTGCAGAGTTGTTGAAATTTCTGAGGAGCAACGCTGACGTTTTTGCATGGTCTCATAGAGACATGCCAGGAATTGATCCGGAAGTGGCATGTCATCAACTGAACGTTGATCCGAGTTGTCCTCCACACCGACAAAAGCAGAGGAGATTTGCGCCAGAACGGAATCAGATTATTAGTGCAGAAGTCGATAGACTCCTCGAAGTTGGATTCATTCGGGATGTTTGGTGCCCGACTTGGGTTTCGAACGTCGTGGTGGTAGGCAAGAAAGAAAAAGGAAAGTGGCGCGTGTGTGTGGATTATACCAACCTGAACAGAGCGTGTCAGAAAGACTGTTTTCCAATTCCAAAAATTGACCAAACGGTGGATGCTACGGCCGGGTACGCACTGTTATCTTTCTTAGATGCTTATTCCGGTTATAATCAAATTCCCATGGCTATTGAAGATCAAGAGAAAACGGCTTTTATTACCGAGCGTGGGTTGTATTGTTACACCGTTATGCCTTTCGGACTCAAGAATGCCGGCTCGACTTATCAAAGATTAGTGAACAAGATGTTTAAGAATCAAATCGGAAGTACGATGGAAGTCTACATCGACGATATGGTTGTCAAAAGCCGAGAAAGGTCCCGACACATCGATCATCTGCACGACACTTTTGACATATTGAGAAGGTATCACATGCGCCTAAATCCAGCAAAATGTGCATTCGGCGTGTCATCTGGGCAGTTCTTAGGGCACATAGTGAACAAACGAGGTATTGAACCAAACCCAGCGAAAGTTGAAGCCTTGTGTAACACGCCGGATCCAGTAACACCTAGAGACATTCAAGTGTTGACCGGACGAATTGCTGCCCTTAGTCGTTTCATTTCACGATCGTCCGATCGATGCAAACCTTTCTTTCAAGTCATACGAAACAAGAAAGGAAATGTGTGGGGGCATGAGCAAAGGGAAGCTTTCGAACAACTGAAGAAGTATCTAACAAGCCCATTGTTGTTAACCATTCCCAAGCCAGGAGAGCCGTTGTACATGTACCTGGCCGTAAGCGAGGGGGCAGTGAGTGCTGCGTTGTTCAGAGAGGAAGGTACGGTTCAGCAACCCATATTTTACGTGAGCAAAAGTTTCATTGATGCAGAGAAAAGATATTCGCCCACTGAGAAGTTGGTGTTAGCCTTAGTAACAGCAAAGAAGAAGCTCCGTCAATACTTCGAGGCACACACCATCGTGGTGTTAACTAATCGACCGATCAGGGCTATCTTATCTAAACCAGACTTATCGGGAAGAATTACGAAGTGGGCCATCGAACTTAGCTCCTTTGACATAAAGTACCGGCCTCGGAGTGCAGCTAAAGGTCAGGTAATTGCGGATTTTCTTGTAGAATGTTATCCCCGTAACAATTTGCAGGACGAATGTGAAGGGATCGTGGAAGCAGACCCTAATGAAGCTAGGTGGGAGCTGTATGTGGATGGGTCTTCCAATCAAGCAGGAGCGGGGGCAGGGGTCATTCTAATTTCCCCTGAAGGTGTAGACTTAGAGTGTTCAATCCGGTTGGAGTTTCCCGCATCAAACAATGTGGCAGAATACGAAGCCCTGATACTGGGCCTCGAACTTGCGAAACAATTGAAGATAAGCTATCTTATCGTACATAGTGATTCACAACTCATCGTCGGCCAGGCGACTAAAGAATACACAGCTAAGGATGTGAGGATGGAGGCGTACCAACAACTGGTTATAGGGCTGGCGAATGAATTCAAATATTTCGAGCTAAAGCAAATACCTAGAGAGATGAACGAAAGAGCGGACCAATTAGCATGCGCAGCGTCAGCTGCGCAAGAGAACCTACGGGTGACCAGGGTAGAACATTTGTACTCTCCGAGTATCGAAGCAGTAAAATCAGATGTGATGCAGATAGACGGGATGAGGCTTGATAACCCGTTACTAGAGCAGGCTCAGGTTGAAGACGATGATTGTTGGATGAAGCCAATCGTGGACTACTTAACCAAAGGAATCCAACCGAAAGATCATGTAGAAGCGAGGAAGCTCCGAATGAAGGCAGTAAGATATGCGATCTTTAACGACACACTCTATAGAAGGTCATTCTCAGGACCTTACCTCAGGTGCTTAAATCCAAGGCAATCCGAATGGGTCCTAAGAGAATTACATGAAGGAACGTGTGGGAATCATTCTGGAGGAAGAAGCCTAGCGCATCGAGCATTAACTCAAGGCTACTTCTGGCCTTACATGTCTCGGGATGCAGAGCGATATGCAAGGAGGTGTGACAAATGCCAGAAATATGCCCCGGTTGTTAGGCAACCCGCAGAAGAGCTCAATCCAGTCGTAGGACCCTGGCCATTCGCAAAATGGGGCATGGATATTGTGGGCCCGCTGCCGAGGGCTCCCGGGAACAATAAGTTCGTCCTTCTCGCCACAGACTACTTCACTAAGTGGGTAGAAGCAGAAGCGTACGTTTCCATCACCCAAGAAGACGTTGTAAGATTCGTGTGGCGAAACATTATATGTCGATTTGGCATACCAAAGGCGATTGTGACCGATAATGGGACTCAGTTCGATAATCGAAGATTCAGAGGTTATTGCACGGGTAAAGGGATCACTTTGCAGTTCTCCTCCCGAAGTTATCCCCAGGGCAATGGCCAAGCGGAGAAGACAAACCGAACGATTTTTGATTGCTTAAAGAAGAAGTTGGAACAACGCAAAGGAAAGTGGCATGAGGAACTCCCCAATGTACTGTGGGCCTATCGTACCACAAAGCGAAAACCCACGGGTGAAAGCCCATTCTCTCTCGCCTATGGCACTGAAGCGGTTATCCCTACGGAAGTCAGTCTACCTACTATCAGAACATTGGTTGCGGAAAAGGGCAGGAATGATCAACAACTAGCTCATAACCTCGACTTAGTCGAAGAACAAAGAGAAATTGCTGCACTGCGACTAGCGAACTACCAGAATCAAGTCGCTGCCTACTTCAACAGGCGGGTTAAATCGAAAAGGTTCAAGGTAGGAGAGTGGGTATTGAGAAAGGTCATGGAAAACACAAAAGATTTGAATGCAGGGAAGCTTGGACGTATATGGGAAGGACCGTATGAGGTGACCGAAGCCTTCGGAAAGGGAGCTTATAAACTCAGGCACGTTGAAACAGGTCAGTATGTGCCGCGCCCATGGAACGCAATTCATTTGAGAAAGTACCACATTTAGCTTTTCATGTTCATGTTTTCCGTATTTAAATTTCCGTTTCAAGCAATGTCGAAGGGTAAATCCCTTTTTGTCTTCCTTGCATGTCGAAGGGTGAATCCCTAGATGTCTGTTGACATCTCCGTATGGTTTGATAAATAAAGTTGCGTTTTATTCGAGTCTCAGACTAAAGTCTAAAGCGGAAGAGTATGAACCAAGGAATAAGGATCGAACCAGGATCGAAAAACTAAGATCGAGTGGGAATAGAAACCCAAGATCGAATGGGCAAAGACCCAACCAGGATCGAAAAACTAAGATCGAGTGGGAATAGAAACCCAAGATCGAATGGGCAAAGACCCAACCAGGATCGAAAAACTAAGATCGAGTGAGAATAAAAACCCAAGATCGAATGGGCAAAGACCCAACCTAGATCGAACACCCCAGATCGAACGGGCGAAGACCCATCCAAGATCGAAAACCTAATACTGAATAGGTAGAAAAATTGATTCAAGGTTGAACGGCCCCTAAGATCGATAACGAAAGGGCGAATTTAATAAGTTTAACCGTCCTCCTCGAAACACGTCGAATGGTCCCAAACAAAAATGAGGCCTTACGTGTGCAAAAGTAAAAGCTCGGGCAATAGAACACTGTTCTCGTTATCTTTTAAGTTAAAAAGAGAAAACCTCTTGGATATCCGATACATAGTGCGATAAAAGACAAGAGTGAATGGAAAACTAAACCTACTAGTAGAAAGGGAAAACAAGGACGACACCATTGCTAGACACCCTAATAGTGGTGGAACCTAAAGGCCCAACTTATTATAAGCAAAATGACATCTAGTCTAACGGGGTGGGGATACTATCCCAGTCTACGGAAGGAAAAGCCGCTTTCGCCTTGGAGCGGAAATAGTGGATGCCTTGTTTAAAACCATCGTGTATGCCATCTGAGTGAGCAGCGGACACAGCACGATCGGCAACCATTAATTCCCCCCTGAGACGATCCACCTGATGCTCAGCACGTTGCAAGTATTCCTTCAAAGTTTCACGTTCGTTCAATAACAGGGAGTAGTCGAAGCATTGGGGACAACGTGGGTGGCGACGGGAAGGTGCGCGAGAAGGACCCGCATCGTCTCTCGCAGAAGGGTTAAGAGAATGAGCGATGGAGTTAGGTGCCCGAGTTGCGTAACTCCCTCCTGGAGAGACCATTCTATCAGCAACAGAGTTGGGAGCTCGAGTGGCATAATCTAGCCTTGGAGAGACCCCTTCACCGACGATGGAGTCTAAAGCTCGTCTTCCACCCGACCTTGTTCGAGACCGGTAGGTGGATTCACGAAAAGTGTTAGGGACTTCAGAAGATCGAGAAGCCCCCATCGGCGAACGCAAGCGTGAGGAGGAGTCGGAACGTAGCTCGATAACATTCCCGGAACCCCTGGACGCCCTCCGGGAGATTCCTTTCTTGGGAACATCGGCATAAAGTCGCAAGTTAAGCTTCAGTCTTCGGTGGTTAGCCATGAGATCCAGGTATTGCTTGCTTGCCCTCAAACGCCCCTTTATATAGAATCAGTTCGAGGTTGATGGAAACAAAAATTCAAAATCTGAGGTGATCGCGTCTTATTGAGATAAAACTTTGGTTTGAAAATTCAAAGTTAAGGATAAAATATTTTGAACGCACACAGTTAAAACTAAAAATTAAAAGAGCGGTTAAGTAGGGTCAGGCAAGGGAAGGGCGAAGGCCCAACTCGCTAGCGACAATTACATGAAGACACAACAAAGACAATAAGTAAGATGCAGAAAATACAAACACAAATGAGGTTCGTAACCCATAAGAACAAATCACAATGACCTACTAAACGTCGTCGAAATGAGAGCCGGATGGGAAGCCTCCAAAGCCTAAACCCGAGATGGGTCCGGAAGTAGTGATGAACCCGCTGCCTGGGATAGGGTCAGAAGAGGTAGGTCGGTCTGAAGGCCTCTGATCTTTAGGATCCATCCCCTCATACCACTCATACCCGCCGGGCTCAATCCCCATATGACGATCATACACGTCAGGGTCAGCTACGAAGCGATGTTCCGGACGTTGCTGGCTTTGCACCCAACCAAATCTGAAGCTGGAGGCCATTTCCTTTCGTATCTGCCGCGTGTTCATCTCCCGCTCAGTGACCCTCGCTTGCTTGGCCTCGATCAGCTCCTTCTGCGTGCGGCGCACTTCGGACGTCGCAGCGTCGCGAGCCTCTTTCAAACTTGAGATTTCTCCCTCATATCCGAGAAGCTTAGCCTGACACTCCATGACCTGCTGTTGATTAAGGCTGAGAGATTCCATCCTGGCAGCTAGTCTATTCGACTTTTCCTTTTGAAGCAAAGCCATCTGGAAACAACGGTAGGGTTAAAGCTTACAGAAATGACGAAACACGAGAGAGTAAGAGAATACCTTCATAAGACAATGCGACTCATAGGAGTCGACATCGTCATCAGGCATTGTCTCAAAGCGGCCGGCATCATTAGGGTGAATTAAGCCTCTCGCAACAGCAGCGGCGGCGTTAGCATTGCCCCACAGATCATCCCCAAGGGCGACGAAGCTCCCGTCTCTTTTTTTGAACTCAGGTCTCCAAGCTTGAGACGAGTTACCAGAATCCTTGCTACCAACTGAGCTGAAGGTGGGAGGAGCCGATTGCCATTGCATGGGTCTAGGGGTGATGCCGAAGGTAGACGACGAATCACGCTTAGGTTTTTTGGGCCTATCCCCCAGAGGTTGTTTACCCGACCTGCTTGCAATCCTGGGAACAGGGAGATCACGAGGAGGTGATGTAATGCAACGGGGCGGTGGAATGTCGGAAGAAGGAGAGGCCATCGTAGGAGAGTAGTTCAAGTCGGAATCCGTGTCAGAACGCCCTGACCCCTCGCTTTCTTCTCCTTCACTTTCTCCTTCCGAGTCCTCCGTTCGGGAGTCGGTCACAAGTACGGAAGACCCTGCACTAAACTGAAGGTCAAGATCGAAAGCAAAGATAGATTTAAGCAAAGGGTCTGGGGGCAACGACTGGTCGACCAAACAAAAAGGGAAGTAAATGACGGAGTTGCGGGGAGAAGTTATTTGGGTAAGGGTGTCGGCAACGTCTCTAGAGTCCCATATCTTTGCCGTCACGAACCTCTTCAACCAACATTTTCGGTCTTTAGAAATTATTCGTTCGGGACCGTTCGACAAAGCTGCAAAAAAAAGCTCAAGGTAAGTAACGCTCGCGTATTTGTGGAAAATTAATAGCAGGAGCAAATTTATATACCAGCTTTAGGACCAAAAGTTGAGGGAATAGATAGTTGAGACAGCTCGGGAGCCATCCAGTTCCCCGAAACTAAAAGAGGGCGGTTTTTCCAGTCTCTAGCTCTCGAAGGGCCCAATGACAAGAATTTCTTGCGATATCTAGGTGTAAAGCTAAAGAACCTGGTTTCGTTCTTGATGGTAGTCAAATCGAAGAGATAGAGGAAATCTCTAAAACCTAAAGAGACACCAAGCTTCAAACCCAAAGCCAAAAAGTTCGACATCATCAAATAAGAGTTCGGGTTCAATTGCATAGGATGGGTATTTGTAAAGAATAAGATGAGATGAATCATGGGGTGGAGCGGGAAACTAAGCGCCCCTAGGTGGTCCGGAGACAAAACGGTAGACCCGGTTGGAATACCGGAGCCCGAATACATGTCGGCTCCGACAGGAAGTGGGCAGAGGTGTACGTCATCCGGAACATGACCTTGGTCACGAGCCTTGACAACTTCAAAGGGTGGTGGAGTACCACCATATTTGGACCAAGGAGTACGTCCCGACATGAGAAACACGGTGGGAGACTTACTGGCCGAAATTGATTAGAGAAGACAAAAGGAGGAACTTGTGCCTGTAAACGTTTGAAATATTCTCGCTGGAAGGGTTTGGAGTGGAAAATTACCTGTAAGCGAAGAAGCTACTCTGAAACAAGAGATCACAGGCTTGGTAAAGGAAACTAAGCAAAGGAAGTGAAGGAAAATGAAGACGAAGAAACTCAAGGTAATGACATGTAAATATATACACGTATATGCGTAGGAATGTATGCAAATATATGAAAAGCAAGTGCGGAGATTTGCATGTCAGTACGCAGAGATATGCATGTAGATGTTGCGTGTGTGCATGTACAGTTAGATAGATAGCCCGAAGTGCAGGTCTAGCAAGTACGTGATGTCTGCAAAGGTGACCACGTATATATATATATATATATATATATATATATATATTTCATTGTCAAGTTAGGTTTGGTGGAAACCGTCAGGAAAGTATATATATATATATATATATATATATATATATATATATATATATATATATTTCATTGTCAAGTCAGGTTTGGTGGAAACCGTCAGGAAAAGGTATATATATATATATATATATATATATATATATATATATATATATATATATAATTGTCAAGAATGGGATTGATGGGATGCGACAGAAACAAATCTATATAAATAATAGTTAGTCAAGGATGGAAGACATATATATATATAGATATAGAAAAGGAAGTGTCGGTGAATGTCACAGTTAGAATATGGGTACGCATGTGTGCCCGCATAAAAACAGAAGGTGCAGACTAGGTGTGCTGGGACATGCTTTTAGGCTACTGTGCTGCAGCAATTGCTTTCGTCAGTTCAGAAAGATGAGACAATGGCTCATATGTGTATGACAGTTTACCCAGCCAAATTTTGTCAGTCAACTTTCGTAATGTCAGTCAACTTTCGTAACTTCAGTCCTCTTTCGTAAGTAGGTCCTCGTTCGTCAGTCCTCTTCCGCAAGTAGTTCCTCTGTCAGTCCCCTTTCGTAAGTAAGTCCTCGTTCGTCAGTCCTCTTCCGCAAGTAGTTCCTCCGTCAGTCCTCTTTCGTAAGAAGGTCCTCGTTCGTCAGTCCTCTTCCGCAAGTAGTTCCTCAGTCAGTCCTCTTTCGTAAGTAAGTCCTCGTTCGTCGGTCCTCTTCCGCAAGTAGTTCCTCTTTCGTAAGTCCTCCTTCGTAATCTCTCTTTCGTAAATTTTCATCCCCATATCTTTCGTGTCAGTCTTCTTTCGTAAGTAATTCCTCCTCGCTAGTCAGTCTTCTTTCGTAAGTAATTCCTCTTTCGTCAGTCCTCATTCGCAAGTAAGCTCTAAATCCTCTTTCGCAAATCTTCTTCCATAAATTATGCGAAAATAAAGTAAGGCACAAATTTGGCCTTAGCGTGAAGTACTTAAAGTTTGAGCTGTCGAGGCCTCACGAGATTGAAGAATTCAGTTTTCCCCTATTTTACATACGTAAAAAAGGGAAAAAGGGGGCATTGTGGGAGGATAAAATCCAGTTCCGACTCATGGGCCAACGCCGATGATCCAAAGAGAAAATGTTATGTAAAACAAAAGGCCCACAAGGAATATACGGACGTAAGGGAAATGGGGTCCAGATAACTTCTCCTACAGATGCAAGGGGA
The DNA here is from genome assembly GCA_036320875.1 of Cotoneaster glaucophyllus. Lineage (NCBI taxonomy): Eukaryota > Viridiplantae > Streptophyta > Magnoliopsida > Rosales > Rosaceae > Cotoneaster > Cotoneaster glaucophyllus. Next base: position 13,053,168 of record CM070067.1, read on the forward strand.
ACGTGTGTCTAGAAACCTACCCCACTACGGAGGCCACTACGGAGGGAAAGTGGGAGAGGAGGACGTGATATTTGTTCCCAAAGCATGCAGTCGCGTGTGGGACGACCACTAAGGAAGTGGGAAGAATGACTGATCGTGATACTTGATCCCCAAGCATGCAATCCTATAAATGGGAAAGAGGCCGAACAGCCAGGAAAAAGAGAAAGGATCGAAAACAATCCAGAGAAAAAATCAATTCTAACTTGAGCGTCGGAGTATCTCTTGCAGGTGCTCACCCGGGAAGCTACGCAGGAAGGTCGTTCGGAGACACTTACGACGTAGGATTCGGCAACGTGAGGGTTACGGTCAACAAATCTGTGGAGGTATTTCTTCTTGTGAGAAATTTCACTCCAACACCTCCAAACAACAGATTTATTTTGCCCAATGCTCCGCATCTTTTACAAGGCATTTCGCGAAGTGAAAAGGGCAGATTTTATTTTGTGTAATACAGTGCAAGAACTTGAATTTGAGTCCCTTTCTGCCTTGCAAGCGAAGCAACCAACATATGCAATTGGCCCTGTCTTCCCCGATAGTCTCACCAAGAACATCGTGGCTACCAATCTGATGCCAGAATTTGACTGCATCCATTGGCTCCACAAGAAGCCCCATGGTTCGGTTTTGTTCATTTCTTTTGGCAGCTATGCTCAAGTTACAAAGGATGATTTTGAGGAAATAGCTCATGGGCTTTTGCTTAGTAATGTGAATTTCATCTGGGTACTGCGTCCCGACACTACAGGTTATGATGAAACGTATATTCTACCAGTCGGATTTGAAGATGAGGTTAAAGATAGAGGGTTGATGGTGGCATGGTGCTCTCAGATTGAGGTGCTTTCACATCCAGCAGTAGGAGGGTTCTTAACGCATTGTGGATGGAATTCTATACTGGAATGTATGCGGTGTGGTGTTCCCATGCTATGTTTTCCTCTAGTGGCTGACCAAATCACTAATAGGAAACTAGTAGTTGATGATTGGGGCGTTGGACTCAATCTTTGTGATCAGGTTAAACCCATTAGAAGGGTGGAGGTAGCAGACAAGATCAACCGTCTGATATGTGGAAAATCGGGTGATGGTTTGCAGAAGAAGGTCATGAAAGTAACACAAATATTGGCTGATGCAGTGGCTTTTAATGGGTCATCACAAAAGAACTTATCTCAATTCATTAATAACGTGAAGGAAAAAATTCAGACACGAATGTGACTTCCATATTTGCCATCATGTGGTTCTTCTTCATCATCTCGTTGACTCGCTGCCATAAGAGGCTTCATTAGCGATGTGAAGGCCGAAATACAAGAATGTGACGCATCTTAGAATTTATATGTGCGCTTTTTCCTTTGGTTCCACAACTCCATTATTTTGGAATGTTAATTAAGCAACCTCTCAATTAACACAAACTCAAATTTTCAGTTTTTTGAATACTTTGACAGCATTGTTACTGACTTTTCTGGGTTTTATATGTGTGATTAGTGGTTACAAGTACAACAATAGTCTGATTTGTTTGTCTATTAGGTGTACAAGAAATACTTCAGTGATTTACTTGTCTCAGCTTCCGGATTATCGCTTTTGCCAGTTTTTGTTTTGGTTTCGTTTTCAAAAGTGATTTACCCGTTTAGGTATTTCTTCTTTGCTTGGTGTCGAATGGTTTCACCATCACTTTCACCCAAAAGTTATCTTGTTACTAATTCTGATTTGGTAGAAAGGGAAAATGCTGGCTTAGCAGCATTGACAAGAGATGGAAGTCGAAGAATCATCCAGATATCAGAGCGGACGCGGTTCATGATTTTCTTCTCTCTATTCATTATGCTGCCAAATTTACAACATTACAACATTACCACATATTAATCTAACACTTAATGTTTACTACGAGAAATATGAGCAATTTTCGCTTCTATTTCTATACGAATCATCATACATAGAAGATCTTTATTGTCTCTTATTTGGCTAGGTTGGTATGTCTCTGTTTCTTTAGACATCTGATCACTTGTTTTATAACATATTGCAACAGGTTATGATGATTTCTCTTATGTACATGTTCATATTTAACAATTTTCAATGCATAACGTTTACCTGCAATATTTGCAGGCCTTGGTTTTCTCCAATTTTCAAAGTAAAATTCGTAAGGGTCTAGGGATTCTTTTTCCTTTTGGATTTTTTGGTCATTTTCTTCCAGTTTGTTGATGTGAGATTCAGAAGAGAATGCTTTGAATGATATGTTTATTCTTCTCAGAATGAGGTATAATATACAACCTTAATCCTAACCAAATAGGAAAGAATAATTACAGGAGATTAAAAAGTGATTGATTTCACCCAGATTGTACGGGATCCATCCTAAACTAGGAAATCCTAAATTATAGGAAACCATACAAGTCAACACTGCCCCTCAAGTTGGTGCATTTACGTTAGACATGCCCAACTTGTCCAAAAACTTAGAGAACTTTTCACTAGAAACTGCTTTGGTGAGAATATCAGCTATTTGATCTTCCGTTCTGATGGGAGGCACTTCAATTATTTTATCTTCTAGCTTTTCCTTAATAAAGAACCTGTCAACCTATACATGCTTAGTTCTATCATGTTGCACAGGATTATGAGCAATATCGCGAGCGGCCTTATTATCGCAAAACAACTTCATCGGTTGACTATGTTTGACACCCAAATCTTGTAATAGTAGTTTAAGCCATAAAATCTCACAAATACCAAGGGCCATACTTCTGTATTCCGCTTCTGCACTTGACCTTGCTACTACACCCTGATTCTTGCTTCTCCAAGTAACTAGATTTCCACCAACAAATATGAAGTAACCTGATGTTGAGCGCCTATCATCACTCGAACCGGCCCAGTCAGCATCCGTATAACCTTCAATTCTAAAATGACCATTCTTCTTAAATAAAATTTCTTTCCCCGGACTTCCTTTCAAGTAACTCAAGATTCTCATAACTGTATTCATGTGTTGTTCTCCTGGATCATGCATGTATTGACTAACAACGTTAAAGGCATAAGCAATGTCTGGTCTCGTATGTGCCAAATACATTAATCTTCCCACTAACCGTTGATACCTCCCTTTATCGACCGGTACTTGGTTTAGATCAATGCTCAACTTCACTCCTTCCGCCAATGAAGTAGTCACGGGTTTGCATGCTGACATGCTAGTTTCTTTTAACAGGTCAAGAATATTTCTGCAAGGCTGCACGTTCATCCGGATCATTACCGGTAATTACCATGTCATCCACATATACAATGAGTGCTGTAAGTTTTCCGTTCTGACGTTTCAAGAACAACATGTGATCACAATTACTTTGCTTATATCTGAAAGCTCTCATAGACTTGGTAAATCTCCCGAACTACGCTCTTGTGGACTGCTTCAACCCATACAACGATTTGTGAAGCCTGCACACCTTTCGTCTATGCATATCTGGAACGTTACTCCCTAGCGGGAGTTCCATGTAAATCTCTTCTGTCAAATCTCTATGCAAAAAGGCATTCGTCACATCGAACTACTGTAAGGGCCAATTAAGATTTGCAGCCAATGACAACAAAACACGGATTGTATTAATCTTGGCCATAGGGGCAAATGTATCTGTATAATCAATTCCATATTTTTGAGTGTATCATTTTGCTACCAGTCTTGCCTTAAAGCGATCCACCGTCCCATCAGCTTTGTACTTCACTGTATAGACCCATTTGCATCCCACATGTTTCTTGCCAGTTGGCAAGTCTGTGATCTCTCAGGTAGCATTCTTCTTCAAAGATTTTAACTCTTCATTCATTGCTGCTTGCCAACGTGGATCAGCTAAAGCCTCATGCACACTGTTAAGAATAGATACAGTAGATAATTGATACACAAATGACTTATTTGATTCTAACAGGTGACTAGTAGACACATAATTACTTAACGGGAATAACACATTAGACTCAGGGTTGGGCTTATTCACCAGATACCTAGTTTTACATTTACGGTCGGGGAGACGACGTGGTGGTGGTGCATCCAGGATCACAGATGATTAGTTATGGTTGTTGGGACTCAAGGGTGGCGAGATCGATTGTGAAATAGCTGGTGACACAGGGCTGCCTGGTGGTGAGGAAACTGGCAGTGAGTTGTCAGGCAGTGAGTTATCTAGAGCAAAGTTTTCAACATTGTTTCCATGTGAATGATCACCACTTGTCTCCAAGATATCACCACTTAGTTCCAATTCATTCACATTAGTGTTTTCATGCGAATGATCACCACTTATTTCCAAGACATCACCAGTTAAATCCAAATCATTCACACTATCTGTATCTAGAACAGTATAATCAAGAGTTTGAACTTCTGTTTGATTCTCCCCCTGAAGTGAAGACTCGGGATTGGCAAAGTACATATCATTCTCATGAAAGGTAACATCCACAGTGACAAACAACTTTTTCGTCGGAGGGTGATAACAACGATACCCTTTTTGATTTGAGGCATACCCCATAAACATACATTGTAAGGCCCGAGGTTCAAGCTTACTTCTCTATTGTTTATGGAGATGAACGAAAGCCACACAACCAAACACGTGAGGTGGAAGAGTGGGAACTGGAGGAGCATCAACATATGAGGAGAGAGCCTGGAGCGGTGTTTGAAAAGCGAATGATCGGGATGGAACACGATTAATGAGATACGTAGTTGAGGTAAGAGCTTCTCCCCAAAAAGATAAAGGGAGATGCGCCTCGAGCAAAGAAGCACGAACAACCTCTAGAAGATGACGATTCTTGCGTTCTGCAACCCCATTTTGTTGTGAAGTGTATGGACATGTAGTCTGATGAACAATACCATGATGATCAAGAAAGGCACGAAGTTCAGAGTTTACATATTCGCCGCCATTGTCACTTCTGAGAACCTGTAGTTGTGACTTATATTGTACTTGTACCATCTTGTAAAACTGCTGAAACAAAGACGTAACTTCACTTTTGGACTTCATCAAACAAACCCAAGTCATACGTGTACAATCATCAATAAAAGTAACAAACCAATGAGCACCACCAAGTGTAGCAGTTTTAGATGGTCCCCAAACATCAGAATGAATTATCATAAACGGGAGTGAACTTTTATTCAAACTAGGCGGAAGCGAAGTACGATGACTTTTAGCCAGTTCACAAACACCACATTTAAAGCTAGAAATATCATGCTTAACAAATAGGCTAGGAAACAACCTTTGCAAATAGCCGAAAGAAGCATGTCCAAGTCGATGATGCCACAACCAAAATTCTGAAGCTTTATTCCTCTCCCCCTGAGATCCTTCCACGACAAGAGCTTGAGTCAACATTTAGGTGTTGTTCGATGTCAACTCCAAGTAGTAGAGCTTCCTCTTTCTAATACCATAACCAATCGTCTTGGGAGTCCGAATGTCCTTAAAAACACAAAAGGAAGGCCAAAAAATCACAAGGCAATGTAGGGCGACAGTTATTTGAGCAATAGATAATAAATAATAGTCAAGATAGGGGACAATAAGTACAGAGTCAAGATTAAGGGTATCAGAGAGGGAGACATCGCCTTCCCCAATAATGAGGGCAACATTACCATTGGCAACACTAACGACAGTCTTAATGGATGGTTTTAGGGTTTGTACCTGTCTAGAATCACAAGTCATATGTTCAGTAGCACCAGAATCAATTATCCATGTCTTATTCACAACAGATCCAGAAACTTTTAAAGCCTTACCATCGTTACCTGTATGATCAGTATCTACCTTAACTTCGGCAACCAATGCCGCCAAGATGTTACAACAGGGGTCACGAGTCTTGTCCCAACTATCAGGGTAGCCAATAAGTTCGAAACAACGATCTTTTGAATGTCCTTTCAAACTACAGTGAGAGCACTTGTTGGGCAGACGGTAGAACGAACCAACAGTGGGAATATTTTCCTTTGGTTTGATCTCATCGCAGGCCATTAAATTGTAGCGTAAAGAAGGGTGAATGGCGTGGCTTCAAGTGAAAGGTGGGACAACCTTCCACATTGCAAACGAAAGAATCCTGCCAAAAACTTGAAGAAAGTCTCTAATATAAACCGTGGGCCTCAATAGCTCAAATCTCAAAAAATAATTGTTTCCTTTTTGTTTCCAATCTTTTCTATTTCCTTTTTTCTTTTTTTTCAACGCTTCTTTTTATTCTCTTTTTTTCACCTATTTTCCTTCCTCCAGGGGGCTTTCAAAACAAACGCAAGTGCAGATGGGAAGTAGCAACGGGTTCAATTTCAATTTCATAATGCAGGGGCAGGTGCGGATTCAGATCAAGATGATGAAGTGGGTCAAATCGATTTCAGTCAGATTGGTTTATTCAGCCATGATTTCAGGCGAGGTGTTCCCGTCGATTCAGCAATAGAAGCAGCGGGTCAACAACTGGGTTGATGTCGGTATTGCAGTAGCGGTGATTCGATGTCGGTTCGTGAGCTAAGGGGTACGTGAGCTTCGATCTTGGCGTGATGCAGCAGTGGATCGTGATGGATACGGGATCGGTGCGGTGGACTCGGGTCAGCAATGACAGCGTCACTCGCTGGTTAGACGGCGCAACACAACTGGTGTGTGACTAGGACTAGGAGTTCTGTTCTGCACACAGTGCTCGGCTTCTTGTTTATTTTCTTAACCTAGGCTCTGATACCAAGAAGAAAATGCTTTGAATGATATGTTTATTCTTCTCAGAATGAGGTATAATATACAACCTTAATCCTAACCAAATAGGAAAGAATAATTACAGGAGATTACAAAGTGATTGATTTCACCCAGATTATACGGGATCCATCCTAAACTAGGAAATCCTAAATTATAGGAAACTATACAAGTCAACAAAATCCTATATAATCATTGGAATCAAATGATCAGTTAAATGGCATCCAACAATTCATTCACTTGATCCTGAAAAATAAATTGTAAGTAAAAACCTTCATGCAAATGCTTGGTCATCTTGAGTAGAACAGTGTGCTCTCCTCTTTCGAATCTGCGTTCTCGTTTTTTAGATTAAATTAATTAAAATATAGTTGGAATAAAAACAAGTAAATCACTACAAAAGAGTGTGATAGAATATTAAGTCTGTCTTGTTAAAAAGCTATCCAAGTTTGTCTCTCGCTACTAACTATATTCTACATAATAGAATAAGGAGGTGGCCAGGCGTGTTCATATTATATATATACAATATAGATAGATATTTGTATACGGAGTACAGCATACAGGCAGTCAAAAACTTTGTGTATTAGAGAGAGAGAGAGAGAGATGAAGGAAAATCACTCAAAGCCTCACGCAATCATGGTGCCTCTTCCTCTCCAAGGCCATGTAATCCCATTCACCAATCTAGCCATGAAGCTTGCATCAAATGGTTTCACCATCACTTTTGTCAACACCAAATGTGTTCACCACCAGCTACTCAAATCACAACCCAACAACAACTCTGGAGATCAAGATGACATCTTCTCCAAAGTGCGGGAATCAGGCCTAGATATACGCTACACAACGGTGAGTGATGGTCTTCCATTAGCCTTCAACCGATTTCAGAATCTCGACCAATTTCTCGAGTGTTCTTTGCATGTCTTCCCTGCTCATGTTGATGAACTTGTTGGAGATTTAGTCCAATCTGACCCCTCAATCACTTGCTTGATCGCTGATACCTACCACTGTTGGCCGGCAACCATAGCCAACAAGTACAATCTTGTCCATATTTCTTTCTGGACTCAACCAGCTCTAGTTTTTAACATCTACTATCACTTGGACTTCCTCATAAAGAATGGTCATTTTGGTTCTCAAGGTATGCAATATCCTTCTCATAGATCACCTTTCGCTTTGATGTATTAAATTCTTATATTGTAGTATACCTATGCCTAATATTATGTTATGTTGCTAGACTGTCAATTAGATCACATCCTATTTTTCACCCGTTACATTACAATCACATATTTGAACAAGAAATCAATAATTGATAGTTCGTTCTGACATTTTAACAAGAGAAAATGTCCTATTACACTTCTCTCCTTTTTTTTTGGTTGATTTATTAGATAATCGTAAGGGCACCATTGATTACATACCTGGAGTGAAGGCTATTGAACCAAAGGACTTGATGTCAAACTTGCAAGAAACAGATATATCAACACCGATGCACCGCGTCATATACAAGGCATACGAGGAAGTGAAAGGGGCAGATTTCATATTGTGTAATACGGTGCAAGAACTTGAATCCGAGTCCCTCTCAGCCTTGCAAGAGAAGCAACCCACCTATGCAATTGGTCCTGTTCTCTCCAATAAACCTACTAAGGATATGGTGGCTACCAATTTAATGTCAGAGTTTGACTGTACTCAGTGGCTCCACACTAAGCCTCATGGTTCCGTTTTGTTCATTTCATTTGGAAGCTATGGTCAAGTTACTAAAAATGATTTCGAAGAAATAGCTCATGGACTTTTGCTTAGTAAAGTGAGTTTCATCTGGGTGCTTCGCCCGGACACAACAAGTTATGATGAATCATGTATCATGCCGGTCGGATTTGAGGACGAGACTAAAGATAGAGGGTTAATGGTGCCATGGTGCTCTCAGATTGAGGTGCTTTTGCATCCAGCTATAGGAGGGTTCTTAACACATTGTGGATGGAATTCCATACTTGAAAGTATGCGGTGTGGTGTTCCCATGTTGTGTTTTCCTCTATGGACTGACCAAATCACTAATAGGAAACTAGTAGTTGATGATTGGGGGATTGGACTAAATCTTTGTGATACAGTTAAACTCGTTACAAGAGCAGAAGTTGGGGAGAAGATCAACCGTCTGATGTGTGGAGATTCGGGTGATGGATTACAGAAACAGATCAAGAAAGTAAGGCAAACGTTAGAGGACGCATTGGCTGTAAATGGGTCATCAGAAAGAAATTTATCTCAATTCATTTGTGGCGTTAAGGAAAAAATTCGGACAAGAGCGTGACTTCCGCATTGCCACTATATGTGGCTCTGGTTCATCATCTCATTGTCATCGACTCACCGGCTTCATTAGTCATGCGATGGCGATTGTGCCCCTTTCTCTGTGGGGAATCGAGTCTCAACTATTGCTCTTTAAGTGACTTTTTTACTTCAAAAATGGTTTTGTGCCTTGATCCGTTGGAGCATTTCATTTGAAGCGTGGATTGTTCTATCTGTTACGTTCTTTTCTGTCCTGGACTTCACAGAGAATGCTATCGATCATACAAAGCAGTGAAGTCCATATCATAATATTAACACTAGCTTGAAATGCACTTTTCTGTTACGTTCTTTTCCTGAACATAGTAATCGTCATTGAACCTTGAAGTGCTAAATGATTTCTGTGGCCAAATGACAAACCTGCATAAAGAGTTTGTCATAATAATATAATTATAATTAGCTTCTCTATCCAGCGCTTATATTTATATTATGTACTCCCTTCAAAAAACACTTCATTATGTATAAAAAAATCAAAAGTAAATTCAGATTAAATACCAATTTCACTATAAGAAAAATAAAAAAACCATTTCCAGACGAAAATTTTTGTCAGGCCAAATACCTTTTCGTCGCCTATAATTTGCCCAACAAAATTCCATCGCGCAAAACTCATCGCTCAAATATTTGCCCGCAGAAATATAATCATTCGTTGGTTGAACATAGTTAATCGACGGAATAAAGTCATGGGTAAAAGAGTGTTGACCAATCTGGCCCGACGGATATACCTTGCTCGACGACACAGTTTCGTCAAGTTTCTGGAAATAAAATAATTATAAAAAATTCACCCGACATATAATTCGTTGGGAAACTATTTTAAAGAAAGAAAAAAAATGCAATAAAAGTTTGCTCAAGGAATATATTCGTCGGGCAGAGCCTTTAAATATTTTTTAAAAATTCGAAATTAAAACAATATTTAAATTTAATTTAATTATAATTATAATTATATTAATCTAAAAAGCTAACATAAATCAAAACTTTAAAGAAATTTATTTAAATATATTAAAAACAAAATATTCTAACAAAAACTAAACTAAGTACGAGTCACGACTACCCGGGTAGGTGCTGTTCAGGTGGCTGGTGGAATGGCAGCTGAAGGTCACTCAAAAAATTCAGAATGTGAACGCCAAGAGCTGACTTTACTTGTGTTGGCACAACAATGTATTGTATAAGGTCGTCCTCTCACCGGCGCATGGCTTCTTGTTCGCACGCAACTTCTTCTCACTCGTGCGTAACTTCTTTTCGCTGGTTCACTAGCTACATCAACAAAAGAACGTTCTCCCGTGCTTCCAGACATGCTGAGTAGACGACCCGACCCGACCCGTTAATATTAGTATTTGGGTGGGTGCTTAACGGGTCGGGTCGCTAACGGGTGGACCCGTTAACAACCCGTTAAATAACGGGTTACTTTGGGTCAACCCGTTAAACCCGTTAGACCCGTTAGCACCCGTTAGTGGAGGATATTTTAGTAATTTCAATAAAATCTTAACAACAAAAAATAGACTTTATGCAAAAAAAAAATAATAATAATAATTGTTAACGGGTCTTAACGGGTGAAACGGGTGACCCGTTATCTTAACGGGTCGGGTTCGGGTGATCCATTATCTTAACGGGTCGGGTTCGGGTGACCCGTTAACTTAACGGGTCAGATTGAACCCGACCCAAAACCCAATAACCCCGACCCGTTTACAGGTCTAATGCTGAGCTCCACATATTCATGTACAAAAAAAAGCGGGGGGTCGATTCTGCGAAAGGGTTGTGAAAAAGTTGTCCAAGTTTGTCTCCCAATACTAACTATATTCTACATAATAATGAAGTTTGATAAAAATTAGCAAGTGGCCCTTTACCACAAGTGGCGGAAAGGAGTAGAGCTATTGCATGACAGCGTGGGTTTGAACCTTGTTAGTGGCTAATCTAACAAAATCTATTGACCCAAAAAAAAGGTTTGATAAAAATTAGTTAAAAATTTAAAAAAAATTGTCATAAAATAAACTTAAGAATTATAAAAATACATAACTATGACACATGGTGCTATGGAATCTGTTGAAAATCTATCCAAAAATATTGTACTTTCGAATAATATCACGTGACGTGACGAGATTGGTTTTAAATCTTATTCATAATTAAAATAAAATTCTTTTATTATTTTATAAAAAAATAATAACAATGTCTTAAAACGAATTGACCGGGTTACTCAATTTACGGTTGGAGATACTTTTAGGCATTTACTGTTTACTAAAGGCAATAATTGCCTTGCTCAATAGCCTGGCAGTAATTGCTTAAACAATTTAGTAGGGGTGGAAGTGCTTTAAGTTGGCTTGGTTCACCCCCTTAAACACTACCCTTTCCTTCTCCCACAGCTCGCCACTTTCAGGTACTTAGGGCTAGTTTGGAATTACTGTGCTTTAAAAAAATGAAGTTTTAATGAAACAGTCCCGGTATTGTTCATTTTTAACAAAAAACCACATTTTTATCTTTTCTTGATACTATTCACTACACCTTTATTTGTCATTTTTCTTTAAAACTAAAGTTTTTTTGGACTTTTCGTTAGTTTTCCTGAAGAAAAAAAAATTATGTTTATACTATGCTGTGAGAATAAACAGTTGTAAAATAAAATTGTCAAGTGTTTGGTAAATTTTTTTGTAAAAGTGCTTACAAAAAAAGTGTCTGAGTGTTTGGTAAACTTTTATATAAATTGTTGTGAATATGTTAACTGACTAAAGAATGTATGGTATTTAATGTATATAATAATTGTCAAAGATAATAATGTAGGGGCAAAGATTGTAACTTTGTAAAATATGTGGAGGTATCCTTACCATTAGAAAATTTCATTAAATGAGCACTGATTATTATGCTTAAAGGCCCAAATTCTGCTTTTCTACTATCTTTGACAACATTTTTTAAGAAAAGTTTTTTTTTTTTTTTTTTTTTTTACCAAACACATTTGATGTTCTAGATTTTCTTATAAGTTGTTTTTTTTTCTTAAAAGCACCACAATCTCAAACCCATCCTTAATTACTTTCCACTGACATTGCCTTTTTCTCTTTCAGAATTATTTTTTGATTATTTTATTTTCCATTTTGCGGAGTTTAGAAATTAGTTTTGAATTTAGAAGCCTTCGCCAGAAGAAAAACTTATGTTGAGCTCAGCTTACAATTGGACTTTGTTGAGTAGCAATACCTCCCACTCAAGACTTGCCATTTGTTAAACGTAAATATAATTTCTACTTAAATGTTTCAAAATATTTAAATCAAAAAGACTATTTAAAACTAAAAGATAGAAATGAAAACAAACTCCCCACCCTAGTCCATCTCCATCGCACACCTACTATCCACCCTCTCCCTGTCATGATTCATTAATTGTTTCATTTCATTATTTAAACAGGCTTTTATTGGTCTAATCATTTTAGGGTTTCTTGGTAAAGACTTTGATTAAATATACAAAGAGCAGTGACATCTAAACTCCGAATTGAGGAATTGAGGAAGATGTATTTCTAAACAGGGGTTGAAGGTTGTGAAATTGGGTACAAGATGGAATATCCTGCAAATAAAAATTAACTTTGCATAGTATACTAGTCAACTAATTACAAGTTAATGATATAAAGTGTAGTTGTAAAAACATATCGCTTCATTATACAAACAGCAATAACAAAGCAATTATGAATTAAAGTATGTTGGATTGACTAGTCAAGTTCACCAGTCAACTACACTGTTCTAAAAATCCCCGCCTAGCGCCGCCTAGGCCCCGCCTAGGCGCTAGGCGGCTGGTCACCGCCCCGATTAATGCCTAGGCGTTTGAAAATTAGGAAAGGGCGCCTAGACCAATTGAGGCACCCGCCTAGACCGCCTATACACCCGCCTAGCCCGCCCAAACCCACCTAGACACCTGCCTAGGTTGCGACTCACTTAGATAGAAAATAGATAACTTTCAATTTGCATTTAATTTTTTTAATAAATTGTAAGGGACTTGTTGAATACTTAAATGAGCACATACTATATGTTTGTTCCCCATGTTTTCATTATGTTCCAATACTTCATAATACATATGTCATTCTATTTTGTAGTTTATGATGAAATTATATATATTTTAAGTCTAAACAGACACTTATTTACACGAAATATAATGGATTTAGTTAAATCCGCCTAGTCCGCCTAGGCGCCCGCCTAGACCCCGCCTAGCCGCCTAGGCGCTAGGCCCCAGCCCGCCGCCCGACTAGCGCCTAACGTCTTTTAGAACCTTGGTCAACTAAGTACAGATTCAACAGTTAGTCAAACGCAAATCTACGAATCCAACTTAGTTCACTACAAGTTATCTTAGTCAACAACAAATCAGTTCATTGCTCATAATATGCAGTGTAAACTTAGTCTCTAACATATATAAATAACATTTCATAGGATGCATGAAACATATGCAAGTAAATAAGATAAGTGGACAAGCTTAAGAGACAAAGAACGCAAGAATTTTTTGGCCTGAAAAACCCACCTTTGGGTTGAAAAATCGGGGACTCTCCACTGAGTCCAATCCACTAGTATAATCAACATTCTTAAAAAGTACCACGCAAAGCTCAATTCCTAGACCTAGTTTACGGAGTAGCTTTACCTTTACGCTACCTTGCCTTACATAAGATGGATTCCTTCGGTCTTCACGATAGTGACAACTCCTAATGAGCTTTTCACCTTGTGGCATCGAAAAGGTGTTGTCTCCAGTCTTCACAAGATGACAGTTCCTCTGAACTCTTCACCTTATGGCATCGAGACCAACACACAAACTATGCATATGATGATATGGCAATGATATGCAGATCTGGATTCGATGTCTAATCAGTTTCACTAGTCAAACACTTGAAAGATGAAACTGACTGCGAATCACAAAAGAGGTCAGTTTGAAGATTTGAAACTTGAAAAAGTTGACCTAAAAACAAAGATCAAAATCACAAAAACAATGCTACCATAAATGCAATGATGTGGGTATTTAGTGCATGACTATGATTTTATGGCTAGGATTTTCACGTAAGAACATAAGAGGTAGCTCAAAGATAAAACAACTCTTTTCTAAAAATGTAAATTTCCTAGCAAAAACAAATGACCATATAAAGAGATTTAAGCAAGCAAATTCAAAGATAGATTTATAAATATTCAAAGAAGAACATTACCCATAAAATATGCTTGATGATCATAGGAGATCTGAGATAGAGATGAAAATAAAGCTCTAAAAAACTTTTCCAATCTCAACCCCAAAAACCAAATGAACCCTAGCTTGATGTTTATAAAGAAGGTTTAATGTTCAGACAGAAATGGGACTAGAAAAGCCACATGTCATGTGCAAAAGCAATCTAGAAAGATCTAGGGTTGAAAAACACTCTCGGGAAACAGGCCATCAGAAAGCCCATGTGGGTTGTCTTAAAGCGTGTGCCTAGCTCGTGTGTAAGCAGCGAGAATATTTTACTAAACAGAACCACTAGGCAGAATGAATTGAAAATAATGGCATGAATTGCATATGTATGAATAAACCTTTGATGAGAAGTTAAGCTCTTGAAATGCTATTTCCAACAACATGATCCCAAAAATAGCATTTTAACCCTAAAACTAACTAGAGCATGTGGTACAATTTACAACATTTGACAAGGGAAGCCAAACAATAAAACTAGACTTTATAGGTTGATCATTGATTTATATGAAAGGGTTAGATGTAAAGAATTGTGCAAAGAATATTTTGTAGAAGCAAGTTTCTTCTATTGATACAAGGAGACTTTATACAATGAAAATCCTAAACTAAGTAAGATATCAGGGATGATATCGTTAACTTCTCAATACTCCCCCTCAAGTTGGAGAGTGAATGTTGAGAACTCCCAACTTGTGAACAATCCTTGAGAAAGTTTCCTTCCCCAATGCCTTTGTGAGTACGTCTACAAGTTGATGTGAAGAAGGAATAAATCTTGTGACAATTGAACCATCTTGTATTTTATCCCTGGTAAAATGATAGTCCATTTCTATATGTCTGGTTCTCTCATGAAAAACCTGATTAGCAGCGATGTGAAGAGCCGCTTTATTGTCACAATGAAGCAAGGCCGATCTTGGATGTAGTACACCTAAGTCTTTCAATAAATATCACAGCCATGATAATTCACAACAAGTTCCAGCCATGTCTCGATATTCGACCTCCGCTGATGACAAAGACATGGTCTTTTGTCTCTTTGACCTCCAAGAGATCAATGAAGAGCCCAAAAAATTACAATACCATGTAGTTGATCTTTGTGTTGTAGAACATCCTACCCAGTCTGAATCACAATATGCATTTAATACCAATTCATTCTAAAGGGCTGCTTCCATGTGTGGTATGCGAGGCTCATGCATAAGCCTACTCAGCATATGCACTGAATATGTTTTATCCGGCCTAGTGATTGTTAGATATATCAAACACCCCACCAATCTTCTATATTTTGCCGGATCTTTAAGGATTTCGCCATTTTCTGACAACTTAAGATTTTGTTCCATGGGAAATTCCACAGGGGCGAGCTCCCAAGAGACCTCTATCCTTCAATATTTCTAAAGCATATTTCTTTTGGGAAATAAAGATCCCATTCTTTGAACGTGATACTTCAATCCTAAGAAAGTACTTCAAATTGCCAAGTTCCTTAATTTTGAAATGACCATTGAGAAACCATTTTAGGGCATCAATGGCACTCGAATCATTGCCCGTAATCAAAATAACATCAACATAAATTAAGAGGGCTATAAAAGACTTGCCTTGTTTCCAGGTAAATAAAGAGTAGTCGGCCTTGGATTGTACGTAGTCGACAGATTTAATAGCTTTGGAAAATTTTGCAAACCATTGACGAGAAGCTTGTTTTAACCCATATAGAGACTTGCTAAGGCAACAAACTAAGTTCTCCCCCTGTCGCTGAAGACCTGGATGAGGAGTTATATAGATTTCTTCATGAAGGTCACTATGAAGAAAGGCATTGTTGACGTCTAATTGATGGAGAGACCAGTGACGTGAGGCAGCAAGAGCTAATAAACATCGAACTGTGACCATTTTGGCAGTGGGAGAAAACGTATAATGAAAATCAATATCCTTAAGCCAGGTATAACCCTTGGCAACTGATAGGAGCATATTTATGCGACTTAGTTAGCTTGTTTCTTTGCTTTTAGTGAGTCAGTTTCTATTTATTAGAGTGATTTAAGCTACTTTCATGTGTTTGTAGGTCCAATTGGAAAAGGTGACAAGAAATGGCATTTTGGAGCATTTTGGAGCAGTTTTGGACTTGGAATGGATAGCATACGTGGAGAGCAAGTTGGATGGACGTTTTTGGAGTTCAAAAAAGGTTAGGAATGTGCTACAAATCTGGAGAAATAAATCAAGGCTTGGAAGATAAGGAATCAGCTGAAAAGAAGGAAACCTTTTCCTACCTTATCTTAACCAACATTATCCAAACTAACCTTATCTTATCCTATCCTATCCTAATCTTATCCGGCCTTATTTCCAGCTGCAAGGGGGACTCCATTTCATATTAAACCACTTATTATCAGATTTCTAGGAGTCCTAAAACAATGCAAACAACTCAATCCTTTTCCACCACAAAGTAGGCCATGCCCTAGCCCTATATAATCAGATTGTTGCCGCAGCATTCAGGGAGATTTAGAGAGCTTTAGAGAGAAATTCAGAGAGAAAAAAATACAAAGAGTGCCGCAGCTTTGCAAGGAAGAAAGGAGAAGAAGAGCGTGGTGCTGAATCTGCCATTGCTGGGGAGTTTTTTTGGGTTCTTTCTTTCCTTAGTTTTAGTTCAATGTTTATTTTAGATTGCTTTTCAATTATGATGAACATGTGGAACTAATTTCGTTTTAGCTAGAGGTGAATTCGAAGCCATGAACATATGTTTTATATGAATTGATTACATCCAGTTATTGTTACATAAGCCATGAATGCGATTTACTTATCTGTTTTATTAAGAACTTATTCTTGTGTGTTGATTAAGGGTGCACACTTAGTTTGCATCCAGGGATTTGATGCTAGAATATAAGGGAATTTCACCTAATCATTATGAACTCATATTTACAAGTAGTAAAAATCACTAGTCATGATTGTGTTAAATAAATTCCTGGTAGGAGTATCATGCTTTTCATAGTTACGAATGCCTTGTCAATGCTTATGATTTTCACAGAACTTAATGATCTTTGATATGTATCTCTATCATGTTGTTCATATAGGAAACTTGATAAGAATAATTTGGTTGCGTCGCTGAATCCAATTCAATGAACTTAGGAAAATCTGAGAGTTAATTTGTGCTTCTCACAATTAATTTAGGGCATTGTCATTCATGGTAGGGGTGGGTTGGAAAAACCGAAAACCGAAAAAAAACCGACAACCAAACCGAACCGAGGCCGAAAAAAATCGAACCGAACCGAATTTGGTTGGTTCAGTTTCGGTTTTTGAAATCTGGAAACCGGACCAGACCGAACCGAACCGAAATATGAAAATCAAATATAAATAATCAAAACATGCGGGCGTGAGGATTTGAACCCTTTCCGTCCAGGTTGGGGATAGTTCCTTCCTTCAAGCCAACTTGACTGCAGGCTTCATGTTGATATAATTGTACCAGTAAAATATTTATAGGTATTCTAATCTTTAATGCTTTATAAAGTTTCTAAAGTGAAACCCTAGCCGTCACTCATTTTCATTCTCAAACACTCTTTCTCCCATCCGCCTATCTGTTTCCTCAGTCTCTCTCTCCCTCCTTCCTTTCTTCATCTCTTCCTCTCTCCAACCTGCCAAGTCCATGGTTGTAACATGGATCTTACCTTTTCAAAGGATTACCACAAGAGGCGTAGGGTTTGTGATGAATTTATTTGACAATCCCTATTTTTTCCCTCTCCAAATCTTACGCCTCTTGTCTCTCTGCTCCTCATCTGATAGACTCTCTCTGTGGACTCTCACCTACAACAACAACAACAACAACAACAACTTCTTCACACCAAACCTGTAAATGTCCCCGTTGAAGGCGCTTGAGGTACTGCTGGTCCTAGAAGCCTTGCGCGGTGTTTGGTTGTCTAAATCTTTGATTACCATGAGGCCGTATTCACTTATGCAGGGCTCCATTTTATTGTTGAGCAAGATGTTGGAAGATTTTAAGTTGCCATGCTCAATCCCCTCTGCGCGAAGCTCCTCATGCATGAAAGCTAAAGCTTCTGCTATGCAAGCAGCAACGGAGAGCCTGCTGCTCCAGTCAAATGCTTGGCCCCTATGGCTTCCTGAATCATACAGTTGTTACTGCATGGTAGAATCATTCAACATAAAGAAAACAGAAATCCAGGCTTTAAATCTCATTTTTTTTCTCTGCTCTTTCTTGATTCATATGGAGGTCGCACCAGACATCCATCTTTGTTCCTCCGGATTTCTTTAACAGTAAGTATTCAATTTTTTCCTTTTTTTTTTTGTTTTTCTTGTTTAATTCTTTGAGTGCTGAAAATGGTAGTTTTTTTATTTATTGATTAATAGTTTTTATTTCTTTAGTTTGTTGACAATGCTTTGTGAATTCATTTGTTGACTATGCTTTGTGAATTTTTGAAGAAACTTGGCTGATGTTTGTTCTTGGATTTGTCTTTGTGGAGCCCTATGTGGTAAAGATCTTTGGTTTTTGGATCTTTACTCTTTATTAAACCCTTGGTTCTCGTCTGTTTGGATGTGTTCGGACAGGTGCTTGTGACTGGAAGTTACAATCGGCGAGGCGTCGGTTGGTTGGTGGCGAGGGTTTGTGCTAGTACGGATGCTGGGCGGCGGGTGCTGCAGTAGAAGCCTAGGTTTTCTTTTGTTGTATTTTATAGCTTGGGCCTTTACTGTTTGTTGGATATTTTGGGCTAGTTTGGCAGGTCCTCTTTTGGGCTAGTTTGGTAGGTTCTCTTTTGGGCTAGTTTACCAATATCCAGATCTTAAAAAAAAAAAAAAAAAAAAAAAATCATGGAAAAAACCGAACTGAACCGAAATCGAACCGAAAAAAATCGAAACCGAAAAAAATTGAACCGAACCGAAATTTCGGTTCGGTTTCGGTTTTGGCAAAAAACCGAACCCAGCCTTAATTCATGGTTTATAGGAAGAATAACTGGAAATCAATTTGTATGCATGTGTCATGTGTGGAGAAGAATCCTCTAGCTAGCCTTTCACCCATATTTCACCCAATTTTCGTGCCAACTTACTTTGTTTCTGCAATTTGTTTATTTTAAGTCAAAATTCGTCCAAACCTCCCCCCCCCCCCCAATTGTTTTGTGTTAGTTTAGTCTAGTTTACAGTTTTTAAGTCCAGTTTGTGTTGATTAGCATCCCTTCAAATCCCCAGCCTAGAGCGATCCCTACTTACTTGTACTACAACTATCTAAATATGGTTTAATTTGTGTATTAGTTTCTACCTTGTGTGTTAGTTTCTACCACACCAAATTTTGGCACCGTTGCCGGGGATACTTAAAATTGCTAATCACTCTGTTTGTTTTTGTTTATTTTACTTTTGATATTTGATTTAGTTTTATTTCTTTGATTTCAGGAACTAGAGAAGCAAGACAGGCAATTGCTAATATTCAAGCCCAAATGGCGAATCTTACTTCTCTTGCGTCGCAGTATATCGAAAAGACCACAATGCAAAGTGTCCCTACATTTGGTTGGAGAGATCATTCAAATTTTATGTGGTGGGAACCTCAACAAGTTCAACAAGAAGGACATTGGCAGCAATCTAAGGAGTTCTATTCAAGACCTATGTAGCCACCACAGCCTCCCCCACAACAATTCCAATCGAATTCAAGTATGTCCATGGATCATGATAAAATTCTTTAAGTACTAACTTCTTTGACGCAAGGTTTACAAAACCAAGCTAAGGAGATGAGCGAATTGAAAAATCAACTTGGAGAGATCGCAGAATTCATGGGACAAATTCAAGAACAAAGTGAACTCTCCAACTTAACTATTGTGAATTCAATGGGAGATTTTGAAATCGCTAAAGTTATCCCCTTGGGAAGTGGTAAGGAGGTTGGAGATGAACCAAAGACGTCCAAACAAAGCCAAAACGTGGATGAACAGCTGCTGTCCGAAGAAGAGAAGATGGACAAAGCCATGGCAAGAGGAGAACAATCAATGCCTCAGCCTTTTAAGTCTCCTACGCCATCCAATTCAGGTAAGGTTGTTCCAAATTCAATTCTTTCCAACCCCATTCCACCAAATGTGCCTTTCCCTAGCAGGTTCATGCAATCCAAGGAAGAAGAGAGTGAAAAAGACATCTTGGAAGCCTTTCCAAAGGTGCAAAGTAATATCTCGATTTTTGGTACAATAAATCAAGTTCCAGAATGTAATGCATTGTTTAAAGAGATTTGTACAACAAGAAAAAGGATTCAAGAGAAAGAAATGGCTGGGGAATATCTAGAATTCATCAAAAATGATGTTTTTGAGACAACCATCACCAAAGAAGTTGGATTTTATGACACAGGACAAGTCACAACCCTCACACCAAATCTGGCCAACAGCAACATTCCTATAACTTTCGAAGTAGTCTTTGTCCTTGAGTTCTTGTTAGAGCACACAGGTGAGCCACCTCCTCAAATTTCAATTTCGTTTTCTACTAACATCTTGTTAATTTCGATGATTCAGGCACCCACTCTAGAATTTAAACCATTACCGGATCATTTCAAGTATCACCTTCCATTCAAAGATCAATTCCATGCCGTTGGTCCTAGAGAGGATTAAATGGAGGTATCGTCTGGCTGGAAGACGTTAAAGCAAGCGCTTCTTGGGAGGCAACCCATGTGTTCGAATAAAGAAGATCTTGGAATCTCCGGCTCCTACAACCAGATTTGTGTTCTCTAACCCTTCTCTTTATTGTTTTTACTTTGCCATGATTGTCGTGTTTGCTTGTTGTGTTTTTGTTGCTTTTTGTTTGGTTTTGTTTTTAAAACATTGAGGACAATGTTTGGTTTAAGTGTGGGGGGGGGGGGGGGGGGGGGGGGTAAATAGATTACTTTTCATGATTTTCCTTTAATTTTCACCACCTAGCACGTCCAAGGTTGTCATTCACTGTTTTAAAGTGTGTTTTAATGTGTCAATTAAGAAAAATTTTGAAAATTTTGAAAAAAAAAATCGGAAAAATGTTTGAAAAAACCAAAAAGAGTCGTTTTTGCTTGTTTGTTTATGTCTTAGGGTACCTTCCAACACAATGATGAGGATTTGATTTTTAATTGCATGACTATTAAAGAAAGTTACAAACATGGGTGGAAGTTTGATATGCTCTTTGGTTAATGCTTAGTTGTAGTTGTCATTTACGAATTCACATGTAATCACAAAGGAAAAAAATCAGTTTTTGTAACATGCTTAAAGGAAGGAACTCAAACTAAAGCTACAAGCCTGAGAGACTTGAGCCTATGCTTTGTTTGGAGAATTATTAATCTGTGATATTCTTGTTTTCTAAAGTCGTTGAATGATCTCATTATATCTTTGCTTGGTTGCTACTTAGAATGTGTTTTCATCATTTAGTTCCAAATACTAGAACTCGTGCCCGTTTCATTCAAAGCATAAAATTGATTGCAAAACAAATAACAAGATGAAGTTGTTTAGTTACCACGAGCCAAAAAAGCCTTATCCCTTGCATATGTACTGTAGGTTTAACCCATTTGAACCTTATTTAGCCTATTTTCTTTGTTAGCTTGCATTATCCCTACCTAGCCTAGTATAGGACAATCTATACCCTTGTTCTTAAAGCATAGTGAAGCATGACTTGTAGGGAATTCCTTTTGATCGACAATATGCAGAAAAATAAGTGTGGGGGAAGGGATTTTCGTTGAGAATCTGTGAAGTAGTTTGTTTTGTGTGCCAAAGAGAAAGAGCACGAAAAAGAAAGAAAGAAAAAAAGAGAGAAAAAAAAAGAAGGAAAAAAACGTAGAAAAAAAAAAGAAAAAAAAAGTTGTGAAAAGAAAGAAAAAGAGGTTCAAAAGAAGTGAGAATGAGTTCACAAGTGTTGGTTATTGAAGAAGGGTCCAAAAGTTTGAATCTGGCCCTAAAAGTTGTACGAATCTTCCCTTTGTGTTTAAAGTTGGTTGATGCAATCAAAAGTTGAATTCTAAGTGTTGATATCATTACTTTACTTACTATCACTTTGAGAACCTTTGTTTATCCTTAACCTTTCTTTGTTAGCCAATACCTTAGCCCCGTTACAACCCTTAGACTTCTATCTTGATTGTTATGTGTTTCAATATGTGGAGTTTGAAATTGGTACAAGCATATGGAATCTCTGGTTCTCTCGTCTAAGTAGTGGCATTCCGTTCATGAGATCATATACATGTTTGTATTAATAATTTCAGAAAGTGCCTTCTTTGATTATAACATATGTGAGTGCTAGTCTACATGTTTACATCAATCTTCTCACATATACTTAGTATAGGGAGTGTAGTCAGAAAATATGTGTGAAAATAGAAAGTATAACCAGTGAAGAATTGAGTGAAGTCTCTAAGGCATGTTACTACATTCAAAATGTTGTTTTAATTCATTAAATGCGAGCTAGTGAGTGGTTACTGCGATTAAGTAAAAGCTCGAGGGTAAGGATAGCTAAAATCTATGTGAGTAGTGATTTTTAACATGTCATGTTTCATTGGAAATCCCCGAGGCAATCGTTGGAAGGTTTAGGTTTTGTTTTGTTTGTTTTGCTCGGGGACTAGCAAAAGCTAAGTGTGGGGGAATTGATAGGAGCATATTTATGCGACTTAATTAGCTTGTTTCTTTGCATTTAGTGAGTTAGTTTCTATTTATTAGAGTGATTTACGATATTTTCGTGTGTTTGTAGGTCCAATTGGCAAAGGTGACAAGAAATGGCATTTTAGAGCAAATTGGAGTAGTTTTCAACTTGGAATGGATAGCATGCATGGGGAGCAAGTTGGATGGACGTTTTTGGAGTTCAAAAAAGGCTATGAATGTGCTACAAATCTGGAGAAATTAAATCAAGGCTTGGAAGATAAGGAATCAGCTGAAAAGAAGGAAACCTTATCCTACCTTATCTTATCCAACATTATCCAAACTAACCTTATCTTATCATATCCTATCCTAATCTTATCCGACCTTATTTCCAGCTGCAAGGGGGACTCCTTTTCATATTAAACCACTTATTAACAGATTTCTAGGAGTCTCAAAACAATCCAAACAACTCAATCTTTTTCCACCACAAAGTAGGCCATGCCCTAGCCCTATATAATCAGATTGTTGCCGCAGCATTCAGGGAGATTTAGAGAGCTTTAGAGAGAAATTCAGAGAGAAAAAAATACAATGAGTGCAGCAGCTTTGCAAGGAAGAAAGGAGAAGAAAAGCTTGGTGCCGAATCTGCCATTGCTGGGGAGTTTTCTGAGTTCTTTCTTTCCTTAGTTTTAGTTCAATGTTTATTTTAGATTGCTTTTCAATTATGATGAACATGTGGAACTAATTTCGTTTTAGCTAGAGGTGAATTCGAAGCCATGAACATATGTTTTATATGAATTGATTACATCCAGTTATTGTTGCATAAGCAATGAATGCGATTTACTTATCTGTTTTATTAAGAACTTATTCTTGTGTGTTGATTAAGGGTGCACATTTAGTTTGCATGCAGGGATATGATGCTAGAATATAAGGGAATTTCACCTAATCGTTATGAACTTATATTTACAAGTAGTAAAAGTCACTAGTCATGATTGTGTTAAGTAAATTCCTGGCAGGAGTATCATGCTTTTCATAGTTAAGAATGCCTTGTCAATGCTTATGATTTTCACAGAACTTAATGATATTTGATATGTATCTCTATCATGTTGTTCATATGGGGAACTTGATAAGAATACTTTGGTTGTGTCGCTGAGTCCAATTCAATGAACTTAGGAAAATCTAAGAGTTAAGTTGTGCTTCTCACAATTAATTTGGGGCATTGTCATTCATGGTTTATAGGAAGAATAACTGGAAATCAATTTGTATGCATATGTGTCATGTGTGGAGAAGAATCCTCTAGCTAGCCTTTCACCTAACCCAATTTTCGTGCCAACTTACTTTGTTTCTGCAATTTGTTTGTTTTAAGTCAAAATTCGTCCAAACCTTCCCCCCCCCCCCCCCCTTTTATTGTTTTGTGTTAGTTTAGTCTAGTTTACAGTTTTTAAGTCCAGTTTGTGTTGATTAGCATCCCTTCTAATCTTTGGCCTAGAACGATCCCTACTTATACTACAACTATCTAAATAGGGTTTAATTTGTGAGTTAGTTTCTACCACATCAAATTTTGAAATGTGCCTTATATCGTTCAATGGAGCCATCGGAACAATGCTTGATTTTGCAAACCCAATGCCAGCCAATGGGTGATTTACTAAGAGGAAGATGAGTGAGAGACCAAGTGCGATTAGCCTCCAAAACTTCTAATTCGGTATCCATAGTAGCTTGCCTATAAGGGAAACGAGCAGCTTCCTCATAAGTCTGGGGTCAACCTGATGAGAAATATTTACAAGGAAAAACTGTTGTGCAAGTGATAAACGATGATAAGTGAGATAATTAGCAAGTGGATACCGTGTACCTAAGGTGTGACCAGACAACGAAAATGATGAAGAACTTGGTTGGGTAAGCTTTACTGTAGGGTAAACATAGTCACGCATATTGGGTGGCGGAGAAGAGTGACAGCTGGAGAGACAGAGCACCAGTGCTAAAGCAAGGGAAGGCACGACTGGTGCTGGTAGGGAAAGGTTAGTAACTGCAGGTTTAGTGGGTGTTGCAAACACTGAAACAGAAGAAGGTGGCACGACAAACACTACATTGTCTGAAGTGGCGGTGCAGGGGGATTCGCAAGTGAAGCATTGGCGAGAGGATTAGGAGGGTGGATGACAGAGGGTGACACGAGGTCAGGAAGGTTAGGGACGAGGGAAGGTTCATAGATAATAAGTGGGATAGGGTGAGACACATTTTGAGGTGAAGTTAGAGAGAGTGAGGTTTGATATGGGAATATGGTTTCATGGAAGACAACATCACGACTTGTAAAAATTTGGTGAGTGGTGAGATTGTATAATTTATGTGTCAACTGGATATCCTAGAAAAATGTATTTATGTGCAGTGGAGAAAATTTGTAAAAAACATATGTATTAGTGACAAAAGCAAGGCATCCAAAAACTCGAACGTGTGAAAAAGTGGGTGGTTTGGAATATAAACGTTCAAAAGGTTTTTTTATTGAAAGTATCGGTGTGAAAAAATGGTTAATGAGATGGCGACATTGAGCACACATTCACCCCAAAATGGAGGGGAAGATTAGCTTGAAAACGCAAGGCACAAGTTGTTTCAAGTATATGGCGATTGCGTTCTACAACCGCAATTTGTTGAGACGTATAAACACAAGAATGTTGGTAAATAACTCCATGATCTTTAAAGAAACCACGAAGGGAAAAAAGTTTCCCACCATTGTTAACTCGCATTTGGCAAACAGAAGTATTAATTTGAGTATTGACAAAGGAGAAAAAATTCGTAAGGATATGATGTGTTTCATTTTTGTGTTGCATAAGAAAAATCCATGTAAAACGGGAATAATTGTCTACAATGGTTAAGAAATATTTTGCCCTAAAAGTAGAGGCAACTTTAAAGAGACCCCAAATGTCACAATGAATCAAAGCAAACGATTTTATAGTTCAAATAAAACTGACACCAAATGGTAACCTACTTTGCTTGGCTAATGGATAAACATCGCAAGCATTATTGGACACAAAAGGAAAACGCAACAATTGTTTTGACATGAAAGCTAATCTAAGGGCTGATAAGTGACCCAAACACCGATACCATAACTTCGTAGGTGAGAGCACAAGGTTGTAGAACCGCCGAGGATGGTCAAACTTCGCAAGAGCCCAAGCCACCAAGTAGTACAACCCTCCTTTTCGCTTACCCAAACCAATCACCGTGCTCGTCATTAGGTCCTGAATGACACACCAAGAAGGGAAAAAAAAAGTTACAAAACAATGTAATCCACTTGTAATGTGACTCACTGGCATCAAATCTACTTTAAAAGTAGGCACACATAGCACATCTTACAATTTGAAAGTAGAACTCAAAGGAATGTGACCAATAGAGAGTATGTGGGTTTGCTCTCCACTGGGCAACAAAACATGAGACATTTTTGTATTTTTAACACCATAAGTAAGCAATTCTAGTGTAGAAGTGATATGATATGTTGCACCACTATCGATTATCCATCGATGGAGGTGCAAAGGTGATTTCGACAAACCTGTCTCAGCTGCATTGGCCTGTGGCGCATCACTTCCCTGGCCATTCATAATTTGACGAATTTGTTGAAAATGGACGTTAGAAAGCCTAGACATGACTGACTGCATCTCCTCTTTGGTAGCTACATTTCCGAGACTTAATTAGTCGAGGAAGAACTCTTTTCCTTCTTAGGACGGTTGTTCCCTTTTTGTGGCTTAACCTTATGCAAATGATGGCCTAGTGGATACTCGTGAAGTTGATAACATGTATCAATGGTATGGTAGTCTTGATCGTAATGAGTGCAATGCAGAGGTTTGCGATGTTTGCGATTAGAATAGCATGAAGAATAAGACGACTTCGAGCGACCTTGAAGAATAGCCATGGCTACTGTGTCAGTAGTAACTTGTGAATAAGCAAGGCTCATTTGCTTCTCCTCTTGGGAAATGGATGCATAGGCCTAGACGAAACTGTCGGTAGATGATTCATCACTAAGACCTGCCCTCGAAGGGCACTATATGAGTCATTCAAGTCCCATGAGAAACTGCATCAATATGTTCCTCTCATTCTGTGCTCCACAAGTGCAGGAAATCGAGTCACTGTAGGATGACAATTCATCCCACAAACTCTTCATCTTCGTGTAGTATGCAGCAATGGAGAGTTAATCTTGTGTAAGTGAAGCAATGTCCTGTTGCAGTTAGAAAATTAGGGGAGCATTACTTTGAGAATATCGCTCACGCAATTCCACCTAAATCGCATGAGCATCGGTCATATAAAGGATACTGACAGAAATATTTGAGTCAATGGAATTGATAATCCATGCAACGATCATGTCGTTGCTTTTCTGCCACGAAGCGTGATCGTCCGGCTTGGTCTTGACGGAAGGTTGTGTGACAGTGCCATCAACAACGCCAAGTTTGTTTTTGGCACTCAGTGAGATCTTCATAGCACGAGACCAGGTAGAATAATTATCCTCATTTAAGGGTTTCGAAACCAGCATCATGGATGGATGAACGGAATGATGGATGAATAATGGGTCGGAAATATCAGCCTTGGCGTTGGAACTGCTTCCAGAAATCACGTCGGTGACCATGGCAGACAACGGAAAAAAGGAGCTACGTGAAAATAGCAAGATAAAAGGCAGCATAAAGAACTAGGTTTTCAGCCTAGCTCTCGATACCATGTAAAGAATCGTGCAAAGAATATTTTGCAAAAGCAATTTTCTTCTATTGATACAAGGAGAATTTATACAATGAAAATCCTAATCAAGGAAGTAATCTAGCCTACATTCCATGATTACAAATAATCACAAATCAATTACAAGTAAATTACAAAATAGTTTCTTAAACTAAGCCAAGATATCAGGGATGATATCTTTGACTTCTCAACATTAGAATCCCATCAATCATTCTTCCCAAAAAGAAGAAAAGCAATGCCTAGAAAAAGAGGTTTGATGAGTTGATCATTGATTCCAACTTTTTTTTTTCTGAATAAAGACTGATGAACTGAGAAGTTGTATTTTTGGCAAGAATTGATCATTGATTTAATGAATGGGTTGGGTTGGTGGGGACGGGAAGGAGGGAGAGAGGGATGAGGTGATTTGAGATAATAAATCTTTTTTTTTTTTTTTTCAATTTTAGTTTATGTAGTAACTTGTTTTTTCAAGTTTTAGATTAAAGTTAATAAAGAGAACATTATATATATTAATTTGGTTAACACATGGCAAGTTTTGAGTGATGGTGGAGAGCCACTCAGCAAGCTATGTCTCCAAGTTTTTCTCCTTGGGAAGCCATTGGTTATCAAGAGATGCTGCCATACATGGCACATACGTCGTCCTGGGCACACGAAACCAAACTACTACTATAGAGGACATGGTAACCTGTCTTTGTTCAGAATTCTTACAAATTAGGACGGGAATCAAGAGGACATATGTGCCATGTATGGCGGCATCTCTTGTCCGAGACAATAATATAGGGTAAGCCTCACAGTAGGCGTTGTCAACTTTTTTTTTTTTTTTTTTTTTTTTTTTTTTTTGAGAAACTAGAAATATTATAACTAGGGCAAATCGCCAAGTAAAACAAGGAAAGCCGAAGAACAGCAAATATAGCAAAAGAAATGTGAGGTCAGGGAATCAAGAGACGCCGCCATACATGGCACATACGTCGTCCTAATCACACGAAACCAAACTACTACTATAGAGGATATGGTAACCTATCTTTGTTCAGAATTCTTACAAATTAGGATGGGAGTCAAAAGGACATGTGTACCATGTATGGTGGCGTCTCTTGCCCGAGACAATAATATAGGGTAAGCCTCCCAGTGGGCTTTGTCAATAATGCTTAAGGTGGGGCCCTCCACGTGGATCTAATAAAAATTAGAACAAATTTTGGAAAAACTTAATCTGATAGGCTTTAGATTAAGTTACAACTTTTGAACAAAATAGTTTTAAGTGAGATCCACTAAATGAGTGTAGAAAGTAGGGTTTTCAAATAGTAAGCTGAGCCGTTCATAGTTTGGGAGCCTTGATTTAGGCAAAAATAAAATTCAACTTTGTAGGATTGAGATTTGTTGAATCGAATTGTGTAGGGTTGTGATTTGTTAAATGTTTTTGGTGGGAGAATCGTGTAGATAAACAAATATGTTAAAGTTGGTGATGATTTTTGTTTCAAATAAAAACATTATTACAATATTAGCGTGCTGGTAGGCAAAATAAATACCAATAGTTGAAATAGTTGTCTGCACAACTAGCATGGTTTTAATCCTTCTGGAGCTGCACCTACCAAAATTAAGGCCGAAATTGTGGATTGCAACCACTGGAATAATGCAGTGTGTGTGCGCAAAAGTCTAAAGCTGCTGCATGTGTTCTAAAGGGTGTAAAGACTACCTTCATTATTTTCTGCATGTGTAAGTCTTCCCCGTAGTAGTCTTAACTCCAATCCCATTTCCAATTCAACAAATCAGTTTGTAAAGAAGCTGCAAGTGAGCGCTGTGGTAGAGTTCGTAAACTGTAATCAATCCAAAGCTTTGTATAGAGAGAGAGAGAGAGAGAGAGAGAGAGAGAGCAATGGTGGAAATTCACTCGAAGCCTCATGCAGTCATGGTGCCTCTTCCTCTCCAAGGCCATGTAATCCCATTCACCAATCTGGCCATTAAGCTTGCATCAAATGGTTTCACCATCACTTTTGTCAACACCAAATGTATTCACCACCAGCTACTCAAATCACAACCCAGCAACAACTCTGGAGATCAAGATGACATCTTCTCCAAAGTGCGGGAATCAGGCCTAGATATACGCTACACAACGGTGAGTGATGGTCTTCCACTAGCCTTCAACCGCTTTCAGAATCTCGACCAATGTCACGAGTGTTCTTTGTATGTCTTCCCTGCTCATGTTGATGAACTTGTTGGAGATCTAGTCCAATCTGACCCCTCAATCACTTGCTTGATCGCCGATACCTACCACTGTTGGCCAGCAACCATAGCCAACAAGTACAATCTAGTCCATATTTCTTTCTGGACTCAACCAGCTCTAGTTTTTAACATCTACTATCACTTGGACCTCCTCATAAAAAATGGTCATTTTGGTTCTCAAGGTATGCAATATCCTTCTCATAGATCACCTTTCGCTTTGATGTATTAAATTCATATATTTCAGTATACCTAGTGCCTGATATTATGTTATGTTGCTAGATTGTTAATTAGATCACATACTTGGACCTCCTCATAAAAAATGGTCATTTTTCTTCAATTTTCTTCCGATTTGCAGGTTTCAATTCGAACTTTTGACTATGGATGTTGCAGAGCACATGTGCGTTCTCTGGATTCACACGACTATGCAAGGGTTTGTCGGTGGTGCTCATTGGAGGCCACATTGTGGTTCAGCTTCTACCTCATACTTGTCGGTGGTATTTTTCTCTCGGTTTGGGCACCTTCACTGTCCAATTTTTGGTTTGTTGACTTGTGAATTGAAAATTTACTAAAATGAATTGCAAAATATTGCACAAATCTGTGTTTATAGTAATGGGTTTTATGAAAAATATGTGAAAATTAATGTTTTGAACCCTTTGGTTTTGTGGGGTTGATCTGAAAGTCAGCTCCGATTTTTCTCCTTTCTTGAGTGGAATTGGGAGTTTGTAGCAGAGATGATAATGTTGATCCTTTGTTTGTTAAATGTTTGTATTACAAGGGATGGATTATATGGTTGGTATTGGATTACAGACTTCGTTTTTGCTTAGGTTCTGTATTTTGCTGAGATTTGAGTTTCTCTGTTTTTAAACTTCTAATCAGATCTCGAACATTCCAAATTTATTTGCTGGGATTTGAGTTTCTCTGGGAAAAAACTCGAACTTAATGAATTTCTCTGTGTTTTTTGTTAATTTTAATCAGATCTCCTCAGACTCTCTCCCTCTCTCTTCACCCTCCTTGCCTTCATCCTCTTCGTCTCCGTCCTCTACGGCGAGAACTTTCCAGATTTGTTTTCATCAAAGGTTTTCTTTGCTGCATTTCAGAGGAAAATTCAACAAAAAAAAAAAAAAAAAAAAAAAAAGTAATAGGACCCGTAGACCCGTCCCGAATTGGCCCGTTTTAAACGGGTCAGGTTAGGTCCGGTTCCAAAATTCAGAATTGCTATACCCGCCCCGCCCCGCCCCGTGAGATTTTTAAACGGGTCCGGTCCGGTCCCTTCAAATTTGAGCCCGGCCCGTGCCCACCCCTAGGTGTTAGGGAAGGTTAAATCCTTACCCTAATAGGATTACAACTCTAATAGGATAATATCTAACCCTAGAGAATCTTTTAGGATATCTCAAATAATTTAGGATTTACATAATCACATTTCTAATTTAATAGGACTGCAACAAAAAGTAAATTTAGATTAAATACCAAGTTCACTAAAAAATAAATAAATAAATAAATAAAAACCATTTTCATATGAAAAAACTTTGTCGGGTCAAACACCTTTTCGTCACCTATACTTTGCCCAACAAAATTCCATCGCTCAA